>OY821761.1:6047721-6719448 GCA_963682095.1 Potentilla sterilis
ATCTAAGCAATGAGTTAATCTCCCAACAGATAAGAGCTTGAAAGGAAAAGATGGCACATACATAACACTTGACTGTTTATGATCAGAAAATAAAGTCATTTTTCCCTTTCCTAAAATAGGCACTCTATTCCCATTGGCAACCGAAACAAAGGAGGGGATTTTTAAAAGAGAAAGATGATTTAGACAAGATGAATCATGAGTCATATGATCAGAAGCTCCTGAATCAACAATCCAAAAATCATGATTCTTACTAAGATCAAGAGCCGTTGAGATTGCACAGATGATACCTGGAATTTCATCCCTAGAAGCCAATTTTCCATCCGCCAGATATCCAGCAAATTTGCCTAGCATTGCAGTAGCAACTTCTGGATTAGCATTACCTTGCTTCTGCTGCAAGAAGACTGCAAACTCATTTATGAGAGTTATAGGGTTAGCAGCGAAGCTCATCATTGCCTCTGAGCAGTCTCCCTCAGCTATATTAGCTCTAGCAGTAGGATTCATTCTTATCTTCCCCTTCTGTCCCCTTTCATTATTGAATTTTGGCTTTAGTTCAGGGTGCAAAATCCAACATGTTTTCTCCTCATGGCCTATACCTGATCTACCAATTGAAATGCAATAAGAACACTTGAGATCTGGTCTCCTTCCTTTATAAGGCCTGACAGTTGCATTAGCATTTGAGCTTGAACTAGAACTAGCAAAGGCTCTAGCTAAATTGTTGTGATCAACCACTGAAACATCAGCTCTCATCACTTTTCTCCTAGTTTCCTCTCGATGTATAGTAGTACAAACAGTTTGGAAGGCGGGAAGAGGAGATTGCATAAGAAGATGGCTTTTCACATCATCATATTCAGGGCTAAGATTAGCAAGCAATAAGAAAATCTGATCTTCTTCAGCTCTTTTCAACAAAACCTTTCTATCAGTAGAAAAAGGACGATACTGATCTAGCTCATTCCACATAGTTTTCAACCGGCCAAGGTATTCAACAAAAGTAGAGTTACCTTGCTGCAGATCAGCCATTTCCTTTTTGAGTTCAAAAATCCGTGCAGCATTGTTTAAATCGCCATACAGATCGTTGATTTCTTTCCACAGTTGGAGGGAATTTTCAGCATAGCCAAAGATCTCACGCATCTTTGGTTCCATGGAATTTAATATCCATGTCATGAGAAGCTGATCCTGAGCAAACCAAGCAGCATACTCCTTTGCAGAGGTTGATGGAATGGAGACTGAGTCATCAATGGCGCTGAGCAGCCTTTTACCTCCAAGTGCACGCTTGACCTCTCTGGACCAAGAGAGATAGTTGTGCTCGTTGAGGAGAATAGGAACAAGTCGAAGGTTGGTGTTGGAGTCATTTACTCCAGCCGCATATGATGCAGAACTTGAAGCATCTTCAATATCGCCACCACCAGTCATATTATGAAGGACTGGTGCAACAAGCAATTAGTGTAAAGATGAAAGAAGGAATGAAGTGCAGAAGCAGGTCCTAATCGGAACCTTGCTCTGATACCATGAAGAAATTAAGAAGGAGAAAGATGATTCTCATGTATATTTCTTCATAAAACAACTAAGATAGGACACAACAATTTATACAAGAAATCTACCAACTACAACTACCAACTACAACTACTAAACATGGTGCACCATGTTGCACCATGCTGAACAGAAACTCCAACTCCACACGCAACCCCCTAGCTGCACAGAGGAGCCACATGAGGAAAGAAGAGGAAAGAAGAGCAGAAGGAGGACTGGCGAGGACTAGGAACTCGCCATCCGCCAAAGGGCACACCCGCCATCCGCTACGGGCACATCCGCGGGCACATCCGCCATCCGCGGGCACATCCGCGGGAACATCCGCCAAGGGCACATCCGCCATACAGCTAGCTAACTTCAACAGAAAACAAGGCAGAAGGTCGCGCCCCTCATTTATCAAATGAGACAGTGATTTAAATTTATAGGAAAAGACATATAATTCTTTCTTTCTGCCCCTTTCTGCTGCTATTTGATTATGTTTTAAGTTTTATAATTTAGGTCTTTTTAGTAAGGAATTCATTTTTATTTCTTTTATCAAGATCAGTTGTTTGAACATTAATGCAAGCATATTGCTTGTAATGAGTTTACGAAGTTTAATGGAGAATTTGGTTGTTTATCTGTCGAGTTTTATATTATGGTGTAGTTAGTTTTTATCTAATAATTTGATTCTTTATTTTCAAAAAATAAAAATTAATCAAGAGAACTCATTTACAATAAACTTAAAGAGGAAAATGCACTAACGGTCATGAACTCTTGTGCACCGGACAATTTGATATTCAGACTTTCAAACCTATCAATGTGATACATGAAGTCTCATAATCACTATTCTATTCTACGGAAGTATGTCGTTGATAGGAATATAAGAGTTCAGGTATGACATTGATATGTTTGAGAGTCTGGGTATCAAATTGTCCGGTGGACAAGAATTCATGGACTGTTAGTGCATTTTACTCTTCAATTCAATCTCCAAAACATTGAAGCACCTCTTGGCATGGATCAAAATAATTTCACCCCGGCCAAACAAAAATGGCTGGCTAAACTACTCGACTACAACTACACCATCAAATACGAATTAACACAGAAACCTAACATTTGTACCTGACGAGTTGTCATGCCAACACAAATTCTATGTCGTTGATGCTTAACAAGGCTTGCCACAAACTCTTAAACACACAAGGGCAGACCAGAAAGAAAAGCTTTTCCCTTCTCAATAGAAGACTGTTGTATGAAAATAGAATCGTTGTACCGGTATATTCCAAACGGCGAGCCAAAATTCTACAAGAGTGCCACTCTTCTCTCCAAGAAGGCCACTCGGACTACTTCTCAACCTCAAGAGCTACTTGGCAGTGGCTCATGAGAGAAATGTGAGGAAATTTACAGAGGGAGACGGGGGTTTTTCTGCTATCCAGCCTTAACTGCCTTACAAGCAGAAACAGTTTCAAACTGTGGAAAAGAACGAGTGGGAGGTGGCATCCCAATTTCGACCACAATTCCCCCAAATGATCTGCATGGTGGAGATAATTTGGAATACAAAATATATATCAAGATCCTTGACATGAGTTTCATAACAAATAGTTAAGGGTACAAAGATGTACAACATGTGGCTAGTTCAGTATGCAGGTACGACTGAGGAGGACGAGGACACGACCTGGGAAGATGCGAACTCCATGGCCTCCAAGATACAGATTACAATAGGTTTCTATATAAGAAACAAAATTGTTTTAACAAAACAGCTATCTCTCCTTAAAATTTTAAGCTCGTATAGAATAATAAATCAACGTTCCAAGTAACACGTGAAGATAAATCATAGAGACAAATCATACAAGAACCATAAGTTGAAATTGAACCTTTGAAAATGAATTCAAGTTGATAAACTCATCAATTTTTTAGGAGAAAAAAAAATACACAAATAATAGTTGTATATAGTTTGAATTATTCTGCATGTCTAATGAATTTACGTGTTTATTAAAATAAAAGATCTCGATCATGTGACACTTTCACATTTTTTCTTTATTGGTGTTGTATAAATTTTGTGTATGATTTATAATTTTCTCGAACCCGGTATTTTAATTATAAACCATGAAGCATATGTCATAAGTATTCAAATATGTATAGTGAAATAGACATCAAATCGATAGGAGAAACATGGACAACTTTCTCCTTCCGACCATTTATAGCCCATCTCATGACTAATTTCATACGAAAAAAAATATATATATATATATCTTCTTACTTAAATTTTTCCCTAAACGTTTTTTAGAACAAGGGGAAGATACAGTGAATGACAGTAGCCCTACCCCCTCTCACCTCCCCAATCATCATCAACATTTAACAACCTGTGTACTCGACCCTTTCTAGAATACTAAAAGGAAGCTCTTTAGGCGAATTTTTGTCCTGTTACGGTTCCAAACTCCCATCATACGCGGGGTGAAACATCGCGTGGGACTTGCCCTGCACAAAGTAGTACTAGTAGAAAATCCGAATAGACTCTTTGGACTCCTCTCAAGATTAAAGACAGAGAGACACAAATATAAAAAGAAAGAAAGAACATAAACACAAAAGAACACCAGCTTTCATACTAACCAACAACCCACAAAAGCCTCCTCTTTTCTCCTTTCTTGTCATTCCTTTACTCCAAAAGCCAAACCCACAAAGCCCTCTGTGATATAGATCCATCTACCCCTTTTGCAATTTTTGGAGTGGAAATTGGAAATTGCCTGTAGGGTCCATATAGATTTCTGGGTTGTGCAGTAATGGCCTAGCTTTGATGATCAGTTCTGCTTGTTTGTGATATAGTAAGTTGGTTTTGTAATTCAGTGAGATAAAAGGTTGGTGCTTTTTAGTGATTTGTGATAAAGATGCAATCGGACGGGTCTGAATCCGTGAGCCTGAGTCCAACAACCCAGAGGATGCAGTCTCTGTCAGCCTCGGATACTAGAGGGAAGCACCGGATACAGGCCGAGTTGAAACGGTTTGAGCAAGAAGCTAGATTCTTAGAGGTCAGTGATGGTATTTTTGTGTTGTTTGGTTTTGAATGTTGGGAATTATGTCAGTGATTTTGTTGCATTTTGTATTTGTTATATGGTTGGATGCATGTGTCAATGAGATATATGCAATTTTAGTTTTGAAGATTGTGAACTTTAGAGGTTTGTTACTTTTGTAGGATCATCGAATTTTCTGTTTGATTGAGTTTGATGGTGCAAAATGTAATTGATGAAGTATCTACAATAGAAATTGATTGAAAAGAAGTAATGCATTTAAGAGAATTGTTAGCTGGATGGTAGATGTGTTGAAATGGTTTGAATTACGAGTTAAGCTGTTTGCTAAATCTGGTCTTGTTTTATTAAAACAGTGGGTTGGTGACCGATAATGGAGAATGGGAGAGTTAGCAAGTTCTAAGCTGACCCTTTTGAGTTTAATTTCGTGTGATCATTAAAGTTTCTCTTTAACAGGAGTGTGAAGGTTTGAAATGTCTGGTATAAGTGGTGAATGTGGGTAGAATTTGAGATATTATGGATTACTTGAGTTTTTTGCTAAATGCTGGTCCTGTTTCATTAAATCAGTGGGCTTAGTTTCCCAATTAATGCATGATGCGAGAAATTGGCAACTTTTAAGCTGAAGCTTTTGAGTGTATCTACGGAAAATTTTGTGGGTTCAATTTCTTGGTGATTTGATTTTCCCTCATAACGATTGAATATTAGTCGGTTAGATAGATCAGCAACAGTTAAGTTGTAGCTTTGCACTTAGGCAGTCTGATTGCAGTCATGTTTACCACTGATCTCTATCCAGGGGGAAGAAGAGAAACTCAGTTTGCAGTGGACGGTTAATAAAGGGAAGTAGTTTGGTCAGCACTTTTTAGTGTTTAGTTCTGCTGTGTTGGTGAGTACCATTCCTCTGATGCAACATGCTAGTGATTGAGGTTGTGACTGAGGAAAGCGATTGATACTTACCCATAGGTTTTGGCCTGATCATTTACCTATCATTACTTTGGAGGAGTCATTAATCTTCAACTTTATGTGAGGAAATCTCATAATTTGAAATGTTTATATTTCCCCCTTTAGAAAATGTGATGTCAATGCGTCTTCCATAATTATACAGAAAACTTTTTAGTTTGATGACGATGAGAGTGTGGTGATATAATAGGAATATAACGCACAGTTCAATGATATTAATTCTTAGATTGTGTTTTCTGATATTAACATAGATCATTAGTTAATGTGCGAAACAGTCACTACTTGAGACATCTTTCAGTGTACTTTTTCAGACATATAGTTTCTCGTTGAATCGTATATTGAAATATCAAATATTAAGATGCTCAATATTTGATTATCCTGTCAATCTTCAGTCTTTGATGCTTTACTTTTTATATAATTTATTTCTGCACATTGAATGTAGCATTTTGAGTGGGCCTTTTGGATTTATAATAAAAAAAACTCAGATCTAATGAAAATACAGTTATTTTCGTCACAGCTGAAGTAATCAACTCTTGTTATAACATTTCTTTGGTATTGCCACTTGAAAATAACTTCTGTCAAGGCTTTTTAGCTCCCCTTGCATGTCATCTCCTTATTTCAGGACCTTAATCTGTATGTTACTTCCAGTGCAATCACTCAGTTATGCTTTTCTTTTCCGTATGTTGAAATTTGTGCACCAGGACGCTGTTACTTTTGGATTCTCAAATATTTCAACAGTACACCTTAACAATTTTGGTAACAAAGAACCATGTCTCTCCCTAAATCAAAATATCTGATCAACCACCCATTACATCCAAGGTCAAGCTATTTAGTGACATGTTAATCTGATGGCATGTTTCAGCCTCCCATAATCTTATTATGACATTTCCAGCTTCTTATGATCTAGTTTACCCAAATTATTCAAGCATCTTGTGACAGTTTTCATATTTGGGTTAATAGGAATTGGGCCTCTGTAGTGGTTATTGTTTAATTTGTTTCCCTCTCTTTTTGGCCAACAAAATTTCTGTGAAGTAGTTTTGTATTTTGCTTATTCAAGGGCATTTTGGCTGTGGTTCCTTTAAACTTTTGAGATAATTGTGTTATGACACTCTGTTGGTCTTGCACAGAATACAATGCTGTCTACAAGTGCTGTAGTACTGAGTAACATTGTTGTATGCAATTTTACTGTTTTTGTTATTTGAGCAGGAAGAGCTGGAACAACTTGAAAAGATAGACAAGGCCTCAGCTGCATGCAAGGAGTAAGTATTGTTACTTGATTTTATCTAGAATCCCTATTTTCGACTGAACTAGATGTTGATTGACTTTTGTTGTCTTTTCCAGAATATTGAGCAACGTAGAAACAAGGCCAGATCCACTACTCCCAATGTAACACCTCTGTCCTGATTCTTTGCATTATTTCTCAAATGGACTTTCTGCCTCTGCTTGAATTTGTGTGCTTGAGTTCCTATCCTAGCCCTTTACTATTAATTTTAAGGGTCTTTCTGGGTCCTTGTGGCTGAACCATGGATTCCTAACCATTGGATTTATAGTACACCAGCTTGGATTTGGATTGATCCAAGAACCTCTAAGCAGATTGTCCAAGTCTTTATTTTTCTGATTATGTTGATTTTTCTGGAGGACAGAACACATGGCCCCCTTAATCCATTTTGGGATAGGTGGTTTGAAGGCCCCAAAGATTCAAAAGGTTGCAGATGCTGGATACTTTGATACGACACACAGACTCCCAGTTCCAAATTTCCAATTGTTCACAGAGGCTCAGACATTTCATAGCTTTAGATTTTACTTTTATTGGCCTATGTTTAATTAAAGCTTCATTGTGCTTCTCTCAACAACTAAAAAAAAAAAAAACTTTCTTGTGCAGATGACAATTTATGATGATACCTTCATTTTCAAGCCTTTAACGTATGGCAGTTGTGCAAAGTGTAAAAAAAAAAAAAAAAAAAAGCTCAATTAAAATGATTTGCTGTAATGGCAGAGCAGAACAATTTTCCAGGCATCATATTGTTAATGAAATGCTTTACGATTCAGAACGTAAAATGTATAAACATTTTGAAATCAGAAACAATCTACAGATTTGCGAGAAAGTAACATTAATGGTACATGACTGTTTTTACATCACTCAGCCTTGAAACCCCATACATAAAAAATCTTGTTCAGACAAACTCTTCAACTGGGTGCTTTCCCTGTAACTCGTGAGGCGATCCAACCTAGACCATCATACAACCCGTCCCCATTGAGAGCACAGCAGGCTTGGATGTGCCAGTCATGATTCTTAATGCTGTGAAGAGATAGAGTGTCAGTGATCTCAGCTGGGGTCATCGCATCCTTGAGATCTTGCTTATTAGCAAAAACCAGTACCACCGAATGTTGAAGATCCTCATGTCCAAGCAACCTGAAGAGTTCGTCCTTCATAATAGAAATTCTGGCCCTGTCTGTGCTGTCTATTACCACAATGATGGCATGAGTTCCACGGTAGTATGTTGCCCATGAAGTCCTCAGTCTATCTTGTCCACCAAGATCCCAAACCTGTCATTTAAATGATTGGCAAGTGTCTTCTTTAGCTCTTTATCATCTCTACTAACATTAACACGTCTTCGAAGGGAGGAAAAGAAATGAAAATGGCAAAGAACGATGTGTCAATAAAAATAATAAGACGTATATGAGGGCCTTCTAAATTCAGTATTCAATGTTTAAATTGAGTTGGAATTAATAAAACACCCAGACCCACTGATGTTAACAGACAAATAGCCTTGGAGTATCCATTAATTACAACAGTCGAGTTCTCAACTTCTGATTATAAAAAATGAGTAAAGTACTCCAAAGTTTCATCCTTCCAAGTACTTATAAACAAATAATTTAAATTGTTCCCTGACATGTTATTGGACTAAAGTTCCTAAATACAGAGAACCACAAATCATCATGTATCTTAATGCAAAGGGATGACACAGTTTTCCCAACTTTTCCTCTATCTAAATCAGAAAATCCCATGTTTGTAATTGTCTATGCATAAACAATGATACATATTAATCATTAAGACTGAGTAACCAAGTATAGAGCTAAAAGTGAATCTTCAAGAAATAATGATGAGAGGGAACCTCCTCTGGCTGCTATCTTTCAAAGGACTATATGTTCTTTCGGTCTTATCTAATTATCACGTGCATAAACACACAACTATACCAGAACTGTTTGAAATATTAGATTGACAGACCGTCTTATCTCCCCAGCTATTCCTGGCTTGTTGCCTATTCACTGTAAATCCTTGTCCTTTTTATATAGGTCTTCATAAACAAAAGTCAATCAGCTGTAAAACATTTTGGATTCTCTAAGACTTAAGGACAGGTGTTCCAACAATAAGGTCTGCCTCATTCCTTGTAGCATTTATTCTTACCAAAACGACAATCTATAGCTAATGAAGAAAAAACTATTTCCCCTACATGTTATTTGATCCATTCCTTTCAACTCTCTTTAGCTCTAAATTCAACTTAGTTTCTTTACTCGTAAGAATCTTACAATTCACCCTCCATACAATGACAAAGCATATGTTGACCCAAATTTAAAACACCTCTATCATCATATCCAAATATTCGGTCTTCATAAACGAAAAACAATCAGCTATCAAAGATTTTTAGATTCTCTGAGACGTACAGAGGTAACTCAACTATGAGGTGGGCCTTCTCATTCCCTAGCTAGCATATAATCTCACCAAAAAGTAAACTATGGCTAACGAAGAAAATCCTATTTCCTGTGCATGTTATTGTATCAGTTCATTCCTATTTTCTTTAACCCTACACTCAACATCATTTCTTAATTCATACACGATTCACTTCTACACAATGACAAAATATATATTAACCCCTTTAAACACCTCTATCATGTATTCCTCATACACACATTCAATTCATAACCAAGAAAATTGAAAATCATACAGAAACACAATAATATGTTACCTCAAAGCGAATGTTCTTGTAGACAAGCTCTTCGACATTGCTGCCCACAGTCGGGTTGGTAGTGACAACCTCTCCCAAGTGTAATTTGTAAAGGGTAGTTGTCTTCCCAGCATTGTCCAACCCAACCACCACAATCTTATACTCCTTTGCAGGAAACAACATGAACCAAAACCTGGATATGAATGCCCCCATCTTCTAATCCCCTCAATCCACACAAAGATCAAACCTTTCACCTGAAGAACCAAACTTTATCAGAAAAACAATACACCCCAAATCAAAAACCAACAGAAAATTCATAATACATATCATTTCTGATTATACCCAAATCAAGATCACAGATAAAATATGATAAAGATAGCTAATTTAACTTGTGTCTAATCCGATTAAGCAGATCCCATTAACGAAAATTTGCAAAAATTAAAAAGAGGGTAAGGAGGATGATCGAACCTGGAAGATGGGTATTGACGGAAGAGGATGGAGATTGAAGATGAACCGGAGAAACCCTAAACTGGAATTGCGGATTTGATTTAGGATATAAGTTTGGGGCTTTTAGTGTTTGAGAAATCAGAGGTTGCTTTTTTTTGGAGAGCAGAGGGATCGGTATATATATAAACAGAAATACAGATATGCTTGGTTTCTGCGATGAAAAAAGGTCATTTCTAATTTTATTGACTTACAAGGCGCGCACTAGTTTACTTACGCCAGTTATCTGTAAATCCCACAGTTACCCAAAAATAATCGCCACGTCAGCAAAGACACAGTACACCAAAACGGCATCGCATCGTCACTGAGTAGTCTCAGCTGGACTTGCTTTGGAGTCTCCTCCCTTGGGTTTCTCCGCCCTCATTTCTCTCTTTTAAGCCCCACTCTGTCTCTCTCTCATATTTCCAAGTAGTCACAATGTCTCACTCTCTCCACCTCCTCACCCCAACCGCCTTAACAATCCCCAAAAACAAACTCCTTTCCTCCTCCTCCGCCCCCAACCGCCGCTTCCCTCTCACCACCACCACCGCCTTCCCCTCTCTCACCATCAAAGCCTCCGCCGCCTCCGATCAAACATCCTCCCCCGTCCTCGTCTCCGCCAACGGCATCTCCACCCCCGCCGCCTCCGACTACGCCTCCTCCACCTCCATCGAGGTCGACGCCGTCACCGAAGCCGAGCTCAGGGAGAATGGATTCCGCAGCACGCGCCGCACCAAGCTCATCTGCACCATCGGCCCCGCCTCCGCCAGCTCCGACCAGCTCGAGGCCCTCGCCGTCGGCGGCATGAACGTCGCGCGGCTCAACATGTGTCACGGCACGCGCGACTGGCATAGGGACGTCATTCAGCGCCTGAGGAAGCTCAATGAGGACAAGGGCTATGCTGTGGCCATTATGATGGACACTGAGGGCAGTGAGATTCACATGGGCGATCTCGGCGGCGCTTCTTCCGTCAAAGCCGAGGTCAGCTGCATTTTGCGCTCCTCCATAATTACAAGTTGTGCATTTTAGTTAGTTATACTGACCGACTTTAATTTGGTGTGTTTGCAGGATGGGGAGATATGGACTTTTAGTGTCAGAGCATTCGGTTCTACTCTTCCGGAACGCACCATCAATGTGAACTATGAGGGTTTCGCCGAAGGTAGTTAAAACCAGTGATCTTGGATCTTTTTTATACTCCCTTGCAATGATTGATTGGTTCAACATGAATGTGATGCAGATGTGAAAGTGGGAGATGAGCTACTTGTAGACGGTGGAATGGTGAGGTTCGAGGTGGTGGAGAAGCTTGGCCCTGATGTCAAGTGTAAATGTACCGATCCTGGGCTGTTGCTGCCGCGGGCTAACTTGACTTTCTGGAGGGATGGGAGTTTAGTGCGAGAACGAAATTCCATGCTTCCCACGATATCTTCAAAGGTTTCTATTCTTTACCTTTTCTTTTTACTTTTTCGACTTTTGTTCATTACTGAATACCAAATTGCCAATGCATCTGAATCTAAGACTTGATGGTAAATATTAGAGAAATAATCTTAGTGAGGACAAAGTAGAGTGTTTTGTTCGTTACCAGCATGCAAATCTGCCAATGCATCTGAGTCTAAGTTTTTTTAAGTGAAGAAGATTCAGATACTTGCATGGCGATCATCTTGGTGCGGACAAAGTATATAGCTTTATTCATTATTGAATGCAGCTTTGCCAATGCATCTGAATTGAGTGAAATCTAAGAAATCATAGTAAATGTTAGAATGACTTGCATACCAATGACCTTGCTGAGGACAAAGTATAGAGAGACATCATTACCAAAACATACGCCACCCTCCCAAGCCTTCCTTTGTTGTAAGTTATATTGACATAATAACCTTAGCATGCGATTTACCCAACTTCAGCTTTGGATGGGTCTGAAGTATGACTCGGAATACCAGGCCAGATTTTCAATATATGGGCAAACGCTTTTGCTTGCTGCAGACTCTTCGTGGAGTTTGTTCTGTGGCACTTTGAAATGGAAATTCCCTAGTGATAGGCGAACTAGGCCCAGGCCTAGGGAAATATATATATATATATATATATATATATATATAAATGTTTTTTTTTTTAAATGATCTGATTTGATTAGTTGGTCTTGTCTGGGCTTGTCGCTTTGGCGGGCCTTTTTCACTTGGTCTATTTTGACTGTATTTTAGTGTGTAAATGTTTAGGTTATTTAGTTTTAAATCTGAATCAGTTTATTCCTATCAAGTTCTTACAATAAGAAATAATTTGATTTGGTTTAATCTATTTTTGGTTCATGTGTCTGAATTGAGTGAATTCTAATATATCTTGGTAAAATTTTGAATGACTTGCATGCCAATGACCTTGCTGAGGACAAAGTATAGAGAGACATCATTACCAAAACATACGCCGTCCCAATCAGTACCCTCCCAACCCTTTGTCATAAGCTATTTTGACACAATAACCTTAGCATGCGATCTACCCTACTTCAGGTTTGGATGGGTCTGAAGTATCTACTCAGAACGCCTTGCCAGATTTTGTATAAATGCGAAGAAGTTTTTCATTGCTGCAGAATCATCGCGGAGATCCATCTGTGGCACTTGGGAATGGATCCTCCCTGGGACAAACCAAAAAGCCCGAAAAAACAACAGAAAAAATAAATGGGCTTTTTTTAATTGATCTGTTTTTGTTAATTAATCTTGTCTGGGCTTTTCCCTTTGGTGGGCCTTTTGGACTCGTTCTAATTAAACTCCACGTGGTTTATTTTTTATGTATTTTAGTGTGTATTTGGTGAGGTTGTTTAGTGTGTAACTTCTCATGTTGATACAATAAGAACTATTTTTTTAAAAAAATTTATTTAGTGATCATGCAAGTTTAATGAGCACCTTCGCAATATAAAAGTGTAAGACGATTTATATGTCATTGTTACTTTGGAATATATATATACTCATAGATAACATATTTGTTCTAGATATTGTGATTTTTGTTTTCCTTTGGTTAAGTTCTGATGAACTCATTTGATCTTATTCTATAAAATCTTTATAATGATAAAATTTGTATATCACTAAGTTAAAAAGATAGTTAAATGTATTGAAAGGTCCTGACTTTCGAGCCTTGCTTATTTTAGTTCGTCTTGGGCCTCCGAATTCTCAAGACCAGCCATGCTGAAATCTGGCTAGAATCTCATGGAGTCCTCGCTGGCCTCCATTTCCTCACGCAATAGCCTCCTATGCCAGTGCAAGTCCCACTATTGGACGCACCACATGTATCACCCAATGCCTAAAAAAACCGTGATCAAGCCTTTAAAGTAACCTTTTATGTAAAGTAGGGGAACCCCCTCTTGTAGCTACCCTGCTGGCCACCCTTGTAACTTTTCACATTAACTACATGACACTGCCCTACATGGTAACTGCCACAAGGATGACGTTGGGGAAAGTATCCCTAAGTATAAGTGTACAAAATCATCCACTTTGAATGCTGATGTTTCCTCTAAACCAACTAATATTGTCCCTAAACTACTGCTTACTAAACCCACCAAGTCTTTTGTTACAGCCTCTGAAACTTCGCCCTGTAGACAAGTATTATGATAAAGTGAATGATGAGCTTATTATACAGTTATTGCCTAGATTAAGAGATTTCTTATTATACACTTCTTTCTCTATCCTTATATATGATAAGTTTAATTTTATATAGTAGTTAAGTCTCTATCAACATAGATTAGGTTGTGATTTGACTTGGCGAGATGTGATCAAGCTTTGCATTTTTTGGGATTCAATAACCGTGACTCCATAATAGTGGCGCATGTTTGCAAAAAGGATAATTCTTTCACAACCTCACAGAAGAACTAGGTTTTGGTTGAAGTAGGTGGTAAAGCCAGTCTTATACTTTATTAATCCTGTGTGGAGTCTGTCTCATCAAACTTCCAATCTCACATAAAAGCATATCATGATCATCAACTATAACTTGGAAATCCATTGTCTTTTTTGTTATTATGTGCCGAAGAAGACATGCACCTTTGGTTGCTGAAATTTTGATGAAGTGTATGTTTATTTTCTTCATTATCACAACTAATGATCTCATACTTGAGCTTTCATTATATTCAGGATTGGTTGGACATTGATTTCGGGATTGCAGAGAGTGTTGATTTCATTGCTGTATCTTTTGTGAAGTCTGCTGAAGTGATCAATCATCTTAAGAGCTATATTGCAGCACGGTCTAGGTAAAGAGTTACCTCTTAAATACCACTGGCACACAGCATACATATACATGTACACAGTTTGTATATTAAGTTTTTGGTCAACTAGCATCAAGTTATCACTAAATCTCCATTTCACTATCGTATAATCTCTTTTCCGCACCTGTTTAACTCAATACTACTCACAGTTCCTTAATCGTTTTTTTTTTTTTTTGAAAGGGCCTTAATCGTTTCTTATTGGTAATAAGTTGTGGGTGTGGGTGTGTGTGTGTGTCTTCAGCATGCAGACTCTAATGTTATCTGATATTTATGTTTTTTTGCTGGTCACATTTGAATTGTTCAGTTTTGCATTCATTTTAGTTCAGCAAGTAAAGAATATATTGCTATCACTGGTCCTTTTATTTTCGCAGTTTTCATTATGTCCAAGATGGTTAACTTGTATCTCATGATTTTTTCCATTATGCTGGTACAGTGATATTTCTGTTGTGGCAAAGATAGAGAGTATTGACTCTCTAAAGAACTTGGAAGAGATCATCCTTGCATCAGATGGAGCAATGGTAGCAAGAGGTGACCTAGGTGCTCAGATACCATTGGAACAGGTCCCATCAGCCCAGCAAAAGATTGTTCAAGTGTGTCGGCAGCTAAATAAGCCAGTGATTGTTGCTTCACAACTACTCGAATCTATGATCGAGTATCCTACACCCACTAGAGCTGAAGTGGCCGATGTCTCTGAAGCAGTGAGGCAGAGAGCTGATGCTCTTATGCTTTCTGGTGAGTCAGCTATGGGCCAGTTCCCGGATAAGTCATTAGCTGTTCTGAGAAGTGTTAGTTTGCGGATCGAGAGGTGGTGGAGGGAAGAGAAACGTCATGAAGCTATGTTACTCCCAGCTGTTGGATCATCATTTTCGGACAGTATATCGGAGGAGCTTTGTATTTCTGCTGCCAAGATGGGTAAGCATTCCTTCATTATCTGTTAATGGCTTTGGTATATATGTTTGTGATTCAGCTGAAGGACTTGCCCAGTTGGTAAGTACATTTTTGTTCTCTGTTATGAAGCTCCCTGAGTTGGTTGCATTTATCACATAACATACATGCAGTAGATGTACATGACTTATCTCCATACAGTCTTGTGTTCTGCTGGAATGGCTATTCACCAAATTCCTAATGAATGCCATCAAAAATAACAAAATTCACACACATGTGAAATATACGTCAAATGCGCATTTCATTGTTCAGAATCATTCATATGTAGTTTGTCCGTTTACCCAGGGTTTATTCCTGAAAATTTTTCCTATTATATACAGGAAAATGCACTGACCCTAGCTGTCTAAAAGCTGGACCAACATGTCCAAATGACATAAACTTGCACTTTTTCCTTTTTGTACATTGTGGCTCCATCTATATTGTACATTTCATTCTTGCATGTCTTTGTTTCCTCCTGTAGTAATTTATTGTTGTGTATATTTTCTCTTGATGAGATTATGAGTCCACTGCTGCATGTATTCATTAATTGTTGTTACTTCTGTAATTTTTCTATTTGTGTACAGTGATTTTCTCCTTTCAATCATAGTATTAAATATATATTTAGTTTACTGTAATTTTGGCTGGTATGAAGTCATTTTTCTCTGATTGCCTCACTCATCACTAGCTCTACTAAGGGACCTGTTGTTAACGCATTTCAAAGGCCTGACATGTCAGATAATTGACAATTGGTGTTAGATTTCATTCTTCTTCAGATCCCCAAAAGTGAAAAATCAAACTTCTTGACAGTGTATACTTGCATGTGGAACCTTACCTTGATGTAAATTGTCATTTTGCAGCAAATACTTTAGAGGTGGATGCTCTTTTCGTCTTCACAAAGACAGGCCACATGGCATCTCTCCTGTCGCGCTGCAGGCCTGATTGCCCAATATTTGCTTTTACGAACACAACATCTGTGCGGAGACGTCTAAACTTACAGTGGGGGCTGATACCATTTCGTGTGAGTTTCTCGGATGATATGGAAAGCAACCTCCACAAGACCTTCTCGCTGCTGAAGGCCAGGAATCTAATCAAATCAGGTGACCTTATCATTGCTGTCTCGGACATATTGCAGTCCATTCAAGTTATGAATGTTCCGTAAATACTGAATCAGTTAAACCCCTCTTGATTCTACTTGATTGTGTTATCTGTGGAACTTCTATATTTTGCTGTTATCTGTGCTACAATTTGTTTACGGTGGAAGAAAAGCGGGTCATTCCGGGAAATAGTTCAATCTTCAGTTATGTACCTTATCTCCCGGGTGCCCTGCTTCAAAATCTCACCTTGAAGTTTGGAGGGGTTTATGTCACTTGACCTGCTAGGTTTGTTCACAGAAGTACTTGCTAGTTGTAACATTAATTTGCTGAGTGTTAGAGTAGTATGAAGAGACGTGTATCCTTTAGACGCAAATATGCTGTTATGTTTTGTCAAAACACAATAATTCTGAAACTATTGTATTACCTTGTTCGAGTTAATGCAACTGTTTTCACATTTTTATGATTCTTCATTTTAAAGTGTTTTTTTTTTTCTTAATATTAAAGATGGTTCATTTTGAAGTTACTATTGAATGTCATTTGCATCCTCAGTATTGTATTGTTAATCCAAAACCTAAAATGATCGCACACCCTCTCTATAGAGTTATAGAAATTCAAAACTAATTGACATACTTCACATGAGTAATGTATTTTAACCAATTGATAAGATTCAGGTCTGAGATTTCATTTACTAAGCAACGTATTCATTTTTTACCAAACCTTTAGACTAGGTAGATAGATGACAGTATCTATGCAATTGTAGTAAATACTAATCCAAGTGGAGTAACATATGATGGAATGTGTGAAGGCAGCGTGTGATTTGGAACGAAAGTTCAGCAGGAACCAACTAGTTCAACCAGTAATAATCCAAGAGGTGCACCGTCACAATAGTAATATTGCCTGGAAATTAGCTATGATGAATCTACATTTTTAAGAATATGGTAAATTTACCTAGAAACAGATTTTTCTGCCTCTCACTTGAGGACAGGGATATCAAATTGTCAGTCTTTGTTCCTAGCTATCTAGGCTGCGTTTCATCCCTGTATAAAAAAAAAAAATAAAAAAAAAAAAAAAAAAAATTGTGTTCCTAGCTATCTAGGATGCGTTTCATTCCAGCAAGAGAAGTATATGGTTCAAAATTCAAATCGCATTGTTCCATCCAGCATGAATCTCCTCCACCACGGGTACATTTTCTATCACTTGTACATCCTACAAATTTCATTCATCGTGAGAAGATTCATTTTACTAATTATTCTTGGTTACAGGCTTTGTTTCTTGAATTAGTCAACTACAAACCATCCTCAGTGCTGATACCTTACATAGTTACACACCTAGAGACAGTAGTGACTAGTGAGAAATATTGTTCCAGCTCGCTAGCGTCTTAAGAAGCTAGTGGTAAAGATCACTGTGATGCTACACCACCTTCGACTCAAAACGCTGCGATCGAACTGCTGCTATCATCTCCATGTCAGGTTGCACTCAAGCGCCGACCACTTTGGCACTTTGAGGACTTAATTTGCAGTGGGAAGTGTATTGATCGAACAGACTAGTTGGCCTAATGCACATCAACTCTTTTAGCTTGTGAAACTATTGTGCTTAATACAGATTCAATCCTGCTACGAAGAGAGAAACTCGCCAGTTTTCAAAACTAGTATTCAACTAGGAAATGGAGTGGAGAGGGTAGAAGAGAGAGGCAGATCAGTCTCGAATCCCTATTCACTTGAAAACTCAACGGAAATGGTATCACGAATCGATTTAACTAAAACATTAACAATTTTGACAGTATATTGGAGGGATCGGAATGGTAAGAGTTAAGGAGCATCCAAGCTAAATGATTAGTTAAGGAAGCGACGATTTTGAGCCTTTGAAGCAGATCAATAGATGATCATTGATTGGTCCATGATACCCAAATTGGGTAACCCAATGTCTACCTCGAGCTAAAGGTTACATGAATTATTGATCCTTAATTAACTCTTTGCTGCAGAGCTTTGCATTAGAAAAGCAGAGCGGCAAGGTATGTTAAGTAGTACGTGCAAGAGGCTAAGGCTTGTAATTGCATGGGCAGATACACCCACTTACTAGCAATGGATGACTCTAGCACACTGTAGGTATATATACTACCTTCCTCAAGGGGTTTGATATCATGTATGTTGTAATAGTATCAACTGGAACTGTGTGTTAATAAGTAGTTCGATCTGATGGATTTGTACGTATAAATGTGACAGGTTTTCGGAAGTGACTAAGCTCAAACTTGTATGGTGGCTTGACATCAAGGCGTGCATATATGCCGACTAAGAACTTATCCTCCAGGAACAACCTACGCGGCTTACCTTGTGTATCAGCTCTCAGAAGTAAAAGATCGGGGTTGGAAAGAACACCTATTGTGTTGCACATCAATTATCAACAAAGTGCATGCAGTTGTGAGTGTGAATACTGATCCTAGATCCTATGCCTCAATGGCCTTTAGAGGAGAATCAGGGGATGGGTACGTGGATGGAGAATTGGAGAATGAGATGGGTCAGTTCTTCGTTGAACAAGGAAATGATGATGCTGATGATGTTGTAGAGTGCAGTGTAACGGAAGTTAGTAACCTACAGAGCGGCGTCATGGTGGAAGGTGTTGAGCTTAGGCCTATACATATACATATGTAACTATATACGAGAGAGTTGAGCCGTCATGCCACCGACAAAGATAGATCGAGCAACAAAGTGAAGAACCCCCAAAGATAGAGCAACAAAGTGAAGAACCCCCCACCCGCTTAGGTGCCGTCTAGCACCTTTTAGTGTCCGCTTAAAACCTGTCTAGCACATTCTTTAACTCATCTAGTACCCGCCTAATACCGAATCATTTCAGCCTAGCGCGTCAAGGAGTATCTGGGGATAGGTAGACAAATACTTTCTTTGATGGTGTGTGTTGCTAACGATAACTTCAAGAGGATATGGAGAATTGGACTATCAGAGATCAGGTACTTGGAAATTTCTCAAATAAATGATGCGTTCGTTCTTAATTTGGTGATCAAAATATATACATTAATTTGTTCACAACGCACTCTCACTTAGGCCGAGTTTGGTAGGGATTCCCAAGCTGCTTTTGGGGTCAAAAATGATTATGAACCTAATTTTAAGTGTTTGGTAACAACCCATAAAACTGATTTTAGAAGCATTGATTCTCTTAAAAGTGGATTTTAGAAAAGCAGGGTAGGAGATGTTTTTGCAGGAATCAATTGGAAAACACGGAGCTAACTCTTTAATGAATTTTTGGTAAACCTATTCTACCATCTTTCTTCTCTCTTTCTCATCGCCTCACTCCACCCGGATCGAGTTCTTCTCTCTTTCTTCACCACCTCACTCCACCCGATCTCTTTCTTCATTGTCTCACTCAAGTCCAGAAGCCTCAAGAGTCAAGGAACCTTGTTGAGATCTTGGGAGAGCGATTTCGTCACCACTTCACTCTAGTTCCAGACCATCAATTTCGTCCCTAACCCAAAAGGTAAAATATTTTTTCTATAACTATTTGGTATGATTTTGGTAGAAAAGGGATACCCACCCAAAATGTGATGGCCATATGTGATTTCGACATGAAATTCACATTTGTTTCTGTATGGTGGGAAGGCACTGCACATGATAGTAGAGTATTCTTATCGGCCATGCGCAACCCTCTAGCAAATTTTCCCAAACTCTCAAATGGTAATATTTGTTTTTTCTTAAGTTGTAATATACTAATCTAATTAAATCATAATCAATCATTTATTATATTTACTTCTTTCAAGAAAGGACTATGTGGTAAATGCCAGATATCCACAAATGAGAGGTTATTTAGGACAGTATAAAGGTGAGAGGTATCACCTTCCACATTTTCGTAGAGGTGATGAACCAATGGGTCATAAAGAATTTTTTTAATCATGCACATTCTTCACTTAGGGGTATTATTGAGCGCACTTTTGGGGTATGGAAAAAAAATGAAGTGTTTTACGTGATATGTCGAGTTTTCCTTATGAAAAATAAGTGAAGATAGTTGCTGTTACAATGGTTCTTCATAACTACATAAAAAAGTATGCTCACCAAGATCATAATTTTCAAAGTGAACAGATTAGTGAAGATATGGAGAACAATGAACATGAAGAAGATGAGACGGGAAGACAAGAAATGGAGGTGTTAAGAAACACCATTGCACAAAGTTTAATGAATGCATCTATTTAGCATTTAGTTCCAATTTGAAATGGCTTCAGTATATTTTGTGTGAACATGATTTAACATTTGTATATTATTTAAGAATTTCATTTTACTATGGTGTTAAGAAATCTTATGTAATATCGTGGATTAACTTTATAATTACATACAAAAGAAACAATTATTTATTTTAATATCAATTTATAACAATGTTCATTTTTGTCATTATACCTATTCAAAACAGTTTTTACTTTTAACTTAATTACCAAACACACGAAATTGTTTCTTGATTCTCACAGCACTTTTAAAAATAGTTTTCCAAACATCTCAGCTGATTCTACTCACGGCAATATCAAAAGTGATTCTTTTTACAGCAACTTCAAGAACAATTCCTCTCATAGCATAGCAGTCCCAAACCGGCTCTTAGTAACAAACGAACAATGGCATTTGTCTGGAGTTATACATCTCTATCTGTACATTGGAAACTAGCTAGTTACGTATTCTCAGGAGGATTCTGGGGTTTCAACAACGCGGTTGTTACTGTTACAGACTCAACCCTAATATGCAGACAGAATAACTGCATCACCTGGCCAGAAATTTTTGCAGTTTTGTTCAATCAAAACCAGTATTCGATCAACCTGACTAATGACGTCGGCGGATAAAGAGCGCCATTGAGCCAAGCTTTGATGGTGACCATAACTTCCGAGAGGTTATAGAGATCATCAAAATTTGATGTGTATCGATTGCAAGTGTAGTAAGTAGCAGGTCTTAGAATCTCAGATACAATAGGACATTATTAATGAACAGGAAGTAGTCTAACTCATATGCAACCTTTAATTATAGAGAAGAAGCTTTGCATTTGCATATAAAATATGTGTGGTGTTGCAGGCCTAACTGAATCAGGACACTAATAAGAAACAGTGGATATATAACAACCCTACTTGGAGCAACTTGGAGCTTTTCAAACTATTGCATCTGCACTGGGAGACAGCTACAGAGGCTCCTTTTGTCCTCTCATTCTTGTTCTTCTCTCATTTACATATTCAAAAGACTTGTTAAATCACTACATTTCAGTGAAGAAAAGAAGACCTAATCAAAACCTTAGTGTGGAGTGCTGGGTTTGCTAAAAGCAAAGCAGGCCAAGGATTTCAATGACATAATCACAGTACTAATTAACTTTGCTTTCAGCTAGCTTTTTCCTCAGAGCAAATCACAGAGAGGTGGGCTCGAACTATCACACTCTGAAACTTGATAATACAACTTTCCCCCACTCCACTTCATAATTCAAGAAAAGTTTCGAGGTGACTGAAAGCTCTTAGGAAACCTTCTACATTCGCAATTGTGATGGCCGGATCGAGACCATTTCAATCTTATAACACCCTCCATGCAGCTACCTCCACATATAAACACCACCGATGCATAATGTGATAGATAAATAGGAGTAAAACTACATTTCACCCCTAAGGTATCCTAAAGATTATCTCATTTGATACCTGACATACCATCAAAGCACAACGATGATCAACAAAACTTGTAATATTGGTAGCTGCAGTTCAACCTCTGGTCACTTTCCTGTCACTATACGTATCATTTCACAACATATATACGATCCGTATCGAACATCGTCATTATACTTCTTGCGGTTCCAAACTCTCAACTAGTCTCAATCTCCCATTTCTATTTGATGGTAGGGGAGTTAGTTCATAAACTTCACATACATTAAGAGCCCTGGCCAAAACTCTAAAAGGAGTCCGATCACTAAATAAAAATAATTTCATTAAGTTTCTCTTTGGGAGCAACTGTCAATGATAACTAACATTAGCAAAGATGAGTTAAGAGTCGTAACCTTGTAAACTAGCTGGAGCACATTGAAGTTGAACAAATCTAGTTAACATTTGGGAGATTGGGTATTTGGTGTTCATCTTTTATACCTGGTTAAAGAACACTACAGCCAGAAATATACTTGTAATTTATGAATATAATTTGCAACAAAGCCAAATGTTCTTCTTTTCTCTGGGAGGCAAAATTCCATTGAAATCTCATCCGATATTAATTGTACACAAAAATAATCCAATAATAGCTATAATTAGCAATCATAAGCATTGGAGACATATCAAGAAATTAAATCAGCAATGGATATGATCCCTGATGATCTCTATCTTGGTATCAGACTGATCTTACTGTATCAACACCCATGAACATTATCATTAATTCTGGACCCCTTCAACCCACAAGCTAAACATCATAATGAAGCAGTTAATTATTCAATAATGGTAATATATATATATAGTAAGTATAATGCAACAAATAAATAAAGAAAACAATATCAATTGCTGAGTACAGCTTTTGCCTCAGAAAAAAAGAAATGAAAAATAAGAAACAAGGGCCGGTAAAAGAATATAAACTGCAATATATAGGCCATATAGATGGGTTCTGGTGTTGGGTGGACAAAGACAAAGCCATCATTTCATCTATAGCTATCCTTATCAAGCAACTTTATGTCCTCATGAATCATCATATCTATGATTTAAACAAAGGCTAAGAGAGAAAATTAATAATTGTTATTGAGGCACGCACCAACTTTGTTGTAATTGATAGATGTATCACTTTCTTACAACCTTAAATACTTGGATGATACACAAGAAGTGCTGTAAGCCCTCAGATCTGTTGACAAAGTCAAGCAAAGAATTCCAAGCTTATCCTTCGATCTGTGTTAATTTGCAAGTACTCCTTACAGAAGTTGCTTCTTGTAAGCAAGGTCAAGGTCAATGTGAAAATTGCAGATATGTACTGTACTGATCGAGTCGTTTCAAAGGAAAGGAAATTAAGGAAAGTGAAGATCGAGTTCCACCTGATAACAATATAACAATGCAGTTGTGCTAATCAAGATCATAGAACATGGACATTGGACAAGCTATGCTAAGCTAAGCAAATCAATCGTATCGATCATATCATATCCATTATACATGTATACGTACAAGTGTTTGTGTGGTTGGTTAGACTATATATTTAAATTATGAAAGATATAGTTGGCTAATTTAATTAATAAGAAAGATATAGATTGGACTAGTTTAATATAGAGAGATAATTATGGGTTTGGTAGGCCAACAGATGTGGTCCTTTAGAGGAAGATTCACTAGTGACACTAATGTTGTACATGTGAGTATGTGACATATGCGCTCTCTTTTGTAATTTAAGTAGTTATAGTAGATGGGGCTTTTTTTGTAGGTAGCTTCTCCAGGATGGTAATCAATATTGGTACTCTATTTAGCTTTTAGGGTTTAGGTTCCAATAATGCAAAATCATAGCTACGGTTTAGAAAATCATACCCCTTAATTGTCCTCTTCTCCTTTGAGATTTCTTAATTTGCTTGCACACACATTATAGTCTATGGGGCTTGTTTAGTAGGTAGTTTCTGAAAGATAGTAATCATTGGTGGTAACCTTAATATGTTGGTCCTCCATTAGAGTTTAAAATTTACGTTTTAGGGTCGAACAATGAAATAGTACGTCTCAAAGTTTATCTTATTTTTTAAATACCAGTTTAAAAGAAACTGGTATATAGTTTGCAGTTGAATCTTCCCCTAAATGATGTTGAATACATCTGACCTTAGATCCATTAATGATAATCAAAGTGGGTTAGAAGAATGAGTCAAGTCTGAGCTTCTATTAGTTAGTAGTTTGACAGTGCGTCACTGCGTAGCATGGATTCTCCAATCTACATGCGTTCTGCGCTTCCGAAGCTGGTGCGGGAGCGGAAGCGCGGAGAAGCGCAGGGAAGCGCGAGGAAGCGCGATTCCGTATTTTTTTTAAATAGAAGCGTCATGGAAGCGCGAGCTTCCAATTTGGAAGCGTGCTTGTGTGAATAAAAAGAAAGCGTGAGGGTAATTAAGTGAATTTATCTTCATAATACCCAAAAGAATATGAATGTAATTGCTATGAAACTTATTTTATTTAATATATATATTATTTATATTAAATATTATTATTTTATTCTTACGCTTCCAAAATGTACCCGCTTCCAGTGATTTTTCTAAAAATGCGCTTCCGCGTTTTCAAACGCTTCGCTTCCCCGTACTCGTACCCGAATCTATGCAATGTAGGTGCGTCATAAACACCGAGTTGAAAGTCATCCAAATAGAAAAGAAAAAGAAAAGAAGATCGAGCTGCCAAGTAGTAGACTCCAAAGTCTTGTGCATGAAGCACAAGCATGATATCATCATCTGCACAAAGAAAAAGAAAAACTGGGGGGATTAGATCAACCTTTTTAAGAAATACAAGTAGATGTACCATAAAAGGGGAGTACTCTCAAACTCTCAATGCATAGTGAATTGATGGGGAATCATGTGAGGGAGGAAACATTTTAGTAGAGTGGGTGTACCTTATATGTGATGATTTTAGGAGAGAGTGGTTATACCTTATGTAACTTTGCTGTTCATTGCATGTTTCTTTTCAAAAGTTAGAGCAGCACAGCCTTCCCATGATCATGAAAGATCGATCCCTTGTTGTATTTCAAATCAAACGTACGAATGTAGCTGTGAAATGATTCAGTAGCATAGTTAGAATAACGCGAAGAAACTCGTTAACAGATCGATCCAGTAAAACTCTACGCTATGTGCATTTGTATATTTGTATTTGCCACAACTGTCGTGATCAGAACCTAGCTCTGTGATACCCAGGTTTTCCAAATCCCAGAGTTGCCAATAAAATAAGATGTCTTTTAATGTATAGATATGTTATTAATCAACAATATCAGTAATTTAGTACAGCATTATTGTAGGGTTCCTGCATAAGGATATAGACCTCTCATCTAATCTACCAGGAAAATAAAAATAAAGACGCAGAGCCCCACTCTCATTCATACACCTCCTTCAACTGTCATGAGTAAATGGAAACTGGAAAATGACATGTATGTATATATTTTGGTGCAACGAAATTAACTAATTAATCAAGTCAGATCATATCCAACTCTTTTTTTTCGTCTTGATTCAGCAACTTGCCATTTCCTCAAGCTTACTATAATCGGGGTTTCTGTGGCCGATCTTGTCATCTATTATGTATCTCTTTCTTTTCAAATAATTGAGTAAAACTATTGGCTTCCATAATTTGATTCCTTGATCTCTAGTGAGGTATGAGCTTAGCTAAATTAGATTCCAGCTGCTACAACTATAGAAAACTTATAAAATATAGTATGGTTCTCTTATTTTTACCTGACAACGTAATCATTTGAGATATATATTGCTTTACTACTTCTTGGAACAGTAGAATTAGCATGCATTGTATGGTATGGCAGAGACAGAAAACCTTTTTTCAGAATTTCCATAATCTAAAATTAAAAACTTAAAAGAAAAAATTTCACCGACTCAATTCATCCACATATATACTTGACTCAATTCATCCATATATACTTGTCTCGATCAAAAGTGACATATTTTCAAATTGATCTTACAATGTGTTGTTTCCATACTTATTCTCTAGGGAATAGTTAAGATTTTGATGTTGAACTACTAAACTAGTTTACGATCGACTTTACTCTTAACTCTAAACTCTAAACTTGAATTATATATATAATGTGGTTAAGAAATCAAACAAACCAAAATCAAACACGTATAATAGAGCATTACGGATAGAAAACCACAATGAAAAATTAATCACTAATAATACCAAATTCATCGTCACACATTCTTTGTAATCAATCACACTCTTAAAGACAAAGTATCGTTTTATAACAGTTAAGTGAGTTAGGGTTTTGCTTACAAAAGTGCTTACAATTAAGTAAAGTGCTTAGTTTGTTAATTGAGTTGTTCTACCACACTTGGTGTATGTCACCAAATAAAGAAAATCTGCTTCTAGCTTTTCTCAAGTCACAAAATGTTACATTCCAAAATTTAAAGCATTTAAATCCCAAAAGCTAATAACAAGCCCATGTTCCCAAAAGCTTTAAAGAGAAAATGATGAGCTTCAAGAAAAGAAATTCAATTATTGCATTTTGGACATCATCAAAAGAAGTTCACTAAAGTGTCACAAATAGTCTTGCCACATTAATTAAGGTCCTAACAGAAAGAAATTAAAGGAACATTAGTTTATGGGGACATGATTTTGTTGCACTAATTCTTTTAAGTTTCATCATCTAAAGCATAAAAGAAAAAGAAAGAAAACAAGAAGATACTCACAGTATTATTTGACAATGGAAACTTTCAAGTTAAAATACATGAAGTTAGGCCTCAAAGGATGTTTAGACTTTAGGCAAAGGAGATACTGATGCTAACATTTGAAAGCTTTGGCACTCGGATGTTACTTGCACAGGAATTTAGGTATTTTGTTGGCTACAAGTTTTACAACTTTGAAAAGGATAATGATGAAAACCATTTTCACATTCTAATTATGTGTGCGATTGCGAGGCATGGTAACAAAAGTAGTAGTACATTGAAATGTTGAATGACATTATCACCATCTCGATCAATTACACTATCTAAGCCATGTCGACCTTAAAAAAAAACAAAAAAAAAAAACACCATGTCGACGGAAAGGTCGAGGAAACATATATCATTAATTCACTATTATAAGAAAATATGTTACTAAAGACTAAATACGTAATTTTGTGCAAAATGAGCCTTAAGAGCTTCGAGAAACTCAAGGATTCAATGACCAGGTATGAGACTGTTTTTGTACCCTTGAGCTTCTCAAAGCTCTTTCAATTTTCAAAACCTAGGTGAGAATGGACGGCGGCGCCTTACTCTTTGGCAAGGTGGTGACCATGGATGGGTGTTGTATGGCGGCAATGTTGTGAAGGCTCTAATGTTTATCGTGTTGGCAGCGAGAGGCTCTGGCCCGGAGGTTTCTCCGACCAATGTAGCTACGAATTCAAATTTGGACCATGTAAAATATTGTTCATGGTAAATTTCTTGAAATTTTAGCTACTCTACAACCAGATGCAAGATCTATATTGAAGTACACGCTTTGTATTTTTGCAACCTTGAAAATGATTCAACAAATGCCTCAAACTAAGATCCATCATGTTTATTTTGGCAGGAATGAAAAAAATAAAATGTACGGACATACCTAGATAGGAGTGATTGGCCAGAATGGGGGGAGTAGAAACATATTACAAACTAGGAAGTCCTCTTCAGTGGCTCTTATATATGATTTCAATACTTGAGTTATTTTAGATTTTTGGTCCCTCTGCTTTTAATAGGTGTGTACCCAAAAATACACAGAATTATTAGCTTTGTATTTACATTATAACACTTTTGACTAGTCATGCCGAACAAGAGAAGAGTCATGATCAACATTGAAATCTTGATCCAAGTTTTTTTACTGCTCAAAACTGTAGTCAGTCTTTGTTATGTTTAGAGTCCGGGTCGGAGGACTGGCTCAGCAGTGTGTCAATACAGGTTTTAATTCTGAATGCTAGTGTGGTGGAAAGGTTTGCATTATTACCGTCATGTTGACGGTAAGGAGGCTTAGTTTTCTCTTCAACTCATTGTAATTTTTTGAGAAGGAAACTCATTGAAGTAATGTCATTTTTTGGTATCTTACCTAAAATACACCTTATGTGTCAGTTTATGTGGCATAATCACGTCATTTAATGAAATACTTTAATTTAGTGGTGACACGTTATGTACATGTCACATAGGCTGATATATAAAGTGGACTAAAAGTGGGATGTCAAAAGTTGTTTCATGTAGCATTATTCAACTCATTATAATTGATTTCATATGAATGAAGTTTCATTTTTTTATATATAATAAAAATATATATTACTGCTCCATCATTTTTTTCTTCTTCTTTTTACTGCTCTGCTAAAATACCCCATAGGATTTGTCAATCTTGTTCAATTGTCCGAAGTTGGGTAACTTATTCACATTGTATTCAAACCTAGTTCAATTAGCCATTCACGAGTCACTGATACTCAACTCCAAAATTAAAATGGTAAAGATTGGATGAGTGAATCTCATGTATGTCAAGACCAATATGATCGAGAGTAACAAAAATGTAATTAATAGAATTTGAACTCTCACAAATTTACATCAAATGAGTTTTTTTTTATTTGATAAACAACACAAATACTATAACAAGTCTTTTGTGAGTCGAACTCACTGCTTCTCACTTACGAAATGAGAGATTATGTCATTAGACCAGATGATATTGGGCAGTTCTAATATCCAAAAATAATATGACAACTAAGAAAATTAAAAACCTTTACAAGAAAAGAGTTCAAAATTCATAATTTGCTCCCCACAATGGACACCACTTACCCATAGCATAAGCGTCCCTTTAACAGTTAAAGGGGATTCCTTCACTTGATTGTTTTGTCCTATTGTGCTATTGCTTTGGTAAAGTAACATTTCACTGCAGGAATAATTTATTTAACTTTGGTAATTAAGGTCCCTATCATATACGATAGTTACTGTTTTCGTAACTATTCTGATTAATTCATAACAGTAACTAATTGTAAGCTAAGAAATGAGCCAAGTAGGTGAAACATCAAATTCATTTCAACATAAATGAGGATTTCTTAAGGTAAATGCAGACCGCATTTATGTGATAATAGAATGATTAAAGTTTGGATTTTGAAGAAATCTACAAATTTGTCATTAGATTACTTACTTTTTATGAGTTATGAGTTGTGTGTATATATGAAATGTTATGAATACAAAAATGTAGAGAAAATGAAATTCTGGTGACACATTATAAGAGGACCTTTAAAACCAATTACTTAAAAGAACCAAAACCACTAAATGTTTTTCCATTTAATCTGATCACGACTCACCCTAATTCTATCATATAGACATTGTACTCATAAGGGATATCTTTCATTATTTACTTGTGCTCGAAAAACGTTACTAGTTTAGGTCTAAGTTAGTTATATATTATGCTCAATTCATTTCTTTTGTAGATTGAGTAATCACTCAATGTCATTGATTTACTAATTTATCACTTGAATCGACCACTTAATAAGTTATTTCAATTTTATTTTAGAATTACCTAAATGTAGTACGAATTTGACATATTATATTTAAATATATATGATGTGGTCTAAGTTATCTAACCATATACCTAAGATCTCTATAACGTTGTATTCAATGCATCGTCAATTAAAAGAAAGTGACTCAAAGTTATAGAGAACAAATCTTAAAATTGAAAAAAAAAAAAAAAAAAAAAAATTTTGTTGTATAAGTTGTTGAAAGATATTTTCCCTGATTGAAGTTAATGTAGCTCAACTGCAGTACTGCAGTGACCCTCAATCCTAAATTTGAGAAGTCAGAACCGTCCAAAAATGACGTCGTTTCACCGTGCAGGTAAAAATCACGAAATCCCAAAACTGAACCAAAACTCCCCACACGTGTCACCCCACGCCTCTCCAAAACCGTCCGAGCGCTTCACACCCCAACCCCTCTCCCTCACGACTCCCACGCTTTCCATAACTTTAACCAGAAGGACATAACCGTCATTCCTACCGGCGTGCACACCCCCCCTGTCAGCACTACCGTAATTTCATACGTGGCCCGTTATTCCACGTCACCAAAATTGGGCCCCACTCATTTCACCCTATAAAACCCCAAACCCATCCCCCACTCTCTCTCAGTCTCCACAAAACCCAGACACACACACAGAAAGCTTCTTCTTTACTAAGAAGTCCACCTCAAAAGCTCAAAACCGAAATCACCATCGTCGTCGGCGACGATTACTCGCCGGGAATGAATATTCCGGCCACGGTGTTGTTCATTTCCATACGCAATGTCCGTATCTCCGATCACCGCCGTCACGTTTTCCACGAAAAGCACTGATCGGAAGCGATTCTCTTTCGCTTAATTTTGTTTTGGTTCTCTTAAGCTTTTTGTTCTTGTTAGCTGAGACGAGAAAAAGCGAGGCATTAATTTTCAGAATTGAGTTAATGCTAAATTTTTGTTCTTGAATTTTTCTGAGGTGATTTTGTTCTCGGTGTAAATGCAATAGTAGTCTCTGTGTGAGAGAGCTTTGATTTTTTCGAGTGCTGCGAAACCATTAAAGCCTTTAAAACCCTTCCAGATTTTTAAAACTCCATATGCCTTTTCCGATGAAGATCCAACCGATCGATATCGATTCCGAGGCGCTCCGGATCGACACGGCGGTCAAGCCGGTGTTGAAATCCCGGCTCCGGCGGCTGTTTGACCGGCAGTTCCCCAGCGTGCTTAGAGTCTCCTCGACGGAAAAGCCTCCTGCCGGCGGCGATTTCAACAAGCACGCCGGAGGCGGAGGAGCGATCGCCGCCGCTGCCGAGTTCGAGCCGAGCTCGGTGTGCCTAGCGAAGATGGTTCAGAATTTCATCGAGGAAACGAACGAGAAGCAGCAGCCGACGAAATGTGGCCGGAACCGGTGCAATTGCTTCCACGGAAACAACAATGACAGCTCCGACGACGAGCTCGACTTCTTTGGCGGCGATTCCATTTCCGGCGGTTCCTTCGGCGGCGACGCCTCTGATATCCTCAAGGTATTAAACGACGCCGTTTCAAATTGTTCTTCCTTTTCTTCGAAATAGTTTTCTGGTTACTCTTGTTTATCTAATATTCTGATTCGAATTGTGTTGTTTGATTTTTTCAGAGCCTAATTGTATGCGTGAGCGTCGTTGAGAGGAACCTCTTAGCCGACACGGCGAAGATCGTCGAGAATAGCAAGACCCCGAAGCAGAAAGACGAGCTCAGAAAGATCGTCACCGACGGCCTCACCTCTCTCGGCTACGACTCCTCCGTCTGCAAATCCAAGTGGGACAAGTCACCATCCTTCCCTGCCGGTACTGCATCCTAACACCTCTCCTTTTTTTTTACTTAATTTCTTTTCTTTTTTGGAGATTAAACTAAATTAATTTTTGGTGTTCAGGTGAATACGAGTACATCGATGTGATTGTGGAGGGGGAGAGGTTGTTGATTGACATCGATTTCCGATCGGAATTCGAGGTGGCGCGTCCCACTGGGGCCTACAAAGCAGTCCTCCAATCCCTGCCGTTCATTTTCGTCGGCAAATCCGACCGTCTCGGCCAGATCGTCTCCATCGTATCGGAGGCGGCCAAGCAGAGCCTCAAGAAGAAAGGCATGCCGTTCCCGCCGTGGCGTAAAGCCGAGTACGTCAGGGCCAAATGGCTCTCTCCTTGTCCTACCAGAACCACCACACCGCAGCAGCTCAAAAACGACGTCGTTTCTCAAGAGAGTGCGGCCGTCGGTTCCGATCACTTGAGCGAGTGCGGAGGAGAGTTTGAGTTGATCTTCGGCAAGGATTCCGTGAATTCGACCGTTCCGTCGCCGGAATCGGAGGCGAAAGTGACCGGAAATTCAGCGACGGCGCCGTGGCAGCCACCGGCGATCAAGCCGAAGAGCGTTGAGAGAGGAGCGAGAGTCGTGACCGGTTTGGCTTCGCTGCTCGCAGCAAAACCGTGAAACCAATTTTGGACCTTATTTTTGCATATTAATTTTCCAAATTTTCCCCCAACACGAAAAAAATGAAGATAAATGTTATATAAGAAAAAAAATAATAATATATATAATCGGCGTCGGAATAGTAGAGTAGTACTACTGGGACTTGGTACAGGCTTTTTAACCTTTTCCTTTTTCTCCCACTTTCCCTTCTCTTTTTGTTAGCAAGGGCACATTTTGTAAGAACTTAAGTAAATCTATGGACCTTATTATCTCTCTATGTAATAAAAAATAAATAGTACAAAAAAAAAAAAAGACTTTGATATACTGAGACATGTTAAGATTTTCCTGCACTTATTTTGGGACAGAAAATTCTACATTGTTTTAGAGTATTGAAATTCTAATCGAAATCACACTTAGACTCATTGTTTACAATTCCGCCGGGCGAATTTAACAGCTATGGAAAAAATGGTAAATTAGAAAGCGATTCATCATTTTATGCTGGTGTTGAGTATTATAATGTGTTTGAATGAGTGCTAAATTGAATAATATTTTTGGGGTTAAGTTGGTGTTGTTTTTGAGGACCTAGTAGTACACAGTGACGGTTTCTTGAAAGGGGAACAAAGTGGGATGAGGCTCTCTCTCGTTTCTTAAATTTCCCATCTTTTTAGGGTAATATTTACTTTTTTCGAAACAAGTTAAAATATTTAAAAGTGAGAAAAGTGACGGGGAATATTAAGCAGTATAACTGACCGATGGTGATGAAGATGACGGCAGAGAGGAGGGGACTCGTGGAGTCTCGAAGACTGTGAAGGGTAGTAAATAATAGTATTTACTATTTACGAGTTTCATTAGAATTGCGTGATATTCCCTCTGCTTGTTTTGATTTTAACAGTTTGAATAAGGTTAAAATAGAGCTCGTGGAAAGGTGAAATAACCGGGAATGAGGGGGACTCCATTTGTGTGAAAGACTAGTCCTTTTTTTGTTTTTTTGTTTTGTTTTTGGTTTGACTGACGAATGTGGCTTCTTGCTCACGAGGTATGGGAGGTAGGGGTGGGTAATTGGTCCCGAAATTTCGATTTCGTCCCGATCCCGTCCGGGATGAGACGGGATTCATGTTTGAAAAACGGAGATCCAGTCCGGTCCGGTCCCGTTTAAAATCTCACGGGACGGGACCGGGATTAGCTAAATGAATCCCGTCCCGTCCCGTCCCGTATAAATATAAAATTAAAATAATTATATTATATATATTTTTTGATTTGATATCAGCCGTTAATATAAAAAAAACTAAACAAAATATCAACCGTTAGATTCAACCCTATCTCAAAATCTCTCAACTCCTCTCAGCCTCCCACTTTCTCCCTTAGACGCCCTCACCTCACCTCACCTCACCTCTCCGGTTCTCCCTCACTTCTCCCTCACAGAGTCACGCTCTCCCTCACCTCTCCGGCTCGCCCTCAGCTCTCCCTCACAGTCACGCTCTCCCTCACCTTTCCGGCTCTACCTCACGCGCTCAGATTCTCGATCCTCCGACGAGGAGCCCAGCTCATCCACCGCCAGCACCGGCGGCCTCGGCTTCGTCTCCTGGAGCTCAAGTCCTCCGACCCCGTCAAGTCCTCGGCCTCGGCTTCTTCCTCTCCAACCACATCCACAAGCTCCTCAACCACCTCAGCCGCTCCTTCTTCCTCTCCCGCCTCTTCCACATTGAGGTCCGCTCCTCAACCACTCATCTCTGATCGCTTCTTCCCCTCCTCCACTGCCTCAACCTCAGCCTCAACCATGTCGCCTCATCTACCTCTGCTTCACTTCCGTTTCCCTCCTCCGCCGCCGCATCATCAGTCTCTAAGGACTCCGCCTCCTCAGCCTCAGCCTCAATCTCCTTTTTTTTTTTTCTTTTTTCTGGTTTTGGGGATTGTGGATTTTTGATTCAGTACGGGATCCCGTTTTGGTCCCGGTCCTGTCCCGGCTCCGGCGGGATCTCGGACCTGGCGGGATCACTTTTAAAAAAGTGTAATCCCGTCCCGTCCCGTCCCGTTTAAAAACTCACGGGACAGGACCGGGATCGGGTGAATCTCGGCCCGTCCCGGCCCATGCCCACCCCTAATGAGAGGTCTTCTATAGGAACACGTGTGAGATTTAGACTGGGTGGTAAATTATGTAGCACTCAAGCTTTTGGGATGTTTGCAAGTGAAGGCATACAAGTACCAAAACTAGGCTTTGGTCATTATAAACATTTGCAACTTGTGTTCCCCTCGTGCATTGCTTTGCTTATGGAGTGGTAAAAAAGGATACCAAAAGAGTAATTTTCTTTCACATTTCAAAAGAAGAAAGCAGAAATCAACTTATTTAAATAATATTCTCTAAATATTAATTATTTGCCAACTGTATGTGATCAGAATTAAGGGTGTCAGAATTGGATAATATTCGTCACGTTTACTTGATCGTCAAGAAAGCCGAAATGTATCTTGCTAAAATAACAAGGTTGTCAAATTTACTTGATAAAGTACATAATTCAAGATGAATCTATGAAATCGATATGGCTAGCTAGATAATGTAAATATGAATTAGGAGATCGTTTCTCTAGCAATATGATTAACTTGGAAACACTGTAGTGATTTAGGTTGTCAGATACGAATTTGAAGATGAATATATTAGTTACAGTAAACGCGCACCAAATTTTGTCTAAATTTCAAAAGAGGAAGGAGTGTGCTTCCTATGAGCTTGTGAAATGTGTTACATATGTAAAGTAGAGTATGTGACGCAATATAGGGAAATGTCATGCTAAATTGATGATAATGAAAACAGTGGACTATGTGACAATATTCAAAAACCACAATGCTTATATTCTATGTTTTGGCAAATCAAACACACGCTTTTAAGGGTTCAAACTTTCCATATTATGCTAAATTTCTCTCCATAAGTGGATTCATGGACAAACTAACAATCCTCGTGTTGCCAGTTCATACTTGTTTCTGCACAAACCCGTAGGCCTGCGGGAAATCTGTGGATCTTGATGTGATTTCCTCCTGCGAACCCTGCTAACAAAGGGGAATACCGGGCGGGCCGGTCTTCTCCTCTCCGATGCCTAAGTTTGTACCGTTGGAGCAAATAGATAACTTAAGCGGGAATAATAAGTAGTGGGAGAGTTGAGTTACCTATTAATGAGGGTAGTTGAGGCCCTTATATAGGTGGTCGATCGTGAGGTCTGGTCTTACTCTTCGATGTGAGACTGGTTCCCTTCTGTTCGTACGCAAAGGGGCAGCTAAGGTGACCTGTTCGGCAGGCTGGTGTCCCCGGCTCCCGGGCCCCCAGTCGTAAGTTAGACTGCTGGGCCTTGGGTCCGGGTGCTGGGGATCCTGCTCCGGGCCTCGGTCCGGCCCCGGGCATGCTAGCTGCGGGTCTGTGGGCCTGTGTAGCCCCTCTGTGGCTACTGTCAACAAGTCCCCCAAGTTCCCGGTCAAATGCAATCTTGAATGAGGACTTAATATGTCTCGCTCCTGTCCCGCAGACCCGCAGGGTTACCGATCCAACGGTGCCTAGTCCCCCAAGTCCGTATTGAAGATTGGGCTTGGCCGGGCGTTCAAGCAGAAGGGCTGTTATGATGGTGCGTGGTGATGTGAGTACCTATTAGTGATGACGTGTGGCAGTTATGAGTATGTGTTTGTAATAATGATGGTGTTGTGCTGAAGTCTTGCCATGCCATGAGTATGGAACGGGGTGAAACTCGGACGAGTGTATGGGATGATGATGTGGTGTTGAAATCCGCCATGCGATGAATATGGAGCTGGGTGAAACCCGGAAGAGTGCATGGGATGATGATGTGGCATTGAAATCCGCCATGCGATGAATATGGAGCGTAAGGACTCGACCGGTGGAGTGCCATGTTGGGACGAGTCCCCCAGTGAAAAATTACTGCCAACGGTGGAACAGGCCGGGGAGTAGCCCGGTGGGGTGTTTAGGCCATGTCATGGCACCAATCCACACCCGCTGATTCGTCTCAGCTTGTGTTGGAGTAAGCGTGGGGTATTGTGCAGGGTTGTGAGTCTGCCGCCTGATGGGTGCAAGCCAACAGGTCCACCGATGAGGTGTTGCGGCCATGTTTAAGCACCGGTCAACATCCGCTAGTTCTTCTCAGCTTGTGTTGGAATAAGCGTGAGGCTGTGCAGGGTTTCTAGCCTGCGGGGAGACTTGTTCTGTGTTAGAGAAACAATCTGCCTGGTGGGGTGACGTGGAGATAACAAGTCTCGCAATGGATCCCCATATTTTTCACAGCTTAGTGTGATGCAGGGTTTCTAGCCTGCTGGAAGAGTTTGCATGTGTTAGAGGTAAACTCTCCCGGGTTTATAAAGCCCATGTGTTTGAAGCCTTGAGTTGTTGCTGGCTTGTCCGTGCCCGTAGGCGCGAAGGAAAGTGGCTAGACCGATGGAGTGCCTTGGATCCAGTGGAATGCTACATAACCGATGGAATGCCTGTGAACCGGTGGAATGCCTGTGAGCCGGTGGAATGGCTGTGAACTGGTGGAATGCATGTGAACCGGTTGAATGCCTTTCCTTGATTTGAGGTTGGCTCTTGGGGAAGTGGGGGATGGTTCGTAACCCCTCGGTTCTCTCCCCTATCTCCCTTAACTGCTGCTTGTAGGCGGGGCAAGTGGCTGACATGCATTGAAGGAGAAAGCCCATCAGTCCCATCAGCTATGATGGCGTGGGGATTTTATTGATGCTGGGACACGTGTCAGTAGGGAGCGGTCTGAGATGGAGGGCCTGAATTCGCAGGCGTTTGACTTGCCCCGATTGAGTATTTTGGGGGGATTATAGGGGTGCCTAGAGCATCGGACCCGTCTATAAAAAGGCCTCCTTTGCCTTCATTGTTTGCTGTTTTTGCTCTTGGCTCAGAGAGAAGAAGAGAAGGTTGGAGAGGAATCCGGTGAAAGTTCTGTGAAGGTACCCTCGCGCTATCCGTGCTTCAGGCGTTCTGGTTCTTACCCACGATTGCTCGGTGTTTTCCCAAGACTGACTTTCCTCGGTTGTGCATAGTAATCGGTAAGTTTCGCCTTCTTTGCTTCGTGTTTTTTTTTTCTCTTTGTTGGTTGGTGTTTTACGGGGGGGGGGGGGGGGGGGGCTCTGTCTCAACGGGTGAGTTGTTTTGAGCGGGGAATCTGTGGCAGATTTGGGGAGCAGCCGCAGAGAGCGCTGTTTTAGCTTGTCATTGTCCAGCGGTGGGGTTTTGTTTTCCTCCCCTAGGTTAAATGGCTTCTGGGAGCTCTGCTGGGACTTCCGAATCGGCCGACAGGCGTCCTGCGGTGGACGATGAGGAGAGGTTGGAAGATTGGCTTGCTTCGGTTTCCCCGGAGTCTGAAACCGCTGCCCGCTCCCGGGGCGAGGTCTCCTCGTCCGGGTCTCTGGGCCATGAGAGCATCCCGCACGGGGTACCCTTTCCTGGTACTTCGCCCGTGAGTTACACTATCGGGAATGGGGAATGGGCTGTTGTGTGTGATAAACCGGAGGGTACCATGAGGTTGCCGCCTTCCGGGAGACGTGGAGCATCCCGGATGAGGTGAAATTACGGCCACTGAATCCCGGGGAATCGGCCTGTAACCCGGAGGAGGGTTGGGTTACTGTTCATGGAGACCAATTCCGTCATGGGTTCTCCGTTCCGCTGCCAGACTTTGTGCAGTACATGCTCAGCGCTCTGCACGTGTCTCCTGCGCAGCTTCCTGGAAACCAGTGGAGGCAGCTGTTGAGCCTTGGTTGTCTGTACGAGCTGTCTGGGATGAGCATGCCGACCGTGAACGAGTTCCGGGCGTTGTACAGATTGTCTTTCTCGAAAAAGAAAGGGTGTCGGGGTTGTCTCACCTTTAGCGCCCGACACTTTCAGCCTATAATCACCCACCTGCCTTCCTGGGTGGACAATAACTAGAGGAAGAAGGTGGTGATGGCAGGTGGGATGTGGCAGAAAAGGAGGAGGATGTACCGGGTTCCTGGTGCCTTCCAGCCCCTTGGTGACCAATCGTACGTACTGTCCGAGTTGGAGCGGGATAGGATTGCCACGATATTCTGGTGCTGGGACGGTCTTGAGCGAAGCTCCTACAACTTCATACGGCGGGAGGTGTTGGAGTACTGCTGTCTCGGGCGGGATCCTGGTGCATAGCAGGGTTTTAATAGTGACGTTCCTGCTGACTGAGTTGATACTAACCCTTTGTTTGTTCTGTAGGTGCATTTTCCCGGACGGTCGTGAAGCCCGGTAACACACTATCCATGGACGGTGAGGACCTTGTCTTGAGGTTGAAGGAGAAGGGGCAGGCCGTTTCGCGGACCTCGGTGGATCAGGAGCCTGGCCGGCTTACCGTCCATGCCGAACCGATGGCCTTGGATCTTGAGGATGACGCCTACATCTCAAGGCGTGTGAAGACTCGTGCGGCAGCACCCTCTGCGGGACCATTGGAGGGCCACCAAAGGTTCCTGGTGGGACGGATAGGATTCCGTATCGACCGGGATCGGTCCAGCTCGTCACCAGGGTCTCCTTGACTGTCGCACAATCTTCTTCACCGGGTGACCTGGGTGAGAAGAGGCGGAGGATCATGGACGTCCCGCCCTCCGCTCTGGTGACGCTGACCGGTCGGTCGTCTGATGAGAACTTGGTGAAACGGCTCAAGTTGACTAGTGGTGCGACGAGTCCTGCTAGGGACAGAGCCGCTGCTGCTTCAAGTTCTGCCGGTCAGCAGAGTAGCCCCGCTCCGGTGGAGGAACAGAGGAGGGGAGGTCCGGAGAGTCCCTTCGTCCGGAACCTGGTGGAGGATGTGGCCGGCCTTGGTCTGGATAGGTCTGGGGCCGCTGGAGCCCTGTCAGGGGAGAATCGCCTGAAGATCAAGGATTTGGTCCTCCGGGTAAGAATTGTGTGGTGCTACGGTACTTCTCATAAAACTTCTGCAGGGTTTCGTTATTTTTGTTGTTGTTTAATCGGCTCCCTGTCGTTGCTGTTGTACAATCTGTACCAGCCGAACCCGAGTGAGGAGCTGCCGGAACTGAAGAGGCAGGTGGCCGTTCTGACCGGAACCCGTGAGCGCCTGGAAGCTGAGAAGTCCAGGCTTGAGCGGGAGAAGGTCAGACTGGAGAAGAGGGCCAAGAGGCAGGTGGCCAAGCTAGAGGGCCAGGTCCGGAGCCTCGAGGAGGAGAAGGAGCGGGCTGAGGAGGAGAGGGCCGAGCTAGAGGCCAAAGTGAATGAGCTCTAGGTGGAAGCTGCCGCTGTGCCTGCCGCCACCTCCGCTGCGACTGGAGAAGAAGACCAGAGCTTTTCCAGCGGGTTATCCAGAAATATCACGATAGTGATCAGTTTCTTAAGCTCATGGAGAAGGCTAGGGAGTCGGGTATCGCTGATGCCTACGTGGAGTGGGAAGATAAGGGATACCAGATCACCTCGCAAATGCCGAAGACGCGGGCCGATGATGATGCTGATGGGCAGCCGGCAGAGGAGGAGCAGCCGGAAGGGGAAGGCGGACTTCAGCCATCTGAACCCATTAGGGGGGATACGGCGGTTCCATCTGAGGAAGCCGGTGGACAGGCTAGGCCCTCTGGGGAGGAAGACGTGGCTCCTTAGGATTTTTGATTGCCGTCTCTTTCGTTTTTGTAAATCTGCTGGAACGGGGGGTTTTTTTTTTTTGCCTGCCTTTGGACATATATTTTAGTACCGGTGGTTTGCCTTGGATTTCATTCAAAATAGTTGCCGTACATATTTTGCAATGTTACATCGGCTGAACCGTTGGAATGCCAGGCTAATTGTATTTGAAAATTTAGCACTTAACCCTTCACTGGGTCCGAGCGTGCTTACCAGCCCTGGTCCTGATCCCGGGCGGGATCTGCCCTTCTTTCTCTTAGGTACCGTTGAAGTTGACCGCTGCTAACTAATCCCTCCACCGCTGTCTTGAGGGCGATGCAATTGTTTGTCCTATAGGTAGCTTCGTCGTGGTAGGAGTAGTATTTGCCTGTTCGCGCCGGGGTGAGGTTCCCTTTTGGGTGCTTCCTCTTTAACGGTGGGGGAATGATGTTCATGTTCTCGTGCAGGATGTCCTCGTACGAAGAGGTTAGAGTGGTGAAGACTTCTTGACGTTCCGCTGGCATGATCGCCAGGGGGCGTTTTTGTCGGTACTGCGCGGGCCTGTGCTCGCCCTAGGGTTTGTCAGGATAGGGTTTCTGCTGCGGTTGGTTCCCCCAATTTCTGTTGAGTCTGTTTGGTTGGGTGCCTCGGTTCTTGCCCTGCTGGCTGACCTTGTTTTCTCGGGGGGCCGGAAGGTACTCCTCCCGCTTCCTCTTCAGCAGGTGATGCCCATATGTTTCGTGGTCCGCCTGAGCGTGCCTGATGGCCATCGCCATTAGCTCATCATACCCCTGCTGGAGTCCCTGTTTGAACGCCATCTCGGCGATACCCTTGTCTAGGTTCCGAACCCCGGCCGTCGCTGTTTGCCAGCGGTTAACTAACGTTCTTAGCTCCTCGCCGTGTAAATTGAAGAGGATCGTCGATGTCTGGGCTCCTTCGACCCGGAGGATGAAGCGGCCGACCAACCGATCGGCCAGTTGCTCAAATGCCTCAATGGAGTTTGCCGGGAGCTCATAGAACCAGCTAAACCCCTCTCCGGACAGGGTTTCCTAGAAGATGTTGCAACACACAGCATCGGAGTAGCCCTTGGCATATGTTTGGGACCGGAAGCTTTCCAAGTGTTGGTAGGGGCAGCCGGCTCCTGAGTATGTCAGTTTCAGGGATTTTTGGTTACCGGATCTCCCAGATTCCAGGACCTTGTGCGAAAAGGGGCCCGTGAGTTCCTTGAAGCGCGCGCCTTCCAACGGCCGCGCTGCCCTTCTCTCGCTGGCCTCCATTTGGGCCTTTAGATTTGACACGGAGTCAGTGAGTACTTGTAGTGCCCGTGCGGTCGGGGTCATGACTTCATCCTCGAATGAAGCGTGTGATTGCCGGGGTACCGGCGTGCTCCTTGGTAGGGCCATGCCGCCCGGGGCCTCCGCCCCCTTGGGGTCGCTGGGCCTTCCTCCCGATGACTGTCCCGCCTCAGGGGGCTGAGACCGGCCTGGTGGGGGTACATGTTCCCTTGCCAAAGCGGCGTTGCGCTGCTGTCCTCTTTCCAGGACAGCCACCAGGGCGGCGTTTACTGCCTCCATTTCCTGATACCGGGCATTGGAATCTGCTCTATCCCGGTCGCTCTCCGCGCGCAGGCGATTGACTTCTGCTATCATTACCTCTACCTCCCCCGCCATATCGTGCCGGTCGGGGCTATATGTGGTGTCCCGGTCGCTGTCACCGATCGGACTCTCCTCCTCGTCGCTCGGGTCGTCCGAGAATGTCAGCGAAGGGCCCTGGTGTGTTGGTTGGTCGCCTTTCCCGCGCGTGCTACCGTTGCATTCCCCCGGCGTGTCGCTTGGCCCCCGATAGCTGCCGTCGTTCCGGTTGTCTTGGCCGGGGTGCTGCTCTTGTACAACGACCGGGGTAGTGATGAGCACCTGCTCCTGTATGATCCGCTGATCTTCTTGTGCATTCCTTTCCCGCCCCGCTTCCGAACTTTCTGCCATTTTTTTTTTTTCAGATAATGCCTACGCGACTTTTATTTCTTCCCACAGACGGCGCCAATTGTTTCTGCACAAACCCGTAGGCCTGCGGGAAACCGGTGGATCTTGATGTGATTTCCTCCTGCGAACCCTGCTAACAAAGGGGAATACCGGGCGGGCCGGTCTTCTCCTCTCCGATGCCTAAGTTAGTACCGTTGGAGCAAATAGATAACTTAAGCGGGAATGATAAGTAGTGGGAGAGTTGAGTTACCTATTAATGAGGGTAGTTGAGGCCTTTATATAGGTGGTCGATTGTGAGGTCTGGTCTTACTCTTCGATGTGGGACTGGTTCCCTTCTGTTCGTACGCAAAGGGGCAGCTAAGGTGACATGTTCGGCAGGCTGGTGTCCCCGGCTCCCGGGCCCCCAGTTATAAGTTAGACTGCTGGGCTTCGGGTCCGGGTGCTGGGGATCCTGCTCCGGGCCTCGGTCCGGCCCCGGGCATGCTAGCTGCGGGTCTGTGAGCCTGTGTAGCCCCTCTGTGGCTACTGTCAACAATACTGCATACTAACCTTTACATGGTAGTAGTGGAGTTTACCTAAACTCATCCATTTTCTCTTCACTTTTTCAATGTAAAGATAAATTTATCCACCGACCGAATTTGGTTTTTAAATTTTCATTTTATTGCAAAAATTGGGTAAAATTTTCGAGTTACAAATTTTTTCATTGCACTCTCCATATTTTAAATATCACATGTATTAAGTCGAGTGGTAATTGATTCATACAATGGAAAATAATTTTCCTAGTACCCACTTTAATCATTAAAAAAAAATAGAATTTGAAATTTACGACTTTTCATACCTTTATTTAAGCCAATTTATCAATAAGCCAGTCACCGAGTTTACAATATTCGTATCAGGTGGACCATATCCATCTCAGGTCGACAGCTAGAGATATCATTATATCAAGTTATCAAGCATTTTTTTATTATTTTTGTGAAAACAAAATCAGAGCCATTATTTATATCGATATATTTTCGGATAAGAACTATTTTTCTTGTAGGATATTCTTTTAGAATAGTTTTAGCATAGAAATCATTTGTGGTGGGGCTCATGCAATCCATTACGCTGTCTCAAATATAATATTTATTTTATATTATTAAGCCTGTCATAATATCTTTTATTTTATTAATTTTGTGAAGTGGGTAGGGTCGTTACAAAGCTCTCAGAAGCAGAAAAGGCCAAAATAGGGGTTGTGGTTGTAGGGTCCTTTTCCTTTTTTATATTTCTGAATTATTATTTTTTTGGGTTATAATATAGATTGATGCTGGGGCCCTTTCAAAGCAAAATAATAAACTATTTTTTTAATTTACCCAAAAATTAAAAATTAAAATAATAATTGGGGGTTATGAAAGCAACATCCCACCTACCCCAGATTGTGTAAATTTTTGATTTACCTTTGTTTGCCCAGCCCACACGAAACCAAGTCTTTATATTGGGGATTCTGTTTGGGTGCGTCCGGCCTCATTCTTATGTTGGTGGAATCGAGTGTATGTACGGTTAGATGTAAAATTAAGTTTAAAGGTATTATTCATAAATAGTTTAGATATTATTTTAAATACACGTCATGTGCCTAGCCATTTGGTCTAGTTTTTATTAAGTGAGAAGTCGTGAGTTCGACTCACAAGCGAACTCGCGAGAGAGTCATTGTAGCGTTTCAGTGTTTCTTCTTACTAAATAAGAGGTTGTGAGTTTGACTCACAACAAACTCAATGTAACATTTTATTTATTTACCAAATAAAAAATAAAATAAAAAATTACACGTCATGTATGCAACTCTAGCAAGAGAATTCACAAAAATTGGTAACAATACATCATTTTGAAGTATATTAAGAAGTAATCGGTATAACAACGTATCTAAGCCGTCTTGACATAGTTATCTCAAAATCCCTCGAAATCACCTAGCATGAGTTCATGACGGGTGACAATGCTATACTTGATATGAATTAAATTTTTTTTTTTTTTTCTTTCATAAAACACCATTTGTAATAGTTTTAGGTATAATTTTGTGTTTTTACGCTTTTGATTTTTCCATTATGGGAAAAATCAAGTAAGTGCGGTCTCATTGTCATGGTGGTGGTTCGAGCGTTTGTGCCGTTAAGATTGGGATATTCTTTTAGAGATGCTTTCGAGCACAAAATTTGAGGAAGGGTAGTGAAAAGGTGTGTGAGAGTTCAGGAAAAGGTGAAGGCACCTTCAATCTAATCCCAGCCTTATCCAATGATGATGTGACAGGTCTGGTAGGTTTTTGCATTTTATGTATTTCCATTGGTTAACTAAGAAAATGAAAATGAAAATAGAAAATGTGCATTGCCCCAAATGGCAGACAGCTAAAGCATGGCTTGGGAACACACTGTTACAATAATAACGATTTAATCTCTATCATTTTTCACTATGACTGGCGTACATGAATAAACCATAGTCGATTTATACAACTTGAACGATAAGAATGAGACCTTTTCCTGTTTAGGATGGCTCAACACTTACAAACTTGTTAATCATAATGCGGGTATCTTCTAAAATGAACATTCCGACATAGTTTAGGGGTAGGAAATCAAGAACATACGCTATTCATTGTTTTTGTCCTACAACGTGAATAAAATTGATCATATTAATAAAAAATGATTATAGAGTTTCGACATCAATTTTAATGATTATTATCGGGTATTTTTCTCCTAAAATTCTCATGTAAAATGTTTGAAGGTTTGAGGTTTCAAATTAACAATATGAAAACTTGAAAAAGAATGAGTTTCCTTTTCTTCTATCCTTTCCCCTTTCCCCTTTCTTCCTTTTTCTCTTTCAATTCTTTGTTCTGTTTGGGATTTAAAGGCATGAAGGCACCCACGATATGGATAATGGGGACCAAGGTTAAAAGTTAAAACTACACATGTGCATTTCTTTGTAACATTATTATGGTCAGATAGTGTGACCACCCATCACAATCCAAAGAAACACAAAATGAGAATATAAATTGAGTCATCATCAAAGTTATATATATACATAGTGCTTTGTTGCTCCACAACCACAAATACTCTCTACAACTAAAACTTTTTTCAATAATTTAGCATATCTTAAATTTGCTGTCGTCGTTTTAATGTAGACAGATGATTTCTATGATCTTGGAATAGTTCTTTGCTTAGCATTTAGCTTAAAATCAACACGGTTTTACTTCATAGGATTGGCTCTATATATTTTACCCTATAAGATGAAGTAGCAAGAAAAACCAATAGTGATGTGCCAATGACAAAAGGGTTTCAATCAATTTCCATAGAAATTGATGTTTCATGACTTTGTAAGGGACAGAAAAACTACTAGAATAATTCTATATTCTCCTTGCTTAGACTAGTAGAAACAATCAGAATTGATTGTCTTATCCGATGTTACTTATTAGAAAAGAAAAATGAACTCAATAATGTGGCTGATAATTGATAACAGCTTGTTGAATCAGAAATTTGTTGTGTTGCCTTGGAAGTGGTTTTGAAGTGTTCACAAGTTTCATAGAGACGTAAACTGAAAACGTATTGAGGCAGCTCGCGATGGATCATAACTTGCGTACTATGTTCAAGTTGTAATCGGTTGCTTGTAGCACCAAGTCATCCTAAGAACAATGACCTTAAGAGCCTAAAACTCAATTGGAGGGTTACAAAATAGACATAGGAAAATAAGGAAGCAACTATGAAGACGTCTCATTTTCCCATATAATGTGGTTAGACTTTCAATAATTTAAGTGATCTTATAATAAATTTACAGATTACACGCGTCAAAATACATAAATAAATTGTTTTGTGTAACGTTTGATCTCTTCTTTTACAATGACTTATAACTTATAAGAAGCAAATGATCCAACACCACAAACAACATCCAAGTATTTCTTGAATGGTTTGATTAACTAAAGTCCTTATCCATTGGAGTCTCACCTAACCTAACGATTGTGTGAAAAGAGTTGAATCAGAGGGTGATTACAATTAGACCCAAGTTGATGAAAGATATTAGCTTAATTAATGAAATCTAAATCCTTCATAAAAAATGGAAGTCACATCAATTCTTTTTCTTTGAGGTCCTACATTTTGTCTGAGCCAAATTGCCAAAAAATATTGGTGAACAATACCCCGCAGTCTCATCTATATTTCATCCTAGCAAGCAAGGCATCTCAATTTTCTGTTCTTATCACCAAGATATTGAAATGATATTGATTGGATTTTAACACTTTCTAGATGGTGTTTTTATTACTTCATTTAAAATCTAAGAGCCAGTTAAACAGATATTAAATTTGAATTGAAATAGTAGTTACTGCTACTTACTATTGAGCCTGCACTTGCATTCAATTTCACTGACTACAATTTAGTGTAAGAAAGAAGAAATTGGCAAAAGATCCCAATTATTTTTCTTCATATGATGACAAGTCTGTGATCTTATTTGAGTAAGGAATTAAATTAACTGTGATGGAATCAGAAAACTTATAACTTCTAAGATTATGGATCAGTGCAGCTACTTATGCATAAATGTGTTTCCAGTCTACATAAATGTGATGTATTGCAGAGGTCCAGTACCCTAGTGTGAGATTAAATCAAACTCAGATAATAATCACATTGTGTGCAGCAGACTCTATTTTCATGACTTTAATTTACTGATGTGAAAAAGATATTACTTCTGAACAGAAACTGATAGTACAATTCAGAAGTGATGAATGAAATCAGCAGGACTCTTTTATTGTGCAGGAATTGATTGTACCAGCAGGAAAACTCAACCAAATCTTTGCTGAATTGGTGCAATATATAGCTTCAATTGTCTATACATCACAACCCTGATGCTGACATTTTGCTGCTCTTTTATTAATGATACACTTCAATTTTGTTTATGCAGAAACCACTTGTATCACATCTATTATTGGTTTTCTCTTTTGATGAGATATTATACATTCTTAGGGTTCATGATGCATTTTGAAATGTGAGCGATTCCCTTATATCCTCTGGAATATGCTGAACCCTTTAATACATATATACATACTTATTCCTACTGGATTTCCACTTGGGTTGCCATTATAATTTATAAATTTTTGTTTGCATAAGTTAAAATTGAGGCATTGAGCTATTTAAAAAAAATTGAAATTGAATATAGAAATTCCAAGAATGTTGGCAACTGGCTGAAGCTGATATTCTAGATGGTCAGCGAAAGAACTTGGAATTGAACCATCAAAGGTTGATTTTCAATTTTAAATATTCAGGTATTGGATATGTCATCCTTTGAAGCAACAAGATGATATTTAAACAGTATGGTGGTCAATACTATACTTAATTGTAATTAGTTCAGAAGTCACCTCCATTGGTCTATAGGCTTCATTCCAATGATGTTTCCAGGCAATACTCAGTTGAGTTCATATTGGCTTTGGTATTATTATAAGTTCATACATGTAACATTTGTTTTGCTGGCTATCCCAAAACAACCCAAGTTACACCAACATATCAATAAATCCCCAGTGACTAGCAACCTGACACTATTATTAGGATCAAAACCGAAGATTTCAAGTATCCACCCTAATCTATTCATGAACACCACTTAGGGGAGGCGTCCTCTAGTTGTCAACAAGCACAACCACTGCCTCATATCGTTGAGCTTCGGCTCAAGTTGAATATTGCTTTGGAATTCTAAGTGATGTATATGTCTATATGAAGCAAAAGCTCCCCCTCACCTACACTTTGATTTGGTCGACGCTATAAGTGTCCAAGTTAAAGAACAAAGTGTAATCGAAAAAACTAGAAGTCAAACAACAAATTGCCATTGGGAATATTTTCGGTCTTCACTTATTTGATTGCATAATACTGTCAAGTGTTGAATGACTTGAATTGTAACTTAAGAATGGTACAGACTACAGACCACCAATGCAATGAAGAGATATGACTTTCACTTGCAATTGCAAGAACCATTCAAGTGGAAAGGCTGGCATTAGCTCTTCAAACTATGAGGGAGATTACTCCCCTGGGTTAAACCTGTGGTTCTGTATGAGAATTATTGACTATCCAAGTACCGAATACATAAGACTACGTTGGAAATATATATCCTTGTTAATCTATAGACATTAATCAAGTCAGCACACTCCAACCTTGACACTGAAGCAAAGATAAGTCCAACTTCCTTTATGGCTCTACTATGGTGTGAATCAATTTCCAAAACCTTATAGCTGTGATCGGTCGACAAGATGCATATCCATGCTCACACATAGAGGCAAGGGTTCCTATTCTTGCCAATTACACACCAATGGACTGGTAGATCTTACTGAATTGACTTTTCAGGCAGCCGAAACAGTTAGCACACCCATAGGATAAGTTGCTTAAATAACTTAAGCTTAAGCTACTTCAACTCTCCTCAACCAGGATGTTGGAGTAGCCACACAAGTATTCGTAAAGTAGAATTCCTAATAGCTCATATATGCTACAAGCACTAGTCGCATTCAGCCATACAAACATCAAGATAACTCACTCTGCAAATTTTCCAAACCCTTAAAATCATTCAACCTGATCATTCACGGTCTAACCCTTCTAAACTCCAAAGACAATATCTGCAATTATTTGAAAAACTAAAAACAACATTACATCACAACCCACCCCAAGTAGCTATTAGCACCAGGGCTGACTAAGAGAGATAGCAAAGAACAGATTTGCTACCAGATGCCAACTCGCTCAAGTGTTTTGAACCACAGCTAAAAACTATAACATTGGATTTCATCTCTCCTCTCCAAACAACTGAACGGATCAAGCTACTTTGACCAGACCTTTGAGATAACCTAGACAAATCTAACTCTACTACCCACCCCTGAAGTAAAACAGGAAAAGTCTACCCTCAGTGTTTGATGAACATTCCATTCACTTTATCCTAAGCATATGGACATTGCCACCCACCAAGATGGTACACATCCCGTCTACTGGGATCAAGTCTTGAGTACTCACAAGAGTGAGCTATGCGTGTGGAACTAGCTTGGACTTGAATATAATGTTTATCGGTATATATACTCTATAGAACTCATGGAACGGTAACTTCCAATCTTACAGTTGATGCAATCTCAATACAAATTCAATATAGCTACCATCTTCCAAGTTCCACCCAAGTATGAAAATCTGTTTCTCCGACCATAATCCTACGAGACTTTGGATCCATAATCCAACCTGCCGCATCTAACTAAAACCATTCATACCATATAAAATACTTCTAAATTCCTAAATCACTCCACAAGGTTCATATGCTGAAGTGAATCTCAAATATATGCATATAAATTAGCATATCAATATCTGACTAAAATGGGGTACCGAACAATCTGTGTTCTGCAAGTACCTACTTTCAGGCAAGTTCTCATATTATCATATGAGATACTGTTCTGTTTTGTGTCTTGTTATATCTGTACACGTAAGTGTTTTCCCAATTCAATTAAAGATCCTGTAACTTTTAATCAGTACAGGAAGAGCTAAAATCCCAAGTGATTCTAACTCTGCTGCAAACCAATTCACAGAACCTTAATAGCTGTAATATCCTATCCTACTATTACTGCCAACCACACATCAATGGTAGACACTCAAATGAGTTTCCAAGCAACAAAAACAGGCACATGTTTGACAAAAGAGTAAGGGTAGTGTTCTAAGTTCTAACCTTCTAACTTTTTCCGGCAAATCCACTACCAAGAAGAATATGATTGAGTGCAACTCCTTGTGATTTCTTTTTGTCACAGCCAAAAAGAAATCATGACTAGTTTGAGATCTCAAGGGTCTACAAATTTGAAAAACTAAAAACAATACATTAGAGAACCATGTGCAAGTAGCTATTGGCACTAAAAGATACAGGAGCAGCACAAGGGCTGACAAAGAGGGATGGCAAAAACCATATTTGCAACCAGATGCCAACTCAGCTGAAATGATGTGAACCACAGCTCAGGACTACATAATACAGGATTTCGTCTCAATTACAGTACTCATATGTCACTCTTTGCTCTCTAATTGGAACTGAACAGATCAAGCTACTCCAACCATGACAGAGACAAAGAGAGATTTTAGACAAATATAACCCCTGCTACCCACCCTTGAAGTTTATCAGAAAGTCCAACCATCTCGTTGACGGACCATTCCACTCACTTTATCCTAATCATATTGACATTATTACCTACCAAAATGAACTCCCCCTCTACTAGGATCAGGTCTTGAGCATCCTCGAGTGGGAGTGGAATCTAAAGGGGGAAGGCTGTGCATATGGAACTAGTTTGGACTTGAATGTTATCTTCTCCAATAGTCTCAGACTATGAGCTACACATTAAGATTGATCAGTCGCTTCCGATCTTCCAGGAGATGCAATCTCAAAACAAATACAATATGGCCACCACCTTCCACCTAGTATGAACTCCAGTTTTCCCCAAACAACAACCTAGAAAAAATTCTAGGAACGTAATCCAATCGGAGCATCTAATATTCTATCTAAAAGTAATAACACTTCTAAGAAGACTTCTAAAATCCTAAATACTCCCCACAAGGTAATTACAATTATGCAAACTTGAAAGCATATACCTTATAGCAATAATATCCAATCCTACTATTACTGCCAACTACAAATCAATGTATTCGTTGTCACTCAAATGAGTTTTCAAACATGATTTTCTCATAAAAACATCAAACGATGAAACTTTTATTCAAATAGATCGAAAGGGTACAACTACTAATCTCATTCAGCCATACAAACATCAAGATATCTCACTTATGCAAATTCTGTACCAAGTCTCCTAACCCTTGAGATCATTCAACCCGATTGACAAAAGGGAAAGGGCAGTGTTCTAAGTTCTAGCCTTCTAACCTCTTCTAGCAAATTCACAACCACGACGGATATGATTTGAGTACAACTCCTGGTGATTTCTTTCTGTCACAACCAAAAAAAACTCATGACTAGTTTGAGATCTCAAGGATCTACAATTACATGAAAAACTAAAAACAATACATCACAACCAAGTGCAAGTGGCTATTAGCATTAAAAGATACTGGAGCAGCAGAAGGTTGTTTATGAGAGGTAGCAAAGGACAGAAGAAAACAACTCAGCTGAAGTGATGTGAACTACAGCTCAAAACTACATACTGTAGGATTTCATCTCAATTACAGTACTCATGTCACTCTTTGCTCTCTAATTACAACTGAACAGGTCAAGCTACTTCGACCATGAAAGAGACAAAAAGAGAACTTAGACAAATCTAACTCTGTTACCCACCCTTAAGGTTTATCAGAAAGTCCAGCCTTGGTGTTGACGAACATTCCACTCACGTTATCCTGATCATATTGACATTACTATCCACCAAAAAGGTATATTCCCTCTCCACTAGGATAAGTCTTGAGCATCCACAAGAGGGAGTGGAATCTGAAGGGGGAAGGCCATGCATATGGAGCGGGAACTAGTTTGGACTTGAATGTTAATTTCTCCAATAGTCTGAGACTATTGGCACATATTTACGAGCTGAGCTACATTTTTGGATTAAACTGTTGCTTCCAATCTTCCTGGAGATGCAATCTCATTAAGAATACAATATGGCCACAACCTTTCACTAAGTATGAACTTCTGTTTTCCCCAACTACAAACTGATACGATTTCTTAGAATGGAATCCAATCTGAGTATCTAACATTCTAACTAAAACTAATAGTACTTCTAAGAAGAAGCCCCACAAGGTCATAACCATCATGCAAACTCAATTAGCAAATACCCCCTCAACCGAGTTCCAAGCTCAGGAAAAGGGGTTTCAAATATATTAGCTACATCATCTCAAATAAGTAAACTACAGTTCTAAACAAAGCATTAAACGGTAAGATAAGTAGCACAACTTTCGAGCATATTCTCATAGTTATCATATGAGATACTTTGTTCTATTTTGTGCTTTGTTACATCTGTACACACAAGTGTTTTCCCAATTCAATAAAACATCCTTCGACCTTTAATCAGTACAATTGATAAATTTAAAATAAAGAGCTAAAATCCTTAGGTTGCAATTAGGTAGTATGCAAGTCTTTTTAAACTCATCCTAGTTAACCTTAGAGCTCATCTTAGTTAATTCTGCCAATCTAATATTACACACAACATTACTAGAACAAAGAACAAATTCTGCATAGCTAAACAGTAAATATCATTATCTGTCTAAGCATAAATCCAAATTCCAAATATCACATTACATTAACCATAACTAAAATAGTCCTCAACAAACTACATAACCGAAATTTCGATAAGTCCTCCAATTCTCAAAATACACACAAACATAAACCCTAAATACTCTCTAACACCATACCGATACCGAAAACGAGCTGAACAAGGAATCAAGAATCACTTATCTTTAGTCGAAACGCCGTACTTCTCCTGCATCTTAGCAATCTCCTCCTCCTTCTTCCTCTGATCAACCTTCTTCCCCATCTTGGCCGGCTGGTAATACAGCACGATCAGGTACCGGTTCGCCACGTTGAACCCGGACAGATGATCCACCGCCGTCTTGGCGTCGTAGATGTCCTCGTACACCACGTACGCCGTCCCTCTCGTATCCTTGTTCGTACCTATACGTATCTGCCGTATCGCGCCGTATTTGCCGAAGATGTCGTACATCTCCTCGCTCGAGATGTTGAAGGGGAGGTTGCGGACGTAGAGGACGCGGTTGACTTCAGGCGGCAGGCGGGTGTTGCCCTTCCGGAGGCTGATGGCGGCCATCGAAGCTCTCTCGCCGGAGAAAAGGTTGTGGTCGTTTTTAGGTTTTGGGGGAGAAATTTAGAGAGTTGTTTGTTTCGTTTTCTCAGAGTTTTCAATTGGGATCAAGTTGTTTATATACAGGGGAGTATTTTAGTGTCACCGCCTACTTGTATAAGGAAACCGTATAAGAGTCTGAAAATACAATGCGAAATAAATAGATTAAAAGAAGAAGACGGTGCTGTTGATTTAGTAGCTTTAATCGAAAAATGTTGAGCTCCTAAGTTCAAACTAAACTAACATATGTAAAGATTTAAAATTAATGTGGCGATGACACTTGGTAAAATAATTACGATGGAAAGTTTAATCGTGCACATCATTGATCTAACTGAGTTGATGAATTATAATGAGTCGCACACAAGTTGGTAATAATCTAATTTTGTCCAGAGCATCTTTCTCTAGCTTTTAGAGAGAGAAAACAAATATGCGAGATCATTTCTCTCCCCCTTCTCTTTTACTCGAATTTTGATCATTCCGAGTTTTGATTAAGATTAAGAGTGGGGGATTTGTATCTTTAGACTTATCACAAGTTCTTTTTGAGCATGTCATTTCTCTAGCTTGTCCTGAGCATGTCTCTCCTTTTGTGGTGGTATTTTCTACCCTTTTGTGGAAATTACTTGCAGTTTCCAGATCGAGAGAATCTTGTTCCTCGAATATTCCTTTACTTTTCCCTTATTGTCAACCAATTCCTTATGTTTCTAGATCTAAGATTACCAACCCCTTAACGAATCCTCTCTCTTCTCATCACCTCCAAGAGGATTCATATGGCTGCATTTGTAAAGTGCAAGTCACTTACCTCCGTGAGTAAGGGTGTTCACGCACGGGTTTATCACCCGCCATTCTCCATCATTCTTGTCTTTATTCTTGTTCTACATTCTGGTTCTCGGTTATAACTCGGCAACCATTGCCCTTTCTTGTTATGTGTCTTTATGGTGGAAGACATGGTAATGTTTTGAGGGATATCATTTCTCTAGAAGTTGGGTGTTATATGGCTCGTGTATGGGGTTGTTAAGTCATTGAGATACGCTCATCCATGTTGTTCTATCTCCGACGGTTGATCGACGACTTCTTAAAGTTGATGGCGCATGGTAGACTATTTGGGTTCTTGTATTGTATTGGGTCTTTTATTGGACATATGATTTAATATTATATCTGAGGTTTAATTTTCTATATACTATCTCTTTGTTTGAGCATAAATGGAAATTGAATTTCCTTTGTATTTATAGTTTTTTCTTTTTTGAATCGGAAGTCAAGAATGTATTATAAAAACTCAGCAGACAGTACAAGAAATAATACACCCACATTGACCGACAATAAGAGTTACCCCATATGATTATCAAATACCTAACTGCACCTAGGTTTCTAACAACCAAAAGTACATACACATTCTCAAGTACGTTTATAGCGTCTTTATTTCAGAAGACCCTTTCCACTAAGAAGCTTTGAATAAATTTGTCTAACCAAATAGAGAGCCTACCATTCGATTCACAAATAGAACCTTTTTTGGGCCATAAAAACCTAGTCCAACCAAATAAATAAACCAATTGACCCCAAGAGTTCAGTGGAATCTGATACACACAAAAGTTCATCTCTGACATCATCCTCACCCGGGCCTAATAGTTTCGACCTTGCAGGCTTGGAATGGAGCCGAGCCCAATAGAGGCCCAGCTCACCCACAACCACGCACCCGCTCCTATGAGCTTGCATCAGAGGCTTCGCCATGGCTCGCCGTCGACAGCCTCAACGGAGGATTCACATTGACCACCACTGTTACCACCAATATGAGAAATATAGAGAAGGAGATCCCTCCACCACCGTGAATCCTTTGCTTTGACAGCAACAAACACAAGAATCACCCAAAACATCGATCTCCGGAAAAGAAAACTCCCCATCATCAAAACCATTAATAACACAGATCCGCTCAAAACCATCAATCGTAAGACCACCAATCCAAACCTTCTCCATTGAAAGACATCGATCAAGGTACGACCCATCCTCACCGAGATCGCCGATGACCGACGACTCACACATGAAAGGCCGCTATCTCCACCGAGTTTAATCTGACTTGGGAAAAACTAAAGCAAATTGATGCCGCCATGACCCATTCACAACCGATATCCAACCATCTTGAGGGGGCCCCTCCCACTGCTCTCCAACACCAGAAGAAGAGGTCGGAGCCGATCCCAAATGGCCATCGCCATTGTTAAGTACGAAGGTTGGTAAGAGGAAGATGAAACCAATGATGACCATAAACCCATATTTGGGAAGAGTTCTCATTGACGACAATGGAAATTTGATCATCTTAGTCATCTTGATGGACAAGAGATAGAGTTGATTTGGAATTTTTGGTCCGTCAGACTATTTTTTCTTCTTCTTTTAAACAACATAAATATAACATTCTAATAGCGTATCATTGTCACTATTAGAATATTATATTTAAACATAGACATAAAGCCATTAGAATGTTCTATTTATGTTGTTTAAACATGCGTCATCCCGTCATACTTAAGTTGTAGTTCTACCTGAAGCGTTTTTGGCTTTACTCGAAGAGACTTAATTGATTCTCCAGGACTAAAAAACAATGGTGTTGATGAATTGCTTTGCTTCCGACTTGAGTTTTTGAGAGGCTTGAGAGCAAAAGAAATGAGAGAAGACACTAAGAGCTTTTTTTAATGCGAAAGAATATCTATGGAAGAAAGTTGATCAATGCTGTGATGACGCCTACTAGAGTAGTTATAGTAGGAAATATGAATTGTACTCAATAGCCTAAAAGAGTTGACGCATTTCTTTACATCCTTGAGTTTAGAAAGGTTTCAGAGCAAAAGATAGGAGATGACGATAAATTTATTATTTTTAATTATAAGAAACTGTCATAGAATGCATCATTAATTCATCGTCCTTTATGACTTTAAAAGAAACATAAACATCATTAATTCGATATATAATACACCCCCTTAAACAAACATATCTATCAAAATAAACAAATCCATAATAAAGAAACAACATAAACAATCCCTTAACTTAATTCAATGAAGTATGTCTAGGCTTTTTGAGAACTTATTCAATCTTAAATCGGTGGGTGAGAACCATCCCGATATGGAGGGGAACAATGTAAGAAGATTTATCAAAAGGCGTCCAACATGAATGATTTGCTCATTCTTGACCGAATTGCGAAAGTTGGTTTTTGTAAATACAGGGTAGTGTGTGACTATCCAAGAAACGATGAACTCACTAGTGTTATCCATGAGTATGGCGAGTCTAACAACATACTCATGGATTGCTGCAACTATGATTGAGCAAACCAATGGAGCTGACATTTGCTTAAAGACTGATTATTATTGGAAATTGTTTTGTTTTTTCAATTGTTGTACTTGTAGTTTGTTGAAAATTTCATAATAATTAGCTTTGTAACCATTTCTAACGATTCAGAACATATGTTTCTCTGGTATTTAAAATGTTACCTTAGTGTTATAAAAAAAAACTCTTAACTCAATGAATGATGAAGCTAACAAAGCTTTACATGCAGAGGTTTTGACACAATTGCAACAAGTGATTGAGTAACAATAACAATAAACACCATAAACAAAGAAGTAAAGAGTACCAAGAACTGACTTTTCATGGAATCTTAGTGTTCAAGACTTTACATTTTTCTCAAAAGTTGATAATTTCTTAACTTGTTGATTTTTTTATAAGTAGTTCTCACCAAACATTACTACACGTGGGTGTCCTTACAATATTAATAACAAAACTTTAGTCAATATCCATAATGTTCTCCGACTTCAACACTAACTAAAAATTAATTCTTAGTTTTTCCCCAAGCAGAATATTTCTCTATGTCAAACAGTTCCTTTGGTGTCCACCACTCAACAACCATAATATCACATCATCTACATCGTTCTCTAAACCCCCGACTCAAACTTAGCATAGTCATTAAATCCTCCATTCGTTCCACCCAACTGTTTCTAATTTCTCAAATCCTTTACTCTCTGGTGATCACTGGTTATTAGTTTTTTTTTATAAAAGACGCAACTCTCTCGCGAACAAGCCCTGGCCCACTTCTTTTTGCCACAAGCGAACTTCACTTATAGAAAATCTAACTCTTAAACATTCTCATATGTGATGACTTTGGTAACAACTTTAGGCATGTCAAAGACTTGGTGTGTGTGAAATTCGGCAAGTAAATGCATATATTGCATGTCCTCCAATATATGATCAACTCTTTTACAAGACATGTATCGCTCTAGAAACATCCTCCTTCCACTACCATCTTGCCGAACTTATCACAAGTTATTCGCACACTCGTAAGTTTGAACATGTACTACACAAATTAGAATCTAGGCCCGGACCTGAATAGAGTCCAAAGAGTCCATCGACTATTTATGTGGCCCAATTTTTATATTTTTTTTTATTTTACTTTTTGTAGTATGAACAAATTAAAGAGATGGGTAAAGCACTTAAAAACAAATAAAGGTACACATATGTTGTAGGAAAATGGGAAAATGGTCTACTCATTTCATTGATAATCCCCTTTATATAGGGTGAGTATTACAACGGTAATAGTAAATACATTAATGACAATAATGACTACCTAATTACCTCTCGTCAGTTACATTGACGAAGGCACATAATGTGTTTTTCCTTTAACACTCCCCCTTGTGCCGAGTCAGAGGTAAAATGGTGCATGTGGTGTTGCCTCATTAAAAACCTTGCCAAGTAACAAAAACCCAATGGGAGAAAATAAAACTTTGGTCGAAGGACAAAAAGAGCGCAACGCACCTATTACATTTGAAAACAACATGTATGTGCTAGACTCCCCCTAATGTCTGCAACTCCCCCTGATTTTTACATTAATCATGGGATTCTCCCTGATTCTTTCATTTGATCAAGGGAGCTTTAGTAACACCAGCACAGTTATGTGTTTTCACATGTTTTTCCAAATATGACTTTGAGCAATGATTTAGTAACTAAATCTTACCACATCGTCCTCAGATCCAACTTGATTTACTTTGATTTTGAGGATAAGGTTGTTCATGAACTGAATACATAGGTTCATATTGAACATCAGGTTCACTCGTGGTATGACCTTCATATAACAAAATGGTCATAACTTCGTCTAGAGTATGAGTGAACCATTAAGAGATTTGAAATTGATCTGTAATAACAGATTTTCTTATCTCACCTTTAATGCGTTTTTCTTTACGCATAGTTAGCTATGACGTGGATAATTTCTTTATCATGTCACATTCTATGTAGAGATTGAATAAGCCCAAATCTTTCATATCTTTAATGAAAGAACGATTTGCGTTGCGTAGGCGCATAGCTAGACATAGCTTTACAAATTTACATCGAATGAGAGGTCGAGTCTTACATATTATGTTTAAGTACAATCATGCGTCATTGCACTTGTATAGGAATTTCATTTCCCAATACTTCTTCGTCATCTTCCTTTAGATGAAAAACGGATCTATTGTTAGAGTAAAGACTTCGACTGATCATGGGAATATCTGTAGGCCTCACTTTATTCTTTAGAGTGCCTAAGCCGATTGATGGATGATCACCATCATTACAGTCCTTGAGTTCCATTTCAAGACTGTGTATTCCCAAAATCTTTTTCTTTCTCAACTTAGGATTTACAATACACTGAGTTTCTCTTATTTCATTTAGAGTTCATATATATCCATAATGAAAACGCAAGGGCATAATTTATCAATCCCTTTCCAATCAAGTAGTCACTTTAGTGAACGTTTCAATTTCTTTTGCAAACGTACTCATGTGATCTAGAGTCACTTGATTTGGGTGGATCAAGTCCGTTTAGGATCCTCATGTATATCTCTTAATTTAGATCCCCATAGAGATATATGTTTTGATCACTTTTCGTAAGCTGCATGTTCAGTTTTTCGGAAAACTACCAAACTGACAAGGTAGTGGAGTGCAATGACATCCATTACGAGAGTTTGTCTCATCGTAGTCCATTACGAGAGAATATCTCCTCGTAGTCGATTCCAGTGCGTTTTTGAGAGACCTTGCGCCATAAGGTGAGTTTGCATACTCTTATTCTCATTACGCATTCTAACAAAGATATATTTGATAGGGTTTATATTTGCGGTGTCGGCGTCACCTGCCCAAAAGACCTATCTCTTTGTTTATACTGGATCGCTTCTTTCCATTAGGCCAGTTTACTAAGTTGACATTTTTCAACGAAGTATGGTTCGATAGTAGACTCATTATTCCACGTCCTCATGTACACTAGTGTAATGTGTTTGTAGAGATCTCTATACTTTAAGGATTGGTTCTAACATTTGAGGCGTCCCCCAATGATAACCACAATCCATAAATATTCTCATGAGACGGATTTGAGTATCACTGATCAATAGATCAGGTTGTGCCAAACTTGTTTTCTTCCTTTACACAAGTATGTATCGAACCTAAGGTGGCCTCTCCCTCTTCCTTGGAGAGCCACGGCCTGTGACACCATTTATGCCACTTATGGCGTCACCATGCCACCATCCATGGTGGTAGTGCAATACCCAATTCCTCTTGGGTGGTACCATGTCCTTTTGATAAAACACAATCCTTGCAGGTATATTTGCAGCAGGTTTATATGATCTCGTCACTTTAATGTATAAGATATCTACACACCTTACTTTGTGTGATTTTTGGGGATCGAGATGAGACACAGTGGGGACAAACCACGACAATTCCTGTCGTTCCACTTGAACATGCTTGTTCTTATCTCCCCCTAACGACGGGAAGACTGTCTCATCCAAGTGACACACCGCAAATCTAGCGGTGAGGAGATCGCCTGTCAAGGTTTCGACATAGCGGACTATAGCTGGAAGTTCATATCCAGCATAAATATTTATTCATCTCAATGGACCCATCATTGTGCGCTGTGGCGGCGCAATTTTGGCACATAAAAAAACATTTAATGGAGCTCAAGGATTGTAGATCCGTGTCAATCCAAAAAAGCTCAAGGATTACAAGTTCGTTTGAAATCCTTTAAAATCCTCACACATAGTCACTAGCTATGGTGTAAATTGGTTCAATGATGATGACCATAGATGAAAAAGTAACGCTGCCTGCAAAAATTGCATAACCCAAAACGGAAGTATTGGTGTGCTTTACCAATATTAAGACTATTACTGTAGTCGTTTTCCGTGAGACCAATTGGATTTTTATATAGGAATATGATGTCCATTACAAATCCCCTATAATAAGCCATAAAATCATCACATCTACGGAAATTAACCCGGCCTAGGTGCTTTGACTTTCTAGCATAAGCAGCATAAATTTTAATTGTGGATGGTGTCATGACACGTGACCAGTGTGTCGACACAACAACCAACACCATAAAATATCTATGGTGTCCGCAAGTTGGTTGAATCGATCCACTGAATCCTCTTTTGATTCAATATAACAACATAATGAGAAACTCATGTGTCCTTTGCATATGATGATCTCAATCATAATTGCTTTAACGAATAGGCTTTGAATGATGTACTTTTATCCATAAAATCATGAGGATAGGAGAAGCATAATAAGGTATAAATGCATATGCTTGTGCATCAAATATATTATAATGCCACATTGGGGGAGCGGCGGAATTTAGGAATTGAACATACGTCTTCAACCCTATATGACAATATTTGAGGATAAAATGTTCATTGATCGTCCTCAGATTCGTGTGTGAACCATATTCTTCTGGTGTTTGCTTCTATTTATCCAAAAATATGGGTGTCCATAGTAGTTTCTTTAATGTATGGATCACCATATCAAAGCCAATCTATGTCAGAATTCCAAAAGATCATTTTCTTATGACGTTGGATTTAATTAGCGGTTACTTAGAACCTACTAAGTTGACATATAATCTTCTCTAATACTCGTTTACATTCGCAGTCATTTAGAGGTAATGCAAAGGAGCTCAAATAAATTCTCACTTGTGTCTTTTTCACATGAAAATCGTGGCGTAAATTTCTTTATAATGTGGAAAACAAAATTCAATTTTCTCTTGGCATTATTTGTCAATTTGACATATGTTCAATATATATCGAAACGTAACTCAAGTTCTTTAGAGTAACTCGATTGGGAAATGGGAATTGTAATAAAAAAATTTTTAATCCCAATTAGGCAGGTGTATTATGAATCCCAAAGGAAAATATATACTGATCCTTATTACTTTCTTTGATATACTAATCATTATCATATACTACTGATGTAGTACTCTGTTCTTCAGTACTATTATTTTAGGGATTACATTGTGCGTTTCTTTACACACGGTTCTTTGTTTCATGCCTATATTATGATATGTTGCTTTACTTTATGCAATACTTTGCAAAGTTAGATGTAGAAAATTGAATCATGTGTATTATGAATAAAATTTGAATAATCTCAATTCCTTTAGAGAAAATTCAAAAAATTATCATGCCAACGATTACATTTAGTCTTGTCCAATTTAGAGAGAGAAACTTTAAGACCAAAAGTCTAATTTAGGACCAAAAGTCGTATTTAGGCGTAATAGCCTTTATAAGGATATCTTAAAATTTTTAAAGTAGACTAATCAAAGTCTATCTTGGATTGAGCCAGATCCTTTTTGCTCTTTTAATAGCTGCAATGATGAGATTTGTCATTTAACATATTCTTCCCAGATATTATGTTTTTAGTTGTAAACTCTTTTTCAATGTTATTGTTGGATATTGAAGATACTTTTCCAAAATCCGCGTACTCATATGATTCTTCATATTTATTGAAAGTCGTAGCTAATTCTTTGCTAGCTTATAATGTACGTATCAATAGTTCATTGAATTACAACAATGGCAGAGTGCTTCACTGCACATGACATGTCCCCTATGTCATCTTTTAAATGTTACATTGTTTCCACTTACTTTTGGATGATTATATGAATTTTACGTCCATGGTAATTACCCCTTGTTTTAGGGTCGTTGCATTACTTTGCCCAATTTGTTCAAGAATATATATATATATTTTTCTAAGACCTTACATCGTCATTGCCTTTTGATTTAGGGTTGTTGCATTACTTTGCAAAATGTGTTCCAGGAAATTTCTTTTTCTCATACCTTACATTGTCATTGCCCTTTGGTTTAGGGTTGTTACATTACTTTGCACAATTTGTTCTAAGAAATAATTTTTTTTCTCAGACTTTACATCGTCATTACCCTTTATTTTCTCAGACCTTATATTGTCATTGAATATATTATAATTATTTCTTAGCTGTTTACATAAAGCAATTTGCATAAATATACCATGCTCAAGCCTTAGTTGGCTTAATAGGGGAATTTGGTACTCAAATTCTTCAGAGTCCAATATGTCAAAACTAAACTGTGATGGTTAGACCTATCTATAAAATAGAGGAAGAATAGAATGGATTAATCTCGTGGTCTAAATGACATGCACGACGACTAATATAAACCAATATACATTATGGTAAATCCGTGAAATTTCATTATCACAATAAAATTTTGGTTTCTCCATTTTCATTGCATGTGAAGCTAATGAAATTCCATTATCGTTGCTTTCTACACAATAAATAAGATATCCATGTTGAAAAATTTTCAATAAATAAAAATTGGATTTCAAGACCAAAATTTGTAATGGTCATATTTTTCTTACTTCGTGAAAATGCTTTTTCACAATATAGGTTTGTCACTTTTTCTTTATATTGTATTGCTCATGAGATTTGCATTATCATGGCAATGCTCAAATTAAATAACATGTTAAATAAAAACAATTATTTAACATAATAAAATAGACATATAATGATGCTCAAATTTCATAAATATATGTCATAATATAATAAGATAAGTTTGAGCATTATATCATTAACGATCTAATGAAAATGATAACGTTAATTAGATCTTACTTGTTAGTTTGCCAAATAAACTGCATATTAAGCGATTGCTCGATCTCCGACTCCAAATAGTCGTCACATATTAATCGCCGCATCGTAACTGATAAATCACATAAAAACAAACAATATTCATATGATTAGTCACTTTAATCATATATATTTCACATTTACCATATAAATTAAAAAAAAATTCATATTTACTATTAAATTCGAAAAATAGTAAATAGTTATATAGTAAATAGTTATACAGTAAATATAAATTACTGTATGGTAATTTCAAAAATTACCTTTGTATTTTACCCCCAAAAAATCCTTCTTTTTTTTCAGATCCGGGTTAGGCCAAAAAATGGGCCGGGTCGAGATCAGGCCCAATGGGTTGGGTCGCACACTCTCTGCCGACGAATTGTTTTTTGTCGGCAGAACTTCTGAGGCAGTTTTTCCCGACGAGTTATCGTCGGTAGAAACGAGATCGGATCGGGGCTGCTGGAGCGGCGTCGATGGATCGGGGCGGCTGGACCGGCGTCAGTGGAGCGATCCGATCGTCGATCGAGGTCTGGGCTGGCGTCGTCGGCGCTCGGCTGGGCTGGCGTCGTCGGCGTTCGGCTGGGTCACACAGAGAGCAGACGTCTTCGCCGCGACTGGGTCGAGGCCGATCGGAGGTTGGCGTCGTCTGGGCTGCTGGATCGAGCCAGGCGAGGCAGCGTCGTCGGCGCGGGATGGGGTCCGATCTGGATCGAGCACATGCAGCGTTTCTGAGGAGGATCGAGCCGGAGTGGGACGAGGCCGATCGGAGGGAGGGAATAGATCGGAGGCCGGTTGGGGCAGACGCCGATCGAGGCGAGGCAGCCCGATCGGGTTCGAAGGAGGGTCGATGGCGTCAAGCTGGGCCGGCGAGCAGGACTGCTGGCGTGGCGCTGAAGATCGGCTCAAGGCCGCGACGGAGCTGAGATCGGAAGGGTGCCCAGAGAAGATTTCTGGGTGTAAGATTTTCCAAGCTTTTGCCGACAAACCTGTCGTCGGCAGAGTAAGGATGGCAGAGGAGAGCCTTCTTTTTCCGACGAACTGTTGTCGGTAGAGTGTATTTCTGGGGATTTTCCGACAAGGTATTGCCGGCAGAAAAGAATATTAGGGTTTTTTTCGTGAACAAAACCTAGAGTTTTTTTTTTTTCTCTCTGGCTAAAGCAAAGTGCTGATAACGTGTTGTAGGAAAATGGGAAAATGGTCTACTCATTTCATTGATAATCCCCTTTATATAGGGTGAGTATTACAACGGTAATAGTAAATACATTAATGACAATAATGACTACCTAATTACCTCTCGTCAGTTACATTGACGAAGGCACATAATGTGTTTTTCCTTTAACAATATACTTTTTTACCAATTTCACTATATATACTCATAGAATCAAAACAGTGACATGTTGGGGGACCACCATTAGTAGAAATAGTTATATAATTGATAGAAATTTAATTCACACTTTAAAATAACTCCTAGTTTCATACTCGAAAGTTATAATATTTAAATTAAATACTCAAAAAAGGAGATTAGAGGTCCCAAATAAGTGATTTGTTGTATTATAATAGGATTTATAATGTAAATATGATTTTATATTCTATAAGAAATATGAGTACTAAGACAACAAGATTTGATAATCCTATTTTTTACAAAAAGTGTATTGTTATTCCTATATATAAAGAATTGCACGTACAAAAGAGAATTGTGTGAATTTTATATCTCAACAAATTAGTTTATAGTCTTGTCTCGTTAATTGCATTTAAGTTTATTATCATGCCTCCTACATATATCTTCGGAGCTCAAAAAATAAATAAGTACGAAAGAGATAAAACATTAGCTCAAAGTCAAAGTAGAGATATTAATAATTACTATACTAGAAAAACAAGAGCAGAGAGGGAAGAGAATCAGAACGACTATGTCGAAGAACATGATCAACTTATGAATGAAGATGATAATGAAAAAGTGGTTCAACCTCCCAATGTTAATGAATCTAATGAAGATAAGATTGAAGATCCAAACCGGCCTGAGAATGAGGAAGGTGATGCCAATATGAATGATGATGCGATTAATGTTGGAGATGAAGATTTAAATCAAGGGAGCTGTTTTCCATTGAATGTTGATGAACCAGGAAATTAGGATAAAATTGGTCAGAATATTAGAGACTTCTTAGTTGAAAGGGGTCCAAAAAGAGATGATGGTCTCGAGTTGTTTTCTAAAAACAGTGCCGGTAGACATTTTGATTCCTCACATTATAAGCGTCTACTGCTAAACGGCGAAAAAAATGACAGAAGATGGCTAATATATTCTGTTTCTTTAGACAAGATTTTTTACTTATGTTGCAAATTGTTTAAGACGCAAATAACTATGACTCTACTTGGCCAATTGGCTAATGAAAGATACAAAGATTGACATAATTTGTCTCGGAGTCTTAGAAATCATGAAGCTAGTAAGGAGCATATTAATTGTATGTCTAGTTGGATTGAATTGGAAACAAGGCTACAAAAGAACAAGACAATTGACGAAAGCTTGCAACTAGAAATTAACAGAGAAAAAGAGCAATGAAAACAAGTGTTAAAGAGGATAATTGTTGTGGTGCACAGATTAGCCAAAAATAACTTGGCATTCTAAGGAGATTATGAGAAGCTTTATGTTGATAACAATGGTAAGTTTTTACAGATGGTTGAGATGATTGCTGAGTTTGATCCTATAATGGAAAAGCACATTCCACGTTGTCAAGCACGTCAAACTCAGTATACATATTTTGGTCTCAAAATTCAAAATGAATTGATACAGATGTTGGCATATGAGGTGAGAAGTTCAATTGTTACGAAAGTGAAACAAGCAAAATATTTTTCAGTCATACTATATTGTACTCCAGATGCTAGTCACAAGGAACATATGTCACTTGTTATAAGATGTGTAGATGATTCAGCAAGCTCTGCTGTGGTAGAAGAATTCTGAGTACACTTTTTGAAGGTAGATGACACATCAGAATTTGGACTTTTTACCGAGCTTCAAAATGTGTTATGTAGTCTTGAACTTGATATTGATGATATAAGATGTCAAGGTTATGACAACGGATCAAATATGAAAGGAAGACACAAACGTGTACAAAGCAGATTACTTGAAATAAATCCTAGAGCTTTTTATACTCCATGTGGTTGTCATAGTCTTAATATGGAATTATATGATATGGCGAACTGTTGTCCTAAAGCTATATCATTTTTTAGAGTGATACAACGCATCTATACACTGTTCGCTTCATCTAGCAAGCGATGAATTTTTTTTAACGATCATGTGAAAGGTTTGACAGTTAAGCCGTTGCCACAAACACGCTGGGAAAGCCATGTTGAAAGTGTCAAACCTATAAAAGAGCAAACTTCACAGATAAGAGATGCTTTAGTTGATTTGGCAAACACTAGTAAGGATCCGAAAACAAACAGCGAAGCTGAATCCTTAGTAGCACATGAACTTGAGAATTTTGAGTTCTTGCTTGGCATGGTAATTTGGTATCAATTGCTATATGCAATCAACACTGTGATAAAAAATTTCAAGTTGAATTGATGTTGCTATGAGCAATTAGAAGAACTTATTTTGTTTCTTGAGGACTATAGAGTGTTTGGATTTGACCAAGCCATGGGTGAAGCTAAAAAAAGGGCAAGTGAAATGGGAATTGAAGCTGTATTCTGGGAAAAATGCATCATTCGAAGAAAGAAGTAGTTTGATGACATTGGCAATGATGAGACAGCACAGTCAGCTGAAGAATCTTTTAGAGTTAATTATTTCCTCTTTATAATTGATCAAGCTCGTTTTTCGCTTCAAACTCAGTTCGAACAATTTCAAAAATATGAAATAATCTTTGGGGTTTTGTTTATCTTGGAGAGGTTAAAGTTAGCTGATGATGATAGCTTGATGAAGTCATGTGAGAATCTTGAAAATTCTCTAGCACATAATGGTTGTTCTGATATTGATGGTTACGATCTATTTTTGGAGTTGAAGAACCTGCGAAGCAATTTACTAAGTGAAATAAAAAGAACAATTAACGTGCTGAATTATTTGAAGAAGATGGATGGTTGTTTTGCAAATGCTTATGTTGTCTATAGAATATTGTTGACTATACCAGTTACAATTGCATCTGCATAAAGAAGTATCTCCTAGTTGAAGTTGATCAAGACATATCTTCGATCAACTATGTCACAAGAAAGATTGAATGAATTGACTATATTGTCAATTGAGAAAAAAAAAATAGTTAAAAAACTTGACTATGCAAATTTAATTGCTACTTTTGTCTCTAAAACTACAAGGTGAGTAGTATTTAAGGAGCATATTTAGTTCTTTTTATAATTTTATGTGAAATGGAGTACTATTTTTACGTTAATATTTAAAGGTTTGGTTTGCAAAATTTTTGATGTATTATTTTATTATAATATAATTTATTTTAATATTACATTTGCTTGTTATTACATTGTTACTTGTTAAATATTGGGTTCATGATTTCTATTCGTGAAAATCTTTACACTAAAAAAAATTAAAAAAATTATGCACGTTACACTTTAAGGGCCCAATTTTGAGAGTTCGACTCAGATCTCAAAATCTCAGGTCTGGCCATGTTAGAATGTATTGTATTACCTGGAATTCGGAGTAACCCTCACGGACCAATACACAAATTTATCTGTTGCATTTACAGTCCGAATTGATTATTCACAGACCAGCTTGCTTTCAATACTCATTCCACCATACATCTTGAAAGTTAATTGCAGTCCTAACCTACAAGAGTGATTTGGACATGTCTTTTTGTCTATAAGATGATTTGAAAAATATGTTTGTCTATAGTTTCTACATTTTAAGATTCTGTAATACCCAACTTAACTATGTATTATTTTAGACACTTTAATGATTCGACTTTTAGAAACTTCAGATAGCATTAATATGAAATGAGTTGCTGAGGGAGGGTAAGTGGCGAGTCTTCCCCAAGTGGCAGACTTGAGATTAAAATTGATAGGGATTTTATTGCTTAGGGAAGGTATGGTGGTGTTAGGGTAGTTGTTCGTAATGAGGCAGATGTGGGAGTTGCAGCCTTTGCCAGGTCGTTTTTACATGCTTACTCCACTTTGAGTATGGAAGTTGAGGCGTGTAGAGTATGTGTTGTGAGTAGAAAGTAGAAGGATCTATCTAATAAGGTGGGTCGGGGTTTCAGAGGATTGTGGATCCTTATATGTCTACTTTTTAGTCCATTAGAGTTCCGACACATCTACAAGGAAGCAAAAAGTGTTACAGATCGGTAGTACCGCATCTCTAGTAAATGTAACTTGATGATGTTTAGTTAAGTAACACTCTTGCTATTATTCATGATGTTCTTTATGAGGATATATATATATATATATATATCAGTTTTTATATAACACGAAATTAAGATATGATGTTCCCACGTTGCAAAACTCTATTTTCAATATAATAAGTGAAACAGGGCGTGCATTCCAAACTCTTAAGAAAAAAAATATTATGCTTAGTTTTATTATAAAATTCTTAATTCCAAGGATAAATGTGGAAATTTAACACTAAACTATCTCTCCTCGTGTGCTTTCTTTTCTTATCTTCTCTCTCTTTCACAACTACCTCAACCACCAACTTGGCGCCATTTCTGAAACACAGTGTGAGAGAGTCTCCACTATAAACCCACCATGCTCCTTGCACCACCCGATTGGCTCCTCCCGCTTCGTCAAACATACAGACCCAACTCGCCACCGATCAGAACCCGGACTCGGCCGACTCGGCTGTGCTGTAGAGCGAGTCTGATCACCGACTCGGACTCCTTCGAGGTGGGCCGACTCATTGGCAGCTATGGCTTCATGAACATCACTAGGTATTATCGGATAGTGTTGAACATTGAAATTCGATTTTACTGTTTGCTTGCTTAGAAATTAAGATATTTGATAACTTACCAATTGGAAAAGAAGAAAAGAAATTGAATTGAGAAAATGATGTGGCTATCGTAGTAACTCTCGAATCCTAATCGAGTTGATTTGCCTAGTTTGTATTGTTTATTGATTTGGTTTCGATTCAATAGAAATATATGTTATTTTTCATGCTCATTGTCTGGAACAGCTTTTCTGGATCGGCATTGGGCGCGGATACTGAATACTCATCCGGAGATTTGGGGCGGTTGAGGGTTCAAGATGTAGGAGAGGGCAGTGTAAAGATCAGGTACACTCTAAATTTCTAAAGGTTATGTCAATTTGGAAGGAGTTCACAGCTAGACAGACACAGCTGTGATTCGATATAAACACATGAATATGTGGACATGAAAATCACTATGAACAATCATCACTCCTCTTCATGGTTTCATGAGCTCATTTATTTGTTGCCTCACTGGCAACATAACGCGACCAATGAGCATGGCAACACATGGGATTGAAAGTAGCTTTTAAGAACATAAGTACGAAGAATTGTTTGGTATGCTTTAGGTAGATAGTGAATGGACGTAGAAGTTGGAGACAAATAGTAAAAGGCAGTTTGGGATATGACCGTCTCTGTGTTATGTCTAGTTCCTCCTTCTAGATGCTGATAGTACTCATGGCAGTTCTTTTGCAGGCTATATGACGGGAGAGTTACTCAGGGTCCGCTGAAAGGGGCTCCGGTGTTTTTTAAGGTAGTATTCAAAGCATTCTCATCCTCCTTACTTACAATTGTATTTTACAGATTCAGATGTAGACTACTTTGAATTGACTATTCAAATCCTATACCATGAAGGTTTATCCGGGAAAAAGGGCTGGTGGAAATGAGGCTGATATGATGGCTGCTAATGAGCTAAATGCTCACATATCCCTTCAAGTAATGAGTTGTTATTTAGATTCTCACATGTATGATTTCATGTGCCTTTCCTGAATTATTCTCACCTTTTTACTTCTGTTGCAGGACAGGTTAGACGGTATCTGCCAGAATCTTGTGACACTAATAGGTGGGTTTGAAACAAAAACCGGGGAGCAGGTTTGTTTTTGGAATTTATATTAAAGCTTGGCATATAAAATGAGACTGTTAGTTCTGTTTTGTACTAACAATGAAGAAGTTATTATGAGCAGTGGCTGGCTTTTCGCAATGACGGGAAATATAGTGCGGCAGATTATGCAAAAGTTATGAGTGAAAGAGTTTCAAAAAGCCGTGCTGGGGGAGGACAGGTTTGGAATAAGTTTGAACAAGAGGAAACAATCAAACGCAGGAGATACTTTGTTACCAAGTTGCTTCAGGGGACAATAAGAGGTCTAGCATACATGCATGATCGTGAAAGGTTACACCAGAGTCTGGGACCAGCTTCGGTTATTCTTAAGTATGTTGCTCTGCAACATTCAATATGCATCATAAAGATGATTATTTGTGTCTGTCATGTGCACCCTGTGATATTTTATACTCATATTTTGTTAACTATTGGCAGCACAATTGTAGAGAGAGAGGCCATATACTTAGTACCACGACTTCGGGATCTAGCCTTTTCTGTTGACATTAGGTAAGCAATGTCTTGGCCAATCTATTGTTAGAAGTAATACTTTGTTGCTTTTGTCTAATAAGTACTATCAAGTTGCAGAAAAGATCAATGGTGGATATCTACAAGAATTGAATAGTACTAGACAGAATGACTGAGAGAGGGAGAGATGATATCATCTAATCTTCGTCTTTTGTAAATTTTATTTATTGTTACTGAAATTTCAGTGGTTTGGCCAAATTTCACTTCTTTGCCATGTGGTCCTTTTGCATTACTGGGAACTGATATGTATATTCTTTGTTGAATGTTCATCTTACATATGAGGATTGATTGCATTACTTTATCGCTGTTGCATATCTAAACACATAATTTCATAGGTATTCAAATCTAGAAGGGAGGCCTGGACTACTGTCAGAGGGACTTTGGAGACGAGCATCTACTGCTGGTGCATTCACACCCATGGATAAAAGAGCATTTGGACTAGCAGATGACATGTGAGTTGATGCAATTTGGCTTCATTTTAGCATTTGAGTTAGCTTCATTTTGTCATACTAATTTTTTAATCTCTTCATGCAGATATGAAGCAGGCCTATTCTTTGCATACTTGGCATTTGTTCCATTTTGTGAAGCAGGCACAATGGATGGTCTTTCATTGCAAGTAAGCTACAATGTTACCGTATTTTTCTCTTGGTCTTGGATTGTATTTTATTTTCCTTGCATGTCTGATTGAGGTAGGACAACTATGGATACTGCATATAGTCATATACTGGGGTGGACTATATATAGACAAGACACTAGTCAATTAGTAATTAGTTAGAAGAACTGTAGAGAAGAAGATATTGACTCAAATAGATCGACTTACAAAGCTTCTTAGACTAATACTTCAAAATTTTACTTCTAAATTTAGTCTCAAGTGACAAACTATTTCAAAAAAAAAAAAAAAAAAAAAAAGTGACAAACTGTTAGAAGTTAGAACTGGGTGCTCGACTGCAATTTTTTTCTCCTTTAAATTATCAGGAACATTCTCCTATGACAGAAGTGCTCTTGGTCAAAATCTTGGGTTTCCCAAAATGATAGTTTCATCAGTGACAGTCATTATTAAGTCTTCTAAAAATAATTGGTTATCTTGTGAACTTGCAGAGACTTTTGGAGAGCACTTTCCAACTTGATCTTGGAGCAACAAGAGAGTAAGATACTTTTGATGTCATGTGAAAGTTCTCTGTATGGATGGACTTTCCCTCTATTTCGAGAACTTCCTACAGCTTTTGTTGGCTTCATACTTCACTACCTTTGTTTCTGTTGTTGAGGAAATGTTATGGAACTGATTACTGGAAGAGTGGAAGTACTAATCTGTAGTCTGAGGTCTGAATGAAGCTTAGTAACAGTTGATGGTAGATAGCAATACTCCATACAAGGAAAAAGCGTAATGTTGCCTTCGGTGTCATGAGCTTTATTTTGGCCATGTATTATGTGAAAATTCCCATTTAAGTTTCTGTTTCACAGCAATGTGTTTAGACAAGACACAGTCGTTTCACAGTCTTATGCAGCTATCATTTTAAAGATCTTTTGATTAATCCTGATTTTCCATTTTGCATGGTTGCTACACAGTTGGAGAATATGGATTATTTAATCTTGGTTCATAGCTAGATCTTCATAACAGTTAATCAACTACAAAATTTATCGTAATATCAGGGATGGGGATAATAGATTGAGATTTAATAATTGGGTTTGCTTTAAACCTTTCAAGCGGACAAGCACTGTCCTTGTCTTGCGTGGATTTTTCGTTTAGTCAATAACATAAAATTGTGGTTGTATTGTGGCTTCGTAATGCTTGCGCTTATGCTGCTTATTGTTTTGCGGCTACCCTGTTTTGGCAGGTACTGTTTAGCAGAGGACAGACTATTAGATGCCGTGAAATTCCTGGATCTTGGAGATGGTGCTGGTTGGGAGTTACTCCAGGTTCTTTTTCATTAACAGCTGATCAATGGTTTCAATACTATCTCAGCACTACTTAGAAATTGGTTTCACAACAGAATAAGGTGCTTGATATACTTAGAAATTGCCTGTGTGCTGTAAATGTTTTCACTCGCACATTCTGCTTTCTCCCTCTAATCCCAAGATTTAACCCTAGTTGATGAGTCCTGCAAGATTTAATCCCAAGAAAAGGGGTGCCTCCAATATCTTTACGTAAAACACATAATTTGTAACAGGGTAGACTGATCAATCTGGTTTTTCTTCCCTGCTTCCATACTTTCCAGTATTGGTCTCAAGAATTCAGCTTAATCCATATTTTCAGGATCCTTCAACATATGACATGTTTATATCAGAATTGCAGTAATTAGTTGATTCATGAACAGCTCATTATTTTTAGTATATCTAAAAGGTTATTCCTATTCAGTAGTTTTTTGTGTAAGATTGATAGAAACTCCAAGATGTAGAAGTTCTTACTTGTAAACAACAGGAGTTAATTGGATCTGTTTTCGTCATTTGGTAGGTCAGAATGTCTGTTTAACTATTATGTATCTTCCAATTCAAAAAAGTTTGAATTCATATGTTGCTCCACATGATTCTTACAAATTCACTGGTGTAGGGTCGAGTTACTTGGCTATCGCACGTGTGGTGTAGTTATGCACATTTTACTATTTTCTCTCCAGTTCCAAGATCATAGCATCATTGGTGTGGCATTTTGTACATAGATATAGAACGACTGTTATGCTTCTTGTTCCGTACTTTCTCAATTTCCAACAGGATGAGTTGTAATTTTTCAAGGATTCTGCCTAATTTTCTGTTTCTTTGCATTGATCCTTATGCTCAACATTGAGCTGCCAACATGTATTTCTTAGATGCTGCTAGTTCATAATTTATTCATTGCCGCATGCACTTCCCTGTCATTTGCATATTGTTCTAAAACAATGTTTCACTTGGTGTAGGCAATGCTGAATCCTGACTTCCGGAAACGGCCAATGGCACAGGCTGTACTCAATCATAGATTCATGACGGTGGGTGTTTATTGAGATTTTGGACCACATAATTTGACCAGGTGTGTATGTTGTACGATAGACATGGATCATCAATCCATCTTGAATTCATCTTGCTTGGCACCCATCTGTATATGCCTGAGTGAAGATGATTTAGAGATTGGTTCTTTGCTTTTGTATCAAAAGAAGAATGAAGTTTTCCCTTGCAATTGTCTTAGCCAATTCCCTTGTACCGTACATTTTGTATCTAGCCCTACATGGAAACGTATGTGTAACTTTGCATGTTTGTATATGCACAGTGATTATTAGGACCCAAAAAAACACACTCCCATTTAAGGATCTCTCACTTTCTAATGTGTTCCTCTGCAATAGTTTATATGATCAACAGTGAGCTGCCAACTTATGTATTTATAGCCTTGTTCATCGTTTCTGCAAACTTGCCTGTTGGTTGCATATTGTTCTAAAACATTGGTTCACTTGGTCTAGGCAATATGCTGAACCCTGACATCTCAAAAAAAAAAAAAAATGAGGGTTTTCCCTCTTTTATCTAATTCAGAGTTTGTGGTTTATGGATGGAATTGCCGTATGAATTTTCCTTGTTTTATTTACTATCCAACAGGAGCTGCCAATAATGTCAAGGCAATAGGCCGGGACTGGAATGGACCTAGAGAAAAATGCTTAAGGCGATTAGACTAGTCCAACAACCCATTGTTTGAAATGTGACTGCATTGCTTCTTTCATTCCTTACCGCACTGCGTGGTTTGGTAACGATGGAGACACTTATGTTAAGCAGTATATATTAGATCTTTGATTGTAATAGACTAATAGTGATATAAAATGGTCAGAGTTATCTCTTTTATTTCCAGTATATATATATATATATATATATATATATATATATATATATATCTTTGTTTCTTTTCCGGTAGTTACTTTGTTTCCGAGAATCCCATTTTTTTCTTGAAGCTCTGGTTCGAAACTTTAAAGCTCACATATATACTGGCGTTTTCAACAAACAATGATAATTAGGTGAGTCATGTATATGTGCATGCATGGCCTTTATTATTAGTTCACTAACATCACATATAAGTACGTACATGAAATTACTGCAACTATATATATATATATATATATATGCCATCTCAGTTCTCAGTTTCTCAGTTCTCACTTATGTCACTCCTAGAAGATATATATAGCTTTCCTACATCTTGATCAACACATTATATATAGACATGGAACTCCTAATGATCCTTTCACTTTTTCTCGTATCCTTCCTATAATTCGAGCTCATGATAGCCGTACTACCAAAGGATGCAAGAGGTATATCGATCAAGTTCCTAAAGCAATCAATTCTGGGGCATCGGAACTGCGGTTCACTCTGCACGGGAGTTGGCCCTGCAACAATACACCCAAACAATCCTTATATTAGATACAACTGTACAACTATATATATAGCTATAACAAACTGTCCGCAACTTCCTCCTCCTCCTGGTCCTTTTCAGACATCACAGGTGGTTTGTTCTTTCCTTTCATTTTGCTTATTGATTTGTTTCATTTGATTTGTTTCATTTTAAATTTCCTTTATGCATTCTGACCAATTTTGCTTCTAAACAGATGGATATCAAACGTTACAAAATACACTCTCGCAAGATTGAAAAAACTATCTAGGTAAGAATGAAGAACTTTTGGCATGAATATGACAACCATGGCACATGTACGAATAAGAAGTTTTCACCTCACGGCTACTTCGGGAGGCAATGCGCGTGTGGCTTGCCAACCCAACAGAAAAGTGGTTTAACGATCATGGTCTACCTAAAAATACAATGGTAGTATAGCGCAGAGATTTTGAGGCCTCTATCAGTTCGAATACAAACCATGGTTTTAGTGTGATCCTGGTGGAACAAAATTGTGAGAAATAGCTTTGTGTTACGATCAATTAGTACTAAAACTTGAGGATTGTCCTTCAATGAATCCTTATTTAATTCATTAATGTAATCGTCAAATAATGTATGAAATGTAAAAGATTAAATTACGTGAGTATTCACATAAAGCTAAGTTCTATTTCTAAGTGGAATGCATGGCAAAAAGTTCTTCACATGCTATTACTAAGTAAATAGTTACGCTTTACAGTGAACTATGCTGTATTTTTTTTATAGTTTTACTATAATATATAATTTTTCTACGTACATTTTATTTATAATCTTGATGTTGATCGAGTAACGACAAAAATGTACAAATTTTTTTTCATGTCCCAATTTAAGGAAGATTTTGATGTTGTCGGTATGTAAATGATGAGATATTAATGTGCATCATTATAATCTTGTTGTAATTTTAACGATCACAAACTTAATTTTACATGTTATTATTGAGTAACAACAAAGTTATACGTTATTGTAAAATTATGTTCTGTACATTTAGTTTGTAAGAAACCTGTTTTTACATAAACATAATTTCATATAATTTTTCCACGTGTTATTTGCTATTGTAGTATATATCCATCTGTACGCAACAAAGTAACAAACCAAAACTTTACATGCATACAATCCAATATCCAAATGCCCATTTCTTCAAGTTATGTATGTGACGCATCATGTACTTCTTTTACTACATTCATTGATTTTGGGTACTAATTAGATGAGCTCTTCCGGAAGTTCAAACATAGTTTGTATAAATTGATACTAGCTCTATATATTAATCAAGATTAGGGTGAGTTTTTGATCTACATATACATAATAAACTCCATATACTTTACTTGACTTTTGGTTTGGTCAGGGATTTCTAATCATCATTACATGGTGAAAGAGTTCAAGGAGAAACTAGCAACTTGGCCAACCACATTCCCCAAGTGCATAACCGTCGAGCAAACTCAAACTCAGCATGCAACATATAGTCAAATATACATTGAGACCAAAACAACGCACTCACATGAATTTCATGTAGATGGTAGTAACGTACCTGAAGAAAGCGCCCAATTTGCGCATTCGTTTCTAGATCTAGCTCGTGAAAGGGACTCCATCGTTATAATCGGAGCACTCACACTGGTATAAACGGAGGAGCTGCTATGAGTGTGAGTTTCAGAGAGGCTCATGAGAAGCTTGGAGAGATCAATGAATCGATATCTCTGTCGGTATGCTTTTCATTATCTTAATTTCCCATCAAATACAATTTGTATAATGTTTTTGTGTTACTTAAGCTTGGTCTTTATTGATCTGTGTGGTTCTCTACTGCATGTAGTTACTGCTGGACAGTATATTTAACGGAGAATTCGAGCATGGAGAACCTGAAAGTCTCTGTTTCGGTTGGAGACAATCGACCACAGTGGCTCTGCGGACGACCACCGGCACCAATGCCCTGCTCCCAAGATCGGTTCTTTGTATTGCTCGCAGGAGCTGATATATGTAAAATAAAACGAGGAGGGTATTGTGTGTGTAAGAGCAGCGATGGTGGGAAGAAGGGAGGGGTTACCCTTAGACGAGTTTTCTTATACGAACTCGTGGCTGATCGGCCTCTGGCTGAGATTTTCAGGGACTTGAATAAAGAGGATTCCCGATAACATCATCAGTGCACCTCCAAGTAAATCAGTCCACCTTCATTACTTAAGTGGTGATTTTCATTTGTCTGTCAACTCTGGTTTTCGGATGAATTTTTCTTTGTGATTTTTAGTTTAATTTGTGTGCATTGGGTGTTTTTGTAGGTACCGCCATCTATGCTCTTACTCTACCTTTGCTTATTTGCGTAAAGGCTAGATGTACACAGATTTTGATTTTGAGAAGGAACTCTGGCATGGTTTGCAAGTGCATGTGTGGGTTGAAATTATGTGATACCCTTTTAAGGTATAAAGTTATAAAGTATATCACTTCATTATCAATTTGTTAGTTTTGCACAAAACTCAGAATAACGTGCACTCATCTAAAACATTAATATTGTCAATTCAAATGTCACGTTACTTTTTCTTATTTTATGGTTGGAAATCCGATTGTGTGATTTAAACATAAATGATAAGAGAGTTATTATAAAATTTATGAGAAATATTATATCTGAATTTGATTTGGAAATGTCACGGGGTGAATTTAATTGATCGCTAATAACATTAATTCTCTTCAATATATAATTGATTATAGAAATAAATGATTGAGATTTTCAAAACTCCCAATAAGATTCAAATAAGTTGTTTCTTATAACCGAGGAGCTAAAATGAGCGGCTGAAACCGATTTTCAGCAAACGAAACATAAAGAAATAAAACAGCGTATCACTTTAGTTGACGGTATTAGAGATACCTCTATATTATCGACTAAAAGAAAATTGACAATTTTATTAAAATAAATAATAAATAAATACCCGACCCGTTATCTTCCGGATACTAATTACTCGCCCAAAATATAGTCCCCAATTTGAAAACCAGAGACACAAAAAAGTCACAGAAAATAAAGAAGAGAATGCAGAAGAGGGAGTTCAACAAGTCCGGTGGATCTTCCGGTGGAGCCTCTGCACCTCCGGCCAAGCGTGGCCGTCCATTCGGAAGCGGTAACAGTAGCGCCGCAGCTGCTGCTGCCGCTGCAGCCGCCGCCGCCGATAACACGGCAGCTCCGTCCACTCTCCTCGGTCCTTCTCTCCTCGTCCACAACGCCTTCACCGGTCAGTACCTGAAATCCTCAGTCTCTAATTCCTTCAATTTTTCAGCTTTATCAGAATTTTATGCTCAAATTTGAAATCTTAGGTTTTCAAATTTGTCAAATTCAAACTGAATCGATTGTCTTCAGTTGAATTTTGAGTTTCGTGTAGTAATGAATGTGTAATACTTACAGTTGAAAACAATAAGAGAATAGTTCATGCTCTTCAAAGCGGACTAAAGAGTGAGCTGACATGGGCGTTGAACATACTCACATTACTATCTTTCAAAGAAAAGGATGACATTCGCAAAGATAGCAATAATGCTCTTACGAGGATTTCCGGCTTGCTTGATGCTCTCCTCACTGTTGTATGTCTTCGTTGCCCTTCGATTTTTATCATTGCACTATCTTTTTCTGCTTATATGTGAATATGTGGTGTTGAATGTGTGATGGTATGGATAACAGATTGATGATTGGCGCGATATAGCGCTGCCTAAGGAACATGTGAGGGCGCTGAGAGTGAGGAATCTCGGTGCGAATTTGCTTGTGACCGGGTTTGGGAATGAGTATGAGGTGTTGGGGTCAAATAGCAGTGTCCCACATTCGGGGTAAGTAACTAAATAGCTAAAAGATTATAGATTTCTTGCATGTGAACTATTGAATGTTGACAAGTTAGCTTGGACGTGATGAGTTTGGATCTGATTGTGATGAGATGTTTTGCTTGCAGCCTAGGATCTGGTTCCCAAGAAGCGTCTATGCTAAGTAATGTGAGCAATCTTCGTTCTTCAGAGTGGTGGCTTGAGGAAGATGGTCTGTTTAATCTTGATGATGAAGGTAGAGCAGAAAGACAGCAATGTGCGGTTGCGGCTTCTAATATCATCCGAAACTTCTCTTTCATGCAAGACAATGAGACCATTATGGCTGTCCATCGCCATTGTCTGGAAACAATCTTCCAGTGCATAGAAGATTACATCACAGGTTAGAATTTCTGTTTTTGGAAGAAAATTCATCCCTTTATTTAATGCATTCACTATATACTTTTTTGTCCCAAGTATATAATTCTTTTGTCGATATAAGTATTTACGGTCAATCACATTCTACAACCTAATAGCTTTGGTGGTTTTTCACTTCGGTACAAAATCCTAGTAAATGAAAGATTTGCGACTGTTCGATTTGAACTAACCACTGTTATTGGGTCCCAAGTTATAGCTGATGTGGATTCCAATTTGAAGCCTTGTGGTCATGTAAGAATGATAATCTAGATGTAACCATATTTCTATTTTTAAATGTAAAAAATGGAAATCAGGAAGAGAAGAAACCATCTAAGGCTGTGATTAAGCAATCCAAATAAAGTCAAATTCATCAACATACAGGTAGGTGAAAATAAAGTCATGCCTTAGATGTTTTATGAGTATCCTCTTTTACTGATTTGGGGGTTTTGCATCCTATGATTGGAGTAATGACCGATCTGCTAGGTATGGCTAGTGGAAATGAAACTTCAATTTCCGATTGAGGTAGCCTTCAATTTTAAGTATATATGTGGATTCCGAAAAGGAAAGTGTTATTGTAGATGCAATCTTCCACTTTTTTTTTTTCCTAACTATTCAGTGGTAGCAAATCTTCCTACCTTTTCTCCACTCTTGAGTGGTATACAAATCTTAGTGATGACCCTTGGTGGCAATAAACTATTTACTATATTGAAACCTAGGATACCATTAACTCGATCTTCACACTTCTCCATAATGGTGGAGTGGTCTTTGTTTCTCCTTCGAGATTTATTTTTTTATATGACAAAATCTCCGCATTCTCAATAATATTATTCTTTCTGAAGCCATATTAATTTCGTGGTGTTTAAATATTTAGATGATTTTTTATTTTATTTTTTATTTCCAATTCTTCAATTCTTAAAACTTGTATCTAGTTTTGTTCAGTTTTATGAATTTCTACATTACTCAATGTGGCATTTTCATATTAGCAATTACGTGGAATTCATATTTGACATACGACTAGCAGTGGAGGGGTAAAATTGCACAATTATTTAAGGGTCTGAAACTGCCATCTTTTGAAGATTAGGCACCACACTGTATCCACAAACTTGAAGGGTGTAAATGCACTTTAAATTATGTATGCGTGCGGCCTTTTTTTTTTCTTCTTCTTTTATTGTTGTATTTTTTCAGAAATCCAGGTTACATCCAGTTAGAAAGCTAGACGTGTGATTCTCTTGTACTTAGCCATACTATTAGGCCTGCTGATCATTAAGGATGTGTAGGTTCTATATACATTGTTACTTCATGGATTGTATCCTGGTAAATAGACGGCATGTAAACATAAATTTTTATTCGAAATTTTACTGGATGTCATAAGCTTGGATTTTTGAAGTTGCTATGAGCTTTTAGTTAGAAGATCTTTCTTCCTATCTACTTCCCACTTCCCTGCATTGTTGGGTGTCATATGTGTCCTTCCTTTCACAGTAAAGCTAGAAGTAACACTGACCAGGACCAAATAATAAGAACTTCCCACTGTGCAATGATGTGATAATTCACTTACAGGACCACGTCCATGTTTTGTATGTTAACAGAAGATGAAGAACTTGTGACAAATGCTCTCGAAACAATTGTAAATTTGTCTCCAATGCTGGATCTTCAAGTTTTTGGTTCATCAAAGGCATCCTACATCAAAATGACGTGAGAAATTCGATCTATCTTTTTTTCCTTTAGCTTAAGCTCCCTTGTTTCCTCCTGGTTGATAAGTTAAGTTTCTATCAAACAGAGCAAAACGTGCAGTTCAAGCCATAGTTGGTGTGCTGGAGTCCCCAGTCAAAGCTTGGCATTGCGCTGCAGCAGAGTTACTTGGGCGTTTGGTCATAAATCCTGATAATGAACCGTTTCTTCTTCCCTTCATTCCACAGGTTAAATTTCAACAATTTTAAATGTCTTGTATTTATGTTTAGATTAAGCATAAATTGTGATGAGGTGTATCAATTTGCAGATACACAAACGATTAGTTGATCTTATGAGCTTACCAGCATTAGATGCACAAGCAGCTGCTGTTGGCGCGCTCTATAACTTCTCTGAAGTAAATATGGACTGCAGACTAAAACTTGCTAACGAGAGATGGTGAGGCCTCTTCTTAAATCACCCATTCCCATAACAAAACATAATCCAAAAAATGTATTTGTTACTGAAATGGGTGTGCTGTTTAAATTTACCAAATTTCAGGGTAATTGATCGACTGCTAAAAGTTATAAAGGGGCCCCATCCTGTTCCCGAAATTTGCAGGAAAGGTGCTATGATATTAGAAAGCCTCGTGTCTGAACCACAGAATAGAGGAATGCTGCTAGCTTATGAGAATGCATTTGCAGAAGTACTATTCTCGGATGCCAAATATTCTGACATTTTTGCCAGAATATTGTACGAACTGACATCTAGACCAAACAACAAAGTGGCAGCAGCCCGCGGTATTTGGGGCATGTAAGGACGGATAATATTTTCGTGATGCGCCTCCCATTAAGTATATTAATTTGTTACTATTCTAAAAACAAAGTCTAGGATCTAGTCTATGTAGCAGTTGACTTGAGAAACAACTAGTCATAATTTTAAGCAGCAATTCAAGTACTCGTTTTAAGTTTATTGTAATTTAGAAGTGTAGTATCTAGAGTCATCAGAAACTACACCAGTGCTCATATATGTCTGATTTTCTGTATTTTATGTTGCTTGCTTCTTGATTTCATATATCAGTGAGCTTCAATGAAATTGAGACTTCGGTCCAAATTAGTGCAGATGAGAATGTCATGATGAGACAGTCTGGTGTGAGCACTTTACCTTGAATCGTTTTTATATATCTTGGTTAAATTCGTGCTAATATATCTTGTATTGGGAATTTTGTTCATGAATTGCCAACCTGAAACAATTCTGTGATGATCACATCAGTACTCATTCATTCTTTGTTTCGTCTAATAGAACAGAATCCTAGAATTTTAGGGCATCAGTGACCTCAGTGAGAGTGGCTGGGTGGATGAAAAGGACTCAGCTTCTCTGCTTGGACAGAGATTGCTTGGATCTCCTTAGAAACTTATGTGAGGCAGCCACGTCAGTCTCTCTCAATCCTATGGCCAACAAAATGACAGCAATTATTGATGAGGAAAAGACTCATTACATACTAACGTTAACTGACGTTTTAGGGATGTGAATTTTCCCTCCAAATGGGTTTTCAACTTTCCCCCACAATTACTAAAAAAAAGGTTCCCCCAATTATTTTCACTCTTCCCTAAATCCCTCCACCCGATTAGATATCCTCTTTTCTCACAATTGAAACGTTTTTCATTCCTCCTCCTTAATCTTTGGTCTTAACCCAAATTTTATTCATCCTTGTGTGATGATACTTAGTATTTGATCATTGAGGTTTGTCTATATCTAGCTCTATTCCTTTTACCTTTATAATTATGTTAATTATCTCTATACTGATCTCAGTCCATTTAGGTTTTCAATTTTGCATTTTGGTTCTTTAAGCTTTTGTACCTGTGGGTGTTTATCTTATTGAAGTATTCTATATATATATATATATATCATTCTTGTTATGTTGATTTGGTTGTTTATGAGGAGATCCCAGATTGTGTTTTGTTTCAAAACTAAAGAATGAATAGATTAGCATGTAATTCTTATTAAAGTATATCTCAATAGCTCTGATGACATATGAATGAGAATCTTTTTGATTGTTGTAAGTTTTAAGGCAGATTTTTTATGGCATGTCAAAATCATATCTCTCAAATGTGTGTAGGCTGATAATGGATATTTGATTACTTTGCACTCTACTTTGTTTCTCTTTTTGTTTGAAGTTTTTTGCTTCAATTATTTTTTCTGTGTTATAGATTGCAAATTAGTGATTGAATGGAGTCCACGGATAAAGATGACTTGACTGTTTCAGATTACAAGCCAAGGTTGGGTATGGAGTTTGACACAGAAAAATTAGCATTCGAGTTTTATAACATGTATGGGCGAAAAGCTGGGTTCAGTATTAGAAGACATACATATTACAAGAACAAGTATTCTGGTAAAGTCATCTCAAGAATATTTGTTTGTTCCAAAGAAGGTGTTCATACAACAGATAAGCGAGATCATTTGACTAAGTATCCTCGAGCAGAGACAAGAACAAGTTGTTATGCTAGAATGAACATTAAGTTGGATAAATCAAGTGGCAAGTACATAGTTGTTCAATTCGACGAAGCTCACAACCATGATCTTGTAATACCAGAGTGTGCACACTTGCTACCATCTCAACGAGGTGTCACTTCTGCACAAGGAGCTGAGATGCAATTGGTAAAAGATTCTGGAATCCCACTAAAGCTTGCATTCGAGTTAATGGGAAGAGAAGCAGGTGGACGAGAGTCTCTTGGTTTCACCAAACAAGATCAGAAAAATTATCTTCAGTCTCAGAGACAAACGACATTGGCATATGGAGAAGCGGCTTGCTTATTAAAATACTTCCAAAACCAAGCATTAAAAAATCCCTCATTTTTCCATGCTGTGCAGTTGGATAGTGATGAGCAAATAACCAATATCTTTTGGGCTGATGCTAGGATGATATTTGATTATGGTTTATTTGGTGATGTTGTTAGTTTCGACACTACATACAGAACTAATGAAGACAATCGTCCATTTGGAGTATTTGTGGGATTCAATCATCACCGTGAGACTGTAATCTTTGGGGCAGCATTGATGTATGATGAAACTTCTGATTTCTTTACATGGTTATTTGAGACATTTTTGGAGGCAATGTCTAACAAGGCTCCCAAATCTATTTTTACTGATCAAGATGCTGCAATGGCAAAGCTTGTGCCAATGTGATGCCTAACACGTATCATATGTTGTGCACATGGCATATAATGAATAATGCCATCAAAAAAGCAAGTAGCATATTTGACGGTGAGGATCGGGTCACTGCCTTTTTATCGAAATGTATGAAGAGCTATGAAGAGGAGGATGAGTTCCTAGCTGCATGGGAAGCAATGCTTGATGAATATGGTGCACATGTAAATCCTTGGTTAAGTAGTATATTTCGATTAAAGGAGAAATGGGCAAAGCCTTATGTCAAGTGGGAATGGTCTGCTGGTATGCATAGCACACAATTAAGTGAGAGTTTCAATGCTAGCCTAAAACCTTATGTTAAGTCAGACTATGATGTGGTTGAATTTTTCAAACACTTCGATAGATTGCTTAACGATAAGCGATATAAAGAGATAGAGGCAGAATATGATTTGTGCTACAAGTTACTTGTTGTTGGGATATTTACATCAATGGTGATCATGGCTGGAAATATTTACACTAAAGCTATATTTGAAGAATTCCAATTTCAGTATGAGAAGTCACTTGATTACAATTTAGTGGGATGTCTTCAAGATGGTGATGACATTGTGTATAAAGTTGTCTTTAATGGTCATCCAAAGGAGAGGCGTGTTACTGTGAAGAAAGACGGTACAATATCTTGCAGTTGCAGGATGTTTGAGAGTGAAGGTATTTTGTGCCGCCATGCAATAAAGATCCTTACTAATTACATGAATGTCAAAGAAATTCCTGATCAATATGTTTTGAAAAGGTGGACAAAGAAAGCAAGATCTGAATTAGTGAAGGAGGTGTATGAGTTTGACATCCAAGTAGATACCAATGTACAACAAACATCTTGGTACAGGTCTCTGAGTTTAATGTCCACCAAGATTTCATCTCGGGCTGCTGAGAGAGAAGAGACATATAAGTTTGTTGTTCAGCATTTGAGGGAACTTAGCAGAGCTATTGAAGACATGTTATGTTCAAAAATGGATACATTACGACTTGGTAAGGATGACCAGGTTACACTTTCAACCACATGGAATGATACTGATATGGCATGTCACTCAACTAAGGGGAAAGTTATCCAAGCCAAGGGATTCAAGAAAAGGGATAGTGCTCGGGGAAGAAAAAAAAGAATCATAGGTCAATTTGAAAAAAATATGGCCAAGAATCGAAAAGGGAAGTCTATTGAGGAAGAGAAGTCATCTAATTCTAATTCAACCAAGGTAATTTATTCTAATTCGTTCGATATCTAACTTTTCATACAATTACTAAATTCTGGTTACTCATAACTGTCTTTTTCTTTTGTTCCCAGCCTACAAATCGTGTTCCGTCGGTTCCCATGTTTTGGATGCCATATCAAGAACCTCGGAATTTTAGTTACCAAGCCTTACTGAACTCTCCAAACTTTCCAAATGATGGGAATGAGGCATATTTTATTGATGAGTAAATGGTGTACTATGCTTATTTTGCTGATGAGCGGGTCATATTTTGCTAATGAATGATGAATGAACTCAAAAGTGGAGCATGCCTAGTTGATGTTTATGTAAAGTGCAATCCTTGTTTGAGAGTAACTTCTTCTAATTATACATTACAGAACTACTGTTCCATGACATTAGTTTCCATGTACTGTACTGATCAACTTTCATCCCACAAGTTTTAGTATAATTTACATTATGCAATTTTAATCTAATATATATGAGTTCAGGTCATTTGCCAAATTAGGATAAAAATAAAATTATAATATCCTGTAAAATTTCTTCAATAGAAACTCATTCACACCAAAATCGTATCATAGGCCAACAACAAAAGTTTACAACTTCACCAAAACCAAACAGTCTTCAACAAGAAAAAAGAAAAAGAGAGGGAGCTGAGAAGAGTGGAGAAGGTGGGGAAAAGAGAGAGAGAGGGAGATGAGAAGAGAGGAAATCTAATCGGGTGGAGGAATTTAGGGGAGAGTTTTTTTAGTAATTGGAGGGAAAGCTCAAAGCCCTAAAACGACTGTTGACGTTATGGAATAGGTCTTTTCCTCATTAATAATTGCTGTCATTTTGTTGGCCATAGGATTGAGAGAGACTGACGTGGCTGCCTCACATGAGTTTCCAAGGAGATCCAAGCAATCTCTATCCAAGCAGAGAAGCTGAGTCCGGATGAAAAATAGAGGTAGATTTTGAGAAAATTTGGTCACAATAATATCTTAATGTGTTAGGGATAATGCTGCAGAAATATTTTGTCTACATATTCCTTTTTCATATGTAGTTGCTTTCAGAGTTTAAGTAAAGCTGTTAGCTAGTGAAAAATATAATAAGTACTTCTATATGTATCTGTAGCTCTACCTCTTCCTCTGTTCATTCCTACCGCACCGTGGTTCTAGTTTAAAAGAGAACTGGATCATCATTTTCATTTGCCCAGTGTCAAAGTTGAAATCACCTAACACAACCCAGGCTAGGTTCATGATCTTTATTTTTGCGTTTCAAAGGATTATAGTTTAAATTTGAGTTTGCTTATCCTCTTGAGTGTAGTTACATACCAACAAAACTCTCAATTACCACCATAGCAAACCATATCACCTTGCAAAATAGAAAGACACAGCCGATCATTGGAAAATAATGGATCCAGCAAAAACATATACCTGAATAAGATAAACATTGGTTGTTGATAGTTGAAAGTTGAAACAATACACAATGCGGTGATAAATAAAAATTACATGCTTTTGGAAAATGTGGTAGTCCTTTTGTCTTTGCCTATCTTTGTTAACTGTGATTTTTCGCAGTTGTGATTTGTTCGATTTAGGGTTCCAAACTATAACAGGAACGTGTTCTTAGACCAACCCTATTGGATACAACTTCTCCACGTACAGATAATGATATCTACTGTTTGGTTTATGTAAATTTGTTCTTTGTTCTAGTTATGTACTAATATTGATTTCGGAGGTCTCTATAGATTAACAGAATTTACTAGGATGAGTTTAAAAAGACCTTCATACTACTGCCTAAGTAACCTTGGGATTCTAGCTCTTCATTATATATATAATTAATTTCAGTTTACCTACTTGAACTTTAGTTGAATCATCACTTCAGTCCTTATACTTTTGATTTCATCAGTTACACCCCTGTACTTCCCTAAATTCATCAACTGATACCAATTTTGTAAATTCCGTCTAAACGATCTATCAATATCAAGGCTTTTTGGTACCTTTTTCCTACATTAATGCACCGTTACCATATTACGATTATAAACAAGGCTAAACAAATCATATAATCAAGTTGAACAATAGAAAACAAATCATATATGGTGATTCCTTTGTTTAGCCTTTTTGTTTATTTTCTATTGTTCAACTTGATTATATGATTTGTTTAGCCTTATTTATAATCGTAATATGGTAACGGTGCATTAATGTAGGGAAATTGTACCAAAAAGCTTTTGGTATTTATAGATTGTTTTGACGGAATTTATAAAATTGGTATCAGTTGATTAATTTAGGGAAGTACAGGGGTGTAACTGATGAAATCAAAAGTATAGGGACTGAAGTGATGATTGAGCTAAAGTTCAAGTAGGTAAACTGAAATTAATTCTTATATATATATATAGATTGTACTGATTAAAGGTCGCATGATCTTTAATTGAATTGGGAAAATACTTAAGTGTGTAATGATATAACAAGACACAGAACAGAACATATGATAACTATGAGAACCTGCCTGAGAGCCTGATTCGTGGACTTGGAAGTTTTCTTAGATTGCCTGTGTTACTAATTATACTGTTTAATGCTTTGTTTAGAACTGTAGTCGGCGTATCTGAGATGATCTACGCCAAGTTTGCTAATAATGACAACGTATATTGGTTGGAGTCGGACCTTTTACACAGCCTTTAGTTGCTTTGATAGAGTTTTTACAACAGGTACCTGCAAAACTGTTGAGGTAGGTACCTGCATAACACAGATTGTTCGGTACTCTAATTTTGTCAGATATTGATATGCTTATGCATACATTGGAAAGGGAAACTCACTTCAGTGTATGAACCTTGTGGAGAGTACTTATGAATATAGAAGTACTCGTAATATTAGTTTTAGTTAGATGCGCAGATTGGATTTTGGATCCAGGAAGTCTAGTAGGTTTTTGATCAGAGAAACCAGAAGTTCATGCTTGGTGGCAGATTAAGGCCATATTGTATTTGTATTGAGATTGCATCAACTGGAAGATTGGAAGTTACTGTTCCATCGAAGAGTCTAGCTGGTAAATATATACCTATAGTCTGAAACTATTAGAGAAGATGACACTCAAGTCCAAGCTAGTTCCATAAGCATAACAAATCCACTCTCTCTTGTGAGTACTCAAGACTTGATCCTAGCAGACGGGGGGGGGGAGTATACCTAGGCCTGGCAATTCAACCCGCTAACCACTACCCGCCCGCTTAAAACCCGTCCATTACCGCCCCATTAAAATTTTTCACTAATGGGTTAGCAACCCGCTAACAGCCCGTTAACTAATGGACAGTAATGGGTTGTCCAACAGAACCCATCTAACCCGCTAAGAGGAAAAGTAAACCCTAAATCCCTAATAACCATCCGAAACCAACTGCCTCAGTCTTAGTTTAACTCAGTCTTCTTCTCAGTTTCTCAATTCTTTCTTTCACAATTAAACACAACGAATCTTCTACTATTCCCTCCTGACTTCAGCTACCGAATCCTCGAGGAGACCGGCTCCGGCGTCAACGCTGGCGTTGACTACCAAGCTCAATTTGTAGTTTAGCTCAAAGCCAAGAAGCCTCAGATAGGTAGGAGCTTTGTGCTTCAATGTTGATTAAATTCTATGTATTTGCTATTTTCAGGGTCTAATCATTAATGAGTTTGTGGGTTTTTGTTCAACTATGTCTCTGTGATTGAGTTTGTTAGTGGATATGATTGGCTTGGTCATCGAAAATCTGATACGATATTCAAGCAGATTCCAGGATGTTGGTCGTTCTTAAAGTCCTGCATATCATAACAGTTGCTCAAGTCATTGTTAATGTTAAATCCTTCAAACCCTTCCAATGTGTTGGAAATAGGATCTTTGTATATTTTAGTTTTATGTAATGATATGACTTCATATATAACTCGTTTGGACAATGATGAACTAAAATGTGTTATTTGTAGTTTGACATTAAATATGATTTGATATGAGAATTGTGGCATTAAACCAGAATATATATATATAAAAAAAAAATTAGAAAAAAAAAAATCTTAGCGGGTTCCAACGGGTAACCCACGAACCCAACGGGTTCAACCCGTTATAACCCGCTATCTTAATGGGTTATAGCGGGTTGAACCCGTTAAAACCGTAACCCGTTACAACCCGTCCATTACCGCCCAATTGCCAGGCCTAAGTATACTATTTTGGTGGATAGCAATGTCAATATGCTTGGGATAAATTGCGTTGATGAACACATTCCACACCGAAGGTAGACTTTCTCCACTTCAGGAATGGGTAGTTGAGTTAGATTTGTCTAAGTTAGCTTACAGTCTGGTCGAAGTAGCTTGAGCCGTTATGTTGTTTGGAGAGCAGAGTGTCATGAGTACTGTATTTGAGATGAAATCCAATGTTTATCTAGTTTTGACTTTTGGCCTCTGGTATTAAATCTGTTCGTTGCTATCTCTCTTAGTCAGCCCTGGTGCTGCTCCATTATCTCTACTTCTTTACTACTAATAGCTACTTGGAGTTGGTCAGTTTTTAGTTTTTCAAATAATTGCAGATACTATGTATATTGAGTTGCTGATGTTATATATGTTCAGATCCTTGAGTTCTCAAACTAGTCATTTCTTTTAAGCTGTATCAAAAAGAAACCACTAGGAGCTGCACTTAATCAGATTCTTATTGGTAGTAACTAGAAGAGGTTATAAGGTTACAACACTGCCACTGCCCTTCTGTTAAAAAAAACGTGACTGTCAAGGACTCAGGTTATTAGGGGGTGTCGTGGGGAGAGAGAGTCTGTCTTCTCTCTAGAAATCCACATCCACAATTCCAACCTTCTCACACCTTACTCACTACCTTTTCCCCATCCTGCTTCAGTCCCGTCTTGATTACTTTAATTCCTAGACACTTTCTCTAGGTGATTTGCACAGATCAATTCTTATCTTGTGGTCTTTCTCCTCCAGTTTGGAGCTTTCTCCATCAGTTTGGAGCTCTCTACCCTTACACGTGGTAGCTTTTTTCTTCTCTGTTCTCCCTCTTGGTCCCCTGCGTTCTATCATGGGATCAAAATATAGTCTTGTCTCCGGGCTTGAAAACAGTGGTTGTTTGGACGAGTTTGAGAATGGAGTTTCTCTTCTTGGTGCTCTCATTGCAGATGTGGTGCCAAATATTGGGGGCATCAAAGGGTCACTTTGCAGCTCTTGGAAGCATGTCGGCCCCTCAAGCTTGTGCATTCTTACCGAAATGTGTTTTCCATACAGGTTTCACCAGAAGGAGCTGAAACTCTACTCCATGGAGGGCCCTGGCATGTAGATAACCTGCGCTTCAAAGTGGTGCGTTGGCTTCCGAACCTCACTGTGAATGAGGTTCACCTCCACAGGGTCTGGTATTGGGTGCAAATCTCTGGCTTAACTTGGGAGAAATTAAACCTTCGTAATGCAAAGGAGATTGGAAATGATATTGGTGAAGTCCTAGAAATGGAGGACATAAGTGAGGACGACCTTAAGCTGAGAACGTATCTCAGAGTGAAAGCCATGCTTGATTCCAGAAACCCTCTCCCAACAGGATTTTGGCAATATTCCAAGACCCGGGTGGAGTATGCTTATGAAGGGCTTAGAGATTTTTGTTATAAGTGTGGAACATTAGAGCACAAGGAGGAAGCCTGCACAAATCCCAGACTCATCAACCACAATGATGAAGAGGGACGTGAAATCTTGTGGTATGGGCCGTGGATGAAGAAGGAAACTTATTCCCAGAAGATTCAATCATGGCTGGAGCGTCCTCCCAGAGTTAGTCGCCGGAAACCGCCGGTTCATGGAGTCTTCACGTACTTCCCAGTATGCCTCTCATGGGGAATCAAGCCAGCCTCGTGCTCTCTGGTACTCAGACAATGCTTTCAGCGACACCGCCACCAGCCTGTAGTGTTTTGATTCTTATTGTTTTGGATTCGCTTGGAGTTTCGGCTACTTCCTAATCGGAATCCGATTCCCAGTGATATCAAGGGTTTCAGATTGCTTCGGAATCGAGTCTTCTTTGGAATTGTTTTGATCTTTAGAGAGACTTGAAGTTTTCGTTTTTTCCTTCTGTGTTTTTTAGATCTGAATGGGGGAAAAGAGGTGAGAATTTCGGTCAGCAAGAGAAGACGGCCGCCACTCCGGCGACGACGCCATCCGATCGCGATGTGTTTCCGGCGTGGAGTAAGGAGATTACCGAGTGCGAGAAGCACTTCGGCGTGAACATGAAGGAGGAGTATGGGAATGTGGAAGTGGGGCAGGCATGTTTTAATGTGAAGCGATAGTTGGAGGCTTTGCAGAGTGAGTATGGGATGCTGAGGAAAGCTGTGGATGAGCTCCGGCAGGAGATTGCCGGCGGCGGTTTCGGTTCGGGGAAGTACTGGGGAATAGAGAGGGGTGGTGGGAATTTGGGGTGTGGAAATAATGAGAAGAAATTGCAGGAGGGCCTGATGGGTGAGGAGTTGAAGAAGAAGGCACTGATGGGTGCTTCAATTAGCTGAAAATTCTATTCGAGGTTGTTTACCGATTTGGTAATGTTATTTTGGTGCTGTTATTACTTGAAATTAGTATGGTGGGTATACATTGCTGCTTAATAAGGGTAGGGTGGTGATAGCAGTGGAGTTTTGGATCAAGTTATGAGTTTTATATGGTTTTGGTTATTTATGCGATACCTTCTGCTGTTAGACTTTGGTTAATTTGATAGTGTTGTTTGGTATTAGTATCAGTTTTTTTTTTTTTATTTCACAATGATGGTCGGATAAGTGAATGGGATGAGTTTGAGTGGTCAAAGCGGGCTATCCATGTGAGCATTTGGAAGCAAACTAAATGGTTAGAAATAAATTAAGCATCTGTATATCGTAATCTTTCATCCTAAATTGCAATAGATCTTGCTAAGCTGAGCAAAAGTTATGTTGTCTGATAAGCTTTTTGAACTGCATTCAGGTGGTATGCCAAGCCATTTTTACATTGGACTTGATTACATTGGACCTCCACTTTTAAGTGTGGCAAGTCTATTGTTCAGTAAGATTGATTTGTTTCTTAGACGAACAACTTTTTCTTTCATCATCAATATTAACAAGTTGCAAGACAAAAAAAGGCTATTTTATTGAACATAATATTGAAGCCTCATGATCTTATGTGTACTGTGTAATATATATGTTGTCGTCATCTTTGTGCTGAGATAATTGTTGGGGAGCTTTCTTGGCCTCCAACACAGAGACTAATAACACAAATCTGAAAGCAACCCCGATCGTTAGTTACCCCGATCGTTACTAAGTCATGTCATTCTCGATGCGATTCTGAAATTTAGTTTTTTTTTTTCCCAACTAATGTGTTGTTTGGAATCTATGGACTTCAGAGAAAGCAGAAAGTATTACAGATGAGTGATTTTTATGCTAGTAACTACTAATTATGCTAGTAACTATCAAAGTAACTATTAAAGTAACTATCGGAGTAACTATCCAAGTAACAAATAGCTATCCAAATAACTATCGGAGTAACTATCCAAGTAACTATCATTTGAGTATCTTACTAATTATGTTATTAACTATCTAAGTAACTATTAAAATAACTATCGGAGTAACTATCCCAGTAACTATCGAAGTAACTATCAAAGTAATTATCTGAGTAACTATCTAAGTAACTATCGGAGTAACTATCGAAATAACTCGTTACTATCAGAGTAGCTATTCCAATAACTATCTTATTAACTATTTCAGTAACTATCTTACTAACTATTTCAGTAACTATATTACTAACTATCATTTAAGTAACTATGCTAGTAACTACTAACTATGCTAGTAACTATCAAAGTAACTATCAGAGTAACTATCCAAATAACTATCGGAGTAACTATCCAAGTAACTACCGAAGTAATTACTGAAGTAACTATTCAAGTAACTATCGGAGTAACTATTCAAGTAACTATCGGAGTAACTATCCAAGTAACAAGTAACTATCGGAGTAGCTATCCAAATAACTATCATCTTAGTAACTATCTTACTAACTATGTTAGTAACTATCTAACTAACTATTATCTTAGTAACTATCTTACTAACTATTTAAGTAACTATCATCTTATTAATTATCTTACTATGCTAGTAACTACTAATTATGCTAGTAACTATCAAAGTAACTATCGGAGTAACTATCCAAGTAACAAATAACTATCCAAATAACTATCGGAGTAACTATCTAAATAACTATCATTTGAGTATCTTACTAACTATGTTACTAACTATCTAAATAACTATTAAAATAACTATCGGAGTAACTATCCCAATAACTATCGAAGTAACTATCAAAGTAATTATCTGAGTAACTATCCAAGTAACTATCAGAGTAACTATCAAAATAACTCGTTACTATCAGAGTAACTATTTCAGTAACTATCTTACTAACTATTTTAGTAACTTTCTTACTAACTATTTCAGTAACTATATTACTAACTATCTTACTAACTATCATTTAAATAACTATACTAGTAACTACTAACTATGCTAGTAACTATCGGAGTAACTATCCAAATAACCATCGGAGTAACTATCGGAGTAACTATCGAAATAATTACTGAAGTAACTATTTAAGTAACTATCGGAGTAACTATTCAAGTAACTATCGGAGTAACTATTCAAGTAACTATCGGAGTAACTATCCAAGTAAGGAGTAACTATCGGAGTAGCTATCCAAGTAACTATCATCTGAGTAACTATTTTACTAACTATTTAAGTAACTATCAATTTAGTAACTATCTTACTAACTATCTAAGTAACTATTATCTTAGTAACTATCTTACTAACTATCCAAGTAACTATCATTTGAGTAATTATCTTACTAACTATGTTACTAACTATTAGACTAACTATCTTACTAACTATCATCTCAGTAACTATCATTTTAGTAACTATCTTACTAACTATCTTACTATCTAAGTAACTATCATCTTAATAACTATCTTACTAACTATCTTAGTAACTATTTTACTAACTATCATCTAAGTAATTATTATCTTAGTAACTATCTTACTAATTATCTAAGTAACTATCATCTTAGTAACTATCTTGCGAACTATATAAGTAATTATCATCTTAGTAACTATTTTACTAACTATCTATGTAATAAGTAACTATACAAGTAACTATCTCCCAGTAATAAGTAACTATTCAAGTAACTATCGGAGTAACTATCCAACTAAACAGACAAAACACATCTCTATTATATAAAAGTGAAAAATTTAAATTTTAAGTTGCAGGGCCGGTGACAAAAAAGTACATTGATAGCAGGACAAAAGAAAATACATCGCAGTATAACAATATTCCACATCCTAAGTATTTGGTACATTGTACATCTTCCACAAAAGAAAATGAAACTGATAATTGTATGTAACAGTCGAGCTACTCTTTTGCTACTACAGAAATAGCTGTAAATGTCACTAGAGATGGCCACGGTGCTGGAAGAAACTGCTAAAAGGATCATCCTATGATACTGGTCTGTCCTTCTTTGTTGCAATTCCACGAGTGTCCCTGCATTGCATAATGCATATCAAACACTAGTACATGATACTTTGAAATGTTCATTATTTGATGCATCATAAGTAATGGAGAAGGCATGGCTTTCAAATCAAATATATTTGCTCTAACAGCATAGGGATGGGGACTGTAGCTTAACTACTCACATTTTATGCAACAACTTAACAGCTATGTATCTTGCGAACAAGTTTTATAAGATGCTTTTGCTTGGTAATAAGTGGAATGTATGAGACCTAGACGATTAAGATTGACCATCTTCTTACTAGCATATCAATAAAAATCAACTAAACCTTGTTAATGCTCATCAACTGTCAAGAATTCTTTTGAAGAAAAGGCCACCTTCACAAGGTAATGATATCTCAATAATGAGAAAATATCAAGAAGACAAAAACTAAATCCTTGACTATTATGATTCGCGTATGTGGAGGGTTTCTACAATGAGGCCTCGAGTTGTTACATATAACTTGCATATTTAAAATGGATTTGAAAATTCATGTCTACAAAGTCTTTAAATGTCGGCTAGCTAAACACCTTGGATAATATATATGCTATAATGAACTACAATGATAGACCAACTATGAATGTGAACCCCCAGATCATTACCAACTATGAATTGTAATGAACTACAATTCATGCCTACATACTCACAACAATATGTAAATTAAGAGTTAGAACTAGAGAGCACACCTTCACAATTTTGTATATGTCAGAACCACCGGATCCAGCATTCCCACCTTTTGCAATTCTCCCACTTAACTTACCATTCGCACTCTGGTGACCCTCCCCCACTTTCTGCTTCGAGAAACTATCCTGCAACTTCATAAAACTATCCTCCTTGAACTATTCATTCTCGTCCACCACAAGATACAACCCTTGCCCGCCAACCGGGAAAATGTAATGCTGCAGCGGAGTCGGCCTGAAATCAGTGTACACCACATGACAAGGCTGCTTGTGCACATTACAAATCCACTCGGAAAACTCAGTAGCATTGGACATTGTCGCTGAAAGAAACACCATCTTAACTTCCGGCGGCATAAAAATAATACTCTCCTCCCACACCACCCCTCTCTCCCTATCCTTCATATAATTTATCTCATCGAAAATCACCCACGCAACTTCCTTCAACACCTCCGATCCCCGGTACAGCATTCCCCTCAGAATCTCGGTAGTTATAACCAAACAAATCGCATTCGGTGAAATCGTGACGTCACCAGTCATCAGTCCCACGTCCTCAAACTCTTGATTGAACTCCCTATACTTCTGATTACTCAATGTCTTCACCGGTGAGGTATATATCACTCTCTGCTTGTCTCGCCATCACAATGGATATAATTATATGTGGAATAATTGTTATTATTTTATCAATTAGAACGTCGATGATATGCGAAGTAGCAAAGTCCACATATAAGTTTAACAAAGCATAGATCACATACCTGAAGTGCAGTGAGGCTATCACCTCTCTCTGCATCTAATACACGACGTTGAAGAGTGTCCCAACCCCAATGTCAAAGCTCAAAGCCACCGTTCCCGGCCTGAACCGGTGTGGCTTCTTTACTCCTCCGGTCGCCGGAGCCGACTTCCGGGCAGTCTTGGTCGCCAGCTGCTTCCTCGGCGCCTTTTCTCTGGTGGATTTCCGAGCGGTGATGACTTAGCTCTAATTCTCTGTTTGATTTCAAAAACCGAAGCAAAATCAGAGCTATTGTTTCAATTTCATATTCAATTCTAAGAAAATTTGAGGCTTACTTGATGACGGCGGGACGGAGGAGACTCTGGAGGTAGCTACACCGCTAGAGTTGTAGTACCCGACGGAGGTGGTGCGGCAGACTCGATGTTATTGAGGTTGATTCCGATGTGGTTTCCGTCGGGGTTGTTAAACTCGAGGTTGCGGTCGGAGTCGAACTCGACGACGAGGAACAGCGCGACGACGGGGATTGTGGTGTTGGTGAAGAGGCTGAAGTACTGGCTGGCGAGGGCGTTGAGTAGCGAGGTGGAGTTGGTGAGGACGAAATAGAGAGAGAGAGAGAGGAGAGAGAGTTTTGAATTTTTGAGAGAGAGAGAGTTTTGAATTAGAGAGAAATACTATTATGATTGGATTATGTTAAGAAAAAATAACAAGAAAATGGTATTATAGTCAGTAATAAAACTAAAAACAGCCATTTTTTTATAATTTAGTAAAGTTAAATGGAGTTTGTTATGATAAAAATATTAAAAACATGTCATTTTTTATGAAGTGAAAAACAGGGGGCTTTTTTTTCTAATTTACAAAGCTAGATGGTCCATTTCTCTAAAATGTACTAATTAATAATATTTTATATCTGTAAATTAGTATATGATAAATAAATATAATATTAAATTTTTTTTTTTTTTGAATTTTAGACCGTATGTATTATCTACAATCAGACATGATTTCGATTGACATGTATCGGTGGATATGATTTGAAATTAAATTATACATAATAGCTTATCACAAATCGGACAAGATTCCTTACCCCTCACGTTTCATCATTATTAGGATACCACTCCGTTTAATCGAGCCTACCATAGGGGGGAAGAACTTGATCCGCCATGAGGAGGTATAGATGCTTGAGGGGTACGGAATGGCCGAAAAGGTGAATTTTGTGCATCCACTTCCTCTCGCTCAAGTATCATTTTTTGCTTCCTCTCCCAATATTAGAATCCACCGCCATTGTGCGAGCATCTTCCTCCCTTTGTTGAGCCGCCATAGCGTCTTAGTAAATGTGTTCCCTTTGTGTATAATCTCTGTCATTTCGATCGGCAAGCATTTTTATATGATCATGAGTACTCATTGAAAGCTTTTGATTACTTTTCGTTTTTGCCGCCTTCGCCTGTTTTTGTCCCATTTGATGATCTTGCCTAGCTCTAGGTGGCACGCTTGAAATTGCTCCATTTCCGGGCGAATCGTTATCATCCAAGTTGATAGGCGTCTCATAATTAGTGCTATCCCCTTCCATTGATGGTGAATTTGAAAATTTTAGTGTATCCTTCAAGATATCCCAACAATTCAAAAATCTAAAATGCTCTCCATGAGAATCACCGAAGTAATTTGACTTGACATTCCTTATATCTATAAACAATTGTATTAAACATAGTAGTGGTTATTTATTTTAACTATATTTTAAGCGACTTGAAATAATTAATACTATATTTTAACTATGACGAATAAAAATACTTACATCATCAAGATCATTTTCGCCACTCTTATGATCCGCGATGGCTTGGTTTAATGCTTGGCGTCATCTTATGCATGCGAGATTGATATTCTTCCATCGTGATTCAATACTTGAAGGGGTTCGCTACGGCGCATTGGGTGACTTGATACCTTCAAAATACTCATATATACGATCCCACAAGGTTCTGCTCGATTGATTAGTTTAATTCCTTCAAACCAATATCGGCGTCTTCACCAACACTCACCACTGCGATGCACAAAGCCTTATCTTCCTCCTCATTAAAATTTTCTGATCGTGGTGCCCGTGGTTTTGGTGCCCCTTTCTTTGGACTCATGGTGCTAAAAAAAAATCAAATTTTGTTATATGAATAAAAATGATGGGGAGGAAAGAATGTTTGAGAGGATGTAAGAAATGGTGTAGAATGAATGAAATTTTGGGTTGGTATTTATAGAAGAAATGTAGATCTACTATAGCAACGGGCAGAAAATTAATCAAAAATTTTTAATTATTTTTTTCGTCACTTTTATTACCGTTATATATAAAATTAAAGTTACTTTAAATTAGAATCGTCGATTAATTTAAAACATATATTTTGAACTGTCAGATCGAAAATTCATTTAAGAAAATATAAAAACATAATATATTCAGAGATGAATTGAGGCCGTTGGATTGATTGTCTTTTGAATTATGGCCGTAGGATTTTTGGCCGATGGGGTTGTAGAGAGGGTAACGGTTCTTTGTCGTTTTGCACGTGATGTGGGACTTGCTGTTGCAGCGTTGTCTGCTGACTCGCTGTGTCAGTCGCGCGTTGTGCGTGTGAAGCCGCCCGGGATTTTGTCATCTTGCGTGTCTGGCTTGCAGTCGCTTTCTCTCCCGCGTCTCTTTCCTTTGCCATAACAGGCCCCAAATCAAATTTATAAGACGGGTCTCAAACCTAGTCTCAAAATAAGACTTGGGATGAGACCAAGTCTCAAAATTATAGGGTGTTGGACTTCACATTTTAACCATTAGAGCCCAAATTGTTTAGTACCCCAAAATTATAGGATTTGGGACTTGCTATTGGAGATGCCCTAATGATACTCAACTTACCCTCTCTCTTCTCCCACTAAACCCCATGCCTAAATTTTGTGCTGCTCCTAGCAACTCAAACTTTACCCTGCCTGGACCTTAATGACTCAGAGAGTATGATAGTTCTGGGACGACCCTTAAAAACCCAGCCTTTCAGAGATCCTAGAAAAGGAAAACGCCCACTATTATCAGATGGTTACAGGAAGACGTTCCCCATCTCTACTGCTAGCTAAATCAAGGCCTCTTCTTCTCATTTGATTGACAAATTTGGAAGTTGATCTGGCAGCCCTCCTTTCTTCCAAAAATTTCCAATTTCATCTGGAGAGCTCTCTCTAATGCTCTATCTTCTGGTTGGAATGTATTTAAAAGGAAAATAATCTCGAGTCCAATATGCTCTATTTGTGGAGAGTATACAGAAACTGCGGAGCATAGCTTGCTGCTCTGTCCATGGACCTCGGCTGTTTGGTTTGGAAGTTCTCTAGGTTACATTTCGGAAAAAGAGTCGATTACTACCTTGGATGAATGGCTCTTAGCAAATTACAAGAAGTCTGGTGCTTTATCTAATGATTTTGATGATTTCTTTCACTTTGTCTGCTTTCATTTATGGGAGATCTGGAAGCAGAGGTGCAAGGCGGTGATGAATGGAATCACTCCAAACCCCACCGTGACCATTGAGAACATTCATCGCAACTTTAATGAGTGGTCTGAAGCGCACTCATGATGGAGAGTATGGGGAGGAAGCAAGTGATCACTCTCCAGGACAAAACAAGTTGTGGATTCCGCCTTCTCAAAATGTGGTAAAAATCAATGTTAATGTAACATGGAAAGCAGATAAACAGTTTAGTGGTAGCTCGAGATCACAGGGACCTTTTAGTGACTGTAGCTAGTCTGCTGGGCTGTCATAACTCAACAGTTGAGGCTGAGGCTGATGCAGTGGTAAAGGGCCTCCAGCTGCGGGCTTTTCTCAGGCTCAGGTCAGTAATCATAGAAGGGGACTACAAAGAAGTTATGCAAGCTGTCTCGGACCAATCTGCTATAGTAAATTGGAAGACCGCTCCCATTCTGAAAAAAGCTGCTCTGATGATTCCTTTGTTTGGAAAAAAATTGTTGGAACTAGGTTCCGCATGAGGCAAACCGCTTAGCAAATGCGGCGGCAAAGCTGGCAATGGTGAAGTTATGCTCTTCGAAATGGGCGAATGTGGGTGCCTTGCTTCAATAGAAGTTCTTTTCGACCAAAAAAGAAAAAAAAAAAAAAAGACCCAAGTTGAATGGTTTCAAGGGTTTGGTTTATGTCGCACAAGACAAAGCCTTCTAGTTCTGGAGTCCCCCGCTCTAGAGCGGATGTGTTTCCTTAATTGTTTGATGAGAGAGATGGCATTGAGAAGCAACCCCAAACCCGCCGTCACCGAGATATATTGATATTTGTATGGGTGAGTGAGAGTAAGATGAACTATTAGGAAGTCTAATTTATGAATATTAGTATGTGGAAAATACTTGTGTCCATACCAGTATGGACGGTGTGCGTCCATATTCTCTCTAAATTGAATATTTTGGGCAATGTAATCAACGATTTTAACAGTTCAAAAGTTAAATTAATCAATAAAGATCATCTCTATAAAAAATGAATGTAAACAAATATCATTTGCTTAACCGATTGTATCAAACAAATGGACGTTTATTCATGGGACTCCCGACTTTCACTAAAATTGTTTATTTGTTTGATGCAATCGAATGAGCAAACGATTTTGGTTTATGTCGATTTTTGCATTGATGATCTTTATTGATTAATTCAACTTTTGAATAGTTAAAATCGTTGATTACATTACCCAAGATATACAAATTAGAGAGAAGGAAAATGATTTGGGGTCTTAATGAGGCCTTAGATTTGTGGTCTCAATCCTATGTGGCATGCAATATCATCATGACACATCACTAATTAGAAAAGCCATGCAAAATCATTCTTAAGTAAATAGACAATCATATCCCTCTCGATCCAACGGTTCTAAATTATTTTTCTAATTGGTGATGTGTCTTGATGACATGTCATGCCACATAAGATTGAGGCTACAAATTCAAGGCCTTATTGAGGCCCCATATCAGTACCCTTAGAGAGAATTGAAGTTTACTTGAATTGCTTCAACCACTGATTGTTTCATTCGACTGAAAACTCATTTTAGTTGGGTGTACCAGTTCGTTGGTGTGTATTTGGCAAGAGTAGGAGGATAGGATAGTATAAAGAGAAATGTGCTTCCCCCTTTAAATCCATTACCTTCCATGTTCTCTTCATTCACCTCTTTACGTCCATCCTTCCTCTTCCTCCCTATTGCCACCAGCATTGTCCTCATGGTTGTCGTTGTACCATTTTGCAAACTTGTCTTGAACTAGATGGACAAACATTTCATCATTGGTAGATGACTCTACCAATTGTAGGTTTACTGTCCCTTTTAATGGACTAGGTAGTCATCGTAATCTTCAAAGCTGTCATTGTCTCTTGGTTTTATGTCGTAGACCAGCTTCAGTTCCACTGCCTGATCTCCACATTTTAGGGTGCGAGGAGCTAAAGGCCTAAAGTGACAGCATTCTTATTATAACTAATAACCAAGGCGTATCGCTTGCCAGAAGAGAACAATAAATCTGTAATCTACTCGTTAACATCTTACACCCTCCAAGATACTCCACTTTCTGTCTCCCGGTTTATACAGGCACAGTCTATCAGTCTCTCCAAAAGTTGCTGGAACCTAATTAAATTTGATCTGAAGTAACATTAGGTAGATAGCACAACGCTATAGCAGAAAGCAGAAGCACCATAGTATTTCCATGCGGTTGTTGCAACAAGAGTCTGGAAAGATGGAGTGCTCAAAGTGGAAGTTGGTGCTGAGCTCCTGAAATTGGATTTACAAGAAACATAGTAGAATCCAAACATGGAATCATAATCACCCAAACTTTTGATGATCCTTGAAACGACCCTCCTTGAACTAGTTCAGGCAGCCCCAACCAGTTAATTTTGCCTTCTGAAAGCTTAATAAAGCTCAAGTAGTTATGGCAGATTAAGGGAGTATTAACCAGGGGAGTTGATGTTGAGCACTAGGGATGTCTGTGCGCATGGAAATTGAGCTACAAAGCTTGCAAAAAATGGCTAATCGTATACGATCTCGTACAAAATATCATCACGTAGTGTTTCCCAGCTTGCGCGATGGAGTAGTCTTTTAATCACCACACCACCATATACGAGCTAGGCAACCGCAAATGACTAGTTTCAGTAAGCACCTCCATCCGGCTAATGTAACTAATCAATGATTATATTCTTCATAGTGTTTGGGAGAATGTTGCAAAATATTTTGTCTACGTATTAATTGATTCCTTTTTCATACGTAGTTGCTTTCAGATTTCAAATAAAGTTGTTACTTTTAGTGATTGGAAAATTAGGGTAAGAACTTGTATATGTAGCTGTACAGCTACATGTAGTTCTCCATCTGTCTATGTTCATTCATTACCTACAAAACCAATTTGGCTGAAGAACAAGTTGTACAGTTGTACGTGTAATTGTATAAACATGTTGTATATTCAATGCACCAAATCATCCAATACATTTTCAAAAGAATTACAAGTAACGAAATTTCAAACATAGAGAAATACCACAAGGGCAAGTATGATCAGTTTGTACGTACTTCTATAGACATTGATTCATACGATGTCTCTACTCTCTCCCCAAACAGTTGTGCGGTTTCAGTCAGAAGTTTTGATGGCTGCCACTTTAGGCACCTCAACAGGAAAGAGATGAATCTCATCAATCCAAGGATTCTTCTCTTTTGCTGGATTAACAGTCTTCAAAGCCCTCCACACAGCACTGTTACACTTAAACCCTGATCCGAACGCAATTTGCCACATCCTGTCACCCTTCCTCACTCTTCCCTTGGACTCAGAGTAAGCCAGTTCATACCACAATGAACTACTGGAAGTGTTTCCAAACCTGTTAAGTGTCATTCTTGAAGGCTCCATATGCCAATCAGTGAGCTCAAGGTTCTTCTCCATCTCATCCAACACAGCTCTCCCACCGGCATGGATACAGAAGTGCTCGAATGCCAACTTGAAATCAGGGATATATGGTTTGATCTTATGCATCTTGAACACCTTTCTTGCCACCAGAGTAGCAAAAAACAGGAGCTGTTCTGACATGGGAAGGACTATAGGGCCTAGCGTAGTGATGTTCGTTTTGAGGGCCTCTCCGGCTACGGCCATTAAGTCTTTTGAAAGGGCGACACCAATTCTTTTTGTGTCATCTTCCTTTTGGAACACACAGTTGTACGCCTTGTCATCTGAGCCTTTGTGGGTTCGGACAGTGTGCATGAGTTGGTACTTGGAGCGACGGCGGTCAGTGGAGCGGTTGGAGAGGAGGATGGCGGCACCGCCCAACCGGAAGAGGCAGTTTGAGAGGAGCATAGAGCGGTCATTACCAAAGTACCAATTGAGGGTTATGTTCTCCATGCTGACCACTAGGGCATATGAGTTAGGGTGCACCTGTTGTCATGGAAAAAAGAGGTAATTAAGTTTCACTTATTTTGCCTAATTGAAGTAAATCACATCATGTAGCTTAATATGCATTTAATAGTAGTTCAACATAATGAAAGACTAAAGTTTAATTTAATTTTTCTATTCATATATCTAATTATTTCATATACCTATATGATGTATACATAATGGTAGTGAGAATAATAGTTGTGCTATTTCAAGTTGGTATATGTGGAAGGCCACCAAACCCTATAGTACTAAGTTGTATAAGCATGAACCTACTTTCTCTTTGGTTGAGTGTTTGTTCTAGTAAAAGTAGAAAGGTTTCAAATGTGATTGTGTATATTTATGATGCTAGCAAACACCAAACCTCCTTTATATATATGACATATCAATATTCCAGGCTGCTATACATGTGAACAAGTAATACACCAAATTCTGGAAAAATATTTATGGTACTGCTGGTGTCATCTCTAAAAGAGTACGATTATTGTACCATATTTATTACTATATCTATCTTCCATAAAGGTAAGACGTATTTCTATATGGTAGTTTCAAATGCTACGTCTCCTCCTATATGTGACAGATTTAGTTAAAGTGGTGCAAATGAAACCTGCTTATACCAAATGAAACAGAAAACTTGCTGATTTATATTTCTTTGTTCAGGAAAATGTGTATATTTGATCAAGTAGAACTGTAGAAGGTTAATATACAGAAAAGAATAATTATTAAGAACAAACCTGGAGGAGCTGCTTGGCAAGATCAATAGAAATGAGGCCAGCACTGCAACCCATCCCACCAAGATTGTAGCTAACAATGTTCCCTCTCAGCTTGTAATGATTCACAACCATGGAGGACAGAGACGGCGTCGGATTGAACAAGCTACAATTCACTACCAGAATCCCAATATCCTTAGGCTTCACTCCCGTCTTCTCCAGCAGCTCATCAATAGCCCCAAACATCACCATCTCCGCCTCCTTCCTGGCCTCCGCCATACACGGGTTCGGCGGAACCCTGAGGAGGGCCTCGGGCATGTACGTGTTCTGGCCGAGGCCGGAGCGCTCCAGAATCTTTTGCTGGAACGCGAGGTTCTCGTCGGAGAAGCTCCCCGTGAGCTTGGACCTGTGCATGAAGATCTCCCTAGTGCACATGCGCTCGTCTTCTGTCTTGTAACACGCAAAGTTCACCAAGTACACCTTCCTCGGCCGAGTGGTGAAGTAGACGGTGGTCAAGAAGACTATGAGGCTGGAGCAGACGGTGACGGAGACGAAGTTGAACTTGAGCTGGTCCCATAAACGAGCCAAATCCTCGGCGGTTAGGGTTGAGAGATGAGCAATGGCGACGGCAAGGAGCGGGATAAGTAAGATGTACATGGCGTTGGAGATGAGGTAGTGGTAGCCGAGTTTCACGTACTTGAGCTTCACGGACAGAAGAAAATTCGGAAGCACTCTCGTACTAGTAACTTGAACATGATCATGATCATGAACATGAACACCGTTTTGTTTAGACGACGACGTCTCCGGCGCTTGTGTAGTCATGTTTGCTCGGAGAAGAAGCCGGAGTTAGAGAAGAGAGAGTAGAGAGGTTAATGGAAATGAAGGAGTTGAGTTTTGGTTTGTGTTGGGAAGGAGAAGAAGAGAGAGTTGGGATTTAAAGGGAGAGAAGAGTTGGGAGTTTGGAGGATGCAACTACCCCAACGAACTCTTAATGTTGAAGCCCAAGGGGCATTGAATTTGCCAACCGGGAGACTAGCAATTTGGGCGGAATTTTATTATTGGATTACGTTATTAACCTTCGTTTTCTTAATATTTACGGATGTTGCCATTTATGTATAGCTAGCACGTGTCAAATTATGCATGGAGAACTATCGTGTTGGTGAACTAAGACCCAATTCCAACTCTTTCGTTTCGATATATGGTCATTTGAATATTTTTCTTAACAAATATTTGTTAGGGTTAGGTGTTCAACTTCAATTGGGTTGAGATTGTCACATATGGAAAAGATTTGGACTCACTCACTTCCTACTAAGTCTTTATACATGTTGTTTTATCGGGGTTTTATCTGATCGATGAGACTTATTGTTTTATAGGTTTGGACCAAATTATAGTGGAAAGTTTGTCCTAATCATTTCCTTATTGAAGGAAAAGGTCCTATCAATTTCGGTTTGTATGTTCTGTGATCGATAAGATCGTGAATGATATTTCATCATCTAAATCAAAGTCTTAATTGGTCATATGAGTTGAGATTAGCAAGAAAGTAATCACGTTTTTTAGCTAGCTAAAAAAGAAAATTAGGATTTTGTAGGTTTCAACTCGCACAAATTAGATTAGTTTTTAATTAAAAAGTTGAGTTGTATATGTTTATTCTTACTAAATATAATTTATTACATTTACTCATTTAGGTTTCAACACACACTTCACCGTCCTCATTAACTATTTAGGGTTTCTGCATTTAGGTCGATCAGTTTCTGTATGTGAGCACACAAGGTACGGCTACTTTTGTAATTCCAGCAGCAAGTTTCACACAGTTGTGAACCAGAGACAAAAGAGGCCCCTGATGATGGCTAGCTATGATGAGAGATCGAGCTGGTGACAGATAGAGAATCGGATCGAGAAGAAGTAATGGCGACCTTTGACCTTCCCTCAAGGTCGTCGTCGTCGTCCTCCCGCCCCAAATAAATATGACAGCCTCACTCAACAAACCCAAACCATTCCTCCTCTCTTAAATGCTCAAACTTCCTAACCAGAATCATCCACCAGTACTCTCTCCGGCTTACACATATGCAGTTACGTAATGCGAAGTAGTAGTTGCAGCAAAATCTTCATTCAATAAAAAATTGCCAATTCAATAATCGATCGAAGCAGCAACCCCTAAAGAATGGGCACCAATGCCCAGTTTAGTCGAGGTAGACAGGAAAAACGTATAGCCTTGCACGTAATAATTCTACCTTTTGATTTCTTCTTCGGATGGGCATATATATATAAATGCCTTCTTCTAGCCTCTTCTGAAGTGTTTACTCTTTGGCTCTTGTTTCATATATATAATAATGCTCCGTCCGACTGTTCGTCTTTAAACTATCCGGGTTGGCACATAATAATAGCTTGAGGCCAAAGGTTTCGGTTGGAAATGAACTTTTTTCTCCTTAAGGATTGGATATGGATTTTTACCAACAAGATATACCTAAACTTTTGAGTTTCTATCGAGCTATATATATCAAGCTAGCTTCACCCATCAACTTGGACTTCATAATTTTATATAGTATGTAGAACAGTGTGTACGTGTTGCCTCATCTTTGGACGATACCTAAATTATTTAAGAGGATTAATACACAGTATATCTAATTTCAATCAATTCTCAAAAAAACTTCCGACATAATAGTTTTGTGCAAACTTGGTGTGTCCGATAACTTCATCATATCAATATATACCATAATGGCGGATCGAAGAAATTCGTGTTGTTTCTGATAGAGAAAGGGAGTGTGAAAGTCTCAACTAATATGAGACAAGGTGTAACAGTAGTGATCACTGATGGATGGCAAGTAGGCAACATGATGTAGTAAGCAATTAGCTAAGCTGACCCCCTATAATGTCTGTCAAGTACATTATATATATATATATATATTTTTTTTTTTTTTTGAAACCTTCCGATCATGCACCTGCACTCTAATTTAATGGTCTGCAAAATATAACATGGCCATTGTCGCAAATACTTCAAACCCTCATCCAGCGGGAAGAACTGTACAAAATATTCGAACTTATATTAATATTTTCTATTCAAAACTATATATATATATATATATATATATATATATATATGTGTTTGAATGAATCAATCCCATTATTGTTGCCCGTCACATAATCACATATGAATTATATGCGACACATAAGTAACGATTTTGTGAACTTTTTGTATAAAAACTGAAGATCGAGTTAATTAGCAAGTTAGGTAATCTCAAGTTGGTTTCTATTCACACCTCCATTGAATGCTACGTACTTAGATAAGCTCACTAAGCAGGCTGCACATTAATACATTTTCTTTTAAGATATATGAGAAAATTAAATATCATATACAAATTTGAATACACAGTCTAAAGTTATACACTAATATCATTGGAATCCATAACATTTTGAAGTCTTACACAGAATTAAGTTCTAGAGTTCAAAATTCCACGGAAATGTATATTAATCTTACATTCACACATAAAATCACAAATTAATATTTTGAGTATTGAGATTCTTTTTTACAAAAGTAATAAATAATATATGTATAAGAATATCTCTTGCTTTAACACATTTTGTACTTATATATGTTAGATTATCAGATTGTTATAGTAGTTTGTAGTAAACTATCCATGATTTTATATGTAATTTATTAGGTTAAAAGAAATCCTATGTATTGAATTTGATTCTCTTATCCTACCATTTTTACTACAAGACATGTTCTTAAGAAACATGAGATGAAGTATATATACTCAAAAGGATAAATCTATCTCCTCATAATAAACCCCCACCACATCCTCCTTTTTTGTTAACATTTTTGTTTACTAGTACAGTAGTACTAGTACAAAGCAAAGCTTTTATTTTTGTTAACTAGTTAAGATTTTGTTTTTTTGGTCAGGTTTTCTATTTTACTTCATCGACCAAGGGCAAAAAACTTATGGTATATATATACAAGGTGGAAAAAGAGATCTAAAAGTTTGACCGGATTCAATAATACAGTTCACACTTTCTTATTGTAATCTAAAATTTGAGTCTTCCATGTCTACTTATCACGTACACAATGGAAATATATGTAATTTGGCCATGCGATGCCAAAAGGTTTTCCTAAACTGATATAGGGCCAACCTAAATTGCATGTTTTCGTTTCAGCGCCTCTTGTAAGTATGTTCTACTTGTCATTTCAAACTCATTGATATTGTCTCTATGCTTGTCAAGGATCACCAATGATATTTACTCAACCTCGTCTCGCATCTTTACACTGTTGTTCGCTTCCTTCTGTTTCATGGTGTAATCAGTACGTCTTCCTAGCTAGCTATGCCAAATTTGCTCTCTTATCTCTTGATGACTATCATAGCCCTAAGGGCGTCTGTAGGCGAATCTTCACGTACGCTAGGCACAACCAAGCAGGGATGCAAACATGTCACTAGATCAAGTAAGCATTTCGTATATAGCCGATACTGCTCATTAACTTCAGTTTGAGTAGTAGTGTCAATATTTTCGTGCTTGCTAGTATCGATCTCTTTCTTTGGGCAATGTCAAACCCGAACCAATGCATACGATATTTAGTACAAGGCCAGTGAGCGCCAGGAGATGCTAAGCTATTTGTCTTTCTCATCTTGGAAATAGATCGATCATTATCAAACTAAAGACAACTAATTTCATGGGTCGTTTCCCTATCAGGCTATCACCGCACGCATAAACTGCCGATAGCTAACCAGCCATGACAAACATATATAGGATGATGACATGATGATACTAACCTTTAACGCTAAGGTTGGAAATTGTCAAGCAGAAAGCAATTGCAATTAATGGTAATTAAGTGAGGAGGCAAAGTTGGATTAGGGTTTACATATATTGGATTTAATTATATATGGTTCAGTGTGTGAACTTCTCTACATACAAATGCGATTGATATGTATGCAACATGCAACCGATAATTAACTTTTGTTTCTGGCCGAATCGAAACAGATAACTCAAGGGATTTTACATAAAATCCTCTATAACTATCTTAGAGATTGAGTGTCATAAAAAAAATCCTTCATTCGAGTTTGATTCACTAAATTGTCAAAATTGTCAAACACTATGCTGCATGCATAGTTGGAGTAATTTGATCACATGCGGCAAGAGATTGATCGATAATTACGTCATAATCTCTATAAACTTTTGGGTTACTATACCCTAACTCAATCAAAAGACAGAAAGTGATTCTATATAACAAAGGGGCTCAATTAAGTTGTATTTGTACCTAGTATTGATCGATCAACTTACAACCAATCAATCATTTAATTTGGACAATTAGCGATTTCATGTCAACATTAAACGGTTGAGTAGCATTGAAGGGATTAATTATGTCGATCGCAATAGCATAGTACTAAATGCATTTACACTAATAATACAGATTAATATGTCTCATTCTAGCACGCTAGTCTTCGTCCGACACGTACCTTGAGGAAGAGGTTTCAATATTGCTTCCTGTTCACTAATTAAGTCAGTTAAGGAGGCCAGGGTATACATAAATGAAACACTTCTAGATGTGTTCCATCTTATAATTTGATTATCAATAGTGTAGTTGGACCATTGATATCGTATGCTCGTATTAAGTAGTTCCCTTTAGGTCTTTTCACGAGTGTTTGAACTTGCAAAATGGTTCATATGATGAATGATTCGTTCTTTTACATTTTCGTAGAAAGAGGAAAATCATATTCCTCTTTCGAGATTTTAATTTGATATACTCAATGTTGACAGTAGCCGCAGAGAGGCTACAGCAGGCCCACAGACCCGCAGCAAGTGCACCAGGGCCCGGCCCAAGGCCCGAGACCGGCTCACCAGCACCCGGCCTCGGGGTCCAGCACTCTATCCTGGCACCAGGGACCCAGGGACCGGGGGCGCCTGCCTGCCAAAGAGGGCACCAGAATGTACAAACAGAAGGGAACCAGTCCCGCATCGAAGGGTGAGGCCAGCCCTCACCCCCAACCACCTATATAAGGGCCCCAACTACCCTCTTTAATAGGTAACTTATCTCTCTCCCCGCTTACATACGTGCTCAAGTTATATATATTCAAACTATACTAACTTAGGCATCGGAGAGGAGAAGACCGGCCCGCCCGGTATTCCTCTTAGTAAGCAGGATTGCAGGAGATCAAGTTGGATTCATCTGTATCTACCAGGCCCCCGGGTTTAGGCAGAAACAATTGGCGCCGTCTGTGGGAATATGTTCAAAAAGTGGGTGTTGCTCTACCGGAGAGTAGAACTCTATTGATCCTTTGGAGAGGTAGCTACATCCGCAGTCCGGAAGCTATGGAAGGAAGGAAGATAAAAGCCAGCACGGAAGGACCGAAAGGGCGAATTCAGTTCCCCGACCGGGCCCAAGGTACAGGGGCTGCGGACGGTGCGAGGTTCGTCCTTTCCCCCGACCGAGAAGGAAAGTCGAAAGCGCGAATTCAGTTCCCCGACCCGGCCCGTAACATAAAGGCTGAGGTCGGTGCGAGGTTCGCCCTTTCTCCCATCCAAGACAGGGCTCATGATCGCCAGGAGTCAGAAAACCCCGACCGGTATGGTACGGGAGAAATAAAAAAAATGAAGGCAGATATCGAGCGCTTGCGAGAAGAGGGCGATCAAGATCGACTAAGAGCGGAGGCCCGATGCCAGGAATTGAAGGCGGTGAACATTGCCCTATTGGCGGCCCTGGAGCGAGAGGGTCAGCAGGGCACTCTTCGAGTGGCACCGCGGCCAGCAAGCAAGGCTAGCGAATTCCCGCATCTTAAGGTAGGACAGGCTACGGGAAGAAGAAAGACCGTGCATGTGCCCACACCACTCTTTTCAGAAGCTCTGAAAAACTCCGGCCCGGCCGAGCCCCCGTACCGCATGGGCCAGGCGTCAAGCGAGCAGGAAAGCTCTACCGCACAGACACTCGAGGCGCTCTCCGCCTCGGTGTCGGACATAAAGGACCGCATGGAGACCAGCGAGAGGATGGCAGGGCGACTGCGGGGCGGTGCGCGGTTCGACGAGCGTATTGGACCTTTCCCGCGCCAGATTAGGGAATCGGGAAGATCTGGAAACCAAAGGCCTCTAAAGTTGACATATTCAGGAACGAGCTGCCCATACCAGCACCTGGACAGTTTTAAGTCACAAACGGGGACAAGGGGCTACTCGGATGCCATGTGCTGCAACATATTCCAAGAGACGCTCTCGGGGGAGGCGTTGAATTGGTTCTACGAGCTACCAATGAACTCAGTCGAAACCTTCGAGCGGTTGGCTGATAAGTTTGTCGGCCGGTTCATCCTCAGAGCCAGGGCAGCCCAAACATCAATGATCCTTTTTGACTGCATGCAGACTGACAACGAGCCGTTACGCGCCTTCGTTAACTGGTGGCAAATCGCCACGGCCGGGGTCAGGAACCTGGACAAGCAGATCGCAGGGATGGCCTTCAAGCAGGGTTTAAGACCTGGGGAACTTTCGTATAACTTACTAGTGCAGGAGCCGCTGGGGTACGACGAGCTGATGACCTTGGCCGTCAGGCACGCTCAGGCAGAGCACGAGACATATGGGGACAAGGCGCCCAAGCGAATATCGGACGACCTACCGCCATCCCGTGGAAGCAAGACCGGACGGCTAGATCGCAACCGTGCGCCTGCAGCCACCAGGAAAGCAGAGGTACTGGAGGAGTGGCAGCCCCGGCGAGGCGGTGACAACGGTTCCCGACCAGGGAGAAGACCGCCACTTGTGCGCTCGGCACAGCCAGCGGCGGCCGTGCCAGTAGAGCGACCACCGCGGGCCCTAGCCATCATGCCGGCAGAAAAGCCCGAAGATCCAACCCGTAGGACCGGCGATCCAAGACCCCAGAGAGCGGTTGTAGGCGATCGAGCCCGCCCGGGAGAATCAAGAGAGAACCAACCGGGAGCTCGACAAGTAGGAACCATAAGCACCCGACCTCCCGGGGGGATCGAGGTGCACGGAAACATAAACGTGATACATGGCGGGGGCCATATAGATCAGCTCATCCGGAGCTCGAAGAAGCGGTGCTTAAGATCGATCCGGGGTAAAGAAGTGTATGCCTTTGGTGGAGGAAGCGGTCAAGCCGCCAAAACCGGATGGAAGTCGGTCACTTTCTACGAAGAGGAAGAGTCGGAGGATCTGGTCCAACCGCACAACGACCCCTTCCTCATCACGGTCCAAATAGACCACTAGATAACCAGCTGTATGCTGATCGATACCGGAGCCTCTGTCAACGTAATGTTCCGAGACGCATACAAAGGGCTGCAGAGAGGAAGGAATAAGTTATCCCAGGATAACGAACCACTTATAAGCTTCTCCGGTGAGGTAGTCCAGCCTTTGGGGTCGGACTACCTGCCACTGATCTTCAGCGAGGGAAACAAGACAAAAAAGGAGCACCTTGAATTCATCATTGTGGACTGCCTGTCGTCATACAATGGCATAATCGGTAGGCCAGGGTTATGGAAACTGAAGACATTTATAGCCGGCCATATGCTGATGTTGAAGATGCCTTCACCGACCGGCGTCATTACCCTGCGCGGGGACCAGAGGCTCGCCCGTAAATATTATGCAGAGGCCCTAACCCACGGGAGGAAGCGGGCCGAGGTCTTCACGGCCACTCAGTTAGCACAAGTGCCGGATTTAAGTATTGACCTCCGCGATGACTCCGAATCAATCAAGAAAAAGCTAGAGCCACCTTCGGCCGTGGAAGAAACCGAAGCGATCTGCATTTCGGTAGACCACCCGGAGCGAAATGTGGTGATAGGGACGCAGCTCGATCCGGTTGTCAGGCAAGAGCTCATAGCCTTCCTCCGGGACAACAGTTCGGTCTTCGCATGGTCCTACGAGAACATGCCAGGCATATCCCCGGAAATAGCCGTCCATAAGCTAAATTTATTGCCCAACGTTCTCCCGGTGAGGCAGAAGAGGAGGTCCTTCAGTCCGGCAAAGTATGAGGCAATCAGAGAGGAGATATAGAAATTGAAGGGAATAGGTTTCATCCGGGAAGTCCAGTACCCTCGCTGGCTCACTAACGTGGTCATGGTGCCGAAGAAGGGAACCGACCATTGGCGTATGTGAGTGGATTTCACTAACCTGAACCGGGCGTGTCCAAAGGACAGCTTCCCGCTCCCCCGGATTGACCAGCTTATAGATTCCACGTCCGGCTTTAAGCTGCGCAGCTTCATGGACGCTTACGCCGGGTACAATCAGATTAGGATGCACCCGGATGATGAGGAGCACACATCATTCACAACCGACCGAGGTACCTACTGTTATAAGAGGATGCCGTACGGTCTAAAGAATACCGGGGCCACCTACCAGCGAACGGTGAACCGAATGCTGGAGCAAGAAATGGGTAAAACCGTAGAGATTTACGTTGATGACATGCTGGTCAAGAGCTTGACTGCAGGGGCCCACGTCCGGGATTTGGCCGTAGTCATCGGCAAGATGCTCAAATTCGGAATGCGCTTGAACCCGAAGAAGTGTATTTTCGGGATTTCAGAGGGCCTATTCCTAGGCCACATCATCAGCCAGCGAGGGATAGAAGCCAACCCGCTGAAGGTCCAGGCAATTCTAGATATGGAAACGCCAGGGGAGAGAAACCAGGTCCAGATGTTGACCGGTCGGTTAGCCGTCCTTGCCAGATTCATCTCCCGCCTAACCGATAAGTGCGCCCCGTTCTTCAAACTACTCAAGGCACAACAGACCAGGAAAATCCACTGGGCGGCAGAGCATGAAGCGGCATTCCAATCTATCAAAACATATCTGTCTGCAGTGCCTCTCCTATCCAAGCCGGTGCCGGGCGAAATGTTATACCTCTACATAGCTGCATCCGCAACGGCCGTCTCCGCGGCTCTCATCAGGAAGGAAGACACGCTCGAACTTCCGGTATACTATGCGGGAAAGGGACTTACTGGAGCCGAGGGCTGGTACCCCGACATAGAGAGATTGGCCCTGGCCTTAATTGTTAGTGCCAGAAAGCTCCGGCACTATTTCCAGGCTCATTCCATCACCTTATATACCAATCACCCTCTGCGGCAGATCCTGCAAAAATCAGACACCAGCGGTAGGCTCGTGCGGTGGGCAGTTGAATTGGGAGAGTTCGACATCACTTATGCCCCACGAACGGCCATCAAGGGACATGCAGCTGCGGACTTCATATGTGAGTTCACCCCAATGGCGGTAGAAGCGCACCCCGCCCGGTACAAGGACACCGAGGCAGTACGAACCATAAAGACCGAACCAGGCCTCCCCACCGGCTGGAAACTTTACATGGACGGCTCCGTAACGACCAAGCGGAGCAGAGCCGGTGTCATGATAACCTCGCCTGATGGCCAATCGTACGAGTATGCCTTACGGTTCCTTTTTAGTACCTCCAATAACACTGCCGAGTATGAGGCCCTCATAGCCGGTTTGCAACTGGCCAAGGAGCTGGGAATCTCGTCCATGGAGATATACAACGACTCCAGCTTAGTGGTGAACCAGATGAACGGGGTGTTTGAGGTCAAGGATCCCCAGCTATCCTCCTACCAGTCTTTGGCCAAAACCCTGATTGAGCCATTCCAGGGCGCCACAATCCAACACATTCCCCGAGAGGCAAATAGGCATGCAGACGCCCTCGCAAGGCTGGCAACCAGAAACTACCCTCCAGAGTACCGGAGAGCAAAAATTGAAACTCTCCAGAAGCCAAGTATAAACAAAACCATCTCCGAGATATTTGCGGTGGAAGAAGCGCCACCAAGCTGGATGGATCCAATAGTCAAGTATTTGACTGACAAAACCAGCCCCCAGGATGCGGTAGAGGCCAGGAGGCTACACCTCCGGTGCGCCCGGTACAGTCTCCTCAATGGCCAGTTGTACCGAAGAGGGCACAGCTTTCCCCAGCTGAGGTGTGTGACAAAAGAAGCAGGAGAGGCTATCATGCGAGAGATCCACGAAGGAGTATGCGGTAATCACTTTGGCGCAAGATCATTATCCCACAAGTCGCTCCGAGCGGGGTATTTCTGGCCAGACATGGCGGCAGTATCAAGAAAAATATCAGGCGGCTGCCACAAATGCCACATGTACGCCTCTGTACCTCATGCCCCGGCAATCACATTATCAATCCTATTGGCACCATGGCCGTTCGTACAATGGGGATTAGACATCATCGGCCCTTTCCCAACAGCTGTGGGACAATACAAGTACGCTATCGTGGCAGTGGACTATCAGACTAAGTGGGTCGAGGCGGAACCTATGATAAAGATCACTGAGGAGCGGGTTAAAAAGTTCCTATGGAAGAACATCTACTGCAGATTCGGAGTACCGCAGACTATTGTCACGGATAATGGGGCACAATTCAATAATGCTGATCTTATCCAGTACACAGCCTCAATGGGGACCCGGATGTTGTTCGCCTCAGTGGCACATCCACAGACCAACGGCCAGGTAGAAGCGGTCAACAAGATTATCAAGACCCTTCTCAAAAAGAAGCTGGATGCCAAGAAGGGATGTTGGGCCGAAGAACTCCCCGCGGTGCTATGGGCCATCCGGACAACAGCAGCAGAGGCAACAGGAGAGACCCCGTTCTGCATGGCATTCGGGAGCGAGGCGGTACTCCCTGTAGAGACTGGTATACCCAACGGCAGGGTCGAGAATTACGACGCCGAAACAAACGCCGAGGGGCTACTGCTCAACCTGGACCTCATTGAGGAGCGCCGCGACCAGGCGCATATGCGCAACCAAACCTACAAGCAGCGGGTCGCCCGGTACTATGACAGAAGGGTCCGGGAGAGAAAGCTACAAGTCGGGGACTGGGTCATGAAGAAGGTCCAGAAAAAACCGTTGGCCCTAGAGCCAACGTGGGAAGGGCCCTACCAGATCACCGCGGCCGTGGGACCGGCAACATTCCACATTATAGACACCGAGGGCATCTATTCCACCCGGCCGTGGAATATCCAGCACCTACGGTTCTACCCTAAGTAATAGCGGTCACAGAGGGACAACAGTGTATTTAGCATCAATATTACAATACGCAGTTACGGCATTAAAGAATAAACTACAGCAGTTACAAGATGTGCAGGTACAAGGTAAACAGCTAGCTAGCGCCCCCGGAGCACCCAATCCCTGGCCCGCCACTTTTTAGAGCTTGCTCTTGCTCCACCATCTCGGTTAGGGCTATGTCAGCCTCCATCTGCTCGGCATCAAGCCATCCTTTTTCCCTCCACTCCAGATAGGCATCACTAATGCCCTTCGCCCGGGCCTCATCCAGCATCTCCTCAAGCTCCACCGACTCCCGGAAGTCGTCGACAGCCTTATCGGCCACTTCAGCAAGCTGGGATTCCGTGAGCTTCTCCCTTCCTTGGGCGACTACTGTAACCTGGCTCTGGAGCTCCAAAACCTTCGCCTCCAGCTCCGCAATTCTCCCTTCCCGGGCAACAGCCTGGGTCTGCAGCTCCAAAACCCTCGCCTCCAGCTCCGCGACCCTCCCTTCCCGGGCAGCAGCCTGCCGATCGGCCTCTTCCTTCTCCTGCGAGAGTTCATGGTGTAATCGACCGGTTAGTTCTTTCTCCCGCGCGAGCTCGGTGCTCAACCGACCAACCTCCTCTCTTTCCTCCGCAAGCTTGGCTTCCGCCACGTCCACCCGCACGCTCAGCTCCTCCACCCGCCTCTCCAAAACCGCAGCAGCCTCCCCTCTGGGCTCCGCGGCATAAAGGCTATGAACCAGCTGCCAAAGGTAAACAAAGGAACATTAGCTCGTGTCACTCCAGAAAAAAGGAAGCACAAAAACACTTACCTGAACAGCTAGTTCCACGGGTTTCGTCCTGCTCTCGCCCGATTGTCCTGTCCCAGGGTCCTCCCAATCAAGTCCCAAGGTTTCGATGGTAGCGACCACGAACCTACCAATACCACCACCGGAACTGCGACTGGCTTCCGGCACCTGAATCCCTCGACCACCCACCTCCACGGCCGGAGCTTCACCATGGCTGCTTCGGCGGTGCCCGAATATTTCTGCCGCTTCCCTCTCCCGCGAGGTCTGTACCGCCATCGGTCGCGCCACAGGTTCTGAACCCGATAGTCCCACAGACCGCCCTTCCCGAATAAAGAGTGGGGAGTTATTCTCACCGCCCGGTCGCCTTCCATAGTGAGCGTCCGGAAACACGAGCGGCACCGGCCTGTCATGCTCCCTGCGTTTCTGGGTAGCCGTATCAATAACGGTCTTCGCGGCCGCCTCCCCCGTCTCCATCAATCTCGAGGCTACAAGCTCTTCATCCGGTTCGATAGTCTCCTCAATTTTAAGCGCGAGCCGGGGGGCATTAGCTGCAAACCGATAAGTCGAGCGGTCAGAATACAAGCAACCATGCAAAAGCAAAGTGCAAGACACCTTACCAGGTTTTCTCCCCATCCCGCATATCTCCAGCACGTTCCATCGGATGAAATTATAGGAGCTCCAGCTCAGATGGTCCCAGCAAGCAAACAACCGGTATAACCGTTGCTTCTCCAAGTCCTCCAGCCGGAATGACTGGTCCCCGATCGATTGATAAGCCCCGGGCACCTGATAGCCCCTCCAAGTACGCTGCCACTTCCCACCGGCCAGCACCACCGACCTCCTCCAGACATCTGAAACTGACGACGGTAGATGCGTGATGGCAGGACCATATTCCCGCGCGGCAAAATTCACACAACCGCTGCACTGGGCCTTTCTGCAATAGGAGATCTTGTACAGCGCCCGAAATTCATTAACCGTGGGCCAGTCCATATAGCTCAGACTGAATAGGCACCCAAGCCCAAGCAACTGCCTCCACTGGTTGCTCGGAAGCTGGGCCGGGGAAAGCTTTAGTGAGCTCAGCATGTACTGAACAAATCTCGGCAACGGCAGCGATAGTCCGTGTCGGAACTGATTGTCGAAAACGGCAACCCAGCCCGGTTCCGGGTTACAGGCCAGTTCCCCGAGACGCAGGCCTCGAAGTTTAACAGAAGAGTCGATGTCCCACTTCGCCCGAAACTCCCTAATCTCTCTTTCATCCATGCTTCTGATTGGCTCATCACAGAAAATCACCCTATCACCATCCAGCAGCTCATGCCTTCTGGGCCCGCGGCTTGCGCCGCCATAATACGCAGATCTCCCAGACGCCATAACCCTAACACCAAATAATTCAGATCTGTAGCAAGGTGGAGGAGGAGAGCAGAGGGCAAAGGGTTTAGGCAAAGTGCGGCAGGAGGAGAGCAGAGGGGACAATAAATAGGGCAACAAGAAAAGTAAGGCATCCCCAGCCGTGGATCCCCTCCATCTCAGACCGCTCCCTGCCGACACGTGTCCCAGCATGGATAAGGGATCCCATCCATCATAACTGATGGGACTGATGGGCTCTCCCCTTCATCGCATGTCCGCCACCTGTCCCACTTACAAGCGGCAGTTAGGGAGATAGGAGCGAACAATGAGGCGTCCACTCCCCTCGCTTCCCCAGAAAGTCAACTCCGAATCAATCCGGCACCATGGCAGTTCGCGGTTACGATCATTCAACCGGTTGTGTGGCATCTTCACTGCATTTCACTGGGGGACTCGTCTCGATATGGCAGAACGCCCGGTCGAGATCCGCCTAGCACTATGGCATTCCACCGGCCGTGTGACATTTAACCCACTCTAAAGCATTCTACCGGCTGTCACCTTCCTTCGCCTACGGGCAGGAACGAGCCAACAACAACTCAAGGCTTCTAAACGCATGGGCTTTATAAACCCGAGCGAGCTTACATCTAACCCATGTACTCTTGTCCAGCAGGATAAAAACCCTGCATCACACTGAACTGTGATACATTTGGGGATACATGGCGAGACTCGTTATCTCAACGCCACTCCACCAGGCAGATTGTTTCTCTAACACAGAACAAGTCTCCCCGCAGGCTAACAAACCTGCACATTACCTCAACGCTTAACCAACAAAAGCTGAGAAGAACTAGCAAGTGCTAACCGATGCCTCAGTACGGCCGTAACACTCTCCGGGGTACCTGTTGGCTAGTCCACGCACCAACAGGCCCTCCCGCAGGCTAGCATCTCCGGAACTCGTCTCGATATGGCAGGACGCCCGGTTGAGGTCCCGTGAACTCCGCCTCGCACCGATATGGCAGAACGCCCGGTCGAGGTCCAGTCTGCAAGTTCATCCGGGACTCGTCTCGATATGGCAGGACGTCCGGTCGAGGTCCCGTGAACTCCGCCTCGCACCGATATGGCAGAACGCCCGGTCGAGGTCCAGTCTGCAAGTTCATCCGGGACTCGTCTCGATATGGCAGGAAGCCCGGTCGAGGTCCCGTGAACTCCGCCTCGCACCGATATGGCAGAACGCCCGGTCGAGGTCCAGTTTGCAAGTTCATCCGGGACTCGTCTCGATATGGCAGGAGGCCCGGTCGAGGTCCCGTGAACTCCGCCTCGCACCGATATGGCAGAACGCCCGGTCGAGGTCCAGTCTGCAAGTTCATCCGGGACTCGTCTCGATATGGCAGGACGCCCGGTCGAGGTCCCGTGAACTCCGCCTCGCACCGATATGGCAGCACGCTCGGTCGAGGTCCAGTCTGCAAGTTCATCCGGGACTCGTCTCGATATGGCAGGACACCCGGTCGAGGTCCCGTGAACTCTGCCTCGCACCGATATGGCAGCACGCTCGGTCGAGGTCCAGTCTGCAAGTTCATCCGGGACTCGTCTCGATATGGCAGGACGCCCGGTCGAGGTCCCGTGAACCCCACTCCATGCTCATAGCACCACAACACTTAAGTACAGTACTAATTATATTACAAACGTACTTATAAACTATTACTTACCATCGGTAACAGGTACTCACCTCGATCACGCCCAATCTTCAACGCGGACTTGGGGGACTGGGCACCGTTAGGTTGGTAACCCTGCGGGTCTGCGGGACAAGAGCAAGACAGATTTAAGTCCCCATTCAAGATTGCACTTGACCGGGAACTTGGGGGACTTGTTGACAGTAGCCGCAGAGAGGCTACAGCAGGCCCACAGACCCGCAGCAAGTGCACCAGGGCCCGGCCCAAGGCCCGGGACCGGCTCACCAGCACCCGGCCTCGGGGTCCAGCACTCTATCCTGGCACCAGGGACCCAGGGACCGGGGGCGCCTGCCTGCCAAAGAGGGCACCGGAATGTACAAACAGAAGGGAATCAGTCCCACATCGAAGGGTGAGGCCAGCCCTCACCCCCAACCACCTATATAAGGGCCCCAACTACCCTCTTTAATAGGTAACTTATCTCTCTCCCCGCTTACATACGTGCTCAAGTTATATATATTCCAACTATACTAACTTAGACATCGGATAGGAGAAGACCGGCCCGCCCGGTATTCCCTTTAGTAAGCAGGATTGCAGAAGATCAAGTTGGATTTATCTGTATCTACCAGGCCCCCGGGTTTAGGCAGAAACACTCATACCTCAGTGTACATTCTACACTTACAGAGTGCAAGTTAACCTCTGCATGTATGCTAGGGTTTGAAGATCAATAGTCGCCAATTCTAGGGTTTGAAGGGTTTGTAGACGCAATTGTTAGCTCGAAAGACTGCTCTTTACTAGAATTTTCGTAATAATAAACTTCCCCCCGACCTAATATAAAATTGGCACATGCAAGCCAATCGTATGCAATGCTATAGTACGTACGTAGTAGTCTAAGATTCGACTTAGTGATGGTATATAAAGGAAAAGAAGCCTTGCACGAGATACATAACCCACAGATCAACCAAAGAGGTGTGTTGATATCTAACTGGCTTCAACAATTTGGGAGTATGTCTGAATAATCAACTACTTTGGGATTAATTTGGAATTATCAGTATAAGGTAACGGTTCGATATATAGTTTACGAATACAATATATCCTAATCAACAAAAAAAAAAACCTTGGGATTATTACAACTAAACTTGATCAAGAAAACGGCACGCTTACATACTTAAAATGAAAAAGGGTTAAAAGAGAATTGAATGATTTCGGCTTGCATTTACTAACAGATAGCTATTATGTGAGGGTCATATTATGCTCAACATGCAAAAAGAGGGTGCGAGTCACATATCTCATAATCCCTTAATTTGATATTTAACCAATGGGGTATGAGTTTAGATCAAACTTCTCTTATCCGTTCCTTCATTGTCTCATTAATCTTATTATGGCAGGCTAATCATTTTTTGAGATTCTTGCTATAGCAGGTAGCTGAGCTGCCGGCCTGAGCATGATGCTCGATCGCGAGAAACGTAATCTCATCCAGTTTGAGAGATCGACAGTGATCGATGGTTTGGCAACATATGAAGTGAACTATAGCAAAAGATGTATGACATAATATCTCAACACAAAAGGGACACAATTAAGTGATCCCATCTCGCCACTATGTCTATACTTTTTGTAAAGCAAACAAAAAATTAGGCAAAATTAGCCTTTGAACAACTAATTAATATATTGCCAACGCCCCAAGCAGCCTAATTAATAAAAGGGGCAATTATTTATACCCAGTTTAATATCACCGAAAGTGAGACTTGCACGAAATAATCCAAACAAAATCTTGTTTGGTTGTAAATGGTAATATAATTATACATCTTCTTGCTTCTTCTGAAGTGTTTGGATTTATTACTTATTTTACCCAGAGGTTACTTAAAATTTTTCATCAATTGTGTCAATGGAGTATATTATTATGCTGTTCCCAGAGAGTGAGAAGGATCATCCAGTAAGAAATTCATCTCATTATATATATCATGTTCCTCACCTTCATGGCTTCATCAACTTCTGCTTGTTTGTTAAGCTAACTTCATTCTATGGTTAACCTGGACCGGACACTCCTCCACAATGGATGGTAGTCCCAACTTTATATGCTTTCAACTTTAATTAGACCGCTTGCTGCCCAAAGACTTTTGATGCATGTAGCTCATGTATTTATTTTTTGGTTGTAATAGTTCTTCCTCATCAAAGTTAATGGGAAAGAGAAAGCTCTTATTTGTCATGGAATATATAGTACTCTATCTAACTCGACTCATGTGGCTTATCAGCAAAGATAACACAACAACAATAGATTTACAATTCGAAATAATATCAAAAGTGAGAGGAGAAGCTAGATTTGGATAATCAAAGCATCAAAGATTGATCAAGCTTTTGGATTTCAAATGATTTCATGTCGACGTTAAACGGTTGAGTAGCAATGAATAGGAATTGATCCGACATAGCTTACTACAATATGCATCCACACTAGCTAGTAATGCAGACTTGACAATTATTTCTAGCTATGAGTCATCTCTATATGCAATTATGCATGACGCATGGACAAACCTTCAGGAAGAGGCTTAAATGTTGCTTGGCGTTCACTAAATCAGTTAAGGAGGGGAACAAAAATGAGCCTTCTATCTACAGCTCCAGTTCATCTTTAATTAGCAATTACATAAGTGATGTTGGACCATGCTCGTTTTAAGTAGACCCTCTTATTGCATAATAACACCAATAAGTTTTAATTCATCAAAAAGATAATACGTTAGAGTAAGTTTTCAATAAATTTGAACTTAATTGCAAAGTCGTTTTATTGCTCTTTTACAAGTTGGCGCTCTAATGGGGGAAGATCATGTTTGTGTTCTGAGCTACTTCTGCGGGCACTAATTTTTATAAACCTTGCTTGACCACCTAGAGCAGGGGCATATAATCAGGCTACGATAACGTTATGGTTCTCATATAAAAGTTACAGGAAGAATATGTCAATGACACATCTCATCATTGTAGCTATTAAAACAGTTAAAAAGGATCTGGCTCAATTCAGGATAGACTTTGATCAGTCTATTTTTAAATTTCCAAGATGTCCTTATAAAGGCTATATATACGCCTAAATTAGACTTTTTATCCTAAACTAGACTTTTGGTCTTAAAGTTTCTATCTCTGAATTGGACAAGATTAAATGTAATCGTTGACACGTTAATTTTTGAATCTTCTCTAAACGAATTGAGATTATTCAAATTTTATTCATAATATACATGATTCAATTTCTGCATATAACTTTGCAAAGTATTGCATAAAGTAAAACAACATATCGTAATATAGGTATGACACAAAGAACTGTGTGCAAAGACATAATATAGGCATGACACAACGAACTGTGGGCAAAGAAACGCACCATGTGATCCCTAGAATAATAGTACTGAAGGAAAATGGTACTAATATATCACAAAAATAGCACAATAGTACTGAAGAACTGTAGTACTATAATGAAAGTGATAAAGATCGGTATATTTGTTCCTTTAGGATTCATAATGCACCTACCTAACTGGGATTATAATACCTTTTATTACAATCCCCATCGAGTTACTCTAAAGAACTTGAGTTACGTTTCGATGTATATATTGAGCATATGTCAAATTGACAATTCATGCGAAAAGAGAAAATTGAATTTATTCCACATTTTAAAGAAATTTATGCCACGATGTTCATGTAAAAAGACACAAGTGAGAATTCATTTGAACTTCTTTGCATTACCTCTAATGACTACGGATGTAAACGAGTATTAGAGAAGTTTATATGTCAACTTAGTAGGTTATACGTAACCACTAATTGAACCCAAAGTCAAAAGAAAATGATCTTTTGGAATTCTGACACAGATTGGCTTTAATCTGGTGATCCGTACATTAAAGAAATTACTATGGACACCCATATTTTGAATGAATAGAAGCAAATACCATAAGAATATGGTTCACACACGAAACTGAGGACGACTAAAGAATATTTTATCCTCAAATATTGTTTTGACACAATTCACGTAGGGTTGAAGACATGTGTTTAATCCCTAAATTCCACCGCTCCCCTAAAGTGATATTATAATATATTTGATGCACAAGTATATGCACTTATATCATATTATGTTTCTGACATCCATCGTGATTTTATGAATAAAAGTACATCATTCAAAGCCAACTCGTAAAATTATGATTAATATCATCATATGCAAAGGACACATGTGTTCTCATTATGTTCTTACATTGAATTCAAAGAGGATTCAGTGGACTGATTCAACCAACTTGCGGACACCTTAGATATTTTATGGTGTTGGTTATTGTGTCGACACGCTGGTTACGTGTCATGACACTATCCACAATTAAAATTTATGCTGCTTATGCTAGAAAGTCAAAGCACCTAGGCCGGGTTAATTTCCGTAGGTGTGATCATTTTATAGCTTATTATATGGGATTTTTAATGGACACCATATCCTTATATAAAAACTCAATTGGTCTCACGGAAAACGACTACAGTAATAGTCTTGATATTATTGGTAAAGCACACCAATACTTCCGTTTTGGGTTATGCAACTTTACATGCAGCGTTACTTATTCATATATGGTCATCATCATTTAACCAATTTACACCATAGCTAGTGACTATGTGTGAGGATTTTAAAGGATCTCAAACGAACTTGTAATCCTTGAGCTCTTTTGGATTGACACAGATCTATAATCCTTTAGCTCGGTTAAATGTTTTTATGTGCCAAAATTGCGCCGCCACAGCGCGCACAATGATGGGTTACTGGAGATGAATAAATATATATGATGGATATGAATTTCCAGCTAGTCCGCTATGTCGAAATCTTGACAGACGATCTCCTTACCGTTAGATTTGCAGTGTGTCACTTTGATGAGACAGTTTTCCTGTCGTTAGGGGGAGATAAGAACAAGTGTGCTCAAGTGGAACGACATGACTTGTCGTGGTTTGTCCCCACTATGTCTCATCTTGATCTCCAAAACCACACAAAGTAAAATGCGTAGATGTATGATACATTAAAGTGACGAGATCACATAAACCTACTGCAAACATGCATGCAAGAATTGTGTCCTATCAAGAGGACATGGTGCCACCCAAGAGGAATTGGGCATTGCACCACCACTATGGATAGTGACATGGTGACACCACTAGTAGCATAAATGGTATCACAGGCCGTGGCTCTCCAAGGAAGAGGGGAAGGCCACCTTTGGTTCGATAAATGCTCACCCAAAGGAAGATAGTGAGTTTTGGTACAACATGATCTATTGATCAGTGATACTCAAATCCGTCTCATGGTAATATTTCTGGATTGTGGTTATCATTGAGGGACGCCTCAAATGTTAGAACCAATCTTTAAAAGTATAGAGATTTATATAAACACATTACACTAGTGTACATGAGAACGTGGAATAATAAGTCTAATATCGAACCATACTTCGTTGAAAAATGTCAATGTAGTAAATTGACCAAATGGAAAGAAGCGATCCAGTATTAACAAAGAGATAGGTCCTTTGGGCAGGTGACGCCGACACCGCAAATATAAACCATATCAAATATGTCTTTGTTAGAATGTGTAATAAGAATAAGAGTATGTAGACTCACCTTATGGCGTAAGGTCTCTCAAAAACGCACTGGAATCGACTACGAGAAGATATTCTCTCGTAATGGACTACGATGAGACAATCTCTCGTAAAGGATGTCATTGCACTCCACTACCTTGTCAGTTTGGTAGTTTCCGAAAAACTGAACATGCAGCTTACGAAAGTGATCAAAACATATATCTCTATGAGGATCTAAATTAAGAGATATACATGAGGATCCTAAACGGACTTCATCGACCCAAATCAAGTGGCTCTAGATCACATGAGTACATTTGCAAAAGAAATTGAAACGTTCACTAAAGTGACTATTTGATTGCGAAGAGATTGGTGAATTATGCCATTGCATTTTCATTATGGATATACAGACTCTCAATGAACTAAGAGATACTCTATGTATTGTAAATCCTAAGTTAAGAATGAAAAAGATCTTGGGAATACACAGTCTTGAAATGAAACTTAAGGACTGTAATGATGGTGACCCTCCATCAATCGGCTTAGGCACTCTAAAGAATAAAAGTTAAGAATAAAAAAGATCTTGGGAATACACAGTCTTGAAATGGAACTCAAAGACTGTAATGATGGTGATCATCTATCAATCGGCTTAGGCACTCTAAAGAATAAAGTGAGGCATACATATACTCTCATGATCAGTCGAAGTCTTTACTCTAACAATATATCCATTTCTCATCTAATGGAAGATGATGAAGAAGTGTTGGAAAATGAAATTCCTATACAAGTGAAATCACGCATGATTGTACTTAAACACAATATGTAAGACTCGACCTCTCATTCGATGAAAATTTGTAAAGCTATGTTTAGCTCTGCGCCCATGCAACGCAAATGGTTCTTTCAAATACTTAAATATATAAAAGATTTGGGCTTATTCAATCTCTACGTAGAATGTGACATGATAAAGAAACTATACACGTCATAGCTAATTATGCGTAAAGAAAAACGCATTAAAGGTGAAATAAGAAAATCTGTTGTTACAAATCAATTTCAAATCTCTTAACGGTTCATCCATATTCTAAACGAAGTTATGACTGTTTTGTTATATGAAAGTCATACCACGAGTGAACCTGATGTTCAATATGAACCTATGTGTTCGGTTCATGAACAACCTTATCCTCAAGATCAAAGTAAATCAAGTTAGATCTGAGGACGATGTGGCAAGATTTAGTTACTAAATCATTGCTCAAAGTCATATTTGGAAAAACATATGAAAATGCATAACTATGCTAATGTTACTGAAGCTCCCTTGATCAAATGAAGAATTAGGGAGAATCTCATGATTAATGTAAAAATCAGGGGGAGGTGCAGACATCAGGAGGAGTCTAGCATCAAATATAATAGGTGCGTTGTGCTCTTTTTCTCCTTCAACCAAAGTTTTATTTTCTCCCATTGAATTTTTGTTACTTGGCAATGTTTTTAATGAGGCAACACCACATGCACAATTTTGTCTCTGACTCGGCACAAATGGGAGTGTTGAAAGAAAAACACATTATGTACCTTCGTCAATGTAACTGACGAGAGATAATTCTGTAGTCATTATTGTCATTAATGTATTTACTATTACCATTGTAATACCCACCCTATATAAAGGAGATTATCAATGAAATGAGTAGATCAATTCCGATTCTGCTAAATAGATATGATCGATATATTCTTTTTTGACACACTTTTTGTCATATTCTCAAACCTTCCTTTTCAACTAATTAAGATGCTATATTCTCTAACTAAAACATTGTAGTAACCAAGAAAGTTAGGCATACAGACCAGGAACAATAGAAGTCGATGATTTCGAATAACGTTCAAGGAGTGACATAACCCTGGCAGCCTTCCTCCTATGACGGCCATCCTCATGAATATTCCGATTAGTCAGACTAGCAAGGCGCAATCTAGCACATGATCCATATTTCTCAACCATTTCCTTTGACTTGAAGATCTTTTCCAGAAGACTCAATGCCTCTTCTTTAAGCGAGTCTGTTCCCCAATTCAAAGTCTCCAGTATAGGATTTATGGCATCAGCCTCACGCAAGACATTGGCTCCTCTTTGAGGAGAGGATTCAGCAACCAGTGTCGAAAGAGTCTGCATTGCTTCAATGGAAGTTTCATAAACCTCACCAGATAAGAGTTTTACCAAGTCAGGCAATGCCTTGGCTTCCAAGAGACAAAATGTTGAAGTTACACTGCATATACCGCCATGCGCTGGGCATACAGGACCGGGGGATGCCTTGAAACACCAACAACCGGTTGGTTTGGACGCAACTGTGAGTCTCTGACTGCTAGTTGAAAGATTACCAATTAGAGCTGCCGCTCTTGCCTTTGCAGTCACTGAGCTAGACCTGAGAAAGTTCACAAGCAAAGGGTATGCTCCACCTTCAACTAACATGCGCTGCGACTCGACATTTGCGGGATCTGTAAACCTGAATAGAGCACTTAGAGCATTTTCTTTTGCTTTCATATTCCCTGTTCTCAAAATGTTTATGATTGCAGTATGACCACCCAATTCAATTAACTTCATAGTTAATGATCGTTCTGATTTTGGGAGGTTAGCCAATAAGCCAGCAGCAGCCATCTGTACATCACCTTTATCATCATTCTCGAGAAACCCCACTAAAGCCTCCAGCCTTCTTGGTCTGAGAAGGTATTCTACTACTCCCTCAGGCTCGTGCTGGGAGAAGAGGAAAAGTAAATTTATAGCAATCTCCCGTATTGCTGACTCAGTGTTATCAAGAAGGGGAAGGACCAGAGATATGGCATTGGTAGTGAGAACCGCTTTTTTAACCAACCTAGCATCGAACTTGCAGATTCCATGAAGTGTCTGCAAGGCAGGCCTTCGTGAATTGTAAGACAAGTTGGGATTCTGTTGTAACTCAATCAAATTGGTGACAATCGGTTCCATCTCAAGTTGACAACCATTATCATCAACAAAGAATTTAGCTCCATCATCATCAGAAGTGAACTTCTCCAGCATCTCATAGCATTTAGCAACAATAATTGAGCGCCCATTAGAGAACATTAGTTTCAGAACTAGATTAACTCCACCAAAAGCAGCAATCAGCTCTTTGTTGGCATGGCAACTTGACAATTGAACCAAAGCAGATAAAGATGATTCTTTAGATTCAATACTTCCATATAACATTTCAAGCAAAGGAGGTATAATTCCCTCCTCACCGAGGAGCTTCAAATTTGAGTCAACCAATTCCATGTTAACAAGTGTACTGACCATTGCTATCCTTGACTTCTCTGGCCCTGAAAATTTATAGAATGCTAAACTGCATTACTCATCTATCGATAAAGGATTATAGTCAACCAAGCATTATATATTAACATATGATAAGGAGATGAGGTATCTCTTTTAAGAACTATTAATTAGCCAACTTGTTAAAACATTTGGCTTTAAACTACAGATAAGGGACAAGCTGCTAGCATATCTGAATATCATGAAAGGAATCAATGCATGGTACCTAAATAGGTTTTATAAATAATCTCTTTAATCAATTATCCTGAGATCAGATGGTGCTTCCCTTACTAGTCTTGCTTCTTTACGGTTTGATAATTAAAACCTTTTTGCTTTTAGAATCGATCAGCAACAGAAACATGAGATGAACGTCTGCAGCTAAAGAAAATACCAGAAGATTCTCTCAATGCATATCCTTTTCTATTTTTACTCAGAATTCAATCACCGTTTCAGGTAAGTTAAATTTAGTAAAAGGTATTGAACTACTGACATCTCTCTATTATTTAATTTATGTGAATGCATGAGTACAACTAGAAGAAAAAAATGTCACATAGGTGTCTAAGAAGTGAATCCTGTTACCTTGAACTATACGATCAATAAGTGGCTTATACCAGCCAGATTTAGCTGCACGAGAAATGTTCTCCTCATCTATGTCGAAAAGCTTCATCAAGATTCTTTCAGCAATCTCAGCCGACTCCTTCACAGGACCCTTTAAGAGGGTAACAAGGAAAATAGTTGTGCTGCATTGTTGAGAAAGCTTCTTACATACAGACACATTCCAACCAGATCTGTCTTGCAGCAATTCATATAGCAATTCAATTGCAGCCTTTGAGATGATCGAGTCCCGACCTAAGCAGCCAATGATACGATCCCAACCTGGAGACTCAACCACTTCTTCCTATAATATTTGTTCAAAGATATATTCATCAGTCCAGAGCAAATCATATATGATCTTACAACATTTAGTTCGGTAAACAGGAAAGTAGAATACTTCAATTTCTAGTTCCATGATGAGATATTTATCAGAAGAGTTAGGACTTCCAAAAGAAGTTCCTAACTCCCTCAACTTCAAATCAAACATAGAATTCTGGGTATGGCTTCAATTTCATTTCTCTTTTTAGTGTACATGTTTGCCTCTTTGGCCTAAATATAGTGACTGTAATACTTTTAAAAAAAAAAAAAAAAAAAAAAAACATATATCACCTAGCGTAATAATAGCAGGCATGTGTAAATTACATTGGAGAAAGATAACTCCATGCAAAGTCAGCATAGACAGTGGAGAAAGATAACTCCATGCACCATTGTAGTTATAGGATGCATGCGTCTTCGGTGAATTTTAGAGATGGAGGATAGAATGAGAAGGAAGTACTTTCTTCTCGTCATTTATATATCATTTATATAATCAAAGCTGCATCAAAGACTCAAAGGTGTGTAATTTACCTTGTTTCTTGCATGGCCTTCTACAATATCCTTTAAGGTGATTACAATCTTGCGCTTCACATCTCTATTGTGAGAGGTCCCAAGGATAGAGATTATAATATCAGTGAGCCCTTCAATAGCCATCCAGTCCTTGTTAATGGAATTCTCTCGCATAAGATCTTGCATTTGGCTTAAGGCCTCTAACATCAACGTCTCAACACCGGATACCAATTTTACCTTGGAAGACCTGATCTTGAGGCAGTAATTAAGTTCTCTCCACTCTTCTATTGATTGTCTTAATGGAAGGTTAGACCGCCAGGAAGTATCTTCAAGCACCTCTTTAGTTTCTGGGTCGGTTCTCTCCCCACTGTCAAACCAGGCTATGATGGCAGCTCTCTCGCATGTAGTACCAGTGCAAAGGCTGACCGGTTCAACCATCACAGTTCGTTTCAGACAGCAAATAAAAGCTTTAAGTGGTGGAATGTACTCTTCACTTGTGTCATATCTCTCTATGGCCTGAACACGTTGGTTGTATGTCTTCTTGACTTCTTCATAATCCCTTGCAGCATCAGCTCGAGAGAGCAGCTCAATAACCTGTCCTAAGAAAAAGGCTTCAGCTCTTTCTTTCCTGTTTGCAGCTTCTTCTTTCTCCTTTCTGATATCTGCAAGCTCTTTGCTTATCTTTGAGGGTTCTAAAGGCACCCCAACTTCCATTGCTATTTCTTCGAGCATATCATTAGCAAAACCCTGGTCAAGGATCTGGTCTTTAAGACCCTGATTTAGCCTGTCAAAAATTTGAAGCTGAGACTGTGAAGCCTCAAATTCTACCCTTTGCATCTCATTCTGTAGCCTATTCATCTGATCAGATATCCTTGATAACACTTCAGTATTTGCAAGAGATAAAGCAGCCAAAGACTTTCCAATGTCTCTTGTAACTTCTTGTACTTCCTTGACTATGTGTCGGCACCTGACAAGCAAGTAGAATCGAGCTCGGTTTTTGTACTTCTCAACTAGATTATTGGCCTTTTTCACATCTGTTTCTAGGAACTCCAAAGCAAGCCTTGTAGCTTGAGAATCATTTAGTTCCTGAAGCTGTAAATCTTTTAAGACCAGTTCAATGTCAAACAAATGCTTTGACAGGACTTTGAAACTCTCTTTGTCAAAAACATCCTTTGCAGCTTGAGCTGTTTTGATGACCTGGTTAGTTAAGACAGCCAACATAGTTCCGATAGGTATAAGCTCCAAAGCCATTATAGTAGTCTATGCCAATCCTCTATTACAAGACAAGGAGGAATACACCACTGCCTTTGAAAATCTAGACTATACTAGAAAAGCATCTTCCCCACTTCAAATTATTGCCTTAAATGATTGGTCTCCTACAGACCATTAAGCATCTACCTGTGAAACAAAATGAAAACAAAGCATCAAACTTTTACCCCCTTTGAAAAATTTATTCTGATCAATAATAAACTTAAAGCAAGTCATACTTCAAAGTAATAAACTCCACTTTCTCGTCACCACTTTTTGGATCTTAAACAAAGACTAGTAGGATTGTAGACTCTCCATACACCTTGAATCAAAGTCAAGTGTCAGCTCATTACCAGCTTTGCAAGATTTTCTCTATCAATCTCTTTACTTCTTCCAAAAGAATAATGCTCTAAGATTACCCCAGAGATGAATCCAAGTGCTGCATCAAAGGCCAACACCCAACAGTGCACCCCAAAAAAAGTTGGGGGATGAAGCACCTAAATTGTTTGGATAACCAGAGTACTCAATTCTACTAACTCGCATTGCCCACATTGAAAGCTACTTTACTATTGACTAGCATTTCGTAGCTTCCCCCTCTAACAGATTGAAACAACTTGTTAGTAACAGTCAAAGTCAAGAAGTTAGACCTTCCAGGCTCCTCCCCATACAATCATGATTGTTTTGACACCCTCTCAAACTCTCTTCAGACCAAAAAAGTGGATTTCTAATTCCAGAATGGTGGAAGTTAAAGTCTTATTGACCTTGAGACAAAATGAACCAGAAACTTAACTGTCCAAAGACCTGTTTTGTTTATGAGACTGATGGTTAGCATGAGAGACGCTCCAATCAGAGAAAGAATGGATTCAGTAAGGATTAATTTCAGTCCAGTTAAATGTCTGTTATGACCAACAGAAATCAGTTCAAGTTAATAGCACACTGCTACTCATACACACCCTCATCTATGTAATATATAAATGCACAAAAAAGAAAAACAATGCACCAAGCCCACAATGCTAATTTCCAAATGACAAATGTTATTTGAGATAAGCTTACAAATGCATAATTCATATAAGAAAGATGAAAAAAAAGTAAGATAGCCAACTAAGTCTCACCCCATATTCTAATTAAGCTTCTGTACAGAATTCCAGATAACTAAAAAGTTGCAAACCAAAACAAGAATACAATGTATATCAGTAATAAGAACTTTGCACCCAGAAACCTTTGAAAGTTCTATTCAATCGAAGGAAGTTGACTTTAAAATTTTGTTCTCAAACAGTTCAGAAAGGATCAAAACAATGAAAGAAGTTGAACAATACTGAAAAAGCAAACAACAATTATACAGAGAAAACCAAAATGCCAGGTAACTAGCTCAGAAGGACCAACTGAGTCGAAATATGAATTTAATCAAAGAACAGATAGATTGTAATAGTGGAAACCAACTGAGTGGAAACTTGCTTCTTATTGTTGCCAAAGATGAAATGATGTCAAGAACAGTAAGCAGTAACATAAGAACAGAGAACAACCCAGAACAAGCAATTTAGTATTACCTCCAAAAACTGATTGATACAGAAAAGGATTGCATTTGAGTGATTTACCCTTTCGAAGCAAACTGTTTCTGTAAGCAACCAAAGCCGCCCCAGACCAAATGACCAATTTTGGCGATGCATAGGAAGAGAAGACTTTGTAAGTCAAGGTGTCCCAAGACAAATCATTCTGTGGTTGTGACTTGTGACTCGTTGCTCTGCATTAATTTATAACTACGCGACTAATTCAGAAGCAGTGTGGAAAATCAAGGACTGAAAGAAACGGTGTCCCCAAAGCCAAAGATTGATGATTGTTTTCTTTTCCTGGAAAGAGCAAGGAAATTTCATTTATTTACAGAAAGAGCAAACTCTAGAATTTGATAAGGCATAGATTTTGACTCTCTCCAGTTCTGGTCTTCTGGAATTTTGCCATATGTCCACCCATGAAACGGTCTGCAGGTAGATGTTTCTGATATCATGCATTACGTCTCTGTATAAATTCACTCATTTTACGGTTTCATTGTAAAATCCTATTGACCAAGAAGCCATGGGGCAATTTACAATTTTGGCTCGAATAGTAACTCGCTTTACTAAGAGATAGTTCTCGAGAAACTACTAATGATTGGGTTTTCTGCCCCATACTAACTTACTAAGGTCTGCAACACTCTTACTTCAAGTTGAAATGTTTGTCACAAAAAAACGCTGCTTCAGACGTACGGCATGCCGCATCTTTTAGAACTTTGACGGGGAAGAATGAGTATTCAACTTTTAATTCACAAAATATAAGTCAGATGATGGTTTTTCGAGTTTCAGTCTTACCCAGTAGAGAAGACTGAAATAGGTACTTTGAATGAACTATGAAACTCAATTGGCTTATGTTTAGAGGTGCATAAGAATATGAATCACCCCCTAATAAAGGTAGTTCCCAAGTCAAATCAAGGCTCATCCCTCGAAGAACCAACTGTAATTAAGCTCAAGCAAGTAAACAGGTTCTTGGCTGTTAGATTAAAATTTAGGAAGGTAAGGTGAAAGAAAAGGTTAGGAGAGGATCCGGATCCAGTAAACAGAAATCAAAATAGCATGCTTCTATAGTGATATGCTCTACAACAAACCCGAAAGATAGTGATAGTTCAGAACATAGAGCTACTTGTAGACAGGGCAGCTTAATTAGATAATTCTCGCATTCATTTAATCATGGTGTTATGCTCTCAAAAGATCAAACTCTTTCATCTACATAGATAAAGCTTTAACATGAAACGGGTACGCTGGGTTTGAACTTTTAGGCTAGACATGATCGAGTATACATTGTGCAAGTCTCAAATGGATATGGGGGAATTGTAATTCATACTTCACAAACGAAAGTGCCAAGCCATTGGCAACATTCTGCCATACTGAACTTGAAGAGTTGATCCTAAACCCTAAGGTGTTAAGGAGCCAGAGCAAACCCAAATGATAGTTCAGTACAAAGAGCTACTTGTAGCAAGAAGGCAGCTATATTAGATATTCATCCATTCATGATTTATGGTCTCAAAACATCGAACTTTTTCGTCTACATAAAGCCTCATGCTAAATAGGCAGGCTGGTTTTGAACTTTTAAGGTAGACATGATCAAGTATACATTGTGCAAGTCTCGAATGGAAATGGGGGCATTATTACTCATATTTTACAAAAGAAAGTGCCAAGCCATTGTCAACATTCGGACACACTGAACTTGAAGAGGCGATCCACTCACTATCCCCTCATCACAATCACTTTTTATTTTAAAATCTGGATCAAAACACAGCATTGGCCATAGAGCAACACTTACAAGTTACAACCTCAGGAAAGCATCAACGGGCATTGTTCTTCCGAGCTAGTTCCCGTGCCATCTCCCTCATTTCCTCTGGAGATGGAGGCCTCGGTGCCTCTGGTGGATATACTACATAAGAACGCTGCACATAAAAGGATCAGAATTTGGATGAAAAGTCTATATGCATGACAAGCATCGACGTCGACATTATTCCAACTAAACTCTCTGATAATACAAACTTCTGAACTCAGAAATACACCCACATAAAATGTCAGTCAACAAGCCTTTCATGCTATAAAGATTTTACTACTCTATCGAAAAACTAACTACTAGTTTACTACTCATTTGAACTATCCGACTTATAACTTCTTCAATCATACATTCCAAAATTTAAAAAAATAAATAAATAAAATGAATAACAGAAGTAAAAGAACTCACATTTCCCATGAATTTCTGGATATTCTTACTGTTGTTGGCAAAAGTGTACATCAGAACAATGGGAATCGCAACGTAGAGCCCGAACTTAGCAACCTCCAGGACTCCCTTTGAAGTTCCCACATTCGACATTTTCACCTATTCAATTACAGCAATTCAAATTCAAACACCAATTTTCACATTCCACTAATACAAATTTCAGCTCACAAAATTCAAACACAATCACAGTCTCAAAGAATCCAGCTTTCACTGAACCGATTCAGATTGCAAATGATCCCCATCACATTTTTAAATCAATAATTATCAATCAAATTTAAAACCCTATAAATCCAGTCTATAGAACCCATTCATGAATCTTAACAACACAGCCAAACAAATCAATATATAAATCACAGAAAACCAATACAAATAAAGCAGATAGATCAAAAGAAGAAGAAATTGAAGAGATACCAAACATGCGAAACCCTAGAGATGGTGAAGTTACCAGAACCTCGAGGATTGTGGAGACCAGCTCAGTTAAACCAACGAGAAAATTAGAAGTGATGAAGAAGAGGGCTGGAGAGGAGTATAAGAAAGAATGGGACTATGATGTCAATTTTAATAAAAAAGAATGGTATTTTCGGTATCACACTTTCGCACTATATGGATGTGGATGAGGACACGTGGGAAGTTAATTGGGCGAAGAGTGTTTGTTTGGACCCTATCTTCCACGTTAAAACTTCCCCAAAAATCTCACTAAAAATGAGAAAACAAAACTCATTTTTTCTATCATTTTTTGTTCTAATTCTAACAGATTCTCTATTTTGCAGATTCTGACATTTATAACATAATAATAAATATTTAATATTTATTATAAATTGTAATTAATGATTACTTTTAACTGTTTTAAGTTATTCTATAATAATAAATTTAGGAAAAATGACCATTTAATACTAATTTAGCCCCCTCATTAGCCATTCGAATGACCATCTTATTTTTCTCTCCTATTGAATATAAAGTTACAACTCTATTACCCATTTGTACAAATCTTTTTCAACATTAGTACAATTTTAATTTTTTTCTTCCTTTTTTGTCTTTCTGTCTTATCTAACAGATTTGTGAATTATGATTAATGTGCTGAGAAAGTGGAAAATAAAGAAATTTTGCCGAAATGTCACCCAACTCCGCCGGCCTCCCATGGCCGGTCGCCGGAGCCGCTGAAGCCTGGTCACCGGAGTAACCGGATTCCGGTCACCAATTTTTTTTCGTCGAATTTTTATTTTATTTTTTTAGCCGGATTTTTTTTTTTTTTATAATCAGGTTATTGGACGATGGTTACTGACCCCCCAGTAAGCAATTTGCAGATTACAGATTTCCAGTAATCAAGTTACTGACCCTCAGTAATCAAGTTACTGACTCTCAGTAATCAAGTTACTGACCCCCAGTATTCAATTTACTAACCCTCAGTAAGATGAATACTGACCCCCAATAAGATGATTACTGACCCCCAGTATGCAACTTTGCTGACTTTTTGTAAGCAATTACTGATTTTTTTTTTACTTAAAAGACATATCATATAACACATTTCATACAAGATTCTAGTAAAATGATTACTGACTGACTCCAAGTATCCAGGTTACTGACTCTCAATAAGATGATTACTAACCCTCAGTAAGATGATTACTGACCCCCAATAATAATATTACTGACCCCCAATAAGGGTTTGCATATGCAAAATTAGAGAGAAATCGAGTTGGGTCCTTGAAACCTCGATCATCTCCTGCATCTTGGACGTGGCCGAGTTCGGTTGGAAGAGGCGAGGGAGGAGAGGTAGTGGAAGCGAAGACTGGATTGGGGTCGTTGATCTCGGCGTCAATCTGGGAGCAGCACGCCAGATCGGGGATTGCTAGACAAAACCTCGGGCAAGAACTCCAATCCGGTGTAGGGGTTGATAGTTGTCGTCCGATCTGGATCAAACAACGTAGGAGACGTCGGGTTGGGGTCCGATCTGGAGCGAATTTGCTAGGCTCGGGGTTGTGTCGTCGGCGTTCGGCTGGGTTGACATCAATGACGTGAGACTGCTGGGTCGACGCGGCGGAGGACTGATCTGGGTTGAGCACAAGCAGTGGCTTTGATCTAGGCTCGATGTGGCGAGGTCACAGGTGCAGGGATCGGGAGCAAGTGTTGATCCGAGATCGGGAGGGGCTGCTGCGGGGCCGACGGCGGAGGGGGGGGTATTAGGAGTTTTTTTTTTTTCTGTATTGTTGTGGATGCCGAACTACCCGAGCGAGAGAGAGAGAGAGAGAGAGAGAGAGAGAGAGAGAGAGAGAGAGAGAGAGAGAGAGAGAGAGAGAGAGAGAGAGAGAGAGAGAGAGAGAGGTTAATATCGAATTGGTTAGGGTAAATGTGTTTCAATAGGACTGAATTACATGCACTAGGGTGGTTGTGTAATTTTCTCAAGATTCATTGACTTGGGCTATAAACATTGGAATGAGCAATTTTTAATCCCTTTTTGTGCAAATGGTCTTTTTCCCATAAATTTATTCAATTTTTGTATGAAAAAGAACATGTGTATTTTAGTTTTCTATGTCAAATTGATTTGTTCATTAATTTTTCTTTCTCTCTCTATAAGTATAGGGATGAATATATTCTCTCTCGTCTAAATCTCCATTTTAGGGAATGAGATAGAGAATCTGTTGGACTTGCTGTTGTAGAAGACTGTGGACTTGATCCTCTGTAAATCCACAGCCCCCTTCACTCTCTTTGCTTCGACCTAGTTACCAGAATTTTGCACAGTATAGATGCACTAAATTTTTAAGAGAGCACTGCAAAAGGTCGTGCTTCCACATTTCTCAGTGGCCTCAGGTTGGAGGGCATGACTTATGCAATCCTCATTACATATAGCTATGTTATTGATCAAGTGTACATACTTAATTACCTATATGAGTCGTTTGCTATGTTCTAAATCTCGACTGCTTAGGCCGTCTAAGTGCTAGGCGGCGCCTAATTAGGGTTTTAGGGGTTATGGGGTCTAGACGGGCTAGGCGGTATCTATGCAGCCTCTATGCAGCCATTAGACAGGACTAGGCGGTTATTAGGTGGCATCTAGGCGGACTTCGGCTACCACTAGGCGGGGTTTGGCGGATCAGGTAGAGCTAAGAAAACTTAGACGGTGTAATTCAGGTTTTGACATTTTTAATTATAAAAATACATATCTAAAATAAATAAAAATTAAAAAATACATATCCGCCTACAAAACCGCTTAACCATACATCTAGGCGCTCCAAGACAGTCGTAACCCCTATAAGCAAGTTTTTGAACTTTGGTTTGTGATCAATTACATACATAAGTTTTACTCGTTTCATCATTTATCTTTTAAAAAAAAAAAATAATAATAACTCATTGTCATTTACTAATTTGGACATGAGAGTCTTTAAGGGATTGGGCCGGAAAAGTTTGACTATATATGTGAGATGATTTATATTAACAAACCTTAATTGTATGGATCAAATATATTCGCACCATCGCACGCAAGTATGAAAAATGACTTCACTGCTGATCATACTGCTGTATATAAGTTGTAGAACTAACAGTTTTGATCTACTGACTAATGCACAGATATCGACTTCTTTAGTAATCTAGCTAATTCTTATTCGCAAAAGACCCTAATTCCTGAAATACAATGGCACTGTAGGGGAATGAGAGAGCATATTATCAAATTGATCGAAACCACCTCAAAGCTCAATGATAGACCTAAATTAACATGCCTCTAGGCTCCAGATGACCAATATATATGCATCAGCTAGCTCCTGATCGAGCTCATGGCCCCCTCTCATGTAGCATAAATGTTGAATTCTTATTCAGGCATAACATTTTGTGTACCAAGTAGTTGCAATCTTTTTTAACAAAAATGTTCCCAATATTTGATGCCATAGACAGAATTCTCATCAACTCAACTAGAACCAACAGTCGCCAGAAGTTGCGGTAAATTTATAAGAAGTTTATCGTATTCCTTCAATTCTAATGAATCCTTCATCAGTTCGAATGAATTTAGTTTCTTTTTCTCTTTTTGTACGAAAAAGCTGGTTGCAGCTTCACAGTTGATTTGGCTAGTGCAATGAAAATACTTCATGCGTTCGATTAAACGCGCGCGGCAGCCAAACTGAAGACCAGTAGTGATCGAGTAATTAACTTTCATGAAACATGGTTGACAAATTAAATTCATGAAATTATGGATTGCTTCCTTCGATCGATTTTCTATATGAATTCAATCTTGTTTGGTTCTTCAAAATGGAGTGACAGATTAAATTCACGAAAGATGAGTAAGTAACTTTGAAGCAAATTCAGATCATGAATCAAGGTGATCACTAGCGATCGAGTGGCACAACCTATATATTAATGAATAGAATATCGAAAATGATTGAGGCTTTGGCATGCATGGCACTTGACTTCCAACTAGCTTCCATTGCTGTGGCTGTTCATCAGTAGGCAGGTAGAGATATGCTTGTCTATTTGTTCCTCAAAAGTCTTTATTATTACTTTAAGCAAATGTTGAGATTGATATAGATTTCCAAATCTAATGCTCTTCTTGGAGTGGTCTGAGATAGAAACAAGCATCTAATCATGCCACTTTATTGGTCCAAATCAACAAGAACCTCCAAGCACTTGAGCTAAATAAAATGACGAGGGCCATGTCTGCCGACTTGTTTTGAACGATGCTTCTTAATCAACTAATTAAGATTAACTCAACCATCATTGAAGGATTAGTTTTAATCTTAGTGGTTATCAATACACTTCCATAGTATGTTTCCTTCTTGTTCCAACTCTATTCAGGGATCAAAGTAACTTACCAACCAATTAAGATTTATTAATCTTCATGTCAACTTTACCTTGAATTCACTCGATTGGATATTCATTTCGAGCCTTAATTAGTATATCCTTATAAAAGATGGTCCTTAGCTTTCATTCATAATGAATTAGGTTTATTCGGTACCATTGATTTGTTTACTCCATTTAACTAGAGAAGATAAGGATGAAAAAGAAAATGGTTGTTACAGATCTAGACTGTATACATAATTAAAATGCTACATTGTTTTCATTTACTATAGCCCTGTTGATAAATTCTTGTCAATGACTATTTAGTTCGAATAGATCCTTTGTAATGTGGTCCATTCATATATTGTTAACGAATTAGCTGGTTTCTTTCATAATGTTTATATGTTTACTCAAAGATAAGGATGGAGAAGAAAATGGAGGAGATCGAAAAATATTGACAAAAGTAATATATACATATATATATATATATATAGAATGAAGTTTCGCTATGAAATTAACATGCGAAGTTCTTTTTTAACACATTTTTCGGTCATATTTTCATATCTCCACCATTCAGATATTTGAACCTAATGTGTAACTCATTCTTACAAAATTTCATCTAATTTGGTTGAATGAAATGTCAAACGATTATCAAGTTAGATGAAATTTTACATAGATGATCTATACATTAGGTTCTAACATCTTAACGTTGGAGATGTGAAAATATGACCAAAAAGTATGTCAAAAAAAAAACTTCGCACGTTAATTTCTTAGCGGAGGTTCGTTCTGGATAGAAATTATATATATATACAGACTTTTTTGGCAAAGGACCTCTGCACCAATTCTTATGGTGCGGATTTGATATTTTGACTAACTTTTCGATTTAATTTTTACATTTTCACCATCTAGCCTTTAGGTACTCATGTATAGATAATGTCTGCAAAATTTCAGCAAATTTGATAATCGTTAAGACATTCAAAAGTGTGATTTCCTATCATAAACATGAACGATACAGTTTTAATAAAATGCAGTCTATCCATTTGTTTTAATCTAGTTTGATATGCTAATGTTCATCAAATTGGCTGAAAATTTGTAAAAATGATCTATACATGAGTACCTAAGACTAAACGGTGGAAATGTAAAAATTTAATCGAAAAGTTAGTTATCAAATCCGCACCATAAGAATTGATACGGATGTCCTTAACCAATAAGATTTTTATATATAATATATATATATATATATATTTATATATATAATATATATATATATATATATATATATATATACACACACATATATAACTTAGAATATATATATATATATATATATATATATATATATATATAACTTAGATCTTTTTTGAACTCATATTGTTAAAACAATAGTTAGAAAGTACATTATATCATATGGCGTCTTCAATATAAAATGATTTATGCATGTAGGCTTGAAGCACTATAATCGGTACATTCACTGATTACAAATAATTAAGTTCTAATCGATCTTGAGCACATAAAACAGAACAAGACACCTAATTTCAAGACAAAAATAAACTACATGTCTAAGACCTGAAATCGGTATCCACCTAGTAAACTGAGAAATATATAACTTAGACGTCACATTCATTTAGTCACTATATATCTGCTACTTTTTTCATTTGCCTCGATCTATGAATGTTATCTAGATAAGGTTCAAGGGATCCAAAGTAAATTGTTTACATGCAATTTGGAGTTAGGATATGAATAGAAGCGAAAATGCATGAAGACGATGAGAATGAAAAGATATATGTAGTTAATCTCTTAGTAAATTATTAATTTTTATTTCTTTCTAGTTTTCATTTATATATTCAAAACGAAACAAAGCTTTGCATTGGCAAAACAAGACTACAAACTTAAAACCAACTGTGTTATATCACTTCTATTGTGCGTGCCAACTGCCAAATGAGTTATAGGAACTATAAATAAGGCCGAATCAATATAAAGATTAGACGAAAGGGTATATATATATATATCAACGAAGTGTTTATGCACGATGTGTTTTTCATCAATTAAATATCGATGAGTACACTCTCCTCAGTGCAGCATTAAAATGCTGTTATGTGATTGCTTAAGTCGATTAACTTTTTATGAAAATTATATATCTAAAAGAACGATGACTTCGAATTTCTATGGAGTGAGCGGATAGAAACGGCCATTTTAATCCAGAGGCCATTTCAATTCCAAAGGCCATTAAATTCTGTCGTAAATGGAACTTTCATAGTTAGGGGCCTCGGCACAAGGAGCCAATCAATAGTAAGATTAAGAATATGATAAACAAGAACATATAAATAAGACTATGCTAATCACAAGTTTTGGCCAGTATGATGCTAGTTGAGCATTGTTTGTATTAATCAATTGAGGAAGACACGTTTTACGTTTATATATATAAGAAGATCAGAATATAAAAACAAATTGGATGCTTCTTATTAAGATTAGAAATCAAAATATATTATTTTGGTTTGCTATGCGCTAAATCAATGTTAGGTGTTCAAATTGTCGTCTCGTCTCGTTTGTATAGAGAATAGATATAAAATTTTAACTCATCATTCTCATTATTATTGTTTTGTTAAAATTCATAGTAAATGGTTGCATTCTATATTATTAGTAGTTTTATTGATGATTGAGGCATACCGTTGGGCCTCTTTTAGTTCACAGAAAGTTAGTTTCAAGAAAAGAAAGTCGTTGCGTTTTGAAACGTAAATGGAAATGAATCACAATCATGACTGAAGGAAAAATAGAGAGAAAATGGTTTTTTTCTAAAATCCAATAAAACCACTTTCTTTTCTTTTTATCTTTGCATTTATTACTCATAACATAAAATTTTATTATTTTAGTTACAAAATTTCTAATAACTTTTCCGATGATTTTCCTAATATTACCAAACATTATAATGAATAGCTCTCGAAAAGTTCATTTATACTATTTTTCACTCCCCAAGGAAAAGAAAAATATCTTTTTCGTGTACCAAACGAGGCCTTAGAGTCTCCTTAGTCTCTTTCATCCTCCTCTGTATTATTGTGACATAACAAATTTACAATTCAATAGCCCGAGCAATATATAGTTATGGAGTGAGGCATAGTGTTGTATAGAAGAGAGTTGTACAACAATATTACTAGAAATGTGCAATTTCAACCGGCCAAGTTTTTTATGGCAAGGGAAGGAGGCGTGGAATGAAGCGCTTACCTAAAAGAAGCAGGTGTCATCACTTGGTCCACATGCCAGGTCCGGGGCCGTCAAACATGTCCCCACGGACCCAACTGAATTTTGTTTGGTGGGGTGGAGCGGAGACCTATGTTATTGGTTTTTTTTTCTTTCTTCTAAATAGGTAAATTTTATTTTGAGAAGCAAAGCTTAGTTACATTGACTTTAGAAAAATATATATACACGAAATTAAAGAAAGAAAAAAATAGGCAAAAGTAGGAATGAGAGATGGGCGGCTCGATCATGCAAAATGTAATCAAACACAAATTTCTCAACAAGAATAGGATATACCAAATCATGTAAATCATGTTCCAACTCTAAAATTGAAGTCGCGCTATCAGAACTATCGAATAATAGTAGAAAGTCTCTTTGAGATTCTTACAATTTTTGAACGTCTTGAAAATTATTAATAATATTAAACACCACACACACGTTATGAACAAAAACATTATAACTTGTTAAGGAATAACATTTTAATAGATTAATTGGTTGAGCATACGATCTGTTGACAGTAGCCGCAGAGAGGCTACAGCAGGCCCACATACCCGCGGCAAGCGTACCAGGGCCCGGCCTTAGGGTCGGGACCGGATCACCAGCACCCGGCCTCGGGGCCTGGCACTCTATCCTGCCTCCAGGAGCCCAGGGGCCGGGAGCGCCAGCCTGCCTAAGAGGGCTTCAGAAAGTATAAGCAAAAGGGAATCAGTCCCACATCGAAGAGTAAGGCCAGTCCTTACCCCCAACCACCTATATATGGGCCCCAACTACCTTCTTTATGAGGTAACTCATCTCTCTCCCAGCTTACATACGTGTCTTGGTTATATATATTCCAACTATACTAACTTAGGCATCGGAGAGGAGAAGACCGGCCCGCCCGGTATTCCCCTTAGTGAGCAGGATTGTAGGAGATAGAGGTGGATTCATCAAGTATCTACTAGACCCCCGGGTTTAGGCAGAAACAATTGGCGCCGTCTGTGGGAACCTTGAACGAAAAGTCGTGTAAGCAACACCGTTGAGAAGGAGATCGGGGATGAATCAAGATAAAGGAACTACCGAGGAGGGAAACCCTGCAGTAGTGCAGGCGCTCGCCTCCACCCCAGCCGTTGAAAGGGAGCCGCGCCTCGACCGAAGCGACGGTCAGGAGGTAGGAAGCTACGGGGGACCATCCGGCGTGCCGGATCCCCATCGCAACAGCTCGCAAGGCAAAGGCCTGGCAGAGGAAGAAGACAGCCCAGAGCGGCGGGGCTTCGCCTTGACGTTCTCGGATGATTCGAGCGATCGATCCGAGAGCCCGGAGAGCCCGGGCCGGGACCCCACGTACAGCCCCGGCCATAGCGGTATGGCGGGAGAACTTCGGGCGATGGCCGCAGAGGTCAGCCGTCTGAAAGAGGAAAGCGACATGGACAGAGCTAAGTCCAACGCTCGGTACGAGGAGATGGAGGCAGTGAATACTGCACTGGTGGCCGCCCTGGAGAGGGGGCAGCAGCGCAGTGGCGCCATGGCCGAGGCACAGGCGGCAATCCCGCCAGTTCCACCTCAGCACACCGATGGAGGGCAATCTTCGGGCGGTCGGTCCCGTGACCCCGTGCAGCAGAAGCCGCCATTGGGTGCAGGCCCGCCAAAGAGAGCGACGACCTCCCGCCAGCCCGACGCCTCGTCAGTAGATGGAGCTGAGACGCCAACCGCGCGAGCACTGCAGGTGCTGGCCGACACCGTGTCGAGCTTGAAAGCCCAGATGGAGGCTAACGAGCGAAGGGCTGCGCGGCCAATGGAGGGCGCTCGGTTTAATGAACGTATGGGCCCCTTTTCGCACCGGGTCATAGAGTCGGGAAGGTCTGGCAACCAGAAGTCCCTCAAGCTCACCTACTCAGGATCCGGCTGCCAATACCAGCATCTGGACAGCTTCCGGTCCCAAACCTGCGCCAAGGGATACTCCGATGCAGTTTGCTGCAACATCTTCCAGGAGACCCTGTCCGGAGAAGCACTCAGCTGGTTTTACGAGCTTCCGGCAAACTCGATTGAAGCGTTCGAGCAGTTGGCCGACCGGTTTGTGGGCCGCTTCATCCTCCGAGTCGAGGGAGCCCGGACGTCGACCATCCTCTTCAATTGCAGGCAAGCCCCCGGAGAGGAGCTGAGAACCTTGGTCAACCGTTGGCAGACGGCTACGGCCGGAGTTCGGAACCTGGACAAGGGCATCGCCGAGATGGCATTTAAGCAAGGGCTCCGGGCGGGCAAATTTTCCTACGCCGTCCGGGTAGAACTCCCGCAGGGGTACGACGAGTTGATGGCTATGGCCATCCGGCATGCTCAGGCTGATAATGAGACCTATGGGCACCACCTGCTGGAGAGGAAGCGGGATGAGGAGCTGGAAGACCATCCCCGGGAAGAGAACCCCCCACCCGCCCAGGAAGCCAAGCCCAATCAGCGGACCGATAACCGCACCGCTAGGCCCAGCCGGAACGCCAATAACAGAAACTGGCCACAGCGGCAGCAAATGTCCTATTCTGATAAGCCTCAGAATGAGCACAAGCCAGCGCCGTTCCGCCAAGAGCGCCCCCTGGCAATCATGCCAGCACCACCGGTCAACCAAGAAGTCTTCACCGCTCTCACCACTTCCTACGAGGACATCCTACTTGAGAACGGGAGTGTCATTCCTCCACCGCCCCCGAGAAGGTTCCCAAAAGGGAAACTTACAACGGCGCAGACGGGCAAGTACTGCTCCTACCATGATGAGGCTACTCATCGAACGAGCAAGTGCCACGCCCTCAGGCAAGCGGTGTAGGTTTTGATTGATAACGGCCAGCTCCAGCGGTACGTGAGGAAAAGAGGAACAGACCCCGACCGGGAGAATGACCAGTCTTGGTAACCCCGCGGATCTGAGCGGTTAGTTTGGCATAGTTCACGGTCTAACCGTTGTAAAAACAAGTATATATGCAAACCACTTTTGAGAAAGTTTCACCGGCTCTGCCAGTTCCATTATATTCATATTCAGGCAAGTGTACAAGCAGTAACCGATCCGGAAACATTACAAGGAAAAGGGCAAGAAAATCCTAAGGACCTACGACTGCGCCTTCGGCAGGCAATCCGCCAGCCTCTCCTGCGGTACCCTCGTCGTCGACATCAGTTCCGGTATGGTCTTCAGCCCGGACAGACTCGGCACCGGTGGTAAAAGAATCCAAGTGCGAGCGAATCACTTCACCCGGCTCCTCCTCCACCGCCTCCTGATGGATGTCCGACTGCTCTTGGATATCTCCTTCAGCAGCAGTCGACATCAGGGAAGTGTCTAACCATCCCTTCCCCGCCCATTCCGTGTACGCATCCGAGATGCCTTCCTCCCTGGCCTTCACCAGAAACTCCAGGAACTGATCGCTCTCGCGGTATTTGAGAGCGACCCGCTCGAAGAGTTCCGGGTCAACTTCCCCGGCCGGAGCAGCAGGGCCTGCGTGCAGAGCAGCAGCTCCCACTTGGAGCTCGTCCACCTTGGACTCCAGTGCGGCCCTCTCCTCCTCCAGGAACCGATTCTGCTCTTTCAGCTCGGCCCTCTCCTTATCCAGGATCCGGTTCTGCTCCTCCAGCCTCTTGGCCCTCTCCTCCGATCTGGCCTTCTCCCGGGCCAAGCGAGACTTCTCCACCTCCAGGCGCTGCCGGGACTCGGATAGAGCAGTTATCTATCTCTGCAGCTCCGACAGCCCCTCGCTCGCGTCCGGTTCGTACCGACTGTACAGCAACTGCGCAACACCGAAGAGTTAGTCAAACAGCAAAGCAAGGCAAGGTTAGTCAAGCAGTATAGTGGTACCGTGCGGTACTTACCCGGAGGACGGATTCCTTGCATTTTGGACGGTTCCCGCCCGCCAGGATTCCAGCAACCCCGGGTCTATCCAGACCAAGGCCGGCCAGATCCGCCGCCACCTGCCGGGTGATTGCACCACTCGGGCTTCCCCTTGATGCATCCGCAGGCGCAGGACTACTCTGCCGAGCAGCAGCAGCGGCATTCTCCCCGGCAACGGTGGTCTGCGCGCCGCTGGTATTCCTGAACCGTTTGGCCAGATTCTCCCGTACCGACTCACCGGTCAGCGTCACCAGCGCAGAGGAAGGAACGTCTCCAACCTTCCGTTTTTCTCCCCGGCCCTCCGGAGAAGAAGATCGTGCGCTTGCGGGGAGAGCGCGAGCCACGCGCGGCACAGACACCGGGCGGTTGGGGATCCTGTTTGCTCCACCGGGAATCTTTAAGGCCCCCCCGGTGCTCTTGCCCTTTCCAGGCGCCAGCAGGCCTGTCGAATGATGGGTCTTCACCCGCTTCAGGACATAGGCGTCCTCGTCAACATCCATGGCCCTCCGCTCTGCATGGGTCACAAGCCGGCCGAACTCGTCCTCCACTGACGTCCGCGAGACGATCTCGGCCTTCTCCATCAACTGGTTGAGGAGATCTTCCCCGTCCATGGAGAGAGTGGTTTCGGGCTTGATAGTCGCCCGAGAAGATGCACCTGCAAGGAAAGCAAACGGTTAGTATATTGCAGAAGTTGACACAAAGTATCACCGCTCAACCGCTTCCTACGCACCGGGACCCCGCCCAAGCTGGCAGTATTCCAGCACTTCCCGTCGAATGAAGTTGTACGAACTCCGTTCCAGATCGTCCCAGCACCCGGCTATGGTCGAGATCCTCTCGCGCTCCAGGTCCGATAGTTCATACGACTGGTCACCAATGGGTTGGAAGGCGCCAGGAACACAGTACATTCTATTCCTCGCTTGCCACTTCCCGCCCACCATCACCACTTTCTTCCTCCAGCTGTTGTCTACCCACGAGGGCACATTGGTAACGATCGGTGGAGGCTTTCGGCTGTTGAAGGACAGGCAACCACGGGACCCCTGCTTCCGGGAGTACGACAGCCTGTACAGGGCCCGGAACTCGTTCACCGTGGGTATGTTCATCCCAGAGAACTCGTACAAGCAGCCGAGGCTCAGTAGTCGTCTCCACTGGAGCCCAGGAAGCTGAGCGGGTGACACTCGCAGCGCACTAAACATGTACTGCACGTAGTGTGGCAGCGGGAACGACAGTCCATGCCGGAACTGGTCCGGATGTGCAGCAACCCAACCTTTTTCCGGGTTGCAGGCGGACTCTCCAGGGTTCAAGGGCCGCAGCAGAATAGTATCCGGGATATCCCACGCTTCCCGCAATTCCTCAATCTCTTCCGGGGTCATGCTCTCCTCCGGTTCATCGCACACCACAACGTGCTTCCCTTTCCCCATGGTGTAGCTCGCAACCGGAGCATCTGCAAATCGCACCCCGTGCGGTATTTCGGTCTCAGAAGATTCAGCCCCGGAAGACGAAGCCGAGGACGGAGTAGAAACCCTGCTCCCGGAGCAGTCAGCAACCTCGGTCTCCGGAGATTCCGAACTCAGCCAGTCGTCCAGCCTCTGCGCATCGTCCACGAGGGGACCTCTGACAGCCGATTCGGAAACCCGGTCAGAACCTGAAGACGGCATCTTAACCTAGGAGAAGAACAAAAAACCCTAGCGCTTGTCAGCAACAGGTACAACAACGCCTTCTACGGCCTCTCCCCAAGTTCGCCGCAAAGCAGTTCCGTCAGCAGCAGAGACCCCCCCCCCCCCCCCCCCCCAAGGCAAAACAACAAACCCAGAAACAAGAATAACGATGGGGCAAAGAAATCAAACTTACCGATTAGTATGCTCAACCGAGGACAATCGGCCCGGGGAAAGCAGCGCGCAATGGTAGGGAGCGTTCAAGGAAAACAGATCTCGTGAGGCAAGAAAGGCTCAGAGTGCTCGCCGGATTTCTCCTTTCCTCTCAGTCTCTCTAAAGTAAGAAGCAACAACAGAAAGAAGAGTAGAAGAGGCCCTTTTATAGAGGGGACCAATGCCCTAGGCAATCGAAATCCCTCCAAAACAAGTAATCAGAGCAACTCAAAAGCCTGCGAATCCAGGCCCTCCATCTCAAGACTGCCCCGCGCTGGCACGTGTCCCAGCGTTGGTAACCTCCCCACGCCATCATAAACTGACGGGACTGATGGACTTCCTCCTTAAATGCATGTCAGCCATTTGTCCCACACACTGACGGCAGGAAGGTAGGAACGGGAATCAAGGAGTCAGGCCCTCCCACTTCCCCAGATTCCACGCTTGCACCACAATCTTCGCTGCATTTCTCGAAGACCTCTCTTGCGGTTATGATCATCCAACCGCTTGGAGAGCACCCATCCGGGTATGAAGCCTCGACTCAATATGGCTGGACGCCCGGTCGAGTTCCGCCCGGCACCACGGCAGTTAGCGGTTATGATTATTCAACCGGCTGCATGGCAATCTTCGCTGCATTTCTCGAAGACCTCTCTTGCGGTTATGATCATCCAACCGCTTGGAGAGCACCCATCCGGGTATGAAGCCTCGACTCAATATGGCTGGACGCCCGGTCGAGTTCCGCCCGGCACCATGGCAGTTCGCGGTTATGATCATTCAACCGGCTGCATGGCTTCTTCATCGCATATTACTGGAGACCTCGTCCGGATATGGCATGGCGTACAACGGTCGAGGTCTGTCCAGTCGCATCTCTTTTGGGGGAACTCGTCTCGATATGGCAGGACGCCCGGTCGAGTTCCGCCCACCGGCTTCGACGCATTCAACCGGCTCCAGAACACATCCCGGGAATAGGATCCACCCGGCACCATGGCAATTCACTGGGGGACTCGTCCGGAGATGGCATGACGTCCGGGCAACGGTCGAGTTCCGCCCAGTACCATGGCTGACCCCGGTCATGAGAACATTCGACCAGCTTGGGCTTTATACACCCGGGTGAGTCTACATCTAACCCATGTACGCTTGTCCAGCAGGATAAAAACTCTGCATCGCACTAGCTGCGGCAACAGGGGGATGCATGGCGAGCTTTGTCACCTCAACGCCGCCCCCCTACCAGGAACATAATGCACCTGGCCCATGGCACTTCACTGGGGGACTCGTCCGGAGATGGCATGATGTCCGGGCAACGGTCGAGTTCCGCCCAATACCATGGCTGACACCGGTCGAAAGCATTCGACCGGCGGGCTTTATACACCCGGGCGAGTCTGCATCTAACCCATGCACGGTCGTCCAGCAGGATAAAAACCCTGCATCGCATTGAAAGGCGATCAAACACGAGGCTACATGGCGAGCCTTGTCACCTCAATGCCACCCCTTTACCTCAACGCTTATTTAGTTTAAGCTGAGAAGAACTAGCAAGTGTTCGCCGGTGCTTCGACCAGGCCGCAACACCAGGGTAATCTCCCTGCAGCCTAGCAACGGGAAACTCATCCCGTTTCGGCATATAGCCCGGTAGAGGCTCAGTGAATCCCGTTTCGGCATATAGCCCGGTAGAGGCTCAGTGAACTCCGCTCCGCTTCGATTCGGCGTATCAACCAGTTGAAGCCTAGTGAAGCTCCGCTTCGTACCGATAGGGCAGAGTGCCCGGCCGAAATTCCGTGCACATTCCTTGCATGGCGGATTTCAACGCCTCATTATCATTCCATGCACACGTCTGTTGCATGGCATCATGGCATCATGACATCATCATTATCATCTTGGCTCCATGCTCATAACACCACACTTAGTCATATTGCTGCTTATATTGCAAGTATGCTTATAAACTATTGCTTCCCATCGGTAACAGGTACTCACCTCGGTCACGCCCAATCTTTAACGCGGACTTGGGGGACTGGGCACCGGTAGATTGGTAACCCCGCGGGTCTGCGGGACAAGAGCAAGACAGATTTAAGTCCCCATTCAAGATTGCACTTGACCGGGAACTTGGGGGACTTGTTGACAGTAGCCGCAGAGAGGCTACAGCAGGCCCACAGACCCGCGGCAAGCGCACCAGGGCCCGGCCTTAAGGTCGGGACCTGATCACCAGCACCCGGCCTCGGGGCCTGGCACTCTATCCTGCCTCCAGGAGCCCAGGGGCCGGGAGCGCCAGCCTGCCTAAGAGAGCTTCAGAAAGTATAAGCAAAAGGGAATCAGTCCCACATCGAAGAGTAAGGTCAGTCCTTACCCCCAACCACCTATATATGGGCCCCAACTACCTTCTTTATGAGGTAACTCATCTCTCTCCCAGCTTACATACGTGTCTTGGTTATATATATTCCAACTATACTAACTTAGGCATCGGAGAGGAGAAGACCGGCCCGCCCGGTATTCCCCTTAGTGAGCAGGATTGTAGGAGATAGAGGTGGATTCATCAAGTATCTACTAGACCCCCGGGTTTAGGCAGAAACACGATCATAAATCACATTGTGTATGATTGACTAAGTACACCAGCACCAATCATTTCCCCCGCTTGATCCACCAATGCTTCTTTTTAGTGCCTGATCCAAAAAAAAAAAAAATTAATCTAGTTCGTGATAGAAACAAAAAACTTTTCTAGTGTGGAGTGTGGACCAGAAGTTTCTCACTAAAAATCTTTCATAAAATATGATGAAAAATTAGTGCGGGAAAAAAGCTTTTCTACCTAAATAAAAATATCTCCAACCCAAAATATGGAAAAGCATCTATCATTATGAGCACATAAACCCGCATATTCCAGCTGCCAACCCGCGGCTACAAATCTCCTGGACAAATCCAGAGACCCGCATTTTGGTAATCCCAACGTGCCCAATTTCATCGGCTCTCTCGCAGTTTCCACCACTGGTTAAATTACGTAACTGCCACTCATCCCCACCAATCATTACCAGTCCGAACCTGCCCGCGCAATTAAGGTCACCGCCTCCGTGAGGACACAGACATTTAATTTGTGCGACGCGTCGTATGTTTTTCACCCAATTTGACCTATCAGGGAGAGGCCGACTTGTACACTTGCACCCCTGCAGTGAAGATTTGGTCCGTCCATTTAAAAAATACCCTGTGATTGATTGCAACATTTCTTTGTTGTTTTGGTCATTATCGATTTAGAAGCTGGTGCCTATCACTTTCCTACTTAAGTCTCATGATACCAATATAAATTGACACACTAGTCTCACACTCTCACCTGCTCACCAATCTAGTGTTTTAGTCAATCAATTCACCCTGATATCTTGCTTTTTTTCTCCATTAAAACCTATCGTTGGTTTTGGTACTTGACCCACTTGAGGTGATCGGCTGATGTTTTAGTTTTCTTAATTACGAAAATACTCGATGAGATACACAAGAAAAAACAAAATATCATATTCTTTTGTCGAAGAAAAGCGGGCGGACTTCAATTTTGTGAAAATTATTTTATACACCAAAGTACAAGTGATTTAGTATTTATTATAAAATATTTAATATGATTTTCCGTTATGAACAATTATTCTACGTACTAAGGTGCAAGTGAGTCCATACTCAAATATTCAATTTTAACAATTCGTTTAATTAAAAACTATTTGCATGACCCAAATATTCGAGGAAATTGTGAAGATAAAATTGTAAAATACTATAATTAAAGCAAATTAGAGAAAAACCACAATGTTAGCATGAGTAACAACAATATAAATCGCAAAGTAAAAAAACTATGAAAAGTAGAGTCCACAATACTCAGTCATTAAGACATTAAGAGACACTAACGGAGTTGAAAAAATGACACCGTAAATGATTCGCACACTATTGGTACAAGTACACGTCGGTGCTCTTAATCTCTCTTCGAATTGAAACCGTTTATAAACAAGTTGTATTCTATCATAACTTGTTCCAGCCAAGAAAAAAAGTGTAGTGCCAATAAATCCGTGAGAAATTATTTGTAAAATGGCCCCATAGAGCCCTATATCGCTTATAGAACTAATTCCTATAATTATGAAACTCATATAAGATACACAAGAATAGGTTTTTTTTTTTTTTTTTTAAATTACGCTGACCAGGAGATGTTAAACCTACATAGATAATTTGAATTGTGCCTACTATCATCAACCAGGGAGAAAACATAGAATGGGCATGGGGTTTATATCACTCCTTCTCGGCTAATAATTAAGCCAAGTCTAAAACAAAACTATGTAGTTAGAGGGGAGTGGATTCCACACATCAATGTGCACTTTCACCAATTGGGTGCAAGTCACGTACGCTGTCAGTTTCTCCTTTTGTGTCTCTTGACGCCTTAGTGGCTGGGTCTTATGAATGATGTTTTTATTGGTATTTTTTTTTGTAATTTTTATTGTTATTAGTTGCTACTCATACTAACATCGTGGCTCATCTCCAGTTAGCTATTTTCCTCTTGAATTATACTATTTTACAAGTTTATCATCATTCGCCTCTAAAATGTTATGAATATATAAATAGTTGGTAATTAAATAAATGAATTTTTGTATGTGATAAAAAAACTGCGCCGTTTAGTCGATAACCCGAACAGATGCAGGGGTTGGCCATCAAGATGGAAGATACATTTATTAGTATACAACCAAGACTAAGTTTTTCATATTTAAAGCATAGGTTTAATTGTCGGCACCTGATGATCACCCTTAATTATTAGTTTTAGTTAGTGGACAAATGCTTTTCCATTCATGGATTTCGTTTTCACATCCTTCTTTAATTTACGTTACGCTCGTGACCCTCCAATTTGTACTCCGTAACAGTAACACACAAATAAGTTAATGCCTTCTCCATCCTTCTTCCTCATATATGGTGATATTTTCCAAGAGCAAAATATCTCAAACCCCATTTGCCATCTAGCTAAGCGAGCTAGTTTCTTAATCAGTGTTTTGACCATGATAAACATTATGACCTATAAGCCAACAATTTTAATGTGATCGATTGGGATTGAGGAAAAGAAAACTCATGCTTATGTTAAAATGATTTGGAGATTTTATCTATCTACCAATGAGTGACATGGAATCTAGCAAGCATGCCTCTTTTTTTTTTTTTTTCGATGATGTAGTAAGCATGCCTTTAATATCAAAACGCATATGGAAACCAATAAAAACGCCCAGCTATGGATATCTAAAAAATATTAATTGAAGAAAATAAGTTAATGACATTTTAATAATTCAAAATTCAATGCATTATACCGAATTCAAATATCTATATGCTGAAATTTCACAATTAGTTATCGTCATATTTCATGTAAGCTAGCTTAATTCTATTGAGTCGAATTTCAGTTAAAAAATTGACGATTGACGTCATTAAAAAAATATAAAAACTAAACAAACACACAGTAAAAAATAATATTTATTCGGTATTTGACTATGATAATTAAGATATTTATGTCCGTCCGCTAATTTTATTTATTTCGATAACATAAGTGGCTCACATAAATAGAATATTGTAATAATCACCGTTAACGATAGAGGGAAAGATGAAAGATCTCATTTGTTAAGGTAATAAACCGCCTACGAGGTTACGGCTAATTTCTATTTCATTTTTGGTAAAATTTAAAAATAGAGGCTGATCGTTGACCAGATTCAGGTGAGACCAGAAAACTGCGAGGAAGGGGTATAATAGGGAAGCCCCCGGACCTACTTCAATAACGACACTCCAGGAGGAGCCAGCTCTCAGAAATTTTATGCCATATATTGCGAGACCAAAGCAAATCATACCTAGTCGTAGTTCTATACTCTCAGTACTCTTGCGCCTCCTCCCCCCAACCCAGCCATGGGCCGTGGGCCCCCACCACCTCCCTCCCCGTCCTTCGCCACTTCCACCACCTCCACCACAACTCTCCTCGGGAAGTACCAGATGGGCCGGATGCTGGGCCGGGGCAGCTTCGCCAAGGTCTACAAGGCCCACGCCTTAGCCGACGAGACTCCCGTCGCGATTAAAATCATCGACAAGCTGAAGACACACGCCGCCATGGAGCCGCTAATTCTCCGGGAGATCTCCGCCATGCGCCGCCTTCAGGATCACCCTAACATCCTCAGAATCCATGAAGTGATGGCGACGAAGTCGAAGATCTACATCGTCGTGGAGCTTGCCACCGGCGGCGAGCTCTTCGCCAAGGTCGCCCGCCACGGCAAGCTGCCGGAGTCTCTGGCCCGTCGCTACTTCCAGCAGATCGTCTCCGCGCTCCGCTTCTGCCACGACAACGGCGTCGCACACCGCGACGTGAAGCCGCAGAACCTCCTCCTCGACGGCAACGGCGACCTAAAAGTCTCCGATTTCGGACTCTCGGCCCTGCCGGAGCAGCTCAAGAACGGCCTCCTCCACACCGCCTGCGGCACACCGGCGTACACCGCCCCGGAGGTCCTCTACCGGGTCGGGTACGATGGCTCCAAGGCCGACGCGTGGTCCTGCGGCGTCATCCTGTTCGTCCTCCTCGCCGGACACTTGCCGTTCGACGATAGTAACCTCGTCGCGATGCACAAGAAGATTCAGCGCCGCGATTACGTCATCCCTGCGGCGATTTCGAAGCCGGCGCGGCGGATCATATACCAGCTCCTCGACCCGAACCCGAACACGCGGCTGAGCGTGGAGGCCGTTATGGAGAAGGCGTGGTTACAGAAGGCGTTGGATTTGAAGTTAATATCCGACGGCTGCGATTTAATCGAGAAGCCGGCGGCGAAAAACGACGTCGTTTCGGGGATGAATGCTTTTGATATAATATCCATGTCGTCGGGGCTGGATTTGTCGGGGCTTTTCGAGGCGGAGAATAGGAGTGAGAGACGGTTCACGGCGAATGTGGCGGTGGAGAAGGTGGCGGAGAAGGTGGGCGAGGTTGGGGAGAGGATGGGGTACAAGGCGGAGAGAGGGAAAGGAGGGATGAGCGTTGGGTTGGGGAAAGGTGGTGGGAAAGGAGGGAAAGGACGACGTGTCGTTTTGGTGGTGGAGATGATGGAGGTGGCGGAGGGTTTGATTTTGGGGGAGGTGAAAATGGTGGAGGGTGGAATTGAGTTTCCGGAGATTCTTTGGGAGGATTTGAAGACAGGGTTGGGGGACGTTGTGGTGTCATGGCAAAACGGTGCCGTCTAGGTGTGATGTGTTGAACATGGAGTCTTTGCTTGTACATGAAGAAGAAGAACAGACTACGATGACTCTTTGGATTTTTGGAAGCTTAAATTAGTGTTGTACATCAGATTAGCTGTGGTATTAGTAGTTGATTAATCAAATCTTAGTTTCGTTTTACGCCTCCATGCTAGCTCTAGATTCTTTCATGTTGTTAAGCAAATTCTGCTAATAATCTCCCAGTGTAATCATATAACTTCTCTACAAGCTTAACCAGTGTTGTGTTCTAATTATCACTCTACTAGCCTTAAGGATTCATATCTGAATCGATCTTATGATTTAGATGCAGAAAGAAAATTCATTTTCTAGCAAAGAACAATCTCTACCTCAGTTAGTATTATGATATGACAGAGATTCGATTCTTTTTAGTAGTAAAATGAACACACTTTAAATTCACAATATACTTTCGTTGGTGATTTTATTGTTTTGTCAATTTAATGAGAAAAATATAAAAATATGGAACCGAGAATGAGTCCAAAATTGGTAATTCAATATAATAACTTCATTATATGTGAATTACCAAAATAAGATCGACTCATTATGGCCGTTGAAATATTGAAGAAGTTGTTATTTTAGACTTTTCATATTGCTCGTGTGAAAAGTGTGGCCAGAATGTCCTTTTGGGACGCATAATACTTTTACAGATAGAGAACGACGAGATCTACAAGACTCACTTTAGTGATCCTCTTAGATTTAAGCCAAAAGACACTACCAGAAAAAAGGCTTTTCCCGACGAAATTAAAAAAAACGGCCGACGAATTAAAATTTTCGTCGGTACTTCCAACGAATAACCGACGATACTGTTTTTTCGTTGGTATAAACAAAAATCGTCGGCTATATTCATATTTCAGTCGACGATTTGGATTTTCGTCGGCCTTTCTCTGAAACATTAGCCGACGAAAACTTTAGAAATTTTGGCCGACGAAATTGACATTTTCTCGTCGGCCATAACTATATTGAAAAATACATATTTTATTTTAGACAGAAAACGACGAAAGAATAGCCGACGAGTATGTCTCTCGTCGGCTATGATTTAAAAAAAAAAAAAATGACCAGATTCCATTTTCTATCACTAACGATAAACCATTGCTTCATCCTTCAAACAGAAAAAAGTCGTGAAATAAGATATGACCAAAATGATAAAATACGTTTATAGTTGAAAAATGACAAGATTTCGATAAAATCTGAGTGTCGAAAGATGCGGTCAAAGGTTTTATTCCTTCGTTTCCCTAATGGTAGCGTTACCGTCGGTAAATATTTTGAGGAAATTTTTTATACGATTAGTTGGATCTCATAGATTTGAAACTATTATCTGTTGAAGGTCAGGCCAAAAAACATCATTTAGACAGTCCAATTACCATTTCTAAGCGTTTAGAGGTTTGAACTACCCGGTTGACCGTTCCGATCGAGCCTTTAACGTTGTCAGCTGAAGTTGGATTTTTTTTCATACATGTATTTAATCTTAACGGTGATATCTGACGGTTGGAATAGATTTTCTAAACTTTTAGATTCAAAATCATAACACATGCACTAATGTTCCCTAACTTGTTTATTAAGTGTTTAAGTGAATGTATAGTTTCAAATAGTTACTATACGTAGACTCTTCAAATGCAAAAATGTTGTGAAATAAGATATGACCGAAATAATGAAATACGTCTAAGGTTGAAAAATGACAAGGTTCTGATAAAATCTGTGTGCCGAATGTTACGGTTAACTGTTTTTTACTTTCGTTTTCCTATGGGTAGCCTGACGTTCGTTAAATCAATTTTGTAAAATTTTTATACGATTAGTTGCGTCTCATTGATTTGAAACTATTATCTGTTGAAGGTGAGGCAAAAAAACGTCATTTAGACAGTCCAATTACCATTTCTAAGCATTTAGAGGTTTGACTTACCCAATTGACCGTTCCGATCGAGCCTTTAACGTTGTCAGCTGAAGTTGGATTTTTTTTCCATACATGTATTTAATCTTAACGGTGATATCTGACGGTTGGAGTAGATTTTCTAAACTTTTAGATTCAAAATCAGAACATATGCACTAATGTTCCTTAACTTGTTTACTAAGTGTTTGAGTGAATGTATAGTTTCAAATAGTTACTATACGTAGACTCTTCAAATGCAAAAATGTTGTGAAATAAGATATGACCGAAATAATAAAATACATCTCCGGTTGAAAAATGACAAGGTTCTGATAAAATCTGTGTGCCGAATGTTGCGGTTAACTGCTTTTTACTTTCGTTTTCCTATGGGTAGCCTGACGTTCGTTAAATCAATTTTGTAAAATTTTTATATGATTAGTTGCGTCTCATTGATTTGAAACTATTATCTGTTGAAGGTGAGGTCAGAAACCGTCGTTTAACTAGACTAATTTCCGTTTTTAAGCGTTTAGATGTTTGACTTAGTGGTTTGACCTATAGTTTAGCCGACGAAAATTATATTTCGTCGGCTAAACTCTTGCGATCCGCGCCTTTTTATTGTCCGCCGTTGGATGGCTCAGATCCGACGGCTGTTGATCTTCCAAAGTATAGCCGACGACATTCAAAGAATAGCCGACGAAATCTTTTAAATCGTCGGCTATTCTCTCTGCGATCCTCGCCTTTTTATTATCCGCCGTTGGATGGCTCAGATCCGACGGCTGTTGATCTTCCAAAGTATAGTCGACAACATTCAAAGAATAGCCGACGAAATCTTTTAAATCGTCGGCTATTCTCTCTGCTATAAAAGCTGAAAGTCGCAGTCAGCCCGAGTTTTCTCTCCTCCTCCTCCTTCCCCTCCTCCTGCGCCGTCTGCTCCTTCCCCTCCTCCTCCTCCGGCCTCCTCCTCCTCCTTCTCCTCCAATCTTAACGGTAGTTTTTTCTTTTTTTTTTACAATTTATTTTAATTGTTTAATTTAGGTATATAATTTAGATATTTAAGTGTGTGTTAAATTGTTATATATATTGGTTATATATATAAATTGTTAGATTAATTATATATATAAATTTGTAGATTAATTATATAAATTGTTATATATTTGTTAATATATACACATATTTGTATATATATATATATATATATATATGTTAATGTATATTTTAATTGTTATATATAAATTGTTAAATTAATTATATATATAAATTGGTAGCCTAATTATATACACTACCAGAAAAGGCATCATAGCCGACGAATTTAAGTCGTCGGCTATAATGGTTATAGCCGACGATATCGTCGGCTATAATTATTATAGTCGGCGATTTCGTCGGCTATAACCATTACCCGATGACATATCGTCGGTTATAACATCGTCGGAAATACGCCGTCGGTAAAACTATACCCGATGACGATATCGTCGGCTATAACCATTTTAGCCGACGAAATACCACTACAGACGACGAATTTCGTCGGCTATAATGGTTATAGCCGACGAATAAAGAGTTCGTCGGCCGTTATTTGCAATTTCGTCGGCTATAATGCCTTTTCTGGTAGTGATAAATGGTTATATTTATGTTAATATATAAATGGTTATTTGTATGTATATATATGTTAATGATGAAATATAATTATATTTGTATATAAATGGTTATATTTATGTTAATGGTTAATATTATTTAAAATTAGTTAAATTATAAATATTAATTTGTTAGTATGTTTTACCGAATACGAGCTCCGTACCCACTTTACCGAATACGACAAATATGGTCGTATGAGTACTCCAAGAGAGTTCATGTTCAGGGAGTACGAGTGGCGTTGGTTGAAGACAGTAGACTTCAACAACCCAGTTATGCAGGTAAATACTAAACTTAACTATAAATGTTTATTTTGTTAATATTTTAATTATTAGTTTAATTATTTTATAATTATTACACTAATATTTTTTGATGCATTTTTCTAATATTTTATTATTTGTTTGAAGGAACGGTCTCGGATAAACTCTGCGAACCGCCGCCGTAACACAACCCCCCATCATGGTGGTTCTAGGCCATTTTCACAATATCAGGAGGAGGCGCTTAGAGATCATCCTTTAAGCAACCCGTACGTAGAGACGTTCAAGAAGGCTTATCCATTAGCGACAGAAGAGCTTGTAAGTCGTTGATTACGATTTTAAAATTTTAATTATTAATTTTACTTAATTATATATTTGTTAGAATATTTTTTTTTTTTTCCCGTTCAATTAGGAGAGGGTGAACCGGGCCGAAGAAGAAGTGTTGCAGGAAGTAGTTCGGGAGACACAACCGAACATTTCAGAGGAAGATCTGCAAGAAGTCCTGAGCTAGGTCGACCGATCGAATGTCCAAACTGCAGCGAGGATATTCGACGCAGCCTTCCCAAAACGGTCAAACGACTACTACTGCCGGGGTTTGGGAAGTTCTGGAATAGGGGTCCTGAAGACCACTAAGGGAGCTCAAAAGAGGGGAGGCGGGGACACCCAATAGATGAAGGAGGAAATGCAGAGATTGGCAGAAGAAAATGCAAGATTGGCGGCTCAGTTCCAGAGAACACAGCAGTATCATATGGAAATGGAGCGTTGGCATGCTGAATGCGAGAGAATTCGGCGACAGAACTACGTCGGCCAACAAAACTGGTGGTATGCTATGTTCGCGGCACAACAACAAGGCCTTGAACCCCCGCCCCCGTTTGAGCCGTTAGATGAACCTCGAATGCCGAGAGCTCCCGAGTTCATTCAGCAGGATGACGAGCATGATGGACAGCAGGATGGTGGCCAGGATTAGGGTTTAGGGTTTAGGGATGGAACAAATTAAATAATTAATGAAAAACGTGTTTCTTGTTGGATTGTCATTTTGAATTGCAGGTTGCTTAGAATGGTAATTTAAAAATTAATTTAAATTTTTTTTCCCCAAAATGTAAGAATAGCTGACGATATTGACATTATTTCGTTGGCTATCACTGCTATAGCCGACGATTTTTAATAAATTTCGTCGGCTATAACTGTTATAACCGACGAAAATTACATTATTCCGTCGGTGGTCTATGTTAAATAGTGACGGTTTCGTCGGCTATAACTAATTAATGCCTCTTAAAATATTAATATATTCCGACGAAATCTTCATGTCATCGGCTATATTTCAAAACAAATAACCGACGAAACAGAAGAGATCGTCGGCTATATTTTACGATATCGTCGGCCATCTGTGAAAATATCCGACGAATTTCGTCGGGTATTATGCCAAGGTTTGGTCGACGAAATGTATTTTCGTCGGTGATAATGGCCGACGATTTCGTTATTTCGTCGGGCATATGTGAAAATGGTCGACTATTTCATTATTGTCGTCGGCATTCGTTATTACCGACGCCGTTTTATGGACGAATAATAGCCGACGAAATTTTCGTCGGTAGAAGGAATACCCGACGAAAATTTTGAATAGTAAACGAAATTTTTTTCGTCGGCTATTCTGTCCGATCTGGTAGTGAGATATCGTCCTAATCATCCGATTCGGGATTTAATATATTTAGGATTATATTTATGATTTTGAATTTAATTAGATTTTCTAATTCAAGTATTGTTGTTTATGATTTCTAGTTGTATTAGGTTTTTGTTTTGTGCTCTATATATAAAACACATCTTAGCTTGTAATCAAGATCATTAGAATCATATTATATATTATTCAATCAGAGAGTTTTCTCTTAATTTCTGATTAATTCCAGACTTCTATATAAGAGTTTATCGCTTGTACACTCTCTCAATTTTTTATAGGGCTTAACGCTTCTTAGTCCCAATACTTCCTGTTGCGTCACATTCCCGATATATTTCTTTAAAACTTTTATAGTTAACCTAAAATTTCTTCAACCAATTTGATTCTAACGTTGCTGTTATCATCCTTGTTAACTTTCTTCGATAATTTATTTTCGACTGACTTTTAGTTGATTATGCCAATTTGTTAGGGTTTCAAAATGACAGTGTAATTTCAAATTGATATTTCTGTTGTCGAAGAGATATTCCGATATTTTGATCATTTCATTTATGAGACTCATCGGCAAGTTTGTCTTGCATACGACACAGACGCATCACTAGTTCACTACGCGATGAAGAAATGAGATCTAATTGGCCAGCGAGCGAGTTGAGCAACGCGGCGGTGCTAGCTGTTTGGACGCTGTGTTCATCTCTGGCCAAGTCAGACGTCTGTTGTTATTGGCTCTCTATGCCCATCTGGAAACAAATGCATGCTTCATGCAGACACTCAACTACTCTATCGCATCCAAACAGATCGGTAAGAATAAGTGCTTCTGAGAAAAGCTTAACAATGATCACGCACATATATCGTTCTTTCTCAGAAAATTCACATGAGATGACACCAGCTAATTAGCTGTAAGGTTTAACCTGAAACATCACCACCATCATTACGCGGTTACAGATGAAAAGCTGGTACAGCTTCAAACCCACCATGGAAATTTAAGCAGTATTATATTGTCCGTACGTTGTTGTAGTTCTAGTTCTACGTACCTATTGATTATACCTATATACATGGAAAGTCTTATAATAATTAAGTGAATAATGTCAATATCGTCGTATAATCAAAGCCTCAAATTCTCAAATGTCGATTCGATCAAAATTATCTAAATATTGGTCGACAACAACAACAAACTAAGGGCATCTCCAACAGCTTTCCTATTTTTTTTTGTAAAATAGGGAAGCAAAAGTCAGAATCTCTAAAAAAATTATGCTCCAACTCCAAGAGCTTTCCCATTTTGGAGATTTTCACATTTATTACAACTACATTCATATTTATTTCAACAATATAATATTCTTTTATTTATTTATTTATTTTCAAACATGCAATAAATACTCTATATCTAATACATTTATTGTAAATTGTAATTAATGATTACTTTTAAGTTATTCTATAATAATAAATTTATTTATTTTAAATAAAAATCTATATAAAATTCTATAATTAATGATTACTTTTTAGTTTTCTGTGTCAAATTGATTTGATCATTAATTTTTCATTCTGCAAATTTTTCTTTCTCTCTCTACAAATATAGGGATGCATATATTCTCTCTCATCCAAATCTCCATTTTAGAGAATGAGATGGAGAATCTGTTGGAGGAGATTTAGAGCCCAAAATCTCCAAATTTAAGTAAAATCCCTATTATAGGAAATCTGTTGGACTTGCTCTAATTAAGCTCTCTTATAATCTTGTATATCATTAGGGCATCTCCAACAGCTTCCCTATTTTTTTTGTAAAATAGGAAAGCAAAAGTCAGAATCTCTAAAAAAAATTATGCTCCAACTCCAAGAGCTTCCCCATTTTGGAGATTTTCACATTTATTACAACTACATTCATATTTATTTCAACAATATAATATTCTTTTATTTATTTATTTTCAAACATGCAATAAATACTCTATATCTAATACATTTATTGTAAATTGTAATTAATGATTACTTTTAAGTTATTATATAATAATAAATTTATTTATTTTAAATAAAAATCTATATAAAATTCTATAATTAATGATTACTTTTTAGTTTTCTGTGTCAAATTGATTTGATCATTAATTTTTCATTCTGCAAATTTTTCTTTCTCTCTCTACAAATATAGGGATGCATATATTCTCTCTCATCCAAATCCCCATTTTAGGGAATGAGATGGAGAATCTGTTGGAGGAGATTTAGAGCCCAAAATCTCCAAATTTAAGTAAAATCTCTATTATAGGGAATCTGTTGGACTTGCTCTTACAAACTAATGGTTCACTTTTGACCTTAAAAAAAAAAATGGTTCGCTTTGGATATTAAAGGCGATTGTTCAATGTTGGTTTGTACTCAAACTGAGGGTACCTTCTCCAAAATAATAATAATAATAATAATAATAATAATAATAATAATAATAATAATGAGGGTGATGATGATACGTCCGAGAATGATATAATTCGTGCTTTCATATCTCAAGTTCCTATGGTTAGAATACGTCGTGTTTGTATTTTAAAAAAAATGAATGGTGCATCCTATAGAGGCAAATCCTTACCAAAAGGAACTGCAAGGAAGTGAGGCAAATGAAACATGGTTTCACATATGAGAATGATGATGGACACTAGCTAGCACTAGGGTTTACAGAAGCAAATGAAAGAAGCTGCTCATCACTCTCAAATATCGCCATTTCATCTTCATCAAGTGTCACCCATGCTTCGATTCCATCTCCACATTTTGTGTCACTCAACACAAATAGGTTCTTCTCGTTGATTTGGTTAGTAACCCATGTAGGTTTCCCCCACCCAAAATGAATTTCATACACAGGGAGCTTGCATAAACTTGTGGCCCTATAAATACTGCTGCTTCCCTTGGTGTTTCCGTGCAGCTCGGCCCTCTCTCTTAACCACTCAGCGATCACCAAGAACCCTTCTTCCCCTTTGAATTTTCCCGCCTTCTTGTTGAGGAAGCCTCTTAGTTCTCTACTCATATTTTCCACAAACTCATGCAGTTCCATCTCGTTTGGTTTGAATACCACTTGAAGCGGCCAAACCCAATTTCCCATGGCATTTTCCGGTACCACCGAACCCATACTTCTACGGAGACTCACCATTTGAAAAAAAACAGCAGTGCTTGAGCTCGTATCGCGGTTCGATTGGTAAGATGCAGCACAAGCACTTCTCAAGAGGATTGCTGAAACAAGTTGTACGTTTGTACTACCTAATTTAGCCTTGAGATCGGCAAGCTTCATGGCATCAAACACGAACCTCCGAGTAGTTACAGTTTGATACTTTGGTAACTTGAAGTTGTTTACGAAGGAGTCTTTAGCCGGCAACACAGATGCTCCATTGAACTGTGGTACCACTGTTTGACGATCATATTCATCATCACGATTTATAAGATGAGGTTGCATCTGCGATCTTGTGCGATGGCGACACAGCAAGGGCGATTCCTCCGCAGTTAAAACGACTCATTTGGACAAGAAAAACTGCAGAACCTAAGGCCGAATCTGCAGTTTGAGGATCAAACTGCGGGACGAGGTTGTTGAGTAAGCTCTCCTCAGGAAATTTTAGAAACTCCGAGAGCTGACAGTTGACTTGTGCCTCAAGAAAATATGCTCCTTCGTCATTGCAGTCGAGGGAAGCAGGGCCGTTTAGTCGGCCGGCGAGGGGATAAAAGTGAACAAAAGCTCTGGATAGCGATGTTTGTATGATCTGCAAAGCATTATTAGAAGCACTGGGGTAGAAATATATGGTAGTAGTGTATAAGGTAGGATGGAAGAGTTGGTCCAAAAGAGAAAGGTCGAGGGTTCTCTGGTGATGAGGAGTTGGAGAGGAGGGCCTAATGATCCTTCTAGAGGTGATATTGACCAGTGAATGAAGGCATGTTGTTGGTGAACCCATGGGATCGGATGATAACTCAATCACTCATCACTCCCACACTTTAGAACCAAACTATATATAACACCAATGCCAAAACCTAGATTAGGATTAATGGGATGAGTGGATGACGTCGATTTACAATCGAAGCATTTTATCTAGTTGACTAACTATATGAAATTACCGATCATAACGTTCGAGCTACAGCATAACTCATTTCCACGATCTCATATTAAGGAGTCACCTGGCCACCACACACGCAAAATTATTCAAATTGATCAACTTTGCTATTTCATTGTGTGGCATTACACCAACTAGCCTTCCAGCTCCAAGCGCACAAAAAGGCCGTTCGTTTTGTATTTCTCATTTTACACCATATAATTGTCATATTAATACGTAAAGCTCTGTAACCCACTAGTCCTAAATGGAGTACGGAATTCAGTTGTCCGTTTCGTCCTCGTTTATCAAGAAAACAATACAACTCCGACTAAGAAAATGATTATGTTGGTCAAGAGGGAGTAAACCAGTTGACCGTCTCGTCTTGCCGGGGAAACCTGCCATTTTCATTGCGTCGCATAAGTAAGAGCTTCTTTAACGTACGCTTCCAACTTCAGCAAAAGCATTTATCAACACGCCAAAGACAATAACATCAGGCTGCACATTGTATCCAACCATCTGTCTATAAACTTCCTCTGCTGTTTCCAATTGGCCTAATTTTGCAAAGCTTGATATCACAGCACAATAAGCTAGGGATGCAATCACGTACCAACCCTGACTCATGCATTTTCTTCAGATAAGGCATTGCAGTATGTGGCATATCAGCACTAGTCAAAATTTGTATCAGTGAACTATATATAGCTACACCCGGCCCGTCCGGAATCACACCATGACTTTCCATGCTATCAAACAACTGACAACCTCTACGTACTCTATTGTTTCCCAAACCCCATTTGCTTTGATCATCCCGTTGAATTCGAGGACACTCAACTTCTTCATGTACTTCAGCAATTGCAAACTTTCAAGGCATGCCGACGCTCTGTATATATATATGCATCGATCAATATTGGCAGAGTAGCAATCGGATCCATCTTCCCTGAGAGATGAATTTCATGAACCAAAACCAAGACTTCTCAAGCATCCCCGCTTCTATGTACATTCTAGTCAGAGCCGAATGAGTCATCAATCTCAATTAGTCCTCTTCCATCAATCTCCAATGTAAGCTCTTCAGCTTTGCTAACCATATATGCGCCTTAAGGAGTACGCATACAACAGGGTGCCGTAACTCGATCACAGGGTCAAGCTCGAGGCAAGTCTCCTTCATATTCGTTTGCGCGCAAAGTAGTTAGTAGCCATGTCTATATCTTACGTCATGCATGCCTAGCATGGAGGGAAATCAGAACATAATATGTTCTCGTGTCTGGTGGACATCTCGAACTTCCATCTTCTGCATAAGTGAATCAACGTCGACAAGCTGACCATGATTACTCCAAATGTGAATCATAGTATTGAAAGCCACCGCAGTTGGAGAATCCCAATTCCCTTAGCATCAGTACGTGCAAATATCACCGACGATTCTTTGGGCTGGCCAGCTTTTCCATGCGTGTCGATTAATGTGTTATATATGTATGTGAGCACTCAAAAAACCACGCGATAGAATGCACGGAACTCTCCAACACCATTTCTCAAACAACTCCTCAGCTTTCCTATACTCCCCTGTTTTCATACAACTGCAGCACAATGTCCATATATAGTAACGTACCTCGATCATCAGGCTTCATTCCTCTGTTAATTTCTTATATGGTACGTTATACTTATACCCACTTAATAAATGAGAATCGTACGAAATATTCCAAAGAACTTCTTGGTACATGGTATGTAATTGCTAGAACATATATTATTAGGAATTGTTTCTCTGATTGGTACCACAACGTAGGAGATTGGAGGTCGATAGGACCAAACTAACGGCGAACCTACACCTCTTGTTCGCTGTGTGAGCCCATAGGTTTCTGTTGAACGTCTACTTTTAACCTGGAAAGAAAAAATATAAGTACCATGTTATATATCGATCAATTTAATTTGAATTAAGCTGCTGGTCCTCTAGTAGCAAAGTGGTTGATGCATATGTAGCAACATCTACTACCTCATGGGTGTGACTGGCATAAAAAATTTGATTTAATCTTATTTTGAGCTAACGAAAGGGTTTGAACTCGCAAGCATTCTGAAAATTTACGTCAGTGGCAGAACCACAGAAGGCCCAAGTTGGTCCCGCGTCCAAACGAGCATGTTTGGACATGTATAGCCAACTGTACAGATATTAGTCATATTACCAGTTACTAACTTAGGTAGCGTTCCAACAGACGTGCTCTAAGTTCATAATTCGAATTGTATTTGTATTTTGTGTATTTGTTATCATTTATGAATTATGAAATACGAAAAACCTTTTTGTTGATCAAAATATATGAAGATTTTGATATTAAATATATACCTTACACTTATTTTTTTTTTAAAAAAAACCCTATGTTTCATAAAATTTTGGTATATACTATGGGTTTTAGTTTTATTACACTTAAAAAAATATACATGTCATCGTTCAACATCATCGAGTATGATTTAATTGTTGTATTACAAGCGCTGGTTATTCGGTCCTCAAATTAAAACTTTAAGTGCATGTTTGGTACAAGGGACTAGCTGGTATTGCACTAAATAAGAGGTACAAAGTAGTGTGAGTTATATTTGGTGTGGGGGAGTATTAAAATAAATTGTACTAGTTAAGGCCTGTTTTTTCTCTCAACCTCCTTAGGTAGTGTTATTGTGGGTACTCATTTTTGAGACCCCAAGTTAACGCCACCTCTCTCCACCTCTCTCTCTCTCTCTCTCTCTCTCTCTCTCTCTCTCTCTCTCCTCCTTATGTAGTACTACCTCACCAAATATGGTACAAATTAGTATTGGGTAAGGCTACTCAAGTGAGGGTAGGCCAAGTATTGATAATAGAGTGACTCACAATAATCCCAAGTACCAAACGTGCACTAAATATAGTCCCGAGGCCCTAGACTTTTCATTTCCCAAACAATGAACGATGAGCTCGATGCAAAGCTATCATTAAAAAGCCATTACAACAGTTGTGTATGTAAAGAGCTTTCCGACTTCAACAAAAAATGACCAAACCTAACATCTAAAAAGACCACTCCAACTCACTGAGATTTTCTGCAGAATACCAGAAGCCCTACTTGTTAGTGTACGTTTTGATTTATTGAGATTCAGTTGAATAAGTCCTAGTGGTAGTGAACTGGGAGTTTATTGTTTTACCTAGTCTTTAGGAATTCCATGATGTTAGGGAGTAGTTGGTAGCTAGTTGTTCCAAGTTTTTAGCTTAATCTGTTTTTGTACGCTCTATTTAACAGAGCTTGTTCTCTCAGTTATTATATCAATTCATTCCAGCCTCAATACTCTCTTGCTTTTAGTTTTTACTTACTCTAACAATCTGGTATCAAAGCCCCCACTGGGCCTGAGGTGAAAAGCAGCAACTTTGTGTGTGTCTTGCAGCAGCAAGGGTGATGGCAGAGAACAACAACTATGTGCAACCCTCCATTCCACGCTTTGATGGTCATTACGACCACTGGCGTATGTTGATGGAGAATTTTCTGAGATCAAAGGAGTATTGGAGCTTGATTGAGACGGATTTTTCTGAACCTGCCGCTGGAGAGACGCTGACAACAGCACAGAGGAGGACGTTGGATGAGATAAAGCTGAAGGATTTAAAAGTGAAGAATTACCTCTTCCAGGCGATTGATCGCACGATTTTGGAGACTATTCTTCAAAAAGAGATTGCGAAGCAGATCTGGGAGTCTATGGAGAAGAAGTATTCAGAGAACGCGAGAGTGAAACGCGCTCAGCTCCAAGCACTAAGAAGGGAGTTTGAGATTCTTGAGATGAAGGTTGGTGAGTCCATTACAGACTATTTCTCCAAAGTCATGTCTGTGGCAAATAGAATGCGAACTTATGGTCACAGATGCAAGATAATGTTGTGGTGGAGAAAATACTTCGATCATTGACTGAGAAGTATAACTATGTAGTATGCTCTATTGAAGAGTCGAAGAACATTGATGAGATGTCAGTTGATGAGCTGCAGAGCTCGTTGCTTGTTCATGAGCAAAAACTCAATCGACACAAAGGGGAGGAGCAAGCTGCTTTGAAAGCAACAACAAATGGTGGTGCTGGCAGTTCGACAACAAGAGGAAGAGGTCGTGGCACCTGGAGAGGAAGAGGCAAAGGGCAAGGATGGAGGTCTGACCATCAAGCCTCAGACTCACAAGGCAGAGGTAATAGAGGAGGATTCAGAAGTGATCAGCAATCCTCGGATTTCCAAGGAAGAGGTAGAAGAAACTTTGACAAGTCCAAAATTGAATGCTTCAGATGTCATAAGTTTGGCCATTTTTGTGATGAGTGTTATACAAAGCTTCACAACAATAAAGAGAAGAATGGGGAGTAGACCAACTTTGTGGAGAAAGGAGAAGTGGAAGAGGCGACACTGTTGATGGCTTTTCATGAGAAGGAGAAGCCTGAAGCAAACACATGGTATTTAGACTCCGGGTGCAGCAATCACATGACTGGTAGTAAGTCATCTTTCTCTATTTTGGATGAAACATATCGTAGTGTTGTGAAGTTTGGTGATAATTCTACTGTTAGTGTTATGGGGAAAAGTGTTATTCCAATTAGAACAAAAGCAGATCATGTTGAGGCTATTTCAAATGTGTTTTATGTTCCTGATTTAAAAAGTAATTTGTTGAGTATTGGCCAACTTGAAGAGAAGGGGTATGTGTGCACTTAGAGAGATGGTGCTTGTGAAGTTTATGATCCTAAGAGGGGTCTAATTGCTCATGCGAAGAGGACATCAAACAGGCTGTATCCGCTGCAGATCAAGGGTGCATATTCGTGTAATTTGGCCAAAATAAAGGATCCAACATGGCTGTGGCATTTTCGCTATAGTCATTTGAATTTTAATGGATTGCAAACACTGTATCAAAAGAAGATGGTTACCGGTCTTCCCCAAATCAGTCCTCCCTCCAACAAAGTGTGTGAAGAGTGTTGTGTTGGGAAACAGCATCGTGAGTCATTCCCAAGAGGAAAAGCTTGGAGAGCTCGTACACCCCTTGAGCTAGTTCATTCTGACATATGTGGCCCCATCTCTCCGGAATCAAATGGTAAAAAGAGATACTTTATTTCTTTTGTTGATGATTATAGCTGGAAAACTTGGGTTTACTTTTTGTCAGCAAAATCAGAGGCGCTTGCTACATTCAGAAGCTTTAAAGCTCTAGTTGAGAAGGAGATTGGCAGACCTATCAAGATCTTGAGGATAGATCGCGGTGGTGAATATAACTCACAGGAGTTTGTGAGTTTTTGTGCTTTATATGGCATAAGGAGGCAGCTCACATCAGCGTATACACCACAGTAAAATGGTGTGTGTGAAAGGAAAAATCGTACCATCATTAATATGGTACGAACTATGCTTGCAAGAGGAGGAGTTGAAAAGTCTTTTTGGCCAGAGGCAGTTAACTGGAGCATCCATATATTGAACAGAAGCCCTACATTTGCTGTTCAAAACATGACTCCTCAAGAGGCATGGAATGGAGGTAAACCTGTTGTTGATCATTTCAAAATCTTTGGTTGTATTGCTTATTCTCACATTCCAGATCAGAAAAGAAAGAAACTTGATGACAAGGGTGAGAAGTACATATTTCTTGGAGTAAGTGAGCAGTCCAAAGCCTATAAGTTGTATAATCCAGTCACTAAGAAGATTGTGATCAGCCGGGATGTGGTGTTTGATGAAGAAAAGATATGGAAGTGGAGTGATGATGGCTCTTTGCAACAAAATACTTATATGCCTCTTGAAAAAGAACAAGATGAAGCTCAGCAGCCTCATTCACAGCAGCTTCATTCAACACAGCCACCAATTGAGCAAAGTGAAGTTCAGACATCAGATCCTCTTGTTCCTCGTTCAAGAAAAAGGCCAGCATGGATGATTGATTACGAAAGTGGAGGTGAATTCTCTTCTGGTTCTGACGATGATCAACTTGCTCACCTCAACTTATTTGCAGACTGTGATCCTCTAACTTTTGAGGATGCGGTCAAGGAGAAGAAGTGGAAGGATGCTATGGATGCAAAGATAAAAGCAATAGAGAAGAATGATACTTGGGAGCTTACTGATCTTCCTAAGGGGCAGAAGAGCATAGGAGTGAAATGGGTGTTCAAGACCAAGTTGAACGCACAGGGAGAAGTGGAGAAGCACAAAGCTCGCCTAGTAGCAAAGGGATACAAGCAAGAGTTTGGTGTTGATTATAGAGAAGTCTTTGCTCCGGTTGTGAGGCTTGATATTATCAGGTTAGTGATCTCTGTGGCAGCTCAAAATTCTTGGCCCATATATCAGTTGGATGTAAAATCTGCGTTTCTACATGGAGAGTTGCAAGAGCAGGTGTATGTTGAGCAACCTACTGGTTTTGTGCAAGAAGGGAGTGAGAAGAAGGTTTACAGGCTGAAAAAGGCTCTTTACGGGCTTAAACAAGCACCTAGAGCTTGGTACAGTCGTATTGATGCCTACTTTTCTGGAGCCGGGTTCAAGAAGTGTCCATATGAGCATACTCTTTATGTCAACAATGGAGCTACAGGGAAGTATTTGTTTGTGTGCTTGTATGTAGATGATTTAATCTATACCGGAAACGATGAGCTGATGTTTGATGAGTTTAAGAGGTCTATGATGAAAGAGTTTGATATGACAGACCTGGGATTAATGCACTACTTTCTTGGCATTGAAGTAGTACAATCAGCTGCTGGAATCTTTATTGCACAGAAGAAATATGCACTGGAGGTACTAGAGAAGTTCGAAATGAAGGGCTGCAACTCTGTTGCAATCCCAGCAGAACCTGGTATAAAGCTGACTGATGATTTTAAAGGCAAGAAGGCTGACAGTACATTTTTTAAACAAATAGTTGGCAGTCTAAGGTATCTCACAGCTACAAGGCCTGATATAATGTTTGCAGTGAGTGTTATTAGCAGATTTATGGAGCATCCAACTGAGCAACATGTCTTTGCTGCAAAAAGGGTCTTGCGGTACTTGAAAGGTACGATTGACTTGGGTGTTTTCTATAAGAAGGGAGAGAAGTCTGAGCTTATGGGGTTTACTGATAGTGATTATGCTGGGGATGTGAATGATAGAAAAAGCACTTCTGGTTACGTGTTTATGATGGGGAGTGGAGCTGTTTCTTGGTCATCTAAGAAGCAGCAAGTTGTGTCTTTATCGACAACAGAGGCTGAATTCATTACTGGAGCGTCATGTGCTTGTCAAGCAGTATGGTTAAGAAGAATGCTTGGGGAATTAAAGTTTCCACAGTTGGAGTCTACTGCAGTTTTTTGTGATAATAGCTCAACCATCAAGTTATCAAAGAATCCAGTTTTACATGGGAGGAGTAAACATATTGATGTAAGGTATCATTTTCTTCGTGACTTGACAAAAGATGGTGTTATTGAGTTAGTTCATTGTAGAAGTGAAGATCAGATTGCTGATATCCTAACCAAGCCTCTGAAGATTGCTGCATTCAAGAGGCTACGGGGACTGCTTGGTATGTGTTCCTTAAAGGAAGTTGTTGGTGGAGTTGATGATGCTCGTGGATTAACTTGCTGGAGTTTTTTATGTAAACTGATGTCTTGAAGACTATCAGTTTAAGGGGACAATTGTTAGTGTACGTTTTGATTTATTGAGATTCAGTTGAATAAGTCCTAGTGGTAGTGAAGTGGGAGTTTATTGTTTTACCTAGTCTTTAGGAATTCCATGATGTTAGGGAGTAGTTGGTAGCTAGTTGTTCCAAGTTTTTAACTTAATCTGTTTTTGTACGCTCTATTTAACAGAACTTGTTCTCTCCGTTATTATATCAATTCATTCCAGCATCAATACTCTCTTGCTTTTAGTTTTTGCTTACTCTAACACTACTTCGGCTCTGTTCTGTCTCATTTACGTAGCAGCTCCTCTGAATATTACTCCGTTCAAAATGAACATCTTTGCTTGGGCATCGTTGCACACGTACCACGCTCACTTTCCAGCGCGTGAGGAACACGTCCAATCTTAGTTAAACAGTTTGGTTACATTGAGTTAGAGGACGTTAGTGACGCTGGGGTCCTCAGGTGCTCTCGAGGTCTTGGGTTGCCGAAGAGAATGGAGAGACGAGCTCCATTGGGTTTTGTTCTTTGGTCCTCTCTATCAATTTCGATTTTGTCTATGAGGTATTATCAACGCGAATTGATCAATATGTTTTATAGTTAACAAGTTTTGCATTCAATTTGGCTTTTAAACCATGTTGTTGCTGGTGTCAGATGTCTTTGAGAGATGTTACTGGTTGTGAGCTATTCTGATTGGGGAGGAAGCAGTAGGGGAATTCTGTGTGTTCTATAAATCCTCACTAGCTGCAGACCCATGTATTTATCAAGTAGGATTATCATTTTCTGAACTGTAGGAACTGCCAAATTGCCTCCCATGCATTTGTTCCCAAATTGACTAATGCAGACTTCCCTTGAAGACGTCTATTATGATGTTTGATATTATCAATAATCAGAAACTTCACTCTTATAAATGAACTGTTTTTTTCCCTGATCCAATGAACTGATTCTTTGATTACTGAACTACAAATAAAATATACTACAAAAAATTACAAACAAAGAAGAGGATCTAACCAGAACAGCTAATGTCCATTGAAAATCATCCTTTTTTCCCTTCCTTCTTGTCAGCTGCAATATGGTATCACAAGTTTATTGGGGTTTGAAGTTATTTGGAGAAAAGTGGGTCTATTATATATATTTTTGCTGTTCTTGATAAATTTATACTATTGACGTAGTTACACTCTTTAAGTTATGATGCTGGGACAGTGGGTTGGGAGTTATATCTTAGGAACTGCAATGGTTGATGCTTGACAGTGTGGAGGAGTTGGCCCCTCTATTGGGATCATGCATTCAGATGACTCGGGATATTCTGTTAATTGCTATTCTAAGCTGAATTATAGGTGCATTATCACACGATATGCATTCTATTTTACTATTAGTTGCATCAGTCCGAAATCGATGTCCAAGTTTAGCATGCTCATTTTGTGGTAGATGAGTTTTGATCCTTGGCTCTTCACACTGTTTGCAAGGCACCCAAAGCTGCACAATTTCATGCTGGGAAGTCTAGATCACCTGGTAATGCTCCTCAACAATTGCCTGAGAGTCATTGGGACAAGAGAATCAAGTTTTTAGATACCCTTTGGATTCGATTGCGTGGAAGTCAGGTATGTGGCCTAGATTTTTCTCATTCATTTATATAGTACTCTTGTTGCTTAATCTTTATACTACATGCTGTGAAATGTGTTGGTTACCCAATCCATAATTGGGGTTGAGTAAGACTTATTATATCACTGGTTATGTTCATCTCTATACTAGATGATTCTATTGTTATAACCTTATGATGGAGTCAACTCTCTGTTGTTCATTCACCAAGCTTAAAATCCTATCTTATTATCATCTATCTGTTGTGTTGAAGCTTAAAAATCCTATCAAAAGTTGCTATCTCATGCTGTTTTTTGACTTTGGCCCTTTTAATTTGATTTTGACGGAAGCACTATACTTTATTCAGGTACCTTCATTTACCGTCATTTATTCATTCGTAACCTGTAATTCCACATGTCTTTTCATTCATCAATATGTCACTTTTCGACAGGCAAGATTTTACTGCTAATCTAGTTTTCTTATAGCCTGTGTTCTTGTCTTGTGTAATTATTTTAATGATTTATTGATTCTTTTTCTTTCCTTGGTAGTCTGCTTCTACGATGTGAGTGTTGCACATTTTCAAATGGAGAATATGTAAATCAGGTATAGTTGAACTGGAGGGTATGAGGCAAGTTAAATTCCATGTTGCAAGAGTTATCTGTTTTGGTGGTTAGTACTGTATTAGGCAATCTGTTGTTTTCTGGTATATAAGCTAGAACTGTTTACATTTTCACCAAAAAAAAAAAAAAAAAAAAAGCAAGCTAGAACTTTTCCTTTTGAGAAAACTTTTCTGCTTGTTGAAATTGGTTTAGGTAATTCATCAGAAGAGGAGAAAATCTCTGGATGAGATCAGGCAGGACCTTGTCCGGTATGATTCTTTTGCTTGTGTATGTCTCAATTTTCTGTTCTCCTGTCATTGCCTAAAACTTACATTTTCTGTTCTCCTGTCATTGCCTAAAACTTACATATTGCTCTCATTGCGCTGGTGATCAATTTACAGGAAAATTTATTTAAATAGTACCATGTACTGGGATGACAAATACGGCACTCAGACTGAGTACAAGGTGGCTTGTTTCATACTCTACTTTATATCTTTTAAAATTATCTTGCTGAGGGAAGGCGGTTGCCCAAATGAGGGAGGTTCTGAACAAGGACAACTTTATCTAACCTCCAATTCATTCTTAGTGGATGACGATCTAAGGTAATCTATGCTTTGCAAAATCGAACGGTAGAACTTTTTACTTTTAAGTATTTTTCTCCTTGACCATATTTTAATCCATGGGCATGAAAGTGATCTTACATACACTTGCTTCACATTTAAGTTTTAGCCATGTTATGTGAGAACTGGATCCTTCAAACTTTTTGAAATTTTATTTTACCTTTTCTACATTGATGCTTTTCTTGTCTCTCATTTTTGGATTTATTACTAATTGCAGCATTCCATTCCTTACAGATGATATTGACAATGCAATTCCTCCTATTGATTCTCCAGATATCAAACTTCCATCTTCTTGTTTTCAGTTTTTATTTTGGCGAAAGGAACTGAACATAGTTTGGAAATGAACAATTGTAGAGTCCGGGTGCTTGGAATCTGTTTTCCTTTGTATTGTTTCTACTTGCTGATGTTGTAGCTTGTGGACAATTTGAAGTGAAATTGGCTGTATGTATGAATGTCTTGCTTTTGTGAATTAACATATGAATCTGTTATCGATTATGGAAATGCCATTCTGCTAGGAGGATAAATGCAGACCAATTTGTGGTCAATGAGAAGCATACCATTTTATTGAGTGATGTTAAGGAGTTGTGCAATCACAATTGTTGGCTGGAAATTGATAAGGGGAATGATACAACTTAAAAAATCAGTCAAACTAAAGTGAAGATATGGATGTAAATTGAAATGCTCACCTGTAATATGGAAAGCGCCACTTATTTTCTTAGTACAAATGCCCAAGTATGGGAATTAATTGCAGTTAATCTTTACTATCAGTATCAGGCACCCAGTTCTAATTTCTCATTTCTCAAAACAAGAAGGAAAAAAAGGGCATCCATTTTCTCAAGGCATTGGAATTTTCAAGGCATCACTATTTTTGTCGAGTGATTGAGGATAAAAAGGAAGAATGAAATCCCACGTAGAGAAGTATGCAGTATAGCTCCTACTGTCCTCCGTTATGGAATACAAAGAACCAAAATTTATGGTTCACAGTTTACAATCCATGATGATCCAACCCTTATTGTTTTCAGCAAGAGCCATATTGTATGTTTGAAAGAGCATATATACAGTTGCTCAGAAACTCCACTCCACCAAGTCCAGTTTCTTGGTAAGACCCACTCCAAGCAAAGAGAAATTTAAACCTAGAACTACCTAACAAAAGCCATGTAAATAAATTAGCTTCACAAGTTCCTCATCCAGGTGCTACGTGATGCGCAAAAAGTCAGTACTTCAACCATATGTACCTTTCACTAGAAAGATGTTAGCAGTGGAAGTTTTTCCTCATACCAGAGAATCAAGGCACAAAACATCAGCGAATCCATCTGCTTTTGCTTCCACCTGTGTCTTCTAAGAAATATCATAAATTTTATATGAGCATACATCTACAAACCAATCCTCAATCCTGATTCCTAACTACATCTATAAAGTTGTATTCTACACTGGATCAATCCCAACTTCTATGTAAACACAAATTCTTGCTATTTGGAGTAAGAAAAGTCTCTAAATCTATCTAATATTATGCTGTCAACGCAGCTAGTAACAGATTAAACAACAGTCAGAATGCAAGAGCAGCAATATGAAAACCAATGTGGTAAAATGTAAGAATCTAAATGCTATGTACGTGTGAGCATATTTTTCCTGTGGCATTAACTCTTCCGGCAAAAGTAACCAAGGTACCAAAACTTACTCCATCACATTGGCACAAGGAACCATGAAGCCTAAAAGTGACATCCAACTACTTGTATCATTCTCCCATAAGCATTGTTCCTAAATCCTAACTACAAAGACTGATTTCAGTGTCAGTGATTTGCTGGAATCTTGTTTAGTCGCATATACATTCCCACTATAGTTGCAGCATACATTACCTTCGATCTCTTCTTAGATGAAATCCCACTGGTTTAAATAAAAATGCTGAAGTAAACATGTTTGTGAGATGAAGCAGCAAAACAAGTTGAAAGTTCCCTGATAATCACTAAACACCACAACTACCAATCAAGCCAGAATCCCAGAACTCTGTAAACCTTTAAGACATGGTTCAACTCTTTTAACACTGAATCATGTTTCTGGGTGCTGAAATTTGAACATCAATGGAGAACAGAGCAATAATGAATATCCGAGAAGGTTATTCAACTTCCACTGAAGAGTTGAGAAAGAACAGCCCCTGCTTCAATGAACTTTGGCCCCAGTTCAATGTTTTTGATCAGAGAAACAAAATGAATCATAAGAAATCAACAACTAAAGATTGAAACCTTGAATGAAGGAATGCATACCAATTTGACCGACTAGAGAAAATTAGGTAAACTCAACAATTTCAAGGATAACTTGTGACAAAAATTGACTAAAGCCATCTAAAACCCAAAACATATACAAATTTTGTATCGAATTGAAGGATGATTCAAACAAATGCTTACACTTGCGGAATACTTACAGTTGCGATTAGAAAGGGTATAGGATGAAGACGAACAAGTGATGGATTTGGACCAGCAAATACTATAATGAAGAGTCAATTCAATACAAAATTGTTTGAATAGAAACAGAAGAAAAACAAATCTTTCAATCTCCCGCTAAAAATATAATCTAACACCGTGTTAACGGAAGGTAACTTGAGTCACGCGCCTACAATGCGAGAGTGAGGACCCTGATCGATCGAGAGTTTGGCATATAGCCTCTCTCTCGATCAGTCTACACTGCACCTCTTAGTGTCTCTCTTTTCTGGTTTGAATAACCATTCTCTGCTTTTTCTCTCTACCTTCGTACCTTTGAACATGGCCAGCTCGTCGTCTTTTTCACCATTTCCGGTCAAAAACTCGACCAATCTTCCAAATACCAATGCTCTGAATTTAACCCACCTAGCCCTTACCTCCACCGATTATCAAGTTCGGGAGGACTCTTTTTCATCTCTGTTTACATTACTAGCAGAGCAAGAGACTCCGGGCACCGTCAACATGATGAAGACAACATTGTTCTGTTCTTTGGAGAGAGCCGAACCGCCCGTTTCTCCTCATTTGCTTCGGATTATAAGCCAAATGGCTTCTTTCCTCAATGATTCAGGCGAAATCTGGTCGGAGCTCGTGGACTACATATTATTTGGGGGGTGTCCAGATGATGAGTCTTCTTTAAATACATTACTCACAGTACTGTCCTCTCTTCCGCAAGGTGTTATTTATCATTTACACCATGTTGGACTTGGCCCTATTTGGGAAATTATTGCTGACGTTCTCCGCAATATCGAGAAGACTCCTACGCTTCAAGAACCAGCTATGGGAGCTCTGTTCAACCTCCTCCCGCTTCTGGCCGAGAGGACCAGTGATGCAATCCTCCAAGAAATTCTGGAAAACTACATGTTTGTGGTTAATGAGATGATAGCCAGAGGCCAAAACCACATTGCGGTTCAATTTTTGAGTTTTCTGGGTGTATTAACCTCTGTAGCGCCTATTCTTTTCATGGCCAGCCGCTTTGAAAGTACTGTGGTGCGGATAGCTTCAATTGGTCGGACAAGAGATATGGATGAAAGGATTCGTTTTGAGGCCAGAAAATTATTTCTGAAGCTTATTCACTTAGTGGCTGTGGAGGAGGTTGGATCACTAATGACCGCAACGGAGACAGGGGATGAGGTAAATATTATCGATATGCTACTTATGACTCTTATTCGATTAAGGAATCTTTAATAGAATTTTGTTTCCGTCGGTAATAGAGTTTTGAAGCAGAAATAATTGGAAAAGAAAACGATAAAGAAAACAATTATTATTGATTTGCTGCTCATGAATTTTTAATAGAGTTTTTTCGATGGAAATAGAGGTCAGATACTAAAATGGGCTTCTGATATTGGACTTAGCCTCAAGTAGCATGGTTAAGACTTATCAAATCCCAAAGTGTAAGAGTCCTTTCGTTTTTGAGAATGAGTCTTTTAGAGTCTCTATTTCACGATGTTCTTATCAGTTTCTCCATGTTTCTTTCATTCAGGGCATTCAGGGCAATCAAAGTGTTGTGCTTATGTCAACACTTCAGCAAGAAGATGTTGTAGGGTTGCCAAAATTAATGCGAAACTGGGATGTGCTGGAGCTGCAAAAAAAGATTGAGATGAAAAATGAGGAGATAGAATAGTTTAAGGCTGAGAGTGAAGGTGAAGAACTCTGGATTTCATGGGTCATTTTTCTGCTGAAGTGGTGGGGGGGGGGGGGGGGGGGGGGGGTGTGACCGTGGCTGTGTTGGAACCAACCGCAACAAAGGAGCATGTAGAGACACTTAATTTAGCACTCGGCCTCGCCTCCACTGTGATGGTACTAAATGTATTGGAGGTGGGGATTAGTTATTATAACAAACCATGGTTCACTGAGTGGAAATTCTATTGGTCAAGGCTTCCTTGGGTTCCTACTATAGCAACTCTAATTGGACGTACAACGACCACCCATTACGCTTGAGTATGTTTACATGTGCTTATAACACATGTTTCATACTCAAATGTGTGTCCAAAGTGAAGAAGTATGTAAACTTGTTTTTCTTTGATTTAGTTTTGATGAAGAGTTTATTTTAGATATACTTTACTAATGTAGAGTATTTATGCAGGGACTTTTGGCTCAATAAGATGGCAAAGATCAAGAAGATTGCCAAGAAATTGGTAAGTTCAGTTTGTTTGTCATCTGGTGTTCAGCTACCAATTTATTTTTGATGTTTGCTTGACTTGTGCTTTAGGTGTGACTGCAAATGCCTCCTATTTGTGTGTATAGGTTCTATATAGTGATGTATCATTACTTGATGGATTTGACTGAAATCTTTGTTAGGTTTGGTATTCAAGTCTTTGTTAGATTGGATGTGTTGATAATGCTGATTAGGAAATCATAATCACAACTGAAATGCATTTGAATTGGTTGATTCCTGATCAACATAATGTCTCAGGATTTTTCTTTTCTTTTCTGATTCCTGATCAACATGCAATTTCTTTCTTAGAAACTGAAATGCCTTTTTGCTTACAGACTTTTCAAACTTTTCAGGCTGTAATCAGTACTTGTTTTCTAGTGACGAATTTCGATTCAAAGGGTCTCTAGACTCTCTACGAAAGAAACTGAGTTTTACATCTATGTTTACAGAATTTAGAACCCATTTGAAGATGTAATTTCTAAGACATTGTGTTTAATGTCTGCAAGGTTAGGGTGAACCCTTATAATTCTTTGCTTGCCTTAATTTATCGTCATTGCTGCATTTTGAACTTCTTTACAATCGCCATGGTCTTGCCTTTATCTGAGTCACCACCTATTCTCTGCTTAAGTGTTTGATGATGCCTTGTCTAAACCCTATCAAATTTCAGATACATTTCGAGCTCCCCAATACGTTAACACATGGACATATATTCCACATACAGTTGGTTACAAACCTACTACTGAGATTATTTAATTTGGCCTTATTATGGTGCTTCAGATTTTTATTTTTCATGAAATTGTCTGTTCTGTCCAACTACTATCATGGAAGGAGCGAGGCTCTCAGAACCTCCATTTTGCATGAAATGCTTTAAATGATGTGTGGAGTCTGTACCTTTGGGGTTGCAGCACATTTCTAGTCTGTACCATTGGGGTTGCAGCACATTATTAGTTTATGGCTTATGTGAATCAAAACTTAGTTGAAATTCTGTAGTACATCATAGTTTGACGGTTTTCAGTTTTTGCATTTTTGATACGAAGACTACTTGGTTACATACAAGAACCACACCTTAAATAGCTTAGTAGCATTCACACAATGCAGTGATTTTGTTGAATCTTGAGGACAGCTTAGTATCAATGCTCCTGGATAATTAGCTTGTGTTCATGTGGTTCTTGCATGACTGAGTAGAATTGCAGGGTAAATCTCCTCTTTTTCTCCTTAAGCTTGTCTCATTCTGATCAAAATCTCTTTTTTCAATTTCTCATGTGCAGTTCTTTGACAATGAAGACTAGAAGGAAGGATGGTTTCCTTGATTTCCCTCTACCAATTGCGCTCTAGTTTTTTCTTGAATTTTTTTTTATATGCAATGGAAGATAGTCGTTGAATGAGCTGATTATTCTCCACCCAACTTCTTTTGAAGCATGGATACTTGAACTTGAAATTGTATTAGTGATCTTTAATTTCTGGAGAACTTGAACTACCGAATCTATGTTACAGTTTATTTCTTCCATCTATGCTGCAGTTTATTTCTTCTCTTAATACTTGTGCTCTTATCTCATTACCTGCTTCTGGAAAAAGATTTACTTGGTGTAATAATCAAGAGCCTAATACTCGTATATATGAACATTTAGACAGAGTTGCTGCCACTGCTGCTCTTAATGCTTTCCCTAACTTAACCTTAACTAACTGCCGATTTTTCATGATGATCATGCTCCAATGTTACTTCTTTTCATAATTCTAGCTTTCTTTATAAGCATTATTTCATGTTAGAAGCCATGTTTAAAACATCCTGATTTCTTCAATGGTTCAATGTCTTGCAAACGTTGGAATAGAATACAGAAGCAAAGTTTACTGTTACATTTATTAACCATTTACAGCATACTGAATCCGAAATCAGTCTAAACTTCATAATACTGCTTTTGCGGAAAAAATCTTCTGGTATCAGAGAGCACGTTCCAGTTGGTGATAAAAACCTCTATTTCCAAGCACAAGATCTGATCAGGAAAAAAAATAAAAAATTAATTATGTTTATTAAAGATGACTGATGTTTCTAACTGATTCTACTCAGATTACTTCTGCTTTTAAAACTAGTATAAGAAAAGAATCACACCCTCGAATCTCAGTAATGTTTTTACTCTAAATCTTTTCTTAGATGCCTCACCTACTCTTATTACTGACGTGGATACTCATTCTCTACTTTGTCCAGTTACTGACGAGGAAATACAGCAAGTTGTTTCTCAAATTGGAGCCTTTAAAGCTCCAGGGTCTAATGGTATTCATGCAGCTTTATACCAAACTTATAGGCGCGCAAGAGATAAGTTCCCAGTTCCTAATGATTTGATTTATATATATATATTAGTCCTGGACCTATTAATTCCACTACTATTGTTCTAATCTCGAAAACTGACTCCCCTGACACAATAAATCAGTTTAAGCCAATCAGCCTTTGTAATGTGAGGTACAAAATAATTACTAAGATCTCAGTGAATTGATTAAAGCCTTCACTTGCTAAGTGTATTTCTTAAATTTATGGTGCTTCTGCACCAGGAAGATCAATCTATGACAACATACTGATTGCTCATGAACTTTTCCATATATTTATTAAGAAGAAACGAAAGATGAATCTCATGGCTAGCTATGAAAATCGATCTTGCAAAAAGCTTATGATTTCATGAACTGGAACAATATCAGAGCTTGCCTTTCTAAATTTGGATTCCATCAACGATGGATTGATTGGATAATGAACTGTATTACATCCGTCACTTTCTCAGTTTTGGTTAATGGTACAGTTACAACCTCTTTTAAACCCCCAAAGGGGCATTAGACAGGAAGATTCACTGTCCCCCATTATATTCGTCCTCTGCTGAGAACCTCTCATTAGGAACTTAAACATAAAGGCTTCTGTTACCAAGCATCATATCGGTATTCTCCCAGCTCCAAAAGGACCAAGATTTAGCAATTTACCTTTTGCAGATGATTGCCTCCTTTTTGGCAGAGCTTCTCCTAGCGCAACTAGAAATGAGAAACAAATTCTTACTCTATTTTCTGAGTTTTCTGGACAACAAATAAATAATAATAGATCCACTCTATTTTTCTCCCACAATGTACCTAATTGTTGAGATATAAATCCCACATGAGAAAATGAGACTTAGCCTATCAGTTTATAAGGGTTTGGGCTACTCCATCTATTGCCAATTGGTTTTGGATTGGAACCCCAGACTACTTTACCCACGTGTGTGCTTTCTATCTCTCCCTCTTCTCTCTCTCCCCCCAAGTCACCGGTTAGGTAACATTCAACCGGCTTGAGAGCATTTCACCGGTTAGGTATAATCCAACCGGCTCCATGGCCCCTCACCAGTTAGGTATCATTCAACCGGCTCCATGGCATGACTCCGGTTATGAGAACATTCAACCGGCATGGGCTTTATACACCCGGGCGAGTTTACATGTAACACATGTACTTTTATCCAGCAGGATAAAAACCCTGCATCGCACTGAACTGCGATTAAAATGGGGATTCAAGGCGAGACTTGTCATCTCAACGCCTCCCCACCGGGCAGATTGTTTCTCTGATCCAGAACTCTCCCCGCAGGCACGTCGCCCCACGCTTATTCCAACACAAGCTGGGCCGAGCCACCGGGCCCCTCCCGGCCTGCCATTGGCAGTAATTTCGCCTTGGGAGACTCGTTTCGATATGGCAGAACGCCTGGTCGAGTTTCCATGTCTCTCCGACTCGATACGGTATGGGGGTCCACCGGTCGGTTCAGCAATTTCGCCTTGAGGGACTCGTTCCGATATGGCAGAACGCCCGGTCGAGTTCCCATGTCTCTCCGACTCGATACGGTATGGGGGTCCACCGGTCGGTTCGGCAATTTCGCCTTGGGGGACTCGTTCCGATATGGCAGAACGCCCGGTCGAGTTCCCATGTCTCTCCGACTCGATACGGTATGGGGGTCCACCGGTCGGTTCGACAATTTCGCCTTGGGGGACTCGTTCCGATATGGCAGAACGCCCGGTCGAGATCCCATGCACTCTCCGAACGCCCGGTCACGCCCAATCTTCAATACGGACTTGGGGGACTGGGTACCGTTGGGTTGGTAACTGCGGGTCTGCAGGACAGAAGCAAGACATATTAAGTCCCCATTCAAGATTGCACTTGACCGGGAACTTGGGAGACTTGTTGACAGTAGCCACAAAGGGGCTACAACAGGCCCACAGACCCGCAACCAGTGCACCCGGGGTCGGCCTAGGGCCCGGAACCGGATCGCCCGCACCCGGAGCCGGGGTCCAGCAGTCTACCTTGCGACCAGGGACCCGGAGACCGGGGGCGCCAGCCTGCCAAAGAGGTCACCAGAGCTGCCCTTTGGTGTACGAACAGAAGGAAGCCAGTCTCACATCGAAGAGTGAGGCCAGACCTCACGCCCGACCACGTATATAAGGGCCTCAACTACCCTCATTAATAGGTAACTGATCTTTCCTACTGCTTACCATACGTGCTTAAGTTATCTATTCATCCCAATTGTACTAACTTAGGCATCGGAGAGGAGAAGACCGGCCCGTCCGGTATTCCCCTTAGTAAGCAGGTTTACAGGAGATCACACTTGGATTCATCTGTCTCTGCCAGGCCTACGGGTTTTAGGTACGAACAGTTGTAATTGTTGCCCAATTTACAATGACTATTAACTAGGTAGTTATGAGTAAATTACATTTCGTAATTTTTTTTTTTTTTAGTCATCGTAATTACTGCTTTGTATTAAGACAATATTGATGATGTGTATTTTAAAGCCATTGGATTTGAAATGACAAGATTGTATTTTAACCTAAATATAACATAACAAGGTTTTTGATATTGATGATGTGTCTTAATGAGATGGCACGCCACGTAGCATTAAGACCAAAATTCTTATGTCTTAATAAGGCCCCAAAACATTTTTTTACTTCAGTGTTAGTGGCTGTTAGATTCAGTAATGCACATTGGATCACAATTTGCCCTCTACGATTTGATCACTTAAGTCACCAATAAAAGCAAACAGTACCCGTAAAATCAGACACTAACTAGACATGACTTATTGATAATTTGGTCACTCCAAATACAAACAATACCTCCTAATAGGCCAATAATAAGAAGGCTAGGGGAACCATCACTACTACAAAAATGGGCAACAGAGACACCTTTAACAATGGTGTGAGTTGCAATGGTAGGTCAAGACTTCTCTCACCAAAAGCATGAATTATAGGGATTGCTGGCGTGAATAACCTCATAGACCACGGTTACCAACATGGTGCCTGATTTAATGGGTATTGTTTGCTTTGATTGGTGACTTGCTTCAACAAACCAATGTTGTGCTTGGTGGAGTACCGAGTATGATATGGTTGTTCCAAGCCTATAGCCTATCACTATGATTAATAATGGTGAACACAGATATACACAATGGTTAAAACTAAGAGAGTACCAATTATGGGTATCTGAGAAATGTAAAGGAATTCGGAAAGAAACCACAGAATTAAAACCAATATAGCACATGAAGCTTTAATCGATCAGCATTCAAGTACGTCTTGCTTTATTAGTACGTACGTTCTAGTTCTTGACGTATATGGATCGGAGTCCATATTTAAACAGGAGTCCCAATCTCATTATATGTGTGCAGATAGTTACTATATATATAAAGCTCTCTAACCCTGAATGGAGCAATTCTGTCGTCTAGCTCGTCCTCGTCTATCAGTATCAAGAAAACAATACAACTCCGAATAAGCAGATGATGATGTCACTGAAGAAAAAATATAGGTCAAGATGGAGTAATCCAGTTGACCGTCTCGTCTTGCTTCTGAAGAAAATAACGAGGCCTCTTCTATCAAGAAAACAATACGAGTCCAAAGAAGATGATGATGTCACTGAACAAATTCAGACCTCTCATGAAGAAGGAAAAGAAGAAGAAGAGGAAGATGATGATGGTGATGGTGATGGTGATGGTTGTTTGGGCCTAAATTAACATTTACCCGAGATTATGGGCCGAAGCCCAGAGGGTCACTCATTAGCGGGTAATCCGATCGATATGATTTAAATCAGTTTCCGTCTAGGAAATGATTTAGAGTCCTACTAGGAGTCCGAATTGGAGATGGTTTAAGGTAATATAATCCTATTCAATATCAGAATCCATTATGCTTGATACACACGTATTTGGGGTTTTGAGATCACTATATAAAGAACTCTAGGACAACGTAAAAAGGGTTCTCAACCATACAACTACAAGCTTTTGCCCTGCAAATCTTGCAAGCCTCTCCGGAGCATTCTCTCTCGCGAACTGCCTTCCACCAACTGCAAACGACACTATTCTAACCAAGCCGCAATCCTACGCCCACCGCTACCGGTCGCCGTACACCTGCTGTTGTTGTCGAAAGTGACTTGCGTTCGTGTCGAAGCATCGCTGAGACATATCGAGTCCAGTCGTCACGCCTTGTGACAAATCGAGTCGTTACCCCGGTAACAGTCTTTCCCAATCTGCCAGAGGTTGGATGAACACCATCAGCGGTCTTGATACTTAGCTCTGCTTTGCATCCCAGGATCGAAGTAAGATTATCTCAATCTACAAGAGGTTGAGTAGAAAAATCCTAGTAACCGTTTACTTAGGTCTTGTTCGAGCCTTTACGCCGGTTTGTCAACGCCCGCGTACAGTTGCTTGATCGAGAAGTCAGGTAGCAGGGAGCAGACGAACACGTTCGCCAGAGTCATCCGCTCGCCAAGGGTGATTCGCTCGCCAGACGTCGTCCGCCACCAAGGTTGTACCTAACCCAAAGGTACTGGCACGCTCGCACCAGGACTGAAACTTACGTCCGCCACCCCCACGTGTTGATAGTTCGACAGGTGTCAAAACCGACGCGAACATTTTTGACACACCCGGTGGGACCAGTGTCAAGATTGCGCAAGCCAATATCTACCAACGACCAATGTCGTTTTGCAAAAAACCAGAACATCAGCTGTTGAAACAGCACAACTCAGCTGCATGTAGGGGTCTGTCCGAATCTCAACTGCAAGCCAAGTTTGGAGACGGCATACCTGAAATTGAGGATCTGACTGAGGTCCTCGAGGGAGGTAACCAAACTCCCGAACACTTGGAGGGTATCGCTGATCGCCATCAGGAAGGCGATATTGATAGGAGCACAATGTGCGACGATATTACATGTTTATACCCTCGTTTATGCTTTGTTTAACCCTTATTTGTCTAAGATAGAGTCATAATATAGTTAGTGTCAATTTTGGTAGAGTTTTGTGAAAAATGGTTAAGAATCCGAAAAATGACTAAGTTTGAGAAATCTGGAAAATAATGCAAAATATGTCTTTTTCGTGATTTTGAGATGAATGAAACTGTGATCTATCCTTTTCCAAATTCTATGAAATTTTATGTGCTTAATATTCATATGCTGAGGAATGTTGTGATAAAATTTCAGATCAATCGGAGTTCGGGAAGTCACCCAAAAGTTGGCTGCAAAACGGCAGTCCGAGCATTCCAATCCAGGGACTTCCAGGAAATTCCTGGGACTGTGTCCCAACTTCGAAAAATCATTCCCGACGACTTGCATGGAATTTGGCCGAGATATTTTATGGAGAGATGGTCCTATGTGTCTAGTTTACGTGAGACTTGGAATCGCACCAATCGGAGCTCCGAAGGTGGAGATATGCTGGATTTATTGCGACAAGGTCAAAGCTGCCGATTCCAGGAACCTACTGCCCCCTTTTTGTGTTTTCTGTTTTTAATGGACCAAATGGTGTACAAATGCATATGTGAAGATGGTCCAAGCTTTATGAAGGGAAGAGGAAGACACTAGGCCATGGCATTGAAGAAAAGTATGAAGAAACAAGTTCTCCTAGTCACACTAGGAGAAGCTGCCGATTCTGGCAGATTGCTGCCTCTGTGTGCTGCCGGCATTGTGGGGCATTTTCAGTGGATCAAGACCTATCAATTGAAGTCCAAGATCATACAAGAAGTCCATGAAGATGTGCAGCCCAAGCCTTGAAGAAAAATCAGAAAAAGAAAATCAAGAATGCAAATCTTTATTCAACAAGGAAACATAAACATACAAGGAAACCTATTCTTTGTTTCCCCTTCTTGTGGCCGGCAGCCTCTCTCCCTTTTTCTCTATATATAGCCATCCCATACACAGAAAAACATCATCTCATCTCTTGCAAAGCACTAGCCAAAACTCTACCAAATTTCCTACTCAAAGTTCTAAGCCGAAACCCTAGAAACACCAAGTCACCGATTCACCACCATACACCACCAATCACCACCGATCCCAATCCCTTACAACAGCCACTGCCGATCCTCTTCCACCACACCAAGACGAAGCTCTCCAAGGTTTCTAAAGTGTGATCCATCCCTATGACTTGTGTTTTTATTTTCGGTTTAGTCACATATTGTTGTTATAAAAATACTTTGTTTCGTTTGGTATTGTATGATGAACATGAATTACGATTTTGTTTGGAATTTATGTGATGAATTTTACAATTTCTAATGCATGGATTTCGTATGTATGATAATTAGAACAATGATATTAGAAGCATGTTTAGGATTTAATTTGGTTAGACCTAAGGTGAGGGCTTATAATCGGTACTTAGTGTTGTCTTTGAACATGATCTAGGTATTAGGTTTAATCTGCTTGAGTTATAATGAACTAAGTAGACGTATGATCACTTTGATTTGTTGTGCTCACCTAGAGTGGTTAACCTTAGGACTTGCATGTTAAATAAGAAGATTGACGACCTTACTTGTTTACGTGTCTTCGGCTATAGACTTTTGTGCTTCAATGCTATTACTTGTATAAGGTAGCATAACCTTTAGGATCACCTCGCGAAAGCTCGATCTTAAAACAATAGAAAAAGTCTCACAACTAGGTAAAAATCGGAAACGTTCTGGTTGTAGGTTGAAACTAAGTTAGGTTTTGAACATGCTAAATACTTGTTTCTTACTTTCTTGCATGCGAATCTTTGTGTTAAATTGTGTTTTGTGTTATGTGATGCGTGAGAGATGATGATCAAACTTGTAAATATTAGTTCTAGGATTTTATTTTCTGTTTTCTAAAGTTGCCGAACTATTACTCCCCCCATATGTGACGTTTGTGATGTATATATGTATATATGTTTGTCTAACAATTACATATTTCAGGTACCCTTAATCCCCGGCCTAGAACGATCCCTACTTGCTTATACTACTAACGATTTTTTGTAGGGTTATTATTGCATGCGAGCTTCGGCTCCCGTTCAATTTTTGGCGCCGTTGCCGGGGATTATAAAAGCTTGTTTTATGTTATTGTTGTGTATATAATGTTGCTGGAAATTTTTGTTGTGAATGTGTAAAGTTTAAATTTTAAGTTTATTTTGGGATTTTGTAAAGTAGAAATATGCTTCGGCATGTAAAGTTTAAATTTCGAAAGTTGCATGATGTATATTGATGTATGTTGGTAATCACTTAGTTTAATTTCTAGGAAGTTGATAGTGTTGTGTATGTTTGAGTTTATTGTAGTTTCTAAAGTGTAACATGTAGGTGAAGCCTCTTTTGTTGATCATAACCAAAACCCTTCATACGAGTGATGCCATGTTAGGTATGTTTTTGTGTAGATTGGGGAACGGGCCCTGCAATGTTGGAATTAGTCCATCGTTGGCCCCCCACGCATAAAGACGCTAACTTGGTATTATTTTTATGAGGTTGAGGGCGGTTTTAATCAACACTTGAGACCGCTAGGGATCCGTGTTTGTTTTACAAAGTATGGGGAAGTTATGATCATAGATATGGTTCTCAGGTTTGTTTAACTGGATCTCAAGGCCCATAGACTGATGTTCATTCTCGGTGAGTGAGTCGATAGGGGGTTCGCCCTCCATGGTGTCCAACAACGAGTCCTGCCTGGTTCCTGTAGGGGGTTCGCCCTCCGTGATTGTAATGACCTTTGAAACGTAAAATCCGCACGACCTAGTCGACAGCTTGTGCCGAAGCATCACCTCACTTTAGACGCTAGAACATAACTTGACATATGTGGCCTATTTTCTTCAAAGATAAAACATGTTGTGTGGTTCAAACTCTTGAGGTATATCGGATTAAGCATGATACTACCGGGGGCTGTATCAGTCCATTGCACCGTTATCTCCTCTGCTCCACGTACTTCGAGAGTTAGAACAAATCTAAAAGAAATTAGACTTAGCGATTACATGATCATGGACTTTTTGATATCTTGTTGCCGAACCATATTTGTACTATTGCCGAAATGCTTGTGATGCCGTGTGTTCTTGTGCTTTGCCGATTGTGTATATATGTGTAATCATTGTTGAAATTTGTTGTATCGCCAATGCCGTGGCTTGTAATGATGTATATTCTTGTCTCCTATTTCTTTACGATGTTCTAACTTGTTTAAATGTTGCAAATTTCAGAAATAATGCATGTCCGAATCTAGTATTTGGGCAAGAGATCTTCAAGGCCGTTTGCAACGTTTAGAGCAAGAACTCGCTATTGCTCGTTTTGTGCCATTACCACCATCATCACCAACCAGTTCATCAGTATCATCATCATTGCCGTCCTCCCCTATTGTGTCGTCAGTTTCAGTATCATCAGGGCCGAGTTCACCATCAGTAGTGTCATCATCGTGTGATCTTCAGAATCCAGTATTTGAGGCCTTTGCCGAATTAGAAGAAGAAGAAGAGATCATGGCATCAATCAGATCACAGAATGGTCATGTTGCTGGAGCTGGAGTTGCTCCTTCGAATATCACTTATCCCCCCTTGGAAGCTGACAAGACTGGAGAGATTGAATTAAGGAGTGGATTCCTCCATAAGCTGAAGTCATTTTATGGGATGCCGAGTGAGGACCCTAACAAGCATCTACAGTGGTTTAACTTCACCACGGAGTCCATGTGTCCAAGAGGGACCGATTTGCAACACTTCAAAATGAAGGCTTTTCCATTCTCATTAGAAGATCAAGCGAAGGAGTGGTTGTTTGAGGTGCCTAGTGGTCGCATTGTTTCGTGGAGTACTATGATGGATGAGTTTTTACTCAAGTACTTTCCTGCTTCACGTATCACTGATCTGAGGAAGCAAATTACAAGTGTGAAGCAAGCCGGAGATGAGACTTTCTTCGACTACTACAAGAGGTTCAAGTCCCTAGTTTCTTTGTGTCCATCGCATGGCATTAGCGATGGACTCTTGCTGCAATATTTCTATGAGGGATTGCGCGTCATGGAGAGAGAGTTTCTTGACTCGGCCGCGGGAGGTAGCTTTTTGGAGTTAAACGCCGGAGCGGCAAGAAGTTTGTTGGAAGTTCGTGCATTGAACAACCAACAATTTGGCATGGCGCGAGGCAATATGCAAAGGAATGAGAAAGTGCATGAGACTTCTTCGAGCTCAAAGTTAGAGGAGAAAGTGGACAAGCTTACCGACTTGGTGAGTAATTTGATGAAGAAGCGAGCAAGTGTTTGTGGAATTTGCACCGAAGGCCATGAGACCGAACAATGCCCTCAATTTGGAGTTAATGAGGGAGTTGAGGAGTGCAATGCAATTGGTTTTCAAGGAGGCCAACGATTTGGCAATTTCAATCCAAGGTTCAATGATCATCCTAACTTTCGATGGGCGAATAATGACAACGTGCTTAGGGCACCTATGCAACCGAGAGAGGGAGGAGCGCCGTTTGCGCCGAGGCCACCCTTTGTGCCTCGGCAACCTTATCAGCCGAACCAAGGAAACTTTGGGGCTTTGCCGAACCAACAACAAGTTGTGCCATATCAAAGTCAAGGAGGGCCGAGCCAAGGCCAAGCCGCGCCGAGCAATCCGAATTACGATGCTTTGCTTCAATCTTTGTCAAGTGCTACTCAAGCATTACTCGCGGGGCAACAAAATCATCAAAAGGACATTGGTGAGCTCAAGACTCAAATGGGGCAAGTTGTGGACTTTATGGGAAGGTTCAATGAGCAAGGGAAGTTGCCGAGCAATACTATTCCAAATCCGAGGAACGAGCAAGCCAAAGTGATTCAAACTCGAAGCGGAAGAGAGTTGTTTTCACCAACAAGTCCAAAGAAGAAGCGAGTGACTTTCAAAGGAGTTAATGAAGATGAGAGGGCTGCCGGACCTGTCATTGCCGGCAGCCATGATGGAGAGGCCGAGAGAATTGGTGATGCCGAGCATGATGATGCCGGCAGGGTTGTTGATGCCGAGAGAAGAGAGAGTGCCGAGCATAGCAATGCCGGCAACAACCATGATGCCGAGAAGGGTAGTCATGCCGAGAAGCAAGATGTGGCCGGCAATAATGTAAAGGGAGGTGTGTCATCATCAAGCATACCATTCCCTTCTCGTTTTGCTAGAACAAAGAAGGACAAATCCGATGAAGAGGTATTGGAGATTTTCCGGAAAGTGCAAGTCAACATCCCTTTGTTGGAGTGCATTAAGCAAGTGCCAAAGTATGCTAAGTTTTTGAAGGAGCTTTGTACGGCGAGGAGGCATACTAGGGAGACTCGTGTGGTAACTATGAGCGAGACGGTGTCGGCCGTTATTCAAAGGAAGTTGCCACCAAAGATGAAGGATCCGGGGAGCTTCAATGTGCCTTGTGTCATCGGCAATACACGGTTTGACGATGTTATGTTGGATTTGGGAGCATCGATCAATGTCATGCCACTCAATGTGTATCAAACGTTGAGTATAGGGCCTCTCAAGAAGGATAATGTCATCATTCAACTTGCGGATCGCTCAAGCAAATATCCGGAGGGTTATGTAGAGGATGTGTTGGTGCAAGTCAACCAATTGATATTCCCCGCCGATTTTTATGTGGTTGAGATGGAGGATTCGCCGGTTAACAACACTCAATTGCTTTTAGGGCGACCATTTATGAGGACCGCGCGCACTAAGATTGATGTGGCCGAGGGCAACCTAACTATGGAATTTGATGGTGAGGTGATCAAGTTTAATGTGTTTGACGCCATGAAGTTTCCGAATGTTGATTTAAAAGAGGGTTGTGCCATTGATATTTTGGAGGAGGTCGAACAAGTAATGTCGACCTCGCTCGACGCATAGCAATTAGCGATTGAGCAAGGGGTCGGATTTGACAAGATGGGAGAACGAGTACAAGAAGAGGCCGAACCAAGTGATGCCGAGCAAGAATGTGCAACGGCAACCAATGATGCCGAGCCATATACAATGCTGCCGAGCCTTAGAAAAGTGGCTGCCGAACTAGACGCCACCCCTACTTACATGAAGAACTCGTTCTTGTCAATTCCAAGTGCCACAACAAAATTTCGACCAAGTGTGGAAGAGGCCCCAAAGTTAGAACTTAAAGAACTCCCTAGTCACTTGAAGTATGCTTATCTTGGAGACGGAGACACACTACCGGTTATTGTGTCTTCAATGCTTAGTGAGAAGCAAGAGGAGGATTTGATTTGTGTGCTTAAGAAGTACAAGACCGCCATAGGTTGGACCTTAGCGGATATCAAGGGAATAAGCCCTACTACTTGTGTTCATCGTATCTTGTTAGAAGAAGGAGCTAAGCCGACAAAAGAAGCTCAACGTCGACTTCACCCTCCCATGATGAAAGTTGTAAAGGAAGAGATTATCAAGTTGCTCGATTGTGGGGTGATCTACCCAATTTCGGATAGTAAGTGGATATCTCCCGTGCAAGTAGTGCCAAAGAAGAGTGGTGTAACGGTTGTCAAGAATGAGAAGAATGAGCTTGTGCCACAAAGACTTATAACCGGTCATCGGATGTGCATCGATTATAGGAAGCTCAACGCTACAACGAGGAAGGATCACATGCCTTTGCCGTTTATGGATCAAATGCTAGAGAGGTTAGCCGGTCATTCTTACTATTGCTTTCTTGATGGATATAGTGGCTACAACCAAATCATGATACACCCGGACGATCAAGAGAAGACCACTTTTACTTGTCCATTTGGCACGTTTGCTTATCGGAGGATGCCATTCGGACTTTGCAACGCACCCGGCACTTTTCAAAGATGTATGTATGCTATCTTCTCGGATTTTATTGAAGACATTATCGAAGTGTTTATGGATGATTTTAGTGTGTATGGAGGCACCTTCGATGCATGTTTGGGGAACTTGGAGAAGATACTTGAGAGGTGTGTAGAGACAAATCTTGTGCTTAATTGGGAAAAGTGTCACTTCATGGTCACGCAAGGCATTGTTCTAGGGCACATAATTTCGGCAAGAGGCTTAGAGGTTGACAAAGCCAAGGTGGAGCTAATTCAAGCATTGCCGAGTCCTAGGTGTGTGAAAGATGTGAGAAGTTTTCTTGGCCATGCGGGGTTTTATCGACGATTCATCAAGGACTTCTCTTCAATTGCCAAGCCATTGAGCAACTTGTTACAAAAGGAGGTGACGTTTGAGTGGTCGGAAGCATGTGAGCAAGCATTTTGCCGATTGAAGGAGTTACTATGCACGGCACCCATACTTGTGTCACCTAATTGGGATGAGCCGTTTGAGTTGATGTGTGATGCTAGTGATTATGCACTTGGAGCGGTACTTGGACAACGAATTGATAAGAAGCCATGCGCCATTTACTATGCTTCAAGGACTCTCAACGATGCACAACTCAACTACACAACAACGGAGAAGGAACTCTTGGCGGTAATTTTTGCTTTGGAAAAGTTTCGATCATATCTTTTGAATTCCAAAGTCATTGTTTATAGTGATCATGCCGCTTTGAGATATCTCATGACGAAGAAGGATGCTAAGCCGAGGCTTATTCGATGGATTCTTTTACTTCAAGAGTTCGATATTGAGATTAAGGACAAGAAAGGAGTAGAGAATGTTGTGGCCGATCATTTGAGTAGACTTGTACAAGATGTGGATCGGCTGCCCCTATGTGATACCTTTCCGGATGAGCAACTTTTTCGACTTGAAGTACATGAGCCTTGGTATGCCGACATTGCAAATTTTCTAGCCACAAACCGATTTCCCAAAGAGATGCCGAGCCACCAACAAAAGAGAGTAAGGAAGCAAGCTCGACACTTCTTGTGGGATGATCCGTACTTATGGAAGCAATGTGGTGATCAAATTATTAGAAGATGTGTGCCGGAGAATGAGCATCGATCCATCCTTGCTTTTTGTCATAACGAAGCTTGTGGTGGACATTTTGGGCCGAAGAAGACGGCATTGAAGGTACTAAATTGTGGTTTCTTTTGGCCTACGATTTTCAAAGATGCATTCATGTTTTGCAAGGCATGTGATAGATGCCAAAGAATGGGGAACATTGGAGCTAGAGACCAAATGCCGCTCACGCCTATCATGGAGGTAGAAATTTTTGATTTATGGGGTATTGATTTCATGGGACCGTTTCCTTCAAGTAAGGGCTTTCTCTACATATTGCTTGCGGTTGATTATGTGTCAAAGTGGATCGAAGCAAGGGCTACACGCACCAATGATGCCAAGGTGGTAGCCGAGTTTCTCAAGACCAACATCTTTTCACGTTTTGGAGTTCCAAGGGTCTTGATTAGCGATGGAGGATCCCATTTTTGTAACCGCACCATTGAAGCCTTATTGAGGAAGTATGGAGTCACACATAAGGTGTCTACACCTTATCACCCCCAAACAAGTGGTATGGCCGAGGTGAGTAATCGAGAGATCAAGAACATATTGGAGAAATCGGTTGGACCTTCAAGGAAGGATTGGAGTGATCGTCTCGACGATGCTTTGTGGGCTTATAGGACCGCGTACAAAACACCGATAGGTATGTCTCCTTTTCGGTTAGTTTATGGCAAAGCATGTCACTTGCCGGTTGAGTTAGAGCATAAGGCATGGTGGGCAATTAAGGCTTTCAACATGAGCATAGATGATGCCGGTCTTCATAGGAAGCTTCAACTCAATGAACTTGAAGAAATTCGCAATGAAGCTTATGACGCCGCTTGGATATACAAGGTGAAAACAAAGGCTTACCATGATAAGATGATCCGGGGTAAAAAGTTTGAGGTTGGTCAAAAAGTTCTTCTATTCAATACTCGACTTCGACTCTTTCCGGGTAAGCTTCGTTCTCGATGGGTTGGACCTTTCATAATCACTAAAGTATTTTCACATGGAGCCATTGAGATTCTTAACCCGAGCACCAACAAAGAGTATAAGGTTAATGGGCATCGCTTGAAGCGGTACTATGATTCATTCCAAGATTGTGCCATTGCGTCCCAAACCTTTCATGATCCCGTGCCACCACCACCACACCTAGAGGCTGCCGGACCTGCCATTGCCGGCAGGGTTGACACACAGCCACACAAGGCCGAGAAGTACTGCAGTTTTCACAACATGACTAACCACTATACTAAGGACTGTGTCAAGCTCAAGGACCAAATACAGACGTGGATTAATGATAAGCTCATGGTGATGGACACTGCTAAGGAACCTACTTGGACGGAGACTCGACCATTTCCGGATGTGAACATGATTACTCTGGTTCCTCATGAAGGTCGAGAACTGAAACTTGGTCAACAGGGTTCTAGATTCCAAACCTATACCTACAACACGCACAAGGCGGTGGAGATCTGGCGAACCTTGATCCAGAAAAGGATGGTTGTTCCTGAATGCATGCCCGAGCAACACAAAAACATTGGGTTAGACGGATCCTATTGTTCTTTCCACCATTCCAATAATCATGACACATCTGCATGCATTGGGTTGAAGGATCAAATCCAGGAATGGTTGAATGAGGGAGTCCTGCAGTTTGATAATGACACGGTGGCACCCCTTCATCACTTTTGGGTGAATGTCATTGATCAAGATAAACCCAATAACGCCTCGCGAGCGGACAAGCAAGCAAATCCGCCAGTCGAGAAGGAAATGGTAACGATACCTAGGGCTCAGTTATGCCTTGACTGTAAGATAAATTGTCGAATACCTCTTACCCACGAAGAGCTGATGAAGGCGCTTCAGGAGGCGACAGAGAAGGCTCTTGAGACGGCCAAACGTACCCATCCATGGCCAGAACGCTCTAGGTCTGATGACCCCAAGCGGGTGAAATATCATCACCAGGAGAAAGCAGCTTATGCTACTCCAGCAAGGTCCCGGCAAGATGCTGGACCTTCAGGAACGAAACCGATAGTAGAGGCACCAACCCCTCCAACTAGGAATGTTCAAAAGCGATATGGCAAGGCGAGAAGGACGCTAGATGCTTTGAACCAAGGGAAGGTGACTCCCGACGAATTCTCTATGCCCGTGGAGCACATACGTGACGCCTATAAGCGTTATAAATCCAAAACTTATATAGACTCTCGACGGATACGGAAAGAGGAAAAATCGCCACTTCGACGGAGGAATGTTCATGCAAGAATTGCACGTCCTACAACGGCGGATGGTGCACCTCAGAAAACTCCGCAGAGGAAGCTGGCATATTCTCCAGAGAGAACACCCCTACGCTCAGCTGTTGGGGTTCTACCAAAGCCCAAGTCTGTCCATGCAACCTCTGACAAAGCAGAGAAGGTAGACTCTGTTGTTTTGAAATGGCAACCTAAAGGGATGACGGCGGTTTCTACATCAACAACTACTAAGGTCCCTGAAATACAATCAGAAACTCAGGAATCTACTCCGGTCCTTAGCAGGTCATCGGCTAAGCCGATTCCAATTCTCACGGGTCAGAGGGCTGTAAGTCAACAATGTGATCAGCCCTTTCCTCAGTTCGTAGCGCAGCAGTTGAGGACCGATTTTTCTGTGAAGCAAGCAGAAGCAGCTCTTATACCTTCACAACCTAAGGCTCCTACGAACTTGTCACGGGTTGATAGGGACATGCCGGATGCGGACGATGAGATGCTGGAGGATGAAGACGGTTTTACAGATGGTGATGAGCCAATTCTAGATTGTAATATGGTTTTCATACTGTCCTCTAGTTATGCTTTATCTACGCCAATCCCAACTGCTTACTTCATACAAGAGGAGGCGGCAGACAAGCCGGTTTGTCTTATTCAAACGTCAGACGAGGAAGATCTTCCCGCCAACGAAGATTTGAATTCCTCACCAAGACACAGTGATCATGTTGAGGTCACTGATCTTCATAGCTCGCACATGGTTTTCCTTAAGCCTACATTTACAATGACTCAACATCTCAAACCTCTCTACGTTACAGCAGAGGTGGAGGGTGTCCAAGTGAACAGAATACTCATCGATACAGGCGCGGCGGTGAGTGTTGTAACGCTTAGTACTGTGGAGCGACTTCAAATTCCAGGAGAGAAGATCCAGAACTCTTCTGTCAGGGTTAGAGGGTTTGCCGGTGTTGTGGCTCCAACGGCCGGCTTCCTCGTGCTCAGGGTTAAACTTGGACCTTCTAACGTGTGTCACGGTCTTTTCGTGACAGAAACTACGGTCCCATACTCGATGATTTTGGGACGTGATTGGATCCATAAAACGTACTCAGTACCATCTTCGCTACATCAGGAGATACTCATGTGCGATCCAACTTCTGATAAATCAGTTTTGATCAGGGCGGACGAGCGCCCCTTTTCTATAGCGACTAACACTTTGGAATCGGACTATGACTACAGCACTATGCGGCCTCTTGTGATCGACGGGGTTGATAGTAGGGGTCGTCTGCTAGGGGTGACCTCTACTGACCTAACGCGGTGGGGATTAACTCAGGCTCAGGCAGATTGTTCTCGTCCTGTCTCCATCAATTTTCAGCCAATCGTCAACATGATTGATGATGTTATGGCTGAGGAGGCAGGTGTTGTGGCCTCTTTGCTACAGCGACTGGCGGCGTTTAGGGCCAACCAGTTAGCTTCGGATACGGTCGCTCTAGTTGAGTGTATCGACGAAGACGACATCATCACCACTGAAGAAGTGGAAACCATTCCGCCTACACCAGCAGCTTTGGATGACACTCCGCCTAAGGTACGTGACCCAGTAGAGAGGATTAATCTTGGTACATCCGAAGAACCTCTAGAAGTTGGGATTAGTCAGCAGCTGGAACCAGAACTGAGGTAGCAGTTAATCAAATTGCTGCACGAATTCAAGGATTGCTTCGCAGAGAAGTATCAAGATATGCCTGGATTTTCCAAAGATTTGGTATACCATCGTTTACCTATCAAGGAGGGCGCCAGGCCTGTTAAGCAAGAGCAGAGGTGAATGAACGCCGAGACCGCTATAGCAGTCAAGAAGGAAGTTCAGAGTATGGTGGATGCAGGAATCATCCGGCCTGCCCAATATGCACAGTGGCTGGCGAATGTGGTTCCTGTTAAGAAAAAGAACGGTAAAATTAGGGTCTGTGTCGATTACAGAGATCTCAATGCTGCCTCACCAAAGGATATATACCCTATGCCTAGTGCGGATCTTTTGGTGGATGTAGTCACAGGGCACGAAATGTTATCATTCATGGACGGCACGGCTGGCTATAATCAGATACCAATTTACGAGCCGGACATTCACAAGACTGCCTTCCGTTGCCCAGGCTTTGCCGGAGCCTTTGAATATCTTAGCATGCCGTTTGGCCTGACCAATGCGGGGGCTACATATCAGCGTGCTATGAACCTAATCTTCCATGACATCCTCAGAGTCATTTTGGAAGTTTACATCGATGACGTGTTGGTTAAGTCTCAATCCAGGTTAGACCATATTGGCCATCTACGTGATGTTTTTACACGGATGAGGAAGCATCAGCTCAAAATGAATCCAGCCAAGTGCATTTTTGGGGTTCGTGCGGCTGATTTCCTTGGTTTCGTGGTACATGAAAGGGGCATTGAAGTAGCGGGAGATAAAGCACAGGCTGTTTTAGACGCCCCAGCACCTCGGAACAAGAAGGAGCTTCAAAGTTTGCTGGGCAAAATAAATTTTCTTCGACGCTTCATATCTAACTCAGCTGGGAAGATTGCTCATTTCTCTCCTTTGTTGAAACTCAAGAAGGATGAACACTTTGTTTGGGGACCTGAACATCAAGCGGCGTTCGATGAGATTAAGGAATATTTGGCCAGTCCGCCAGTATTACGACCGCCAAAACCAGGGATCCCACTCAATTTATACATTTCTGCATCTAACAGTTCTGTTGCCGGACTTTTGGCTCAGGATGAAACTTCTACAGAGGGTAAGAAAGTCGAATACGCGGTTTCTTACCTCAGCAGAACCCTTTTGGATGCAGAAACAAGATATTCTCCTATCGAGCGCCTATGTTTGGCGTTATATTTTGCCGCGACCAAGCTCCGTCACTACATGCTTTCCTTTACTACCATTGTGGTAGCTCAAACGGACTTGATCAAGTACATGCTTGCTCGCCCTATCTTACGTGGTAGAATCGGCAAGTGGGTCTTAGCTCTCTCTGAGTTTTCCTTGCAGTATGCGCCGCTCAAGGCAATGACGGGTCAAGCAGTAACTAACTTCCTACTTCATCATCCTTTAGACGAATCGGTTGAAGATCCTATCCCTTCTGTCAACATGATTGGAACGGTGCCTTGGATCCTTTACTTTAATGGTAGTAGCACAAACTCCTTGGCGGGCGCAGGTATTTGCATCCAGAGTCCATCGGGGATAAGTCACTCCTATTCTTTCCAGCTGGAGTGGCTTTGCACAAACAACCAGGCTGAATATGAAGCCCTTATCATTTGTCTGGAACTACTACTGGATATGGACGCCAGAGAGATCGAAGTATATGGTGATTCTCTGCTAATCATCAAGCAGCTGTTAGGTGACTACAAATGCGTATCTTTCCACCTAATCCATTATTGGGAACGAGCATCAGAGTTGTTAGATCAATTTGCTGATGTGGTGCTCGATTACGTCCCTCGTGAGAAGAACTTTGCAGCCAACGAGTTAGCACAGCTCGCCACTGGCATTACTCTTGCCAATGGCGTCAAAGAACGCATCCTGAAAGTAGAACGTAGGACGTTACCATCCTTTGCTGCACGAAGGGAACAACGAGGCGATTGGTTGGTTGCTACCCTAGACACTATCGATACTGATTGGCGGCAACCAATCATTAAATATTTACATGATCCTTCTGCCCCATCCGAAAGGCGAATTAGGTACTTAGCTACTAATTATCTACTCAAGGGTGATGAGTTGCTTCGCCGGGGTGAGGAAGGTGTGGACCTAAGGTGTGTCTTTGGCGTAGAAGCCAAGAGGCTAATGCGCGAAGTTCATCTGGGCGTATGTGGTTCGCATCAAAGTGGGTCAAAGATGAGGTGGCTGATCCGCCGTTATGGTTATTTTTGGCCATCTATCCTCAAAGACTACATCAGCTTTGCCCAAGGTTGTATTGAGTGCCAGATTCATGGACCGGTTCAACGGATTCCTAATATCCCTATGCAGCCTATAATCAAACCTTGGCCCGCCAGGGGTTGGGCACTTGGCTTTGTTGGGGAAATCCATTCGAATTCTTCTCTCCAACATAAGTACTTGTTGATTGGCACAGACTTCTTCACCAAATGGGTGGAGGCCATCCCTGTCCGAAATTGTGATGCAACCACAGTCATTCGCTTTATCTTTCAGAATATCATTTGCCGTTATGGCATTCCTGAGTGTATTGTGGCGGACAGGGGGGCAGCGTTCATGGCAGAGAGTACACAGACGTTCATTCAAGATTATGGTATTCAGTTTTTGCACTCTTCGCCGTATTACGCTCAATCCAATGGCCAGGCTGAAGCTAGCAATAAGGTTATTATTTCTATCATTAAAAAGATGCTGGCGGATAATCCTCGAACTTGGCATTCGGAGCTAGACAATACTCTGTGGGCGTATCGTACGTCTAAACGAACTCCTACAGGAACTACTCCTTATGCCTTGATGTTCGGCCATGATGCTGTTCTTCCTTTGGAAATCAATGTTCGCTCTCTCCGGGTTCGCGAGTAGCATCAGTTGATTGGAGATGACTATGTTCAGGCCATGTTTCAAGAACATGAAGATCTCGATGAGCAGCGACTAGAGGCTTTACAGAACATAGTCTTGGAGAAGAAAAAGGTTGCCAGAGCTTACGACAAAAGAACTAAGGGTAAGTCCTATGGTGAAGGTGATTTGGTTTGGAAGGCTATGCTCCCCTTTGGCGAACGAGATACTGGACGTGGTAAATGGTCTCCCAAATGGGAGGGCCCCTTTGTCATTGATTGGATTGTTGGCAAAGGTGCTTATCAACTTAGAGACTTGGAGGGTGACGTCCATCGTAACCCTATCAATGGGCGCCATCTTAAGAAGTACTTCCCTAGCGTTTGGGAATATGAAGAGCCGCTCGCTATGGTTGAGACCGGGGGGCAAACTTCACCCTAAAGACCTCCTACAAACACACTAACACTCTGCCTTAGTCCCCTTGGCTTTGGCAGCATACCTCGTCTCAGCCTAAGGTTACTAGGGGGGCAATACAAGGGATACTCTTCATAGAAGACTTGGCGATTCAGTCCGCCAACGGTCCTGTTCGCCAACGATACACAGAATATAGAAGATGAATCTACTTGAGGTTCATTAGTCTTGTAATTTGCTTTCTTTTAATTATGAATCTGTTGAAGGTTCGTTTACTTAGTCTGTTTGAGAATCAAGGTTTATGGTTCTCAACAATTTATGTTCATTCAACACGGAAAACAACAATATTTTTGTTTTTCGATAAAGTCAATATAAATTTTTTTACTATTGATTCTATTTCAACAATGACTTTGCGGTCAAGAGCTTTACAAGTACAGAATTACATTTCTTGAACGAAACAGCAAGCGCATCGATTTCCGCCTTTTGGGTTCAAACTGAAACAGAGGTCGAGAACTTCTGTTATTCCAGCACGGCGCCATCTTAGGGCATCTACCTTTTGTCTGGCTTTGTACCATTTGATCATAGAGGGGGTTGGTAGAGGCCAGCAACCAGTAGTGATGGGGGCTTCAAAGTGGTTTGAGCACTTTGGAAGTTTGATGTCTTGATCACGAAAGGCTACCGGAGGCGGACGGCAAGGATCCGCGAGTGAAGATATGGCTTGAGGGGTGATTTCCCGTTGCCTTGGGCCTAGTCCGGCACGGTTGTAATCATCGGGTGAGGTCAGTGAGGTTTGGAAGAGACTTCCGACCTCGATAACGGAATTTTGGATATTTTCCTTTCCGCGAAACGCTTCTGAGTGTTTGATTTCTAGGGCCATGATGATAGATGTGAGGTTTCAGGTTGGTTTTCACGTTCCTGGATTACAGCTTTATAGAATCTGAAAGAGGGTCTGTGAATTTCTGAATCGGTATGATTGGAAGCGGTTTAGGGTTTATTGAACAGTCTCCTGAGCTCGAATTGGTAAAGTTGCATCGGTTAGAGGGAACGACGTATTCTTCAGGTTTTAAATGAGTCTGGATGGGCTTTCTCAACCTTCTTCAATCTCAACGAGCTTTTAATTTCGAAGGCTGGGGGGCAATGTTTGGGCCTAAATTAACATTTACCCGAGACTATGGGCCGAAGCCCAGAGGGTCACTCATTAGCGGGTAATCCGATCGATATGATTTAAATCAGTTTCCGTCTAGGAAAGGATTTGGAGTCCTACTAGGAGTCCGAATTGGAGATGGTTTAAGGTAATATAATCCTATTCAATATCATAATCCATTATGCTTGATACACACGTATTTGGGGTTTTGAGATCACTATATAAAGAACTCTAGGACAACGTAAAAAGGGTTCTCAACCATACAACTACAAGCTTTTGCCCTGCAAATCTTACAAGCCTCTCCGGAGCATTCTCTCTCGCGAACTGCCTTCCACCAACTGCAAACGACACTATTCCAACCAAGCCGCAAACCTACGCCCACCGCTACCGGTCGCCGTACACCTGCTGTTGTTGTCGAAAGTGACTTGCGTTCGTGTCGAAGCATCGCTGAGACATATCGAGTCCAGTCGTCACGCCTTGTGACAAATCGAGTCGTTACCCCGGTAACAGTCTTTCCCAATCTACCAGAGGTTGGACGAACACCATCAGCGGTCTTGATACCTAGCTCTGCTTTGCATCCCAGGATCGAAGTAAGATTATCTCAATCTACAAGAGGTTGAGTAGAAAAATCCTAGTAACCGTTTACTTAGGTCTTGTTCGAGCCTTTACGCCGGTTTGTCAACGCCCGCGTACAGTTGCTTGATCGAGAAGTCAGGTAGCAGGGAGCAGACGAACACGTTCGCCAGAGTCATCCACTCGCCAAGGGTGATTCGCTCGCCAGACGTCGTCCGCCACCAAGGTTGTACCTAACCCAAAGGTACTGGCACGCTCGCACCAGGACTGAAACTTACGTCCGCCACCCCCACGTGTTGATAGTTCGACATGTGTCAAAACCGACGCGAACAATGGTGATGATAGGTGGTCCAAGAAACTCCCAGATGATATCATGGCATTGATTATCCGACGACTGCCCACCATGTCGGATTATTTTATTTGTCGATATGTATGTCCTTCTTGGCGAGCCGCAATTGACAGGAACCGTTGCCTTCCCGCAGTTAATCAGCATGCCCCATGTCTTCTGCGCGATGGTAGTTCATTCTACATCAATACAAACGCCAACAACTTTGTATTTTATCGGAAGGTAAAACCATCAGAAAAATACTCGCGTTGTCTTGGATCAATCGACGGATGGTTGATCGTGATTTCTACTGGATTAAACACTAAGGACTTGTTCTTCTTGAATCCAGTATCAGGTGTTCGAGTTAAGCTCCCCCAGATTTCGCACTTACTTTCACCATGGTGGAAAAAGCAGCAACCTCTTCAGTGCCAAAGACCTCAACAAGGTCGCTGAAGCGGATCTGTTATGTTGCTTGCCTTCACCTTCGAAAAACATGTCGTCTGGCTTTTTGTACACCCACTGATTCATCATGGACCACCATCAAGCTCGAGGGTCGTCCACAGTTTGGGGATATAGAAATAGTTGATGGGAAATTATATGCGGTAGGTAGCCCTATAGTAGAGTCTGTGATGGTGTTTGACATCCAAATCAACTCCAATTATCGTGGACGTCATACCTACACAGCTGAAAGGTTGGTCACTCGATCTTCACCCCGAAGTGAACATGGTTGAAGAGTACATATTTCGCAATTTTCACCTAGTGAAAGGCTGCAATTCAAAGGACTTGTTTATGATTTTGGACCAGGGTTTTCCATATATCGAAGGATTTCGACTTTCGAGTGCTGAAGTTGGAGTACAATAATATTGTTCATTGTCATGAGTGGGTAGAGATCGTTGAACTTGGTGATCAGGTATTGTTCGTGTGCGGGTACAACTCCAAACTCATCTCTTCACATGATAAAACACTCCAACAGAACTCTTTCTATTTCACTTTCGATTGGTTGGGCAAAGTCAACTCTGGAGTGTTTTCCTTAACAGACAGGAGCATCAAACCTTTCGCTTTTCCTAAGGAATTTCTGCATGAAATAGGGATAAACTCTACTATATGGTTCACACCAAGCCCCTGGTAGCTAGATTTAATAATTTGGAATTAGATATCTTCTTCTTATGAAGTTTATCCATAATGTTCCTTAGCCTTACCCAAATTGAAGTTTATGGATGTTCTTATAAATCTTTCAGGTCATGAATGTATTATTAATTCGTTCATATATGACTGATAACTAATTATGTTTCTGAAATTTGAATTCCATATACCCGTTGGGAATATTTTTTTTAATTGTTTTTTAAAAGGAAGGGCGAGAAGAATTTATGGAAGAAATTAATCAAATTATACAAAGCTAGTGACGATGTTGGTGGCAATATCCAATATCAGCGCACATTTAAACTATTCTTTGGCAGCTTTAAGCGCTGCTGTATCTGCCTATCTGTAGACACGAGTATGAGAGAAAATTGGCGGCCTGAAATGTCAATAATCTGACGTTACTGTGTAACCTGAATATCATCGAGATTGTCCGACATAAACTTAATGTTCATCCAGCCTCAGTTTCTCTAGTATTCAGAACATTACAAATTGAATCATAGTAACATACAACAGAATTTGAGAACTTCAATTCTCTTCATTTTACAAAGTCCAGATGATTCGGTGAGCATCTTACCATCTCAGCGAGACGCCCAATAGACCATAGAGGCAACTTACAAAGTGTTCTATTTGATACAGTGACTTGTTCAGCTAGACCACTCAGGCTAGGTCTTTACAAACGTTGCTGTGCCGATCAGCTCTATACACAGGTCACAGGGCAAGTTCTTCTATTGAACAACAGGTCACTTACGTCTTGTTTCTGTCAAAATTTGTGATCGTCCCTTGTCTGCAACAAGGTTATGTAGGATGCAACCATACATATACAATTCAAAAGCCAGTTCCTTGATCAAGTTTCTGCAAGAAGTTGCAGCGAAAGATGTGAGACTCGATAATGAAAAGGCTGGTCGCGGAGTCGGTATCTACAAATAACTACTTTCATTCACTCTGACTACGGCAGAGAGGGCCGACATCCAAGCTTGCAAACCACTCTGCGCATCCTTCTTAACCAAAAGTTCCAGCTTTCCCACAGCCTGCTTTGAAAGTCCAGATTTCACCAAAACAAGTCCCAGTGATTTGAATGTGCACTCATCAGGTTGAATGCCAGCTTTCGTCATTTCCTTGAAGGTTCCAACCACCTCTTTGAATCTTCCATACGTCGCATACAACCCAATAACATTATTACAACTCAGCACATCAGTTAAAATTTGCAAATCTCTCATCTGCTTTGCAATCTGAATGGCCTCCTCAAACCTCCCCATTCTCTTATACATGCACAACATCATTGCAAATGTGAACTCATTTGCATCCCCCTTGCTCTTCAAGCTGTCAAAGAGTTCTTCTGCTGATTTAACCATACATCGCTCGCTATAAAGATCAATCATACAATTTGAGGCGTATATAGCAGGACCATCCTCTGAGGACTGAAGAAGTTTGTATGTTTGTTCTGCTTCTTTCAAAAGGCCAACTTTAGTATAGAGCTTGATTAAGGTATTGTAGATAACTGTGTTGCCGGGGAAACCTGCCTTTTTCATCGCATCAGCATAACTGAGAGCTTCTTTAACACTTCCAACTTCAGCAAAAGCATTTATCAACACCCCAAAGACAATAACATCAGGCTGCACATTGTATCCAACCATCTGTCTATAAACTTCCTCTGCTGTTTCTAATTGGCCTAATTTTGCAAAGCTTGATATCACAGCACAATAGGGGATGCAATCACGTACCAACCCTGACTCATGCATTTTCTTCAGATAAGGCATTGCAGTATGTGGCATATCACCACTAGCCAATATTTGTATCAGAGAACTATAGCTACACCTGTCTGGAATTACACCATGATTTTCCATGCTATCAAACAACTGACAAACCCTACTATAATGTCTCCCAACCCCATACGCTTTGATCATCACGTTGAACTCAAGAACACTCAACTTCTTCACTTCTCGGCAGCAATTGAAAACTTTCTCAGCTTCCAAAACATGCCCACGCTCTCCATATGCATCCATATTGGCAGAATAGCAATCAGATCCCATCTTCCCTGAGAGATGAAATTTCATGAACCAAAGCCAAGACTTCTCAAGCATCCCAGCTTCTATGTACATTCTAGTCACAGCCGAATGAGTGAACTCATCAATCTCAAGTCCCCTTTCATCCATCTCCAATATGAGGTCTTCAGCTTTGCTAACCATGTGCCTTAAAGAGTATGCATACAAAAGGGTACGATAACTTACAGGGTCAGGCTTGAGGGAAGCCTCCTTCATCTTTGCAAAGTAGTTTGTGGCTGTGTCTATATTATCATGCCTAGCATGGAGGGAAATCAAAATATTATATGTTCTGGTGTCTGGTGGACATCGAACCTCTTCCATCTTCTGCATGAGTGAATAAACTTCTGCAAGCTGACCGTGATTACCACAAATGTGAATCATAGTATTGAAAGTTACCGTAGTTGGAGCAATCCCTTCCCTTAGCATCAGCTGAAATACCTCTGATGCTTCTCTAAGCCGCCCAGCCTTTCCATGCGTGTCGATCAATGTATTATACGTATGTGAGCTCAAAGAACCATGAGAATGCAAAGAGCTCTCCGACCATTTCTCAAAAAACTCCTCAGCTTTTCGAAACTCCCCTGCTTTCTTATACAACTGCATCACAATGGCCATAGTAAACTCATCCGGCTTCATTCCTTGCTTGGTCATCCTCTGCAGCCATATAAGTGCTTCCTTCTCGAACCCTCCTTTACTATAAACATCAATCAAAGTCCCATAAGTCGAGTTAATAGGCGCAATTCTCTCCTCATTCATCTCATCCCAAAGACCCCTCAAATGCTTCCACCTCCTCGCCTTCCCCAGAATCCTAAGCACGATATTGTAATGAATCACATGCACCTCGTAACACCCTTTCCTCTTAAACCACTCGAATATCTCCAAAGCTCTCACCCAACTCCTCTGCTCCTTCAAAATTATGCTCCTTTCTTTGTTGCTAAGCCTCTCCTCCCACGGACTCAGCGCTTCATCCAAGTCCTCAACCTCCTCCACCGCCGTCAGCATCGCCGGAATGCAACCACCGTAACTCAGCCATTTCGTCGAACACTTGGTCTGCACTTTCTTCACCACACCATTTCCACCAAATCCAACCCCAAAATCATTACTTTCCACAAACCCACCATTGCCCACATCCTCAAACCCCTTTTCCTCATCTGGGTCCTTCACAAACCCACGTTTCTTCTTCAACCCAACTTCATGAACAACGCCGCCATTGTTGGGTCTTCGAGCTTCACTTAAACCCTTCTTAAACCCTTCACCTCCTCCGTGAAAAACTCGCTGCTTCCTGTCTTTGGTTATGAGTTCAAGTTGAAGGAGTCCTGTGTTGGGTGAGGTTCTTGTGGAACCCAAAATGGGGAAGCAACTGGTGTCGAGCTGGAGCTTCGCAAGCATTGCTTTTAGTCACAGAAATGGAGAAAGTCTTGTGCTTTTTGTTTGGATATCAGAAGCTGGATAATAACATGGTGTGTGTGTGTATGAAGAGTGGTCTGCAACTTTGGCGGAGTACGAGAGTGTGAAATTACAAGTCCCAATTCCGACGGAGGGAGGCAGAGAGGTTTATAAATGATATGTATCCTCTGCTTCCATCAATCTGTTCTTGTTTTTTTCCCAACTTTGAATCTGCGCCATTGATGCTCAATACATTAGTCGGTTTAAAAATACAATAATACATGAAAATGTACCAACAATAAGTAGAGTAACCCCTCTCCTTTCAGAAGGTTGGAATGCCAAAATGTTGTTGCAATCTAGGAGACTTAAGTAGAAGTGTTGGACAACTTTATGCTCCTTCAACAAGTAACATGACTATGGACAACTTTATGCTCCTTCAACATGCGGTTGAACCGAATCGACTGTAATTATTAAAAAGATACTATATATATGTTTGTGTATAAGTCGAGAATCCTATAGTTGTTCTCTGCAGTCCATTTCATTCTCTCCATTGAAAACGAAAAACTATCGCTCTGCCTGTCTCAAACTCCCACTCTAACTTCAATATAATCTCTTACTCCGCCGAGTCATTATCATCCCTTCGACGACTTTAGTCACTTATTTCGCTCAATGTAGTTGGTGCAGTTATTGTAATACTCAGATAGTTTTAATATACCCTCATGCCAATGTTTGAAATGGTGTGATGGAGGAAAAAAAGTTGTTATGAAGAACAGTGAAACTAATTTCAATTTTTTTTCCTTTTTGCTTCACATAAACACAATAGAGAAATTTTATATACACTTCATTAATCTCTTAATACACACTTCTTGTATTTTTTTGTCCAATTTTGTTATCAAACTTCCACCTATGCCCCTCGTTATAAATAAATAAGAATATGTTTAACAAAATAAATCGAATGATGCATCATAAATTTTTCTTATTTCTTTACTACTTTTATTTTAATTAGCTCTATTATTGATTATTAATAAAATCAACCACAGATTTATAAGGTAATTTCTACTTACTTTCTCTTGACACATGAGTGAAAATGGAATGAATTGATTTTTTTTTTATTTTAGTTGTTCTTTAATATTTTAAGAGATTCGATATTTGACAATGGCTACATGATCTATATAATCAAGAATATATATATATGTGCATACTGGAATCCGTATATAATACGCCAATGTCGTTGTTAATCAAAGTAATTGTTTATATATTCATGTATACAAAACAAATATAGCCTCTCTCACAGTTTAACCAATTTGGTATACAAAATAAATACAAAAAATATAAGGGTGTGTATTAAGAAATTGAGGGAGTGTATATAAAACTTCTCAACACAATATGGTAGAACTATAAACTTGATTAGAAAATGTCCATTTAATACATATTTAGGGGTCTCTTTGTCCAAACCAATGACCACTTCAAAAAGTTCCCCAAATCAATACAAGGTAAACAAGCTATTGCCGAAATGATACAAAATGTTTTATTTCCTATATTTGTTAGACTATTTTGCTCTTCTCCTTTATACACTCATATGAAGAGAAAGTCAAAAATAGAGAAGACTTTGCCGGAAGGTCACTAAACTCCGCTGGCGTCCAATGGTCGGTCACCGGATTTCAGTCATCGGACTCTGGTCGCCGGATTCTAGTTACCAATTTTTTTTCACCAGAATATTATTTTTCTAATATTAAATTACTGACTCTGACTTTAAGCATATTACTGACTTTCAGTATTCAGGTTACTGACTCCCAATAACCAACTTACAGATTCTAGTAAGCATATTACTGACTCTTAGTAATTAGGTTACTGACCCCCATTAAGCAACTTACAGATTCCAGTAAGCATGTTTCTGACTCCCAGTAAGCAGGTTACTGACCCTTAGTAAGCAACTTACTAGCCCGAGACGGAGATTCTACTCCACCGAGACGGAGATTGAGATCCAATTTCTCGCCAATAAAGCTGAGTCCGATGAAGTGCAAGTACGTCGCAGAGGTTGGGATGCAGCGGTGGCAATTTAACTCCTCATAAACGGAAGTTGAGGTCCCATTCGTTGTTGCCGATAAAGCCGAGGCCGGTCTGGTCGCCGATGAAGATGAAGCCGAGGTCGGTCTCGTCGCTGATGAAGATGAAGCCGCAGTCCTTGCGTGGGAAGGCATCACCCGAGAGAGAGAGAGAGAGAGAGAGAGAGAGAGAGAGAGAGAGAGAGAGAGAGAGAGAGAGAGAGAGAGAGAGAGAGAGAGAGAGAGAGTCGGAACTTGAATCTCGACCTTGATGCTTTTGCTTTTAGGGTGGAGGTGGAGGTGGAGGTGGAGAGAGAGAGATTTTAGATTGGGGAGGGGAAGAGAGAGAGGAAAAGAAGTTTCAAATATGAAAATAGAGTTGGATTAGGTTAAAGCTAAATATGTCTTTTTCATAAAAATTGTTGGGATTGATACAGTTGGATTGAACAACTCTTCCTCTATTTTTGACTAAATAATAATCCTATCAAACCTAAGCTCAACTCAAAATTGGTAAAGGTCATAAAGACAATACATAATTGCCACATAGGTACATAATTTATGATAGGACGTGAAATTACCACAATGACATTGTGTCAAACGAAAGTTGTGTAAAAAAAAGATTTCAAAGTCAAAGTTTTGAGAGTCAATAGTTTTCATCCAGTCAGTTGCACATGATGTTCAATCACTATTGAATGTAGATTTAATAGTGAAAACTAAACATCCCAACTTAAAATGAAAATAGAGTTTGATTAGGTTAAGGCTAAATATGTCTTATTCATAAAAATTGTTGGGATTGATACAGTTGGATTGGATAACTCTTCCCCTATTTTTAACTATATAATCATCCTCTCAAACTTAAGCTCAACTCAAAATTGATAAAGGTCATAAAGACAATACATAATTGCCACATAGGTAACATAATTTATTATAGGACGCGAAATTACCACAGTGACATTATGTCAAACGAAAGCTGTGTAAAAAAAGACTTCAAAGTCAAAGTTTTGAGTGTCAATAGTTTTCATCTAGTCAGTTGCAAATGATGTTCAATCACTATTGAATGTATATTTAATAGTAAAAACTAAACATCTTGTTTCTTTTTACAATTAGATTCACCTCCCAGAGTGGTTAAATATAAGTTTGACCAGGGGTACATTATTGGAAACCATAAACAAATATGCATCCACAACAACACTGTATATGTTCAATTAATTTTTTTGCTGTTGAAGGAAAAACGTATTATGTGCCTTCGTCAATGTAACGGACGATAGATAATTATGTAGTCATTATTGTCATTAATGTATTTCCTATTACCGTTGTAATACTCACCCTATATAAAGGGGATTATCAATGAAATGAGTAGACCAATTCCGATTATTCTACAACACGTTATCAGCACTTTGCCTAACCTAGAGTTTTTAGCCAAAGAAAAAATCTGCCGGAAAACAAAGAAAAAAAAAAACACAGAAAAATCACAAACCCTAGAATTTTCTTTTCTGCCGGAACACTGCCGGAAAACACAGAAAAAAAAACCCTTTTGTTTCTTCTCTGGGCACCCATGTCTGCCTATCCCACCGGCCGTCCTCCGATCCCACATCGACGCCGTCCAGCCTCACCGCCGCACCGCGAGCCCAGCCTCACCGCCGCACGACCCAGATTTGCTCGATTCAAGGACCAAGCCCCGGTGCTCCGACGTCCTGCCCGAACCAATCCCCAAATCGAACCCAGATCGGCGTCTGACGGCTCCGGCTCACCTCGACTCCAACGACTCCGGCTGGCCTCGACTCCAACGACTCTGGCTCGTCTCGACTCCGACCCCGGCTCGCTCAATCTTCCTGTGCTCGATCGACGCCGCGCTGCTCTCCCCGTCGCTCCAATCGGCTCACCTCCGATCGGCTGCAGTTTCGCCCGATCTGAAATTCTGCCCGACCTCGCCCCGGATCGGATCGCCTCGCCCTGATCGCCTCGCCCCGATCGTCCACTGCTCGGACGACCCCCGATCGGACCCCTGCGCTGCAGAGACGACTCCGGCTTGCCCTCCGCTCCGCGCCACTGCCGCGACGCCTCCGCCGCTCCTGCCTTCAGATCGGACCCGAACTTTGCCGACAAAGCTTCGTCGGCAGAAGCTTGATCTCGACCCGGATTTGGACCTGATCCGACCCGGCCCAGCCCCTTGGGCCTGACCCAACCCGAAAAAAAAGAAGAAAAAAAAAAAGGATTTTTTTTTGGGGGTAAAATACAAAGGTAATTTTTGAAATTACCGCACAGTAATTTATATTTACTGTATAACTATTTACTATATATCTATTTACTGTTTTTCGAATTTAATAGTAAATATGAAATTTTTTTTAATTTATATAGTAAATGTGAAATATATATGATTGAAGTGACTAATCATATGAATATTGTTTGTTTTTATGTGACTTATCAATTACGATGCGGCGATTAATATGTGACGACTATTTGGAGTCGGAGATCGAGCAATCGCTTAATATGCAGTTTATTTGGCAAACTAACAAGTAAGATCTAATTAACGTTATCATTTTCATTAAATCGTTAATGATATAATGCTCAAACTTATCTTATTATATTATGACATATATTTATGAAAATTTGAGCATCATTATATGTCTATTTTATTATGTTAAATAATTGTTTTTATTTAACATGTTATTTAATTTGAGCATTGCTATGATAATGCAAATCTCATGAGCAATACAATATAAAAATGGACAAACCAATTATTGTGATAAAGCATATTCACGAAGTAAGAAAAATATGACCATTACAAATTTTGGTCTTGAGATCCAATTTTAATTTCTTGAAAAAATTTTCATCATGGATATCTTCTTGATTATATAAAAAGCAATGATAATGAAATTTCATTAGCTTTACATGCAATGAATATGGAAACATCAAAAATTTTATTGTGATAACGAAATTTCACAAAGCATTTGATTTCCATAAAGTATATTGGTTTATTTTAGTTGTCGTGAATGTCATAGACCGCGAAACTAATATATTTTATTCTTCCTATATTTTACAGATGGTTTAACCATCACAGTTCGACTTTGACACATTGGGCTCTGAAGAACTTGAGTTCCAAATTCCCCTATTGAGCCAACAAAGGCTTGAACATGGTATATTTATACGAACTGCTTTATGTAAATAGCTAAATATATAATTTCAATATCTTGAATGACAACGTAAGGTCTGAAAAGAAATTCCCTGGAACAAATTATGCAAAGTAATGCAACAACCCTAAAACAAAGGGCAATGACGATGTAAGGTCTGAGAAAACAAAGGGTAATGACGATGTAAAGTCTGAAAAAAAAAAAATTATTATTTCTTAGAACAAATTGTGCAAAATAATGCAACAACCCTAAAACAAAGGGCAATTACCATGGACGTAAAGATTTCTATAATCATCCACAAGCAAGTGGAGATAATGTAACATATAAAAGATGACATAGGGGACATGTCATGTGCAGCGAAGCACTCTGTCATTGTTGTAATTCAATGAACTATTGATACGTACATTATACGCTAGCAAAGAATTAGCTACGACTTTTAATAAAAATGAAGAATCATATAAATACGCGGATTTTGGAAAAGTATCTTCAATATCCAACAAGAACATCGAAAATGAATTTACAACTGAAGACATAACATATGGGAAGAATATGTCAAATGACACATCTCATTGCAGCTATTAAAAGAGCAAAAAGGATCTGGCTCAATCCAAGATAGACTTTGATTAGTCTACTTTTAAACTTACAAGATATCCTTATAAAGGCCATTATGCCTAAATACGACTTTTGGTCCTAAATTAGACTTTTGGTCTTAAAATTTCTCTCTCTAAATTGGACAAGACTAAATGTAATCGTTGGCATGTTAATTTTTTGAATCTTCTCTAAAGGAATTGAGATTATTCAAATTGTATTCATAATACACATGATTCAATTTTCTACATCTAACTTTGCAAAGTATTGCATAAAGTAAAGCAACATATCATAATATAGGCATGAAACAAAGAACCGTGTGTAAAGAAACGCACAATGTAATCCCTAAAATAATAGTACTGAAGAACAGTAACACTATATCAATAGTATATGATAATGATTAGTATATCAAAGAAAGTGATAATGATCAGTATATATTTTCCTTTGGGATTCATAATACACCTGCCTAATTGGGATTACAATACCTTTTCATTACAATCCCCATCGATTTACTCTAAAGAACTTGAGTTACGTTTCGATGTATATATTGAGCATATGTCAAATTGACAATTTATGCGATAAAAGAAAATTGAATTTTGTTTTCCACATTATAAAGAAATTTACGCCACGATTTTTCATGTGAAAAAGATACAAGTGAGAATTCATTTGAGCTCCTTTGCATTACCTCTAAATGACTGCGAATGTAAACGAGTATTAGAGAAGATTATATGTCAACTTAGTAGGTTCTAAGTAACCGCTAATTAAATCCAACGTCATAAGAAAATGATCTTTTGGAATTCTGACATAGATTGGCTTTGATATGGTGATCCATACATTAAAGAAACTACTATGGACACCCATATTTTTGGATAAATAGAAGCAAACACCAGAAGAATATGGTTCACACACGAATCTGAGGACGATCAATGAACATTTTATCCTCAAATATTGTCATATAGGGTTGAAGACGTATGTTCATTTCCTAAATTTCGCCGCTCCCCCAATGTGGCATTATAATATATTTGATGCACAAGCATATGCATTTATACCTTATTATGCTTCTCCTATCCGTCATGATTTTATGGATAAAAGTACATCATTCAAAGCCTATTCGTCAAAGCAATTATGATTGAGATCATCATATGCAAAGGACACATGAGTTTCTCATTATGTTGTTATATTGAATCAAAAGAGGATTCCGTGGATCGATTCAACCAACTTGCGGACACCATAGATATTTTATGGTGTTGGTTGTTGTGTCGACACACTGGTCACGTGTCATGACACCATCCACACTTAAAATTTATGCTGCTTATGCTAGAAAGTTAAAGCACCTAGGCCGGGTTAATTTCCGTAGGTGTGATGATTTTATGGCTTATTATATGAGATTTGTAATGGACATCATATTCCAATATAAAAACCCAATTGGTCTCACGGAAAACGACTACAGTAATAGTCTTAATATTGGTAAAGCACACCAATACTTCCGTTTTGGGTTATGTAATTTTTGCATGCAGCGTTACTTTTTCATCTATGGCCATCATCATTGAACCAATTTACACCATAGCTAGTGACTATGTGTGAGGATTTTAAAGGATTTCAAACGAACTTATAATCCTTGAGCTCTTTTGGATTGACACGGATCTACAATCCTTGAGCTCCATTAAATGTTTTTATGTGCCAAAATTGCGCCGCCACAGCGCATAATGATGGGTCCATTGAGATGAATAAATATTTATGCTGGATATGAACTTCCAGCTATAGTCCGCTATGTCGAAACCTTGACAGGCGATCTCTTCACCGCTAGATTTGCGGAGTGTCACTTTGATGAGACAGTCTTCCCGTCGTTAGGGGGAGATAAGAACAAGCATGTTCAAGTGGAACGACAGGAATTGTCGTGGTTTGTCCCCACTGTGTCTCATCTCGATCCCCAAAAATCACACAAAGTAAGGTGTGTAGATATCTTATACATTAAAGTGACGAGATCACATAAACCTGCTGCAAATATACCTGCAAGGATTGTGTTTTATCAAAAGGACATGGTACCACCCAAGAGGAATTGGGTATTGCACTGCCACCATGGATGGTGGCATGGTGACGCCATAAGTGGCATAAATGGTGTCACAGGCCGTGGCTCTCCAAGGAAGAGGGGGAGGCCACCTTAGGTTCGATACATACTTGTGTAAAGGAAGAAAACAAGTTTGGCACAACCTGATCTATTGATCAGTGATACTCAAATCCGTCTCATGAGAATATTTATGGATTGTGGTTATCATTGGGGGACGCCTCAAATGTTAGAACCAATCCTTAAAGTATAGAGATCTCTACAAACACATTACACTAGTGTACATGAGGACGTGGAATAATGAGTCTACTATCGAACCATACTTCGTTGAAAAATGTCAACTTAGTAAATTGGCCTAATGGAAAGAAGCGATCCAGTATAAATAAAGAGATAGGTATTTGGGCAGGTGACGCCGACACCGCAAATGTAAACCCTATCAAATATATCTTTGTTAGAATGCGTAATGAGAATAAGAGTATGCAAACTCACCTTATGGCGCAAGGTCTCTCAAAAACGCACTGGAATCGACTACGAGGAGATATTCTCTCGTAATGGACTACGATGAGACAATCTCTCGTAATGGATGTCATTGTACTCCACTACCTTGTCAGTTTGGTAGTTTCCGAAAAACTGAACATGCAGCTTATGAAAAGTGATCAAAACATATATCTCTATGGGGATCTAAATTAAGAGATATACATGAGGATCATAAACGGACTTCATCCACCCAAATCAAGTGACTCTAGATCACATGAGTACGTTTGCAAAAGAAATTGAAACGTTAACTAAAGTGACTACTTGATTGGATAGAGATTGGTGAATTATGCCCTTGCGTGCTCATTATGGATATATATGAACTCTAAATGAAATAAGAGAAACTCAGTGTATTATCCTAAGTTGAGAATGAAAAAGATTTTGGGAATACACAGTCTTGAAATGGAACTCAAGGACTGTAATGATGGTGACCATACATCAATCGGCTTAGGCACTCTAAAGAATAAAGTGAGGCCTACATATACTCCCATGATCAGTCGAAGTCTTTACTATAGATCCGTTTTCATCTAAAGGAAGATGACGAAGAAGTATTGGGAAATGAAATTCCTATACAAGTGCAATAACGCATGATTGTACTTAAACATAATATGTAAGACTCGACCTCTCATTCGATGTAAATTTGTAAAGCTATGTCTAGCTATGCGCCTACGCAACGCAAACCGTTCTTTCATTAAAGATATGAAAGATTTGGGCTGATTCAATCTCTACATAGAATGTGACATGATAAAGAAATTATCCACGTCATAGCTAACTATGCGTAAAGAAAAACGCATTAAAGGTGAGATAAGAAAATCTGTTATTACAGATCAATTTCTAATCTCTTAATGGTTCACCCATACTCTAGACGAAGTTATGACTATTTTGTTATATGAAGGTCATACCATGAGTGAACCTGATGTTCAATATGATCCTATGTATTCGGCTCATGAACAACCTTATCCTCAAGATCAAAGTAAATCAAGTTGGATCTGAGGACGATGTGGCAAGATTTAGTTACTAAATCATTGCTCAAAGTCACATTTGGAAAAACATGTGAAAATGCATAAGTATGCTAATAAGACTGAAGCTCCCTTGATCAAATGAAAGAATCAGGGAGAAACCCATGATTAATGTAAAAATCAGGGGGAGGTGCAGACATCAGGGGGAGTCTAGCACATACATGTTGTTTTCAAATGTATTAGGTGCGTTGTGCTCTTTTTCTCCTTAGACCAAAGTTTTATTTTCTCCCATTGGGTTTTTGTTACTTGGCAAGGTTTTTAATGAGGCAACACCACATGCACCATGTTACCCCTGACTCGGCACAAGGGGGAGTGTTGAAGGAAAAACGTATTATGTGCCTTCGTCAATGTAACGGACGATAGATAATTATGTAGTCATTATTGTCATTAATGTATTTCCTATTACCGTTGTAATACTCACCCTATATAAAGGGGATTATCAATTAAATGAGTAGACCAATTCCGATTATTCTACAACATTTGCTTATTTTTTTCCATCTATTCCCCCCAAAAACTTGTGATGAATTATCATATGAAGATACAAACTTATCCATTTAGCCACTATAAAAAGCATGTTGATCATAGCCCATGTCGACCAAGATAAAACTTTCATCAAAACAAATTAAAATGGGTTCCTTCACTGTAAGAGCAACAATGCAGATGTTGCTTATGTTGTTCCTCAGCATTGCATGTGAGGCACACTGGACAAAACATGTAAGAATCACAAATCAATTACAAGGCATAACCCTCAAAGTTCACTGCAAATCAGATGATAATGATCTCGGACTCAAAGAGCTTGCCCCTAATGCTTTCTTCGAATTCAGCTTTACATCCAGTTGGATAGGGAACACTGATTTTTACTGCAATTTCCAGTGGCCTAGTGCATCTGAATGGTTCGATGTCTATGTGGGTAGTAGACCTTAAAGCTTGCAATAAGTGTTGGTGGTCTGTAAGAACTACTAAATATGGTCCTCATCCATGTAGGTTGGACTGGGGCAGTGGCAAATATTATATTTGTAAACCATGGAATCCAAAATGAACTATTAGCTTCCATTAACATGCGCTCACTTATGTTAGAACTTGTTGGAGATACAGAATAAAATAGCTCTTTTGAGTGTCAAAGTTTAAGAAATCATCATATTTGCAGCAATAGGAAGCAAAATTTTACTTTCATCTCTCTACTTGTCTTATTATTTCTTTCACTTATCACATATACCTATGAAGATTGAATATGGTTTCTAAGAAAACTAGTTTAACACAACAAATATGGTTTCTAAGATAAGCATTATTAACACAACTTTATACATCAATAGGTTCTCGTTTTCAAGTTAGTGATTTCTTAATGAACCTTGGTAACTGCTAATGCCCTGTTGTATTCAAATAAAAAGGAACTCTCAGAGTTAAACTTTGCACTGAGTATTTGGAGCCAAATTAATGGAATATTAGTACTTTTAGAGTTAACGAATGGTAAATATTCACATTCCCACTCCAAAAAAGAGTTTATTGCTTTCCTACAAATAACACTAGCACCATTGTGCAAGAGAAAGAGTCTTAACTCTTTACTTTATTTTCCTTTAAATTCGTATTCCTTCCTCAATACATTTCTTTGCTTATGAAGCTAATTCTGGATCACTAGTGAGGTGCTACTTCCTCACAGGATCTCACAGGAGTCGAAATGAAGTTGGTGGTCGGTAGAAGTTGTGGATGCTCATGATCTTGTGCCCAACATCTGTCAGTAGCTAAATATAAACTAAACTACATATTCATCTATTGTCACCTACACAAACCTCAACAACACTTGAGTTCCCGGGACTTAAAGCATTAAAGGCATACAATGTTATTCTTAGAGCCAAAGTTATCATAACGGCCAACTGCAAGAGCAAAGCAGATCCTTCCAAAAAAACTCACACTAAAACCTATTTGTATTCGTTCTTAAATAAACCCCTAACATCAACCACATGTTAGAAAACTCATCTATCTACTAAATTATCATGAAAAATATTGGCACTGATTAACCACATAGCAATATAAATAAAGAGACATTCTTTAATTGCACAATCCAAAACAAAAATTCTCATAAAGAAATAGACACTAATTCACAACTATTGAAGCACAATGTATTCAATTAGAAAAGTTTTTCATATAAATCATCTCGTTTCCACTTTCAACTTTTTATGATTATCATAATAATAATAAAAAAAATTATGTCAGGTTGCCTTTTTCCTCGCTCCGGGGGTTTTCTCTCTAACACCTTGAGAGTCGGTGGCGTGATACGACCCGAATCTAGAATTAATTTTTTTACGGTGTTACGAGTACTTTTACTCCTCGGGAATTGTACGATTCGGAAAATTCAAAAGGTTGACTTTTAAATAAGTTGACCTGACCGAGGATTTTATTTTGCGACGAAATAGGAGTCGTCGAAACGAGTTCGTGGACACGCGGCACAATTTATTTGGAGTTGGTACGAAAAAGTTGTGACGTGAAAACCGAAACTTGCCGATTTTGGACGAGTATAAATAGCCGCGGGGAAATTTACCGAAATGGCATTTTTCTCTTTTCTTTTCTTTTTCTTTTTCTTTTCTTCTCTCTTCCTCTTTCTCTCTCCTCTCCCCCGATCTCCGCCGTCCGGCCGAACTGGGCCGGCGCACGGGTCCCATTCGGACCGGCTCGGCCTCCTCGTCTTCTTGGTGGCAGCGGCGTGGCGTGAAACGCCGCCGTGAGGCCGTGCGGAGCCGAGCAAGGTTCGACTGTGTCGAACCTCGTCCTCCCTCCTCCGGCCAAGATTCCACCCGATTCTTGGGGGGAAATGAAGACGTCGGCGTGTGCAATCATTCCATGGAAGGAATCGAACCGAATTGCACCAGGTAAGGAGAAATTAGGAATTGAAAATTTTTAGGGTTTTTAGGAAATTTCGTTTGAGGTTGTGATTTTGATGTTTTCCTTTTATTTGGAGACTTTAATCGTGTTCAAAACTTGAATTGGAGTGGATTGAGTGAAATTTGGGGTTTGATGGTTGAATTTTGGGAGAAATTGGTGGAGGGGCGGTTCTGCCGCCGTACCGGCCGCCTTAGGGGGCGGCTGCAGTGGTGTTGGGCGGCGGAGACGGTGAGATTGAGGGTCTGAGATGGTTTGGGATGGTTTTGGAGTGGAATGGAGGTGTTTTTGACCTCCGGTGGCGGCGCCGACAGCGGTGGCGCTGTTCCGGCGGCCAGAGGTTGATGATGATGAACAGTAACAGTAAAAGGTAAAAGTAACACGGTAAAAGGTGAAAAGTAAATGGTAAAACAGAAAAAGTAAACAGTAAACAGTAATTAGTAAAAGTAAAAAGGTAAACAGTAAATAGTAAACAGTAAACAATAAATGGTAAATAGTAATTGGATTTTAACCATTTACTGTTTAACTTTCAGAATTTACTGTTTTACCTAGAATAATTACAGTTTGACCATTAAAAGTTATTGTTGATTTATCGTAAAAAGGGTAAAAGCAGATTAAAAGAGTTTTACGACGAAATAACTGGGAAAATAATTATTTGGACACGAGGTGGGTGTCCTAAGCTATTCCGGACGTAGATTATCGGTATTAAAGCGTAACTCCTATACCGATAAATGAAAAGGAAAAATTAGGAGTTTTCGGACGAGCGAGGACGTCCGTGGTTTGGGTTTTATATTTGTTTTCCGAGGTTTAGAAATTTACGATTTCGCCCATGTGACAGGTCGAGAGGGTACTCGACGGGACGAGAGCCGAAACGGCTACCAGCTCAGAAAGACAGTGAGTGGATTTTTATTTTTAAAACAAATGCATGCATGATTATTTTATTGAAATGGAAATTTCTTTTAAAAATGAAATTTATTTTGATTAAATGATTTTAAAGTATGAAAGATTATATGAGGAAAGGAAAAATTTATGGTTATGTTTTATTGATAAAAATGATATTTATATTGGATTTTGCTATTTCCTTGGGAAATGAAATTCCCATGTGGTTTTATATTCTCGAAACATTTTGAGTATGTTAATCCGTAGACCGGAATGAAATTCCGGGGATTTTGTGAATTTTATTATTTATGATTTTTCTGACATGCGAGGCATGTCGATGAGATTTATATATATATATTTGATTTGATTTTACGGCATGGTGATTTGCCGGGTACTTTTGATTTTACGGCATGTTGATTTGCCGGGGATTTATGGATATATTCTTTTGAGGCTACGAGTTTATGTGGTTATATATATATATATATATATATATATATATATATATATATATATATATATATATATATATATATATATATATATATATATATATATATATATATGAGCCTCGGACGTACGGTCGGGGATCGTACGGATTGTTATATATAAGGGGAAACGTGTTTTTGGTTTGTTTTCGGATTTTCACCATACGAGGGTCCACGGTATTATTATATTGATGCTAGCTAGCGAGGCCTCATCCCACGCGAGGTGACGACTTGACCATATAGGTCAGATTCACGCTCGGTGGTCGACGTAGGGTGGTATATATTGAGGCGGTGACGTGTCTAGGTAGTAGACTTAGACACGGGGGGAGTCAATAGAACTCTTGGACCCGGAGCCTGACGAGGTTCCAGTTATTTATGGTGGGTAGACTTTCCCCTGTTGTATGGCCAATAGGATTTGGTCATGAGGATGTTTTTCACTGTGATGACGGGAATATTTCTCAGTGAAGCTTTCAGTTTTAATAAATTCCCGCATCAGTCGATTGAGATTTTTATATTATCTAGTTTCGGGAATATTTCCTCTATGAGGCTTTCGATATTTCATAGATTCCCGAACCAGTGGAACTAAGATTTTTATATGACCAAAGAGTTTGATCGAAATGTATTATAAGTTGATTTTCAAATGATTATGATTATATATATATATATATATATATATATATATCTAAACAAAGGAGTTTTGTTTATTTGAGTTGCCAGCGAGGCTGGTTGGTTTTAATAGAGTTTCTCATAAAATGTGGTACGTTTCCATATAAATATGCATGCATTGTGATTTTCCGATTAGTATGAAAACGTGGAAAAGTGATAAAACGTCTTTAACGAAAAGTTTCAGTTGAAATTATTTTATTTTTATCCACTCACTCTAACGTTTTTAAATTACTTTCCCCTGAGCCCTTCGTTTTAAAATGCCCAGTGTGCAGACTAGTTGTCGAGGTCAAAGATACTCTGGTCGAGGCATAGTCAGCGTCAGTTTTGCTTCCACTCGGTAGGATCTTTTGGTCCTTTATCTTTTTGATTTTGTATCCTTAGTTACTTTCTGTAGAATGCTCTGAGAAATTGTAGATGTTTGAAAAGTGATTTTACTTCTGTGCTGAGAAGTTGTTGGAATTTTGGGGGAGCAGGTGGCTCCTAGAGTCAGGGTGGTTTTTATAGAAGTGTTTTGTGTTTTTGACAGGTGAGGGTTGTCCAGTTTAAGAGAGGTCATGCCGACTTTTAGGTAAAATCTCTCTTAAGGTGGTCCCCGCAGGATCTGATCCGGGTTTCGGGGTGAAATCTGGTTCGGGTCCTGTCATGGCGTCTTTCCCTGCTCGTCATAGGCGCTTTTCCCCGGAGCTTGTCTCCGATCCGAGGCTTTATGTTTCTATTTTTTCCTTCTGTTGTTTTCTTCTTCGGTGTCTTTTTATCCTGCTTTTCTGTTTGTTTGGTTGGTTGATCTGATCGAACAAACCTACTCTTCTTCTTGTCCAGATTTCCCCCTTTACCTCTCAACCCAATTGCTCACCTTGTTGGTTGCTTTCTCTAGCAACCGCTATGCTTTTCCTTCTGCCATGACTTTTACTTTTGCTCTTTTGAGCTTTGTGTTAAACGGAGTGAGCCCGTTATCGCGCGTAAATCTGTTTAATACTGTCGTGCATTAGGGGTATGTTTATTGTTTCGATAGTTGTCCCTTTGATCCCTTGGGTGAATCTTTATTTTTTCTTTTATTCGGTTCTTTTGGTGGCAGAAGATGATCTCTGTTGTGGAGATGTGTTGAGATTAGTGGCTTCTCACTGTGTTTCTGAGCTTAAGTTGATTAGGTGTTCTTCGATTGGACCTGTCTTCGGCGCCTCCCCAATTCTTTTCAGCTGGTTGGTTTACAAACCTCGTTGCTCCTCCTTCTACGGTGGTGCAGACGCTGGTTTCTTATATTCGTCCTGGCATCAATTGGGATTAGTTGCTTCTGGTTTTGGGTCTGCCTGGTTTGGATCCATGAGTCCTCTTTTTGGTGTTTCTAGTTTGGGTCCGCTTTGGGCCTTTGAACTTCTAGGTTTTGCTTAATTAAGGTCTTTTGGCCCTCTATATTGTAATATGTTTGTTTAATACACGTGTTAGTTCCATTGTCAAAAAAAAAAAATTATGATTTCAACTTAAAAATAGAGTGTTGCTATTGGGACCTCCCAATTTGCTCATCTTACCCCTCATGCTCTCTATACTTCTTTTTAGTTTTTAAATTCACACATTTGCTTACTATACCTTCTCTTAAATACCCAAAATAATCTTGAATATATTAGGTCACTTAAATTACAATAAATTGCTTATTTTACATTTTATTCACTCATTAAACCTCTATTGCTTGAATTTTTTTTTTCACTTTTTTTCTTTTTGCAAGAGAGCTTTCATCATCGATATGTTTTTTTAGTTCTCTGAATGTATACCTTATGATTTTTTTAATAGTTATTTAATTTATTTTAAAATTAAATAAAATTATTACATCATCTTGTTTAATTTATATATGAGTTCAACATATATAGTATATATTTATATAAAACAAAATGAGTTCAACCTACATAGTATATATCTATATAAAATTTATTTTATGTTACAAACCAGTTCCTTAAATATATAGAACTAAACTGCAAAAAAATATATACATATAGATAAGGAAATAAATGTGAATGTAATAAATTATAATTAAATGTGTATGTATTTAAATAAGAAAATAAAAATAGATAAGGAAAATAACAATATTGTAATTTATTATTTTATAGAATTAGAAAGTTTAGAGAAAATAAATATAAATATAATATGTATTTGATAATTATTGTCCTTAATAGTCATTGTATAAGAGGACATATATGTAATCTAATAATTGAAAACACAAGAAGGTCAAGTGAGCAAACGTGGAGATTCCAATAGCAACACTCTAAAAATATTAATTTAATACCATCACATTTTGAAAGATGTTTTTACCTCATAATTTAATACCTTTGCATTATGAAGGAATTTTTTTTTTTTTCTAAATCCAATACAATGCAGTTTTTTTAATCTTAATTTAATACCTACAGATTATGAAGGATTCTTTTCTAAATCCAATACAATCCAACATAATCCTAATTATATACACCCCTCTTAGCTACTATAAAAAAGCATGTTGCACATAATATATTCCTATCAAGATACATAAAACTTCATCAGCTAAAAAGAAAAGAAAATATGGGTTCCACCAATGAAAGAGCAATGATGCTAATACTGCTTGTGTTGTTCTTCTTCACAATTGCTTGTGATGCAAGCTGGACAAAACATGTAAGACTCACAAATCAATTAGAAGGTACGACTCTCAACGTTCACTGTTAATCTGCTGATGATGATCTCGGACCCAAAGAACTTGCCCAAAATGATTTCTTCGAATTCAGTTTTCAATCTAGTTTTATAGGGAACACTGACTTCTATTGTAGTTTCCAGTGGCCTGGAGCATCTGAATGGTTTGATATATATGTGGGTAGTAGAGATCTCAAAGTTTGTGACAAGTGTTGGTGGTCTGTAAAATCTACTCAAGATGGTCCTCATCCATGCATGATGAATTGGAACAGCGGCAAGTATGAAATTTGTAAACCGTGGAATCCGAAGTGAACTATGAGCTTCTATTAATCCGTGTCAAGTAAAATAATAGTTGCTTTTATTGAAAATATAGAATAAAATGGTTCTTTTATTGCAGTAATATGAAACTTTCATTGATCTCTCTAATCGTTCTCTAATTATTTATTTATTTTTTCCTTATAACATTATCTGATTTATCTCAAATGAAGTTGGAATTTGAACCCAAAAGCGAAAGTGTACGTAAAGAGAAATATAATGCTTTACTAACATGACACGTGTATCGCAAAAATATATGTTTTACCATCAAGCCAACTCATACCATATTAATAGGCAGTAGGGTAATGAATTCGTTGTGGTTTCAGAAAGAAAAAGACTTCTTCAAGATGAAGAATTTAGTTACAAATGGGTAGATCCCTCAAACTTAATATAATTTAGTAATTAAGCACTTCTTCCATGATGGATGCTCAAATAATTTTAAGTTTCTACTTGTTTTTCATTTTGAGTGCTATGTAATGCTCATCTGGTCACTAGTTGACTAAGAGTTTTATGCTCAATGTAAATCTAAGGGTGAAGAGAATTATTTTTAAGTTGAGTTACTTTGTTCTTAACTCTTGGATGTAGATCTAAGGGTGTTTGAGCATGAATCTCTTGGTCAGCTAGTGACAAGGTGAACACCACTTTTGAGTGCTTGTTAGTTTGTTTTAGGTCGAAAGTTCTCAAACGGAAAAAGAAAAACATAATTTAAAAATGTATCTCGATCAGAAATATCCATATTACTGAATTACCTCATCATACGCAGTAGTTATGGATTGATATTAATGTTTCAATGAGAAATAAAACAACTATTTTAATAGTTAAAATTACGGTAGATCCCTACTACTGAAATATGAAATTACTAAACAACTCTATCAATATGGATCTGTATTAAATTACCCCTGTGAAGAGTACATTAAGATTCCAATCTGCTCATCTAGAACGAATACATTTTAAACCACACGCCATTATTAAAAAAGCTCGATCTCAAAGTCGGATTGAGGCCTGCAAACATGGATTTGGAAGAGATTACATCCAAGTATGAATTGTAAATTCTTGGCTGCAGTATTACAATGCACATGATACATAATAACTTTGACAACAACTTCTTTATCTATTTTATCTGATTCCTAGTTGCAAAGGGGATTGGTGCTTTTCTAATGCCAAGAAGATCAGGAAAGAGCAAAAATTCTGAATCCTGGTTGCAAGCGGTTAGTGCTTTCCTGAGAGGATAAAAAATTGGTGGTATGTTGATCTTTTTAATAGAGTTCACAAAGCTGAGGTTCCATTGAACAGAGGCAACTAGAAGAGATCGAGTTTTCTCGTCTTCGATAAAGTGTTGTATATATCAAGCTGAAGTTGATGATTAAAAATGTAATAGCTTGCGGTTGCTTAGTGCTTGGTGGTGTGGTGTGGTGATTAAGAGACAATTCCGTAACAAACCATGCTGGGAGACACTACTTGACAATATCATGGAGATGATTGTACCGCAGTTGAGTGTGCATAATCGTATACGCTTAAGCCTAGTTTGCAAACCTTTGAGCAAGCAGCTACGTTCCTATAAATAGTAAAGCCATCCCTAGTTCTCCACACAAACTCCCCTGGTTGGTACCCCTGGCCTCAACCTGAAACTCAATCTCTAACTTGCATTGTTACCTCCTCCTTATGCTTTTATGTAACAAGTCTGGTACCAACTCTAACTTCCAGTTTAGCTAGTTTACTTCAATGCACCGTTTCATACTGTGTGACGTGTTTTATGTTTTGTTCTCTTCATGGATTCCACGTGTCTTGCTAACACGGGTTATCTGAAACAGGTTTTTGTTGTGCCAAGGGTCCTGTGTTCTGACACCTGGCTAGATCCTAGCGGTAGAATCCAAGCTATATATTGCAAACTATTATAAGAGCGCAACTATCAATAAAATTCAGTATATATTTTTCTTAGCTTAGCTTTCTTTCCATTTTCCTCTCTTGCTAGGGTTAGGTATCATTACATTTGGTATCAGAGCCTTCCTTCTTGGGCATAATGGCTAACAAGAAGGGAACTAGGCATCCTCCACCCCTAGATCCTAAACCCAGTGAGCTTTCCCATATTAAAAGTGAATTCTAGGTCCATAAGGATGCTACATCAGTCCAAATAGGTGAACTTCAGTCTACCTTGAACGTTTATCAAGCTTCGCTCAACTTATTTCGCACTGAAATGATAGCAAAACTCTGGCCCATGCGTGACAACTCCAACGCTACAGCAGCGAGGCTGGACCATTCCTTGTTGCAGTTTGGGACCCAAGAATCAATTTCAGAGTCTCCTGCTCTTCTAGCTCAAGTTGCGTCTACATATCCACTAGAGCACAGTGCCCGACAAACCAGACACTTTCAGTTGGTAGCTCTTTACCCTTCAGTTCGAACGCTTTGGTTCCCAAGAAAGTCACTGTGGATGTTAGTGGTGAGATAGACGCTTCTGCAAAAGATCTTCCTATGGTGAACCCCAATGCAATATTGGTCATAAGCGCATCTGCAGCACTGTTGCCAAACCCTACAAAGGCTGCAAAAGAGCACATGGAGGGAGGCACAAGATCTACCTCTCCCACAAAAGAAAACACCGAAGGCGACCCCTCCACTTCACCAATACTAGCAACACACTAGCTTCGGCCCATATCCCTTCAACTATTTCATCGGTCTAGGTTCAACCCCTTCGGCACCCCTAGCAACAATCCACCCTAGCACCAACAGATCCATCTCAACCCTCGCTTCCGGGAAACAGCAGTGACGCTCATCCTCATTATAAGTTAATACACCGCCAGCTCATCTGATCTCTGGTTCCTTCTACCCGTCTTTTGTACCTTCTTTTCCTCCATACTACCCTTATTTTCAACACCCAGTTTTTCCTCCACCTTACCATCCTCTGCCAAATCCCCCACCACCTCCACTACCTAACCCGAATAACCACATGGACCCAAATCTCCCTACCATGCATCAAATGAAGTTGGAATTAAGCACTTTTGGCGGCAGCGACCTGGTGGAGTGGCTGAACCGATCTGAACAGTACTTCGCCTTCTATCAAATTTGAGAGGAGAGACACTTGCCTATTGCAACGATGCATCTTGTCGACAGAGCTTCGGACCGTTGGTTCATGTTTCGAAATGAGTTTCCCAACACATGGGCATGATTTTTAGAGCTATTGATGCGTGAGTTCAGTGGATACAACGTCATGGATTACCAGGATACAAGGATCAATTTTTACAAAGTTGAGTCGCAAGGCTACTAGGTTCTCCCCACAAGCACTTTTCTCGTGTTTTATAGGGCTGAAAGATGGGATTCGTGCTCATGTGAAGGCTACAAGACCTCGTATACTTTATGATGCTTGCGAGTATGGAAAAAATTTGAAGAGAGGGAGCAACAACTTCGATTGGCAGCGAATCCAATGTGACTACAAGAACCACCCAACCAGCTACACTCCCCCAGGCACCACAAGCCCCATTACGACTCAACCCTCCACACTTCCCTAACAGAGCCCAAGCAGCTCCTCAGCAGGCAAATAGGGGAAACAATGTCGCTAATTGTCGACTGGCACATGCTGAATATCAAGAGCGCCGAGCACGTAAGTGACGTAACCAATATTCTTTCTGCGATGACATTTTTCAACCGGGGCACAATTGTCGACGAGGACAGCCTCTCATGGTTATTTTGGCTTTACAAGGACCAGAGGTGGATGAATTAAACTACAAGAGTCACTTTAAGGTTTGTTTTATCATTATATAAGCATCCTTAAACGGGTGTCCTACTCATCTATCCATTATTATCAAGAGTTTTTTCTTTTTTCTAATAGACTCCAGAATTTTTATTTAAAATTCTTGGCCCGAGATCTCTTCACTATCCTTTCAGGTTTATCACTTATAAACCCTCCATACCTCCTCCCGCATCAAGGTGTCACTTCGGTCTCAACTCAGTTGGTTCACTCCAATGTTTTGATAGCTAGCTAGAGAGCTGCTCTTTGTATTCTTGTTGCCTTTAAGGTTCGTTCTACTTGTATCTCATTTTGAGTGTGTGTTTGTTTTAGGCTGAGAAATTGTCTTCATTCTCAAACGGACAACAGATGCATCCAAGTAATATTTATGTTACGGAATCACCTCATCATACGCAGCAGTTATGAATTGATACTACTGTTTCATTGAGAAAAGAAACGACTATTTTAATGGTTACAATTACGGTAGATCCCTCACACTGAAATATGAAGTTACTAAACAGCTTTCTCAATACGGATGTGTATTAATTTGCCCCTGTGAAGAGTAGCATTAAGATTCTAAAGTTCTGCTCATCTAGAACAGATACTTCTTGAACCACACGCCAATATTAAGAAAGCTCTCGAAGTCGGATTGAGGCCTGCAAACAAGAATTTGAAAGAGATTAAATCCAAGCGTGAATTGTATATTCTTGGCTGCAGAATTAATAAATGAGTAGAATGCACAGGACACATCTGGATTATGTGTTTACCTGTCAAGTGGATGGTTGTCATTAGGGAACATGATAACTTTGACAGCGACTCCTTTGTCCTTCATTGCCCGAGCATACTGCAAATTATAAACATCCATATCACATCTCTTCTCACATAATTACAGTTTGATAGGCGTCTATGCATCAAAGTTTCCATCCCCACAAGGCAGCACAGGGAGTTACATATTTTAAAAAGAAAGGAAGAAGAGATTTACAGATGCCAACTGGTTTTGAATTTTCGGTTCAGTCACTTTATTACCTAGGTTTTTGCTATTCTCATATCATCAAGCAGGATTAAATGTTAAATGCCTAGTTGAGTAGAAGGGGAACATAGCTTACTTGCAATCCAGTGGAAACTGGAACACGAAGATCCTGAGCACCCAAAAGAAAAAGGGTGGGTGTTTTGACCTGCACAGGGAGCAACAAATTTCAGAAAGTCAGAAATAGTTAGGGAAACAATACTATCTTAACCGTCATTATTGATTCACTTGAATTAGACACCCTCAAGGGGATCAAACCAAGCATGTATGCATTTGACAACACAAGAAATTTACCATGACATTGAATAGGGGCCAGTTCCTTGACTTTTGGGCTACTTAATAATTTACCTTAATATGTTTCGTTTTAAATTAATGTATAGCAGCTTTGGCTTCACTTTATGCAATTCTAGTACAAATCTTGCTTAAGAAAGTGGCATGGATATCATATTACTCCATTTTCAAATGTCTTTGCAGTTCCTCCTAATGTGAAACTCTGTATGGTTTTAAACTCTAGGTTTTCCATCTCTTCCAATATCGTAGTATCAATGCTTCAAACTCCTGAGTTAACTCACTAATATAGTAAAAAGAAGCATACACAAGCATACCTTTGAAATATGTGAAATGGGAGACTTGCTGTGAAAAAGAGCCAGATCCTCAGCTGAAGGTGCTTCTGAATAGATATTTTTACCTTTACTTCCATAGGTCTCCACATAGCACCAATCAGGGATGTCAGTTGTACCCGCCATCAATGCAAGATTACAAACAGGATTTCTTGCACAAGCCGCAGCAAACTTCTCTGGTGCCTGCATAATTTCAGGCACAAGATATCAAATTTCCATGCAATTCACCTGCTTAAGAGTTGAGCCAAATAAAAAGCTTGGAAAAGACTAAAGGTTCAATACTCAAATAAGCAGCTGTTCATATATACTAACCATCCTATAGGATAAATTAGATTTTTGCATATAAAGCCACAAACTAGTGGTAATGCAGGACTTGAAATGCATAATGACAACTACACACATTATGTTCATGAACATCGTTTAACTTTCTGTACGTTCTGCCAACTGCAGATATGCACATGCAGTCATACTTTCTGCAAACTACACACCTGGCCAATCAAGTGAGTTGTTAGAAAGCCACCATGAGAGCCACCAAGAACTGCAATTTTTGATGGACTAGCAAGCCCCAAGTCAATGACATGATCTATAGCCACCAGTACATCATTTACATCCTGCAGAGATGAAATTAAGAGATTAGAAACTAGAAGTCATGCACATAGTATAGTTTAAATACTTTGTTGCAGGGTAAACTTACAAATGAAAGGGAACAAGAATACGACTCTACAAAATCACAACTGTGGTGAAGTAGAGGTTACCCTAAGGCAACATGCAGGTAGAAATTGCAAAAGTAACATTAAATATTCTCAAATGAAAGGGTAAGCACCTGGGAGCCAATTTTCCCCGGAAGTGATTGAAGTGCTTCTTCACCAAATCCCAGTGAACCTCTAAAATAAATTAACATCATAAATCGTAAAAACATCAGGAAAATGGGATTTGCTGTCTAAATGCGAATCTTCTTCAAGCATGGGAGCTACTTTCTTTTTCCTCCCTAAGATTGTGGTACATCAGATTCAAAACTAGGAGTAATTTTGTTGAAAATTGAATATATTTAGCTGAACAATTTGGAATCCAGCCGATGATAAGAAACATGAGATGGGAGAATGATAGCTTTACCGATAATTTACAAGTAACACGTTGAACCCAATTGAAGAAAGAAATGCCAGGTTCTTTGAAAAGCTTGTCAAATAAACCGAATGTGGGCCACCATGAAGGACCACAATTAACGGATCAAACGGATCACTTCTTTTAGCTTTGGAAGAGACAAAAGTAGCTTCAAAAGGTTTTCTAGCACCTGGAAGATTTAAACATATACATGACATCAACATCAATTATCTTCTACCACATGAGAAAGATATTTGTTTGTAATACCTTTCGTTAGACTATCAGAATCATCCTTGACAGGAATCTTCATTATACTGAATTCTAGAGATGAGAGCAATGATTTAACCTGTAGCAAAGAGAAAATTGAGTGAAACTGTAGTAAAGCTTTGAGGATAATCTTGATGATCAGATATAATATGTATAATAAAAAGAAAAGCAAACTGATGTACCTTTTCAGAGCATTCATTTGTGGGGGTGGGTACATCTAACCACTTCCATGCAGTACTTTTACTTTCTTTATCAAGAAAACCATACTTGATGTGAGGCACATGTACTGGACTGCTAGACACTTCAAGGATCAAACAAGAAGTTGAGATAATATTATACGTCTTTCAATATGTGTGGCTATCAGTAAAAGTTAGAATTTCATGTTACCAGCAACAATATTGTCCCCATCCAGTGAAAGAACATTCCATGAAAAATTTGAATCAGAAGGGCTGATGCGTGATACTTCTCCGCTGTAATTGCATAATAATATGTCAGGGTTGATTACATAAACAAGGGAAAGAAGGTCTACGAATACAAGCGAGCTATAAGAACAATCAAAGCATACCTTAACACATTCACAGAAAGTATCACTTGACAGCTACCCCAGAAGGAAGATATAACCATCGTGCATCCATCAGAAAGCCATGGATTTGTGAGGAAACTTGAACAGTAAAGCCCAGGGAAGCAACCATCATCCGGGCACATTACAACAGGAATCTTCAAGAGGATTGTGTTAAGATCCAAGTATAAAACATAAGGGGGAGGGAGAGAGAGAGAGAGAGAGAGAGAGAGAGACTCAAACAAAAATAGTTCTGTACATACCAATATTGTGTGATATTAACTGCATGAAACTAAAGCCTTTTATTTCCATACATAATGACATTGGTTTCTAGGTGAATACATTTTTAATTATCAACATGGAGGTTACACATGCATTATATGCATGAAAACATCAAACTCCAGGATTCAGTACAGCATACCATTGGTATAAGTATTCAACACGGAATACCATTAGTTTATAGTAGCCAGTGGCAACACACCACATTCTAGTACAGCATACCATTGGAAAGTACCAATTGTATTTAGCAACATACTTGTATAAGGTTTTTCCTTAAAAACCATAAAATATGCAGTTGGAACAGTAGTTTTTCCCAGCTTATAATTGTAAATGATCACTAGTTTGAGTCTGGGTGAGGATAATTGTTAGTAACCTACATACCACTAGTACCTATTGCCAACACTCGAACAATTTCTGGGTAAGCATACCCTTAGCTCCACCACTGTAACCTATATACCATTACTACATATTGCCATTTCACATTAAGGGTTTTCACTTCAAATTTCTGGAATGTAAACGTTTGTCATAATTTACATGGACAGCAAATTTAGCCTAGAATTGCACAAATGTGAGTAGTTTAAAACAACGATTAACTGAGCTGAAATCAAACAGATAAAAGATGAAGAACCCACCACATCAACAACTTCCACAGATGAGCATGGCACTCCATCCAGTGGCCAATCAATTTTGTGAAGAGAATCTGTAGCAGAATGTGCGCCAGAATCCACAGAACTTCTTGCCGATAAAAACAAAAGCAATTTTCCATCTGGGCTGGAAATGTTACATTGATCATGTTTGAATTACAATCAGCCACCAAATATATAATGGTTCACAATCAGCAATCAGTAGATTACAATTGAAACAACCAGAACCATTGAAATTCTGCTTTTTCATGAACTCCCATTTATTTGAATGTACCAATTTCAGCTTCATAAAAAAAAAAATCGAATATACCAATTTCAGTAATATGATTGAAGAATGCAAAACATGTACGAAAAATACAGTTCCAGTTGTATCTAGGCTATCACTTCAACTTGAATATAAAAATATTGTATTCCAGTAGGCAGATGCTCATTAGTTACCAATCTGAGACCTAAAAAGATACTACAACAGAATTCAAATAAAGACAAACCAAGTATCTGAAGAAGAAGAACAAGTACCTGAATCGTGGAAAGAAAGCACTACTAATGCTTTGAGTTAGATTTACAAGGCAATTCTCAGTTGAACTATCTCTGGAACGATAAAGGAATTCAACAATTATATCAGATGTCTATGGATGGGATATCTTAAAATTTACATGCATAGAGGCCCAACAAAATTGACATATGCATTCAGCAAGCAAGTAGCAACTCACTTGATTTCCGACCCATCAGCTCCTGATTTAAAAAGTGGTGCCCTAACCGCATACAATGCACAGGGCCTGTTATAACAGTATATAATACCAAGCTTTCTGGTATCTGCTGACCACCCAACGAAAACCAAATATTGATGGGATCCACTAACTGCTGGGGCCCAAACAACTTGGCCAACACTCAAACGCTTTTCAATTCCTTTAACAGCTCGTGTCTCTCCACTGCGTCGGATAGGAAAATTCAAAATAAGTTGCCATCTAAAGAAGAAATCTCTTTACTTTCAAATACTGGTAATGAAAGAAACTAAACCGAAAATTACCAGACCTGTCAACATTTATGACAAAAAGTGCCGGCTGCCTTTTTCCAGCATAGGCTTCCCCCCATTCCTCCTCCCACTCCCCTTGGCCTTTCCAGTTGCCGAATTCCTTATCAGTGGAACTACCTTTCTTGTAGCCCTGAAATGTAAATGTCGGCTTGGAGGGAGATGGTTCCTCAGCAACATAAGCGATGAAAGTTTCATCAGAGTTCCAAGAAATTCCCTGAAACCTGTACCATTAAAAGATGAACTCTGCTAAAACTCAAGAAATCTAGACAAGTTCCAGAAGGACTAATGCTCAGAATTGAGGTACAAATTCTACAGCTAATCACTACAGACACTGTCTAATACACAAGGCTGTCAAATATTATATAAAGCATTCAATAGAAAAACTACCAAGATTCATTACCAGCCATCAGTATATACTGAGCCATGAACAGTTTGGGGAATATGGAATTCCTTTTCTACTTGAGCTGGACCCCAAATTTCGAATTGACAGGGAGAATCTTTTTCAGGATTACGAACTACAAGAAGCTTTGCACCTGATGGAGATGGAACAATTACAGAGACTCCTGTCATCTCAATAGGAAATGGACCCCATTGGAAGTTCACTGTTTTACTACTTTCTTTCGAGAAATGAGATGATAGAATAAATTTCCTCATCTTGTTTGCCATAAGGTTTGGTTGACTAAATGAAAACATTGCCTGGGAGCCATTTCCTGTACAAATATCATGATTGAAACTGAGTGCTGGGCTTCATATTGAAGAGGAGAAACATATATTTGCAATATATATGCTTGTGTTCAAAAGATGAGATATCATACCACTGCCAGGTTTTATCCATGCCTTGTCAATGCTAGATACACTAGTGAATTCTTGAAGTAACCTAGACTGCGAAGCATATTCTTCCTCAGTTGTTTCATCTATTCCCAGAGGCATCTCCTTCAATGCGCTAGCTTTAGACCCATCCATGGTTGACAATCTTTTACTACAGATAAAAGTCCATGAATATCAATCAGTTACCAGAAAAAAATAAACAGAAAATATAGGAATATGTCTCTCAATCAAGGATAACACTGACACAATAGTATATGATGACTTGGATGATCAGAAGCTTTGGTATATGGCCAAGAACACATCTTTTGTTCCTTACATCCCCGAAAATTGACACTTTCAAAAAACTAAACACGCCCAAGGATCACAGTTGCACAAAATTTTACTTCCTTGTTTTCCTTTTGATGACACAAACAAGAGATAAGCATGCCATTCTTTCTTCCACAGAATATCGCAAATGTGTATTTTACACAAAGCCAAGCACTTTGTAATCAATAACTTTTCTACAAACAATCAAAGAGTACTAGACCAAGGAAAGCCCCATGGTTATCAAAGAACCTATCACAAAGCAAAGCAAAGAACTTTGCACATCTATCTTTCTCATTCCTTCTATCTCATCACAATCAGATTCTACTTAACTTGCCATCTGCAAAACAGTACACATCAATCCAAGTTTTTCAAGTTCAGAAAATCTTCCAAGACAAGTTTTTGGGTCATTAAGATGACTCCCTCTTCAATCTAATCCACTGAAACATATATATGCATATCCATCATGATTCCACCCAATGTATATTTTCAATTCAGTTACCACCTCACTCACACCAGTTCTGCCCAACACTAATCATCATTTCTATAACACAACATGCATTGATCCAAAGACAGAATCTTGAACAGAGTAAACCACAAAGTACCTAAATTAACCATTCATTTTGAAAGGGCCAAGTAACTCAAAGATTGGAACTTTCACTCAAACTAAAGGAAACGATCAAAACCCAGAAACAAGAAGAATCAAAACAGTGACAAAAGCTATATACACAACATATATAGAGTCTAAATATAAAGTTCTTATATTTAAGATACAGAGGTTAGAGAGAGCTTACGTAGAGAGAAGAGAGCGAGAGAGTGAGGGAGTGGAAGAAAGGTGAGGTATAATAATAGGAGGAAGAGGAGGGTATCTTGGAAGAAGGGAGTTGACGCAACAATTCAAGGTTGCGTAGGCTTTGCCTAATACTACTACCACACTACTTCCCATTATTGCCCACTCATTAGTCTATCCAAAACTCTCTCTACGGCTAAAGGTTTGGGTTGGCTTCTTATTAGTGGGTATTTCACTATCACAAAAGCAGGGTAAATTTGGGTAGAGGAGTGTCAGTTCTTTTGATTTTAATTGGTGTGTGTTCTACACTTCTACCAACGTGACAAGACATCCATGTGTAGGCCATCTCCAACAGATTAGCTAATCTTAAAAAATTTAGAAATTTAATAAAATTTATGAAAACTTTTGTCTACAACAGACTATCTATTTTAAAACCTTAATGGAACTTTAGTTAAAAACTCTAGCTAAATATAGCTAGGGATGCTAAACTATCTTGTCTTAAAATTTGAATTAACTCAACAATAGCTATTAGTTCATTTTTATTTTCTCTCAAAAGATACAAAAAATTATGAATATCAAAGTGTATGCAATAACTTTAAATACACAATACTCATGTTTTTATTTTATTTATATAAATAATTAATACATAAATGTCAATTTTACTCTTCACATTTAATTGTCACATAAAAACCTAACTTCATGTGACAAACTTATCTTTTTGAAATATTGGATACCAAAGTGTTCAATATGTCATACGTTAAGTACTATAGAAGGAATTTACATTTTATCTAACTAAAAACATTATCTTTCTAACCCACCAATTTCTAAACATCAATTCAGTTCGAATTTACAATTTAACAACCCCAGCACATATGGTTAAAATGAGCTCCACTGAAGTCTGAATGTGGATCCACCATACGAATGTAACTTGGCTAAACAGCTCCTTTGACAACAGCAACATTAAGAAAGCTCTCACACTCCTGCTCAGTTAACAAATACCTCTTGAACCACACACCAATATTTAGAAAGCTCTCGAAGTCGGATTGCGGTCTGCAAACAGGAATTTAAATAGGATAGATATTCAAGCTTGCATGTAGTTTTACTAGTGAATAGAAAGTAAAAGCCACATTTGGATCATGTATTTACCTGTCAATTGGATGGTTGTCATCAGGGAACACAATGACTTTCACAGCAACTCCATTTTCCTTTAATGCCCGAGCACACTGCAAATTATCAAGATCCACAGTACATTTGTTTGCACATGAGAACTCATAATGCATCAAAATTTTCCACACAACTAGGCAGCAAAGGAAGTATGAGATTCATGGATTCCAATTTCCAACTGTTTTCGAATTTGTGCCTCTATCACTTTCTACTGATAGGCAGCTAATACAAGTAAATATCCAAGAACACGTTACTGTTGCTATTTCAATAAGTGGATTACATGTTCAACATCTAGCTATATTACTTACTTGCAATCCGCTACAAATGGGAAGGCGTATATCTTGAGCACCCAAGAGAAAAAGGGTGGGTGTCCTGGCCTGCACAGAGAGCATCGAGTTTAAGAAAGTTAGAAATAGCAAACTTTTCAGTACATCTATCGTGTAAAATATTTGGTTTGAAGACAAATGACATCAGTTGTATTTTTTAGGCCACTTGATTAAATGCAAGTGTAATATCACTAATATGTCAGATATTTCAACCCACTAGAGTAGCATATGACCGGTCTTTCATTTCAATTGTTTTGATTCATATCATTTAGGTATATTAAACAGCAGGCTTACGCGATTGACATGAATATCATGTATGTTAAGGAATTACTGAAACAAAGTAATGTGGCGACAACTGTTATATCAGTTCTGTTTGGTTTTCAATCTTTCTCTAGATCTACCTTTTATTCCAATGTTGTCCTACTATAGCTTCAAAATGCCAGCTCACTATATAGTAAAAGAAGCATAAACCAGCACCTTTGAAATATGTGAAATAGGAGACTTGCTGTGAAAGAGGGCCAGATGCTCAGCTGAAGGTGCTTCTGTATATCTATTTTTGCCTTCAATTCCATAGGCCTCCACATAGCACCAATCAGGGATGTCTGTTGTACCAACCATCGATGCCAGGTTACATGCAGGATTCCTTGTAGCTGCCGCAAAGAACTTCTCTGGTGCCTACAGCATTTTAGGTGCAAGTTAATGAATTCCAATGTAGTATCAATTTCTAAAGCATTCCATCCTGGTGTAAATATGTTTTAAAGCCCAAGAATCTAATTCGAAAGAGAAGCATCCCATACGTGAATTTGGATCTTTGTATATAAAACCTTGAACTAGTGGTATCCACTATCCAAAACTTGAAATGCATAATGACAAAAAATGCAATTTTATACGCAGCTGGTTTCCCTCTGTGTTCTGAGACCTACTTTCTGCAAGCTACGCACCTGACCAATCAAGTGAGTTGTTAAAAAGCCACCATGAGAGCCACCAAAAACTGCAAGTTTTGAAGGATTAGCAAGCCCCAAGTCAATGAGATGATCCATAGCCACCAGTACATCATTTACATCCTGCAGAGATGAAACTAAGATATTAGAAACTAGAATCACACACATGCTTATACTTCATTGCGGGTAAACTAACATATGAGATGGCACGAGATAAGACTATATAATCACCTTCGAGATAGAGAATAGGTATGCTAAGGCACCATGCGAGCTAGCATTGCAAAAGTAAGATTACCTGGGAGCCAATATTCCCTGGAAGAGATTGAAGTGCTTCCTCACCAAATCCCGGTGAACCTCTAAAATAATTTAACATCATAACTTGTCAGAAATCAGAAAAATGGGAGCATATCCATATAGATCTGATATCTACAGGATCCAAACATATATAAACAGGTTTGACATATGCAGTAAGCATACGATCATTGAATTCACTTTTATCAGACATGTTTAGTGTAGATATTGCTATTGCAAATGACATTTGGCAAAACTTAGCAATAGTATCCAACAGTTGGGTAGACATCATACATAGATTTGCTGAACAATCACTGTGATAAGACAAAAAAGAGAAAGGAGGATCATAAATACCTATAATTTACAAGTAACAAGTTGAACCCAATTGAACAGAGAAATGCCAAGGACTTTGAAAAGCTTGACAAAGAAACAGTATGAGGGCCTCCATGAAGGAATACAATTAATGGATCAAATGAATCACTTCTTTCAGTTTTGGAAGACACAAATATAGCCTCAAAAGGTTTTCTAGCACCTGAAACAGATGAAGGAAATTAAAATCAATATTTGCTTAATATACAGAGAAAAAAAAAATTGGCACACAATACCTTCTGTTAGGTTATCAAAAACATCCCTGACTGGAATCTTCATTATACTGAACTGAAGAGATGAGAGCAAAGATTCCACCTGTTGCAAAAAAAAAAATTGACAGAAAGTACTACTTGATAGCTGCCCCAGAAGGAAGATATGACCACAGTGCATCCATCAGAAACCCATGGATGTCTGAGGAAACTTGAACAGTAAAGTCCAGGGAAGCAACCATCATCCGCAGACATTACAACAGGAATCTTCAGATGCAGAGTAAATTAAGTAATAAAGGAAGGGAGGGAGATAGAGAAAAGTAAAACTCATATAATATGCTTCAAATCATCAGAAATTGTTCCGGCTGATATCAAATTGATGAAACTAAACCTTTTGTATGAGATAGTTAAGTTCATGTACAACTACAGTGGATGCTACCTAAAGTTGCTCCCCCAGTGCATAAACTTTGAAGCATTAACAGCAGGTTAGCCATGCAATAAATAAGCATGAGAACAACATCAGGTTCAACACAGCATATCATTGTTGTAGAAACCCAGCACAATCTTGTCCAGCATAACACTATATAATGCCATTTCACATTCATGATTTTCAATCTGATAATTATTGAATGTTAGCTTGTAAAAGTTTGCATCACTACAAGGAATTGAAAGAGCTTATATATGCAGATATTATTAAACGAATCATTTTCATAATTTACAGGCACAACGAATGAAGCCAAAATTAACACAAAAGCCAGTGGTCTAAAACAACCCAAGAAATTGATGAATTCAACTAAAAAGATGAACGATGAAATTCTCACCACATCAAACAATTTAGAAGATGAGCATGGCACCCCATCTATCTGCCAATCCATTCTATGTAGAGAAGTTGTTGCAGAATGTGCCCCAGACTCCTCAGCACTTCTTGAAGATAGAAACAACAACAGTTTTCCATCTGGACTGGAACAGTTACACTAATCATCTTACAATCAGCCGTCAAGTAGATTATGTTTGAGACAATCAGCTACATAATAGATAATAACCGAAATAAAAAATCACAATTGCCAATCTGGTTTTCCTGAAAACCTAACTACTTCGGTTAGAATAGTTAAAAAGGCAAGAAATGTCAGAAAAAACCAACTTCAGTTCTTTCTGGGTTAGCAATTTGAGATAAGTCTTGATGTAGCCAAAACGTATTCCAGAAGAGATATTTTTGTAAGTATAAAAAGAAGGTCCTCAAAAACCTAAAAAAGGACCCAAGTGTAAGATAGCATAGACTAAATTAAGTAAAACGTGTAGGTCACAGGTTTCTGTAAAGTATGAACAAACACAAAACCAAGCATCTGAGGAAAAAATATAATACCAGAAACGTGGATGGTAGGCACTACTTATGCTTTGACTCAGCTTTACCACATGCAAATCTTCAACTGAATTGTCTTTGGAACTGTTGAGGAATTCAACAAGTATATCATACGTCTGTGAATCTGACCAATGAATCATAAAACAAGATACATGCAGAAAGTCCAGCTAAATGGACACAAGCATTCATAAAGCAGCTCACTTGATTTCTTCTCCATCAGCTTCTGATCCATAAGGCGGTGCCTTAACCGCATACAAAGCACATGGCCTATTATAACAATACTTAATTCCAAGCTTTCTGGTAGCTGCTGGCCACCCAACAAAAACCAAATACTGATCTGATCCTCTATCTGCTGGTGCCCACACAACTTGGCCAACACTCAAATGCTTTTCTATTCCTTTAACAGCCTGTGTCTCTCCACTGTATAGCATTATGAAAGTCAAAACAAGTTTTCCATTTAAAGAAGAAATATCTTAACTTCTAGTCCTAGTACTTATAAATTCCTAAAACAAACTGTTACAGACCTGTTAATGTCGATAACAAAGAGTGCAGGCTGCCTTTTTCCAACATAGGTTTCCCCCCATTCCTCCTCCCATTCCCTTTGACCTTTCCAGTTGGTGAAGTCCTCAATGGTGGTACTAACTTGCTTGTAGCCCTGACATGTAAATGTTGGCTTGGAAGGAGATGGCTCCTCAGCAACATAAGCAATGAGAGTTTCATCAGAATTCCAAGAAATTCCCTCAAACCTGGATCATTGAAAAATGAACTCTACTAACTCTCCGTAAATTTAGACGAATTTCACAAGAACTAATGCTCACATTTGAGGTACAAACTCCACAGCTAATCACTAGACGTAGATGCACTTTCTCATACATAAGGCTAACATTAAATATCATATAAAGCAATGATCAAGGAAACTAAAATTTGTAGACACACAGTTCCGAGATATACCCCCAAACCTGGTAACATTGGAAGATGAACTTTGCTACATATCAGAAATTTTAGAAAAAAAGTCAGATGCTCTAAAGTTGAGTTACAAACTTTTAGACGACTAATAAGTAGAGACATCAATACAAAGTATACTTGTACATAATCCTCACATCATATATCATAAAAAGCAATTATCAGAAAAAACTCGTCATCAATTACCATTCATCAGCATATACTTAGCCATGAACAGACTGGGGAATATAGATTTCGTTTTCCACTTGAGCTGGACCCCAAATTTCAAATTGACAGGGAGCTTCATCTTCAGGATTCCGAACTACAAGAAGCTTTGCACCTGAAGGTGATGGAACAATTATAGATACTCCTATCATCTCAACAGGAAATGGGGCCCATTGAAAGTTTACCGAGTTGCTACATCCGTTTGAAATGTGAGAGGATAGAATAAATTTTCTCCTCTTGTTTTCCAAAAGATTTGGTTGACTAACTGAAAACATCGCCTGGGAGCCATTTCCTGTACAAAAGTCATGAATATAAATGGGAGTATGTATTTAAGCTGGAGACGAGAAACATAAATGTGTATCAATGAATACGATCTTAGGAGAATGAGCTATCGTACTAGTGTCATATTTAATCCATGCCCTGTCAATGCTGGATATATTGGTGAACTCTTGCAGTAATCTAGACTGCGAAGCATATTCATCCTCAGTTGTTGTATCTATTCCCAAAGGCATCTCCTTCAATGGAACAGCTTTAGAACCATCCCTGGTCGTGACTTGTGAGTCTTCTACTACAAATTAAATTTACAGCAAGATCAGTTTAGCTACTACATAACAACCAACAGAAGGTACATGAAGAAAATAATAGATCATATTTGCTAATGAGGAAAAGAACACATGGTCTCCAATAGATTGTATGGCTTATGCATAAGGATGGTTCATTCATGGAGACCGAAATCGGTAAAGTACCAAACTTTACTTGGAAATTCACCTTTAACACTACATAGATTGTAAGATGTTCAGCTTCAGAAAATCTTGACGGTTATTTTGGATCAAAATTACTCCTTTTGCACTTCCCATACAACAAATCCATCCTCACAGTTTCATCATTACGGTTGTAATAAAATTCAGTACTAAAACATATGGATGTGAAATTCAGAATCACGATCACAGCATTGATCCACACAACCCTCCATTTACTTCAACATTTATAAGCCTCTCATGTAACTCAAAGATTTCTACTTTTACTTCTAGTCCATAAATAGCTACAGTGAAAAGGAAGAGAAAAACAACGACTAAAACTTAGGACCCAGAACAGAAGAAGCAAAATCAAAGCATTTGTTTTTATTACAAGCGAAATCTAATCATTAAGAAAAGTGATATAAACGTACAGAGAGCAGAAAGAACTAAAAATGTGTGGAAAAGAGAGCTTACATATAAAGAGAACTGACAAAGAGTCAAAGAGCAAATGAGTCTGAGAGAAAGTGACAACTGAGAAGGAGATAGAAGACTGCAAAAAGACTCCTCAGTTTTCAGTCTTTTGATATTGACTGAATACGTGGCAAACTATAAGTGGCCCTTGTTTAAACTGCTGGGCGTCCCCCAGTGACTATATCATTCCCTTTACATCGGCCAAAACCGAATGTAACTGAAGATGCATATATATACGTCTATTTGTTGATATAATTTGATGGAATTGAGCAGAATGGACTATATTTCTCTGGGAACAATGTTACTCAACAGAGTCATAGCCTTAGAGTTGGGGTATCATAGATGGTTTACTATTATCTTAGCATGTTGGTTTCTAGAATTAATTCAATTAAATGAGGTTTGGAATTAGCCTAGATATGTAATTCCAGTTTGGCAAATTACTAGTTAACAAGTATGTGGTAAGAGGACAGCTTATTAAACAACTCTCAGTCATCGATTTATGAGCCCAACGTACTAGAGAGAAAAAAAAAAAAAAAAAAAGGGTCATTCCATCTAAAAAGATACGGCAATAATGAGAAGAACCCGCCTAAAACTAATCTTCAGGCCTAGACGCCCGCCTAGTTTCTCTTAATTCCCGCTTAGCTCCCACTTAATACCCGCCTACAATCCGCCTAGCTCGCGTCTAGTTCGTTAGGGCATATCTTGGTAACCAATAATTGAGATTTTGTGAGTCCCATGCAGATGGCACGGGTAAAAAGCTAGTTGGTGGAATTCAAAGCCTATACTTCTTGTTGCTTTTCTTTCTTAGTTCTGTTACCCTCTTATAAGAATGACAACATTGATCCCTGATTTAAAAAGTAGGGCACAGCACAACATTTTTCAAGTTATAAGGATCGATGCTCAAGATCCATGAGTTTGGCGCCTTCTCTGTGGTTGAGTTTCTTCCGAATGTTAAACAAAAGCAATTACCAAATTTTTTTGTTAACTGTAATAGTTGCCTACATTCTCTCTGGTTCAGGAAACTGATGGGGATCAGAACTTATCAAATGAAAGGGCCTATTATTTTGTTGCCAGCAGTCTCTCTACAATCATACGTATCTACCTTCGATCACAGTTATCGTTTCATTATTTACTGAAGCTGTAGTAGAATTTCTATCAGGTAATGAAGTTGACTCAGCTTTACTTCTTGAATACGAAATAGTGTTTGCAGGTTGCTTTGGATCAGGCAAATGTGTGACATCACTTGTAAGCATTGATATTACTTCTGACATGGTAGCTCTATCTTCTGCATACTCTTGAACACACAAGAGACCAACCTGAATAAATTTTAAAACTTCCTCTTCGGAACCTGAGTCAAGTAATGTGTCCTTTATCTCCAGAGTATGGCCTTGTTTCCACAATTCCCAGGCCTGCAACATTATATAGTTTGTGATGCAAGCACATGAGTTTTTCGGCTCTAATAGAAATTGACTGCTAAGTTTGATTTATCATTATAACTTACGAGTTCAATGAGGCAGAGACCAGTAGCTGAAAGAAACGTAGTGTTCTTTTTGCCACTTATAATCTCCAACAGTAGAACACCAAAACTGTAAACATCAGACTTTTCAGAGAAAATGCCCCTCATGGCATACTCCGGAGACATGTATCCGCTGCATATATAATTCATTATGTTATGCTTAGAAAGCTATTAGAAATATTTGTGTACGTAAATCAGTATATGTCACAGAACTGTTCTAAGATTGAAAAATTTCTTAAGACTTACTATGTTCCGACAACTCTAACTGTATTTGCCATAGATTCATCCTGTCCGAAAATCCTGGCCATTCCAAAATCTGAGATTTTAGGATTCATATTTTCATCAAGTAGAATGTTACTAGCTTTCAGATCTCTGTGTATGACTCTAACTCTTGAATGCTTATGAAGATAGAGAAGTCCTTGTGCAATTCCTTCAATGATGTTTACCCGTCTTTGCCAGTCCAATTGATTCCTTCTATTGGAGTCTGCAGTTAAGTAGTTCCTAACATGCTTAGTGGCCAACGCCATAATCAAACACAAGCAGATACCAGTGAAGAAAAACATATTTGAAGGGGGAAGAAGGGAGTTTCTGCATTTGAAAGAAACTGTGGTGTGTGGACAAACCAAATATGAAGGCATCCAAGCTCTTATTGGCCAAAAATTCATAAATCAGAATCTTTTCTTCTCCTTGAATGCAACAACCCAATAGTCTAACAAGATTACTATGCTGAAGCTCAGCTATAAGTGTAATCTCATTCATGAATTCTTCTAGTCCTTGTCCTGAACTTCTTGCAAGCCTCTTAACTCCAACCCGTTCCCCATCTGGTAATACCCCCTGCATGTACTTGGATGTTACATTAGTTTCAGGTACTACAATATTCAGATTACCATATACTGTATGATAATCTTGGATTCTCCTTTCAAGCCAAATGGAAGAAGAAAGGATTATACCTTATAAACAGGTCCAAAACCACCCTGTCCTAGCTTGCTGGCAGAGGAAAAGTCATCCGTTGCAGCCTTTACTTCTGAAAAGCTGAACATCCGAAAGTTCAGTCCTATTCTTTCACCTACTCTGAGCTTGTATATGTGACCAAATCTGGTAATCTGAGATCTCAACTCATCTAATCCTTGCACCTGGCCTGCATTCCCATTAATCTAAAAGTTACCTGCATGCATTTCACAAGAAAACTGGCATGAAGATCTTATACGGTTTATACTTACCAGTGTGCTTAATGAGTCTTAGTTTTCTTTTCTTCATGTAGCATAAGCAACATGATAGCAGCGCCATGACAAATATAAGACCCATGATGCACCATATCCACCATTTTTTCTTTATGTCATCGCCCAGTTTGCTTCCTTCTGTAGGTGAACCATCTGGAGGTAATAACAAACTTAGCATCAGCATCGTGTTCTTGAAGTAGTTGTGAGCTGATCAAGTAGGTATGTATCAGGAACTCTCCGTTTCCCAACTTTCTTAGTTTATTAAAGCACATTTCTATGGTTTATAAGAAATAAATTCGAAAGAGCATACATAGGCTTAAATAAGTGCAGCAAGAAAGAATGACAAATGTAAAATACTTAAATAAACGTAGTAACTATATCTGCATACCTTTGTTATTATTCAATATGTTAAGGACATAAGTAGCATCAAAGTAATCATTCTCTATGAATTTCGCTGCTCCACTCATAAACACACACCCAGTCCCATTGGAATATATACTTTTGTAGCCAATACAGGAGCAGTCACTCCAGCAACTGGCATGGCAATCACTAATAGTCAAGTTAGTATTGTTATCATGATTTAGAATTTCAGTTCCATCAAAATAGCCTCTTACTGGTACAAGTCCGTTCGAGCCATTCCTGCATTCAGAGGGCTTCTCCTCTACGCACAGGGCTCCCGGATTATTCAAGTTAAATGTGCATGGACTAGCTTCTGTGCTGTCCCAAGTAGTACCATTGATGGTTAAAATGGACTGCATGATTTGGCCCCAACCATTCAGTTCCCACCTTGAAATGGTAGACCTGTTTTTAACAGTATAAGAAAAGTACTTATCTTTCTCGTTTGAAACAAAAGTGAACTCAAATAGATCAACCCTTCTTGTCATTTCAGGAGCATTTTGAAAAGATCCATTTTCCCAGACCCCACTGCTCCAGTATACTTCATCTCGCCGCCAGATGATCAACTGGTTGGTGCTACCAGGATCAATGCCAAGTCTGAAAGCACCTGTTGCAGGTATTTGATCACTGAACCAGGAAGAAATCGCCGAATTATGTTCAGCCTTCACATTCATTCCCAATTTCATTCCAGGTAACAATGTGTTGGTTGGATGGTCAAAGCTTTCCCATAAAACATTTCCAAGTGTTCCATTAGTAGCTACTTCTCTAAGGACCAAATTTCCAGTATCTAATAAGGAGAGAGTCACATTACCAGAAACTGTTCGATTGGGATCCGAGACAGATATATTGCCTCCGCCATGAATGAGCTTCAATGTTACATCACTAGCCAATCCAAATACTCCTGATGTATCGATGATCGGAGTTTCTGGATTGGCCACCCACACAGCATCTGGATCATTTGGTAGTTTGTAGTACCATATTCCCAAGTAACGATTACTTGTAGCACCAAAAATGCTCGAGTTACCGGGACTGAAGAAGCCTAACTTGAACAAACCATTTTCAGAAACAAGATAATCACCATCCCGGTCGCTTAGCTGTTGGCCTTGCTGGAGTGTAGCATTCTGTGTTTGTGCATGAGTTGAAGAAAAACAATGCATGCAGAAGAAGAAGAAGAAGATGAAGACAATGCTTCTTAGTTTGGCCATTGACAAAAACTAGCAAGTAGCAAGTCTCCTCCAAACTTGAAACTTTTGTTAGCGTTGAGTTTTTATCCTCAGCGTCGATAAATCATTGCTCTCAATCTTTTGTCCTGCCAACTACTTCTAGCTCAATTATAACACGCAGTTGTCCAGGTGACATCAATTTATTGACATATCCGACTCGATTGCTTTGTTCTTGATTATTAAAATGAGTGTAATACTAATGAGTGGTCTATTCCAGATAGAGGGTCAAAACGTACCACTGGGATGTCTTCTATATTTGCCTTCATCAGCGTGATGACTTTTGACACTTCCGGTGAAGCTTGGCATGCATTCTCCACAAAAATCACGTGCAGGGTCCCACGGCGGCTGCCGGGATCGATGCTTCCGCAAAGTCAATGCCATCGGCTGATCAGCAATCAGTATAATTGTTATATATACTCTCACTACCAGATCCGAGGGCATAGCCGACGAAAAAATTTTCGTCGACTATGCCGAAATTTCGTCTGCTATACTTTCTGCCGACGAAATTTTCGTCGGCTATAATTCGTCGGAAAAAAGCCGTCGGCTATACCAATGGCCGACGAAAAAAAGGAAATCGTCGGCTATATGCGAGTATGGCCGACGACTTTCCCGACGAAACATAATTTCGTCGACCAAACCTTGGCAAAATATCCGACGAAATTCGTCGGGTATTTTCGAGTATGGCCGACGATATCGTAAACTATAGCCGATGAATTTCGTCGGCTATTTGTTCTGAACTATAGCCGACGATTGCATCTATTTCATCGGTTATTTAGTCGAAATATATTAATATTTTAATAGGCATTAATTAGTTATAGCCGACGAAATAATGTCATTTTTGTCGGCTATAAGACTTATAGCCGACGAATATTGGTAAAAATCGTCGGCTATAGTGCTTATAGCCGACGAAATAATGCCAAAATCGTCGGCTATTCTTACATTTGGTGAAAAAAAAATTAAATTATTTTCTAAATTACTATTCCAAGCAACCTGCAAATCACAAAGACAGTCCATGCAAATCCAACAAGAAACACGTCTAAATGACTTATTATTTAATTCGTTCCAATATACATAAAATATAACACTAATCATCACCTAAACCACTAAAGTCCACCACGTCATCCCCAGCATCCTGCTCGTCATCCTGCTGACCGAACTCTGGAGGTTGAGGCATTGGAGGTTCAACTAACTGCTGAAACGGGGGCGGGGGTGGAAGGCTTTGTTGTTGTGCGGCGAACATCTCATACCACCAGTCTTGTTGGCCGGCGTCGGCCGCCAACCTTGCATTTTCTTCGGCCAATCTCCACACTTCCCCCCTCACATGTTGGCTCTCCCCGCCTCCCTTCTTTTGACCTCCCTTAGTGGTCTTCAGAAGCCCTAGTCCAGAACTTCCCAAACCCCGGCAGTAGTAGTTGTTTGAGCGGTTTGGGAAGGCTGCGTCGAACATCCTCGCTGCCGTTTGGACATTGGACCGGTCGACCTGGCGCAGGGCTTCTTCCAGATCTGTCTCTGAAATGTTCGGTTGTGTCTCCCGAACTACTTGCTGGAACACCTCTTCTTCGGCCCGGTTAACCCTCTCCTAATTGGACGATAAAAAAAAGAATTAATATTCTAACAAATATGAACGATGTAAAATTAATAATTAAAATTTTTAAATCGTAATGAACGACTTACGAGCTGTTCTGTCGCTTGTGGATAAGCGATCTTGAACGTCTCCACGTACGGGTTGCTATCAGGATGATCTCTAAGCGCCTCCTCCTGATATTGTGCAAACGGCCTAGAACCAGCATGATGGGGGGTTGTGTTTCGGCGGCGGTTCTCAGAGTTTATCCGAGAACGTTCCTTCAAAAAAAATAATAAAATATTAGAAAAATGCATAAAAAAATATTAGTGTAATAATTATAAAATAATTAAACTAATAATTAAAATTTTAACAAAATAAACATTTGTAGTGAAGTTTAGTATTTACCTGCATAACTGGGTTGTTGAAGTCTACTGTCTTCAACCAACGCCACTCGTACTCCCTGAACATGAACTCTCTGGGAGTACCCATACGACCACGGTTGTCGTATTCGTTATAGTGGGAACGGAGCTCGTTCTTCCACTCTTTGAACCTACGAAAAAAACAAAAGTGCATTAGAAATATTATTAATATCATAAAATATTTCAAATTATAATATGAGGAATTCCCAACGTACCTCAAGTTCTGCACGGAGTCCGCCCAATCCCGCTTGTGTTCGGCAATCTCGAAGAATGTCTGAAAGATAATATTTTATTAGTTTTACAATTGTAATAATACCGAAAATTATTAAATATTACGATAAATAAATTAAATTTTTTAAATTACTCACCGACGCGGCGTTGTTCACCTCCCTCTTGATCTCTTCGGACACATCAGCCCACCGGGTCCACAACATAGGGACTCTGTCCTTAATCAGTGCCCCCACGCAACCCGAGTAGTCGCGTTTTTTTTTCCCCTGAACCTCCTGATTAGGAGGTTCGTTGATCTGGATCCTCCCCCTCAGATCAACAGCTCTCCTGAGCGTGTCAAAACATATGACACCTCTCATATTCCTCCGTGAACTGCTAGCGGCTGTCCCTATCACATAAACGACGATTGGTTAATAAAATTAAATATTAGTGCGTTAATTTTAATAAAACATTTAATTAATAAAATCAAATGTTACCTGAACTGGATGACTCGTCTGTCGACTTTCCTTTTCTCCTCGCCGAAACCAGGAGGTCAGGGTTCTCAAATGGCTGCTGCTGGTATGCCTCCGCAGCACTCACGTACTGAGGCATATCAAGCCATATGGGCACACCACGATAGTCGACCTCCGGTATCGCAGGAATGTTGTACGGGAGGTAGAGCTGGTTTGGGAGAGTAGGACCCTCAGTCGAGTCAGCAGCAGACGTCGTCGGACTCGTCAGCGGCTCCCGATGAACCTCAGGCATACGCACCTGAGGAACGTCTGCAGCTATCTCGTCCTGAAATAGCTGCCGACTGAACCTCGGAGCATCTGGCCCGACAGGCGGAAGTGATCTGCTCGACGGCCGTCCCGCCTGGAGAAGGGTCTGGTGCCGAGAACTCATACTCCTCCGCGGCTGGGATGAATCCACAGTCCTCCGCGGCTGGGAGGAATCCACACTCCTCCGCGGCTGGCTGGTGGTCCTCTCAGGCTGGCTAAGGGTCCTGTCGGAGTCTGCGGAACCGGCGGAACTTCCAGAACCTCTCGATCTGGAACGACGGCCTCCGAAGAACTGTCTGAATGCATCGGCCATCTGCAGCCGCGGCCATTTTAAATAATATTAACCATTAACCTAAATATAACTATTTATATACAAATATAACTATATTTCTTTATTAACATATATATATATATATAATTAGACTACCAATTTATATATATAATTAATTTAACAATTTATATAACAATTTATATAATTAAAATTAAATATATATAACAATTTATATACCTAAATTATAACAAATATATAACAATTAAATTTATTAACAAATATATAACAAATATATAACAATTTATATAATTAAAATTAAATATATAAGAAATATTTAACAATTTATTATATAACAATTTATATAATTAAAATAAAATATATAACAAATATATAACAATTTATTAACAAATATATAAAAAAATATATAACAATTTATATAATTAAAATTAAATATATAACAAATATATAACAATTTATTATATAACAATTTATATAATTAAAATAAAATATATAAAAAATATATAACAATTTGTTAAAATTAAATTAAAATTTAATTTTAACAAATATATAACAATTTATATAATTAAAATTAAATATATAACAATTTATTAAATTAAATTGAAAAAAAAAAATTACCGGATCGGATCGGAGGAGGAGCCGAATTAATGGAGGAGGAGGAGGAGCCGAATGGAGGATCGGAGGAGGAGGAGGAGCAGCGGCGGCGGAATCGGAGGAGGAGGACAGTTCGGTAGCAGAAAAACGGAGGGGGAGGAGGAAAAGAGCAAAACGGAGACTAGGGTTCGGTAGTTTCAGACTTATACCCGATAGAATAGCCGACGATTAAAAAAGATTTCGTCGGCTATTCTATACTATAGCCGACGAAAATTTTAATCTCGTCGGCTATACTTTGAATGTCGTCGGCTATACTTTAGGCGCTCAGCAACCGTCTGATCTCCCACATCCAAAGGCGGACAATGAAAAGGCGCGGATCGCAAGAGTTTAGCCGACGAATTTAAATATTTCGTCGGCTATACTTTGGAAAATCAACAGCCGTTGGATCTGAGTCATCCAACGGCGGACAATAAGCGGATCGCAAGAGTTTAGCCGACGAAATCAAATATTTCGTCGGCTAAACCTTTGGTCAAACAACGAAGTCAAACCTCTAAACGCTTTAAATTAAAACGGAAATTGGCCTGTGTAAATGACGTTTTTTTGCCTGACCTTCAACAGATAATAGTTTCAAATGGATGAGACGCAACTAATCGTATAAAAATTTTCCTCAAAATATTTACCGACCGTGAGGCTACCCATAGGAAAACGGAAGTAAAAAACAGTTAATCGCAACATTCGGCACACCGATTTTGTCGGAATCTTGTCATTTTTCAACCGTACACGTATTTCATTATTTTGGTCATATCTTATTTCACGACACACTTGCATTTGAAGAGTGTACGTATAGTAACTATTTGAAACTATATATTCACTTAAACACTTAGTAAACAAGTTGAGGAACATTAGTGCATATGTTCCGATTTTGAATCTAAAAGTTTGGAAAATCTATTCCAACCGTCAGATATCACCGTTAAGATTAAATACATGTATGAAAAAAAATCCAACTACATCTGACAACGTTAAAGGCTCGATCGGGACGGTCAACCGGGTGGGTCAACCCTTTAAACGCTTAGAAATGGAAATTGGCCTGTGTAAATGACGTTTTTTTGCCTGACCTTCAACAGATAATAGTTTCAAATGGATGAGACGCAACTAATCGTATAAAAATTTTCCTCAAAATATTTACCGAAGGTAACGCTACCATTAGGGAAACGAAGGAATAAAACCTTTGACCGCATCTTTCGACACTCAGATTTTGTCGGAATCTTGTCATTTTTTAACCGTACACGTATTTCATTATTTCGGTCATATCTTATTTGACAACATATTTGCATTTGAAGGATGAAGCAATGGGTTGTCGATAGTAATAGAAAATGGAAGGTGGTTTTTTTTGTTTTTTTTTTTATCATAGCAGACGAAATCGAACCTAGTACTCGTCGGCTATTCTTTTGTCGTTTTGTATCTAAAATAAAATATGAATTTTTCAATATAGTTTTGGCCGACGAAATCACACATTTTTCGTCGGCTATAATTAGTATAGCCGACGAAATAATGCATTTTTCGTCGGCTATTCTGTGAAAAAAATAAAAAAATTCAGTTGTGTTACACCTCTCGTGCCTATATGTCCTGTTCATATATAACCAAAATTGAACATAAAAAAAACAGAAACCCAGCAGTCAACATATTTCAAATTTTTTTTTAAGGGGTTTGGAACCCAGCCTAGCTGGGAGGCTCATCCCCACGCCCGTTCATTAGAAATGAGTGGATTACAAATGAAAGGATTACACCATCTAAATTACTTAATCCGTCGGATTGTAATCGGAATCATCGGATGAGTCTTTTTCGGTTTCTGAATTGCTCGATAGGGGTAATCTATGTCTTTCCTCACCACTAGAGTCCTCGTTAGTTTCTTCATTTGGATCAACATCAACAAGTAGTGGCTCTTCACGTCGAATTCGCACCGACTTGTCTAGGCGAATAAAAGAGGAGTCAGGAATACTGTTTGAGTTGGGCTCTTGATACGCGGTGCCCCCTTCCTCGTTCTCTTCAGCCACTCCAAGTGTAGATGCCCGGTAAATGTTGCGATGGTGGATAGTGTTGACTACTTTCCACGGGTCACCCTTGGCGAGATCATCCAGATAAAACACTTGTTTCACCCATGTGGCTAAAACGAACGGGTCGTCCTCATACCATGATGTACTAGTGTTCACAGAAGTTATGCCGTATTGATCGGTTTTCATGCTCTACGGCCGTGTGCAAACCATCTACACTTGAAAAGGTGCACTTTCATGCCTTCCCCATAATGCAGTTCCACAACTGAATGGAGAATACCGTAATAGTCAACTCCATCATCCCCACCATGTGCCATAACCCCTTAATTTTGTGTTTTCAGTCTGAGGTCTCTCTCTTCACATCGAAATAACACACCATTCACCTTGCACGTCGCATAAACTTTTGAATAGACCGGCTTCATCGCCAGAAGTCTGAGTTCGTGCGACCAATTTGGGTGATTATCATTTTTAATAAGGTCCATCTGCAACCATCAAAATCAACTATAAGTATGAATAATTATACACAATAATATATAAATACGTATAGAATAGTGTTAAAGTTACGTACCCAGCGGCCGAAATACTCTGCGAATGTCCGGTTGTGGTAATCGAGATCACCTCCTACTTGGTCACAGTTTAGATGCATGTTCTTCCAAAACTGAACTTCTGGACAGTTAATTAGTACCCACCAATGTGCAATGGCTACCTCATAATCTTTCAACTTGTAGGAAACTGGCATGTTTCCACAGAGTACAACATCGTCGGAGAGTATGGAAAGATTGAACTGTGAAGGTACATCTTCCGGTATGCTTTCCTGTAACGCTCCTAAATACAGCTTCATGTAGGTGACGCACTCGTGCGCAATATATGCTTCAGCTATACATCATTCAGGTGCGGATCTGTTTTGGACAAAATCACCGTATTGTCCAAGTTGCCTATAAATGAAGTTTTTAAAGTGTTATGATAATACATTAATACTAAATCACATATATTGATGAGGAAATTAACATAAGGTGTAAAATACGTACATTTCCATCGGATACATCCAAGTGAAGTGCACAGGACCGGTAAGCAACAACTGCCGAGGAAGATGGATCATGAGGTGAGGCATGATGTCGAAAAAATTTGGAGGAAATATCATCTCAAATTTACACATGATATGAACGATGTCTTGTTGCATTTCCCGGAGGTCAGATTTTCTCACTTCCCGTGTGCATACCTTCTGGAAAAATCTTGCCAACGCTACTAACGGCTCCACAACGTGACGGGGAAGGAACGGTCGAATGAAAACAGGGAAGAGACGTTGTAGCAGGATATGATTGTCATGACTTTTCAACCCGTACAGATTGTTGAATTGTCTATTGACACACTTGGCTATATTTCCAGCAAAGCCTGAAGGATACTTGGCCCGACTTATCCAATGGAAAATTTCTGATTTATGCTCAGGCTTGACGGTGTAAGGAGCTTGAAGCATTTTTCTCTTCCCTTGTTTCAACCATAGTGGTTTTCTGATATTCATGTTTTGCATATCAGTGCGAGCCTTAGGACCGTCTTTCGTCTTCCCCTCCAAGTTCATCGTTGTGCCCACCACACTTTCAGAAACATTTTTTTCTATGTGCATAACGTCTAGGAAGTGACGGATCAGCAACTCACACCAGTACGGGAGTTCCCACAATATGCTCCTATGTGTCCAGAATTTGTACTCCTCAGGCCTTTCAGGTATTTCCGCTACAATATCGGGATGATTGCTGAGGGGCCCAAAATCGTACTCATTAAGTCTTGCTAAAATTTCTCTTCCTGTCCATCTTCTGGGAGCACGGCCGTGTTCTTCGGTTCCATCAAATGCGGCGGACTCGTAACGCCAGTGGTGATCCGCCGGAAGGAACACACGATGACCCATTCGGCATATCTTGTTGCAATGAGGGGTGCTCCCATAATCGCTGAGGCACTCTGGACAAGCCTTGTATCCCCTAACAACGCTGCCCGACAACATCGCATAAGCAGGAAAATCACTGATGGTACCAATAACCATGACATGCATCTGGAACGTCTCATGCTTGTACTTGTCAAAAGTGGGATGACCAACGTCCCACAATACCTTAAGTTCTTCAATCAATGGTCTCATATACACATCGAGACATTTCCCTGGGTAACCAGGCCCCGAAATCAACAACGTCAACATATTATATTCCTTCTTCATGCACATCCACGGAGGAAGGTTGTAAGGTACCAAAACCACCGGCCATATACTATATGAAAGACTCATGGTGCCGAAAGGGTTGAACCCGTCGGTTGAGAGCCCGAGCCTGACGTTTCTGACATCTGACGCAAAATGAGGAAACTCGTTGTTTATATGCTTCCAAGCCGCTCCGTCAGAGATGTGTGTCATGATATCTGCGTCTCCCGCGTCCCGCTCACCGTGCCATCTCATAGATTTTGCGGTGGTTTCTGACATGTACAACCGCTCAAGCCTATCTCTCAACGGAAAATACTGAAGCACTTTCACAGGTTTCGTATTGCCTGCTCCCGTCAACTTATATCGGTCAGACTGACATAACGGACATGCGTCAAGGCTAGCAAGGTCATTCCCTTCTGCATCTTTACCCCAGAAGAGAACGCAGTCAAATGCGCATGCATGGATCTTAATGTAGGAAAGCCCTAGATCTTTGAGGATACTTCGGACCTTACGGTGATTGGTAGGATTACGATGACCCTCCTCCAACAACGAAGAAGTGTACTGTAGATATTCATCAACTTGCCTGATGCTCGATTTTGTCTCGACTTTAATCCTCATTACCTCCATCACACTTTGAAGAACTGTCTTCTCAGAACTTGAAGACACAGGGGTCTGTTGCAATGCAATCAGTTTGTTGTACTTGTCAAAGGCAGCAGTGTTGACAACTTGTGGGAAGGGCTGCACCGGGTCATGCATATATTGTTCCCCACGTACACCGCTTTCAAAAGGAAACACGTCGTTGACGAATGTCATTGTTGGATCGTTAGATGTACTACTACTGCCCGCCTAAAAAAACTGCCCATGATCATGCGATCCATCTAATGATGGCTCACCGTGATATATCCAACGTTTGTACTTCGGCCAAAACTCATTCCTCTTTAGGTGCTCCCATACTGTCATAATCGGAAATCGACACATATCACTGCGACACTTACATTTCTTGCACGGGCAATAATGGTATTCATTCCCGTTTGCATTTTCCTCGACGAACTGTAAAAAATCCACAACTCCTGTAGTGTATCGTCGGTCATGCCTTGGAAGCGAAATCCAACTCTTATCCCGATCCATATATAGCCTGATAATAATATATATGTATAACTTTAATTAATAAGAAATTAATTAACACATATATATTACAATATATATTATTATCAACATCAACTCATATATATATATACCATTAATTAGCAACCATTATTTAAGTTCATTACACTATCAACAACCATTAATTAACATATTTATATATGTTAATATATATATATATATATATATATATATATTTAACACTAATTAAAATAACATCAAATTAAAACACATAATTAAACTCTAACTTAAAATCAACTCAACTACAACTCAAAGTCAACATATATACATACATTCTAACACTAAAACAACAACAAAACAAAAAATCACTTACTATATCAAAATTACTAAAACTCAAAATCAACTCAACTAAAACTCAAAATCAACATATATACACATGTACGTACCTATATATAGCTCCACAATGTAAGAGAGGACGGATTTCAACAATACCCACCGATTTTTCACTCTTTCTCCCGTTTTTTTTTAAATGAGCAGCTTCTGTCCAGATCTGAAAATATAAAGACTTATAGCCAACGAAAATTCCAATTTCGTCGGCCAAACTTTCAAAAGTTTTTGTCGGCTATACTTTAAGAGAATAGCCGACGAAAATTTTAACTCGTCGGCCATTCTAGGGTATAGCCGACGAAAAATATTTTTTAGGGACGAAAGAAAAAATCGTCGGCCATTCTTGTGGAATAGTCGACGATTTTTTATTTTTACCGACGAAAGAAAAAATCGTCGTCCATTCTTGGGAATAGCCGACGAAAATAGTATGTCGTCGGCTGTTTTTTTTTTTTCGTCGGTAATACTGTTTTTTCTGGTAGTGAGATCTCTCGGTCGGATACGACTGTTGAAGATTGTAATAGGCACAAGCTTAGCTTCATTTTTTTTTTTTCTGTTTCTTTTTCTTTCTCAATTCCGCATGTATATATTCAGCGAATCAAATGGTGTTGTTAATATCATGGAGCAGCTTATTGTATTCACTCTCTTGTTTGACCTTGTATAGTCATATATATTAATGTGATAAGATTTGATTCGTTTATTAATATACAAAAGCCCGAACTGAATATTATATGCGATTCGGGTCTCAGTTCTAATAATTTTGTTATTTTTTGGACCGAATATAACCCTATTTTAATCTTGTGTAAGAAGAGTAATCACAAATACATAGGCATTGATATAAAGCAAAAGTATTACACATTTTTTCAAGTGTCATTGGTCATTTCTGATTAAAAATTCTTTTAAATACGACCATATATGTTTAAGTACATAGACGCTTTGACCACTCGTGTATTTATATTAAATTCACAAATATTAATCATCCACGCCCAAAACACTTGGCTTTCCAATTTGTGAAATGTTTTCTTTCGACTCATAAATTAATCTTTTATATACCTGGCGGACTCTAACGGGGCTTTCACCAAAACGATACACAGTGCGGGTGATTATAACATCGCTCTCATACAATTGCATGAAATGAAGCGCGCATTTGAGCCTCACACAACGGCTCAAACCGAACAAGATAAACCAGAAGATGGCTGTCTGCTCTTCCCCGCTCGCAATTGTGTCTCCCAAAGCATCAGCAGCACTCCCCAAACTCATCACCCCTAAACTTTCACAAACTAGACTTCGGGTTTCCTCCAAGTCATTGGTCGGAAACAACTTGTCTAAGAGAAGTTTCACACGGTTGAACGCTGCTGGGTTCGCAGAGATCGAGCCTGATCTCAATGAAGACCCAACTGATCGTTGGGCAACCAATAGTGTCGACGCGGTACGTTTCAAATTCATTATTTTTTTTTCCCCTTTTTTTTTAGATGAAGTTTTGTGATTGATGGTTGTGTCACTTGTGTGTGTGGTTTGTTTCAGGAGGATTTTAAGTATGGAGACTATGATGAGCACCACACTTACCATGAAGGAGAGGAGGAGAAAGGTACTCAATTTAGCACAATGTTATTGTAGGATCAAAGTGCTGTTATTTTGCAATTTATTTAAGAACCAATTTTGTTTCTTTAGTCCAATTTTATTCACCAAATGATAAATGGAGAGGAATGAATCTAGAGATGAAAAGATGGCCAAGATTGTTACGAGTGAAGGTTACATTTGTAATGAAGTAGTGGAAGAAAGGATTCTATTAGCATTGTGATATGAAGACATTTATGAATAAGCATATAGAGATGATGATGTAGAGAATATAGGCATTCAGAATGCATATCATCTTGGTTTCACCAGTGGAGGAGTGCTGAGGCGGAGATTCGAAGGGTTGGGTATGGGACCAGTTTAGTGAGAAGAGGGCTTGTTGCTTAGGAAGACCTTGTGAGGAGGAGGAAAGAAGGAATCTTGAGTTTCGCAAGGACAAACTTTTCAGGTCTTGATGGTTTATATTGGCTGTATAGTATCATTGTTGGGATTGGAGGGGATTCGCTGAAAGTCTTGAAGAGCTTTAAAGGAGTGGGATAATAAATGTGGCACTATTGGACACATATTCATCTTCTATTGTAAAAGGTAGTCTGTTCAGGTTGTGATTTAAGATCAATCAATTTGGTTAATCTTGCTCCAAGGTTGAGGAGAGTTTGTGTAGGCAAGCAAATTCTAGATGCATCTCTAATAGCAATGAGGTGTGGAAGTGATTGGGAACACCATTATAAGGAGTATATATAGAGTTATGAGTTTGTAGCTCTTCAGATGTGGCCCTTTTGCATTTCACTAATCTTGATTTATTGCTGGAATCTCTGTGAATCAGGAACCTTCTGGGGATCTATAGCAGAAGACGTGGAAGGAGTAGGACCCCCTACAGGTTTTCAGGGTATAAACGTGCACTAAAGAAATTTAATTTAGTAATTGGCCTACATGAATATATTGATCATCATCTGGTTCGATTCTTTTGACAGGTTTGATATCATGGCTTTTTCCCCCTGCAGTTGCTGCTGCAATGTATTTTCATGCTCCGGTAATGCAAATTTCTGATGTAACATATATGAAGGATTAGACAGTCTTTATTTAAATATAAGTATTTTGGTCTTGCTTATCATTTTAAGGAAGACAATTTGTAAAATCTCTGTGTATTTGGCTTTCAGGGGGAGTACTTGTTCATTGGAGCCGGTCTATTTACGATTGTATTTTGTATTATTGAGATGGATAAGCCGGATCAACCCCACAACTTTGAGCCTCAGATATACAATATGGAGAGGGGATCTCGTGACAAGTTGATAGCTGATTACAATACCATGGACATCTGGGATTTTAATGAGAAATATGGTGACCTATGGGATTTCACTGTGAAGGCGAAGGATGATATAACAAAGAGATAAATGATGCAACGCTGCACACTATAATGGGAATCCTTACCTACTTGAGCATAAAGGTACATTTATATTTTTTCCCTCTTTTAGTATTGTCCAAATTCTCTTTTCTTTCTGCATTGTCTCTGTTTTGTTTATATATCAGGTTTAGCAATTGTAATTTGTAAATCTCCAAGCAAGAGACTATATAAATGAAATTCATATTTTCTGAAGTCAGTGTACATATTCAATGAAATATGCAGCACTCATCTGCCAGTATCTCTCCCAAAAGAACCAATCTGTTAATTGAGTAGGAATGTTTGAGTTCTGCTGATAAACTAGGAACTATTCAGGGGGTGAAACCTTAAAAATCATGTCATGTTGCTAGCTACTCTTAAGTCTCTTGTAGTTGGTATTATGTGCTTATGTTATGTGAATGACTATATATATATATCAGTTTCTATCCAAAGCGAACCTTCGCTATAAAATTAACGTGCGAAGTTCATTTTTTGACACATTTTTCTGTCATTTTTTCACATCTCCACTGTTCAGATGTTAGAACCTAATGTATAGTTCATCTCTGTAAAATTTCATCCAACTTGATAATCGTTTGATCTTTCATTATGGTGATTTACACGAACAGTTCAGGTTAAACATATTCGGTTTGTTCATTGATTTAATATAGTTTCGATACCTTAATGGTAACCAAATTAGATGAAATTTTGTAGGAATAATCTATACATTAGGTTCAAACATCTAAACGGTAGAGATATGAAAATATGACCGAAAAATGTGTAAAAAAAGGAATTTCGCACTGTAATTTCAGTGCGAATGTTGCTCTAGATAAGATATATAATATATATATATATATATAGACGTCTGTTTAGAATGGTGCAAGATATGAACTCGAAATTAAGAAATGTCTCTGTCTTATCCACAATCCATATGCAGCTTCCAGGATGGCACTTTTCTTTTGTTGCATTTTGATCATTTGGAATTTGAATTTCCAATCTAATGACTTGATGAGTACTAGTCCAATATTGATTTTGTGTGACAACTCCATTTAATGCCAGAAACTCTTTGATTTATGATGAATCCATGTTGTTTTTTGAATCCATGTGGCGTTAATGACTATTTCTGTTATCATATACTAGATCACATATCTTTAGCAGTCAAGCTTTAGACTTGTTCTAGATTAAAGACCAAGTACTGAAAAAAGACTCTTATTTCTGTCTCTGGTTTTATCTTTTCTAAACTTTTTGTACCATGAATATCTTCTTCTTCTAGAATACCATGAATATCATAGTCAAACCCTGAATAGCAATGTGACTAACAGTTGAGTCTGGTGCCTAATTGTTCCTTCTATGCAAAAGACTTGTGTTGGTAACCTCTTCCATACGCTAAGGTAATCTGAAATCCAGTGTCAACATTAATACCAATGAAGTCATGATCAGATGAAATGTATGAGCTCACAGTATGCCAACTTTTCCCAGCTAGGTTAGCTTTAAGCCTACAAACCCACATTGCTCGTGGATATTTCCACCGCTTCAGGCCCCTCAATCTCTGTGTTCACAATTATTACCTTTCATGTCATGTAAGCCAATCTCAGTGCCAAGTCCGTTGCGTGCTTGAAGATTTGGCCAACAGTATTCTTGTTAGCAAGATCATCTCTTCCTCACAGAATCAATCATGACAGCAATTTCCTCCTCTGCATTCAATACCAGATTGTCAACATGCCTTTCTGATCTGATTTGATAATTGTATATAACTTTATTCTTGCATCAGTTTTGATTCTGATATTAGTGTGATTAGCTAAATCATAGGATATGTTGTCGATATGGTATCCTATATATTGTAAACATTGTAAATGATCAATTCAAGGAAATACATTTCTACATGGTATCAGCTTAAAAGATCCTTACATGTTCCTCTATTCTTCTGTTCATCTTCTTCCTCCTCCCTCATGGCTTCTTCTCTCACCCAAAACACATCTCAATTCCCCAAACTCACTGTCGACAACTATCTAGTTTGGGTCCGTCCGATCCGGTCTTACCTCAATGGTGCTGACCTTTGGGGATATGTTGACGGTTCTATTGAGCAGCCTTCTCGCACCATCACCACCCCAGCTAACGGGGATACTCCTGTCTCCACTGCCCTAAACCCAAAATATAAAGAATGGTTCCTCATTGACCAGCAAATTATCACTCTTCTCACCACTTCCCTCACCGATGACATAGCCAAACTCACCATCGGCTGTGACACCTCCAAGACTATTTGGGATTGTCTTGCCAGACACTTTTCTCAAGCCTCTGTTGCAAGTGCCACCAGCCTCAAACTTCAATTGTTTGATCTTCAAAAGGGTACCCAGTCCACTGATCAGTATCTACGCCAGGCCAAATCCATTGCTGATTCCCTTGCCTCAATCAATCAACCCGTCTCCGACTCCGATCTGGTTGTTGCCACCCTCCATGGCCTTGGCCCTGATTACCTAATGCTTCGGACTGCCTTGGCTCAAACCTCTCCTCTTCCGGATTTCACTGAACTTCGTGCCCGAATCTTGGCGTTTGAGGATTTAAATATTATGTTGTTTTCACTGATGAATACTCTCGTTTCACATGGGTCTACCCTATGCGTCGCAAAAATGAGGTTCTCACTCACTTTCAGACTCTAGTTGCATTAATTCTAAATTTATTTCAGAGATCTGTTAAATTCCTTCAAAGCGACAATGGCACCGAATACGTTAACCATGCTTTCTCCCATTTTTGCTCCTCTATGGGCATCCAACAACGATTTTCCTGCCCTCACACTCAGCAACAAAATGGTTTTGCCGAGCGTAAGCATCGTCACATAGTTTGTGTGGCCCGCTCTCTTCTTCTTACCTCCAATGTACCTCAAAACTTATGGGTCGAAGCAATTCTTACTGCTGTCTATCTCATTAATATTCTCCCTACATCTACACTAAATTGGGACTCACCTTACTATCGTCTTTATAACAGTTTTCCTTCTTATTCTCATCTTCGTGTCTTCGGTTGCTCCTGTTTTCCTCATCTTGGTGCTTATGTCTCCAATAAACTATCTGGTCGCAGTCTTGAGTGTGTTTTCATTGGTTATAGTCCTCACCATAAAGGCTATCGTTGTCTTCACCCGTCTTCTGGTCGTGTCTATATCTCCCGTCATGTAGTCTTTAACGAAACTAGTTTTCCATATAAGTTGTTGCAGGTACAGCCCACTGGACCACTTGAATTTGTGCACATTACCACCAACCTGGCCCAGGCCCAATTGTCCAATCCATCACTCTATCCACCTTAGCCCGATTCAACCACATCTTCCTCATCACTGCTCCTGCCCAATCCGCCTCCACCAGCTCCCATCGCCTCTACTGAGTCACCCACCATCGGCCGGCAGACCCTACGCGTCTATCACCGCCGCCTTGGCCCTCCTGCTCCACCACTCACCCATCCACCTCTGTCTGTCTCATCCTCACCTCCTATCGCCCATCTCTCCTCACTTCCTGAGTCTTCTGCTTCCGCTCCCCTTGCCGGTTCTCTAGCTCCGGCTGCCATTGCCCCGGCCCCTGCCGCGCCTCCTCCAGCCTTCCCGGACGGCGCCACGGCCCCGGACGGCGCCACGGCCCCTGCCGCGCCTCCTCCAGCCGCCCCGGCTCCTGTCGTGCCTGCTCAGACGCCTGTTCCGGCTCATGCCCCCAATCCTCATCCCATGACCACTCGGCTGCGTGATGGCATCACCAAACCCAGACTACATTCGGATGGCACTGTACGATACCCGATTCCGAAAGCCCTTCTCACTGTTGTTGATGCTATATAACCCTCTTGTTACTCTCAGGCGTCAAAATCGATGGAGTGGCGTTCCGCCATGGTTGAGGAAATTAATGCACTCTTGAAGAATCAGACATGGACCCTTGTTCCTTCATCTCCTTCTCAAAATATTGTTGGATGCAAGTGGGTGTTTAGAATCAAGCATCATCCTGATGGTTCCATCGATCGCTACAAAGCCCGTTTGGTTGCCAAAGGTTTTCATCAACGTCAAGGCATTGATTATGAGGAAACCTTCAGTCCGGTGATCAAACCTGCCACCATACGCACAGTTCTTGCCATAGCGGTTTCTCACGGCTGGTCTCTTCGTCAACTGGACGTCAAAAACGCCTTTCTTCATGGGTTTCTTACTGAGGATGTTTATATGACTCAGCCTCCCGGCTTTGTTGATCCTGCTCATCCGACTTATGTCTGCAAGCTTCACAAATCCCTCTATGGCCTCAAGCAAGCTCCTCGTGCGTGGCTCAGTCGTATCAGTTCTTTTCTCCTCTCTGCTGGATTTCGTCAAAGTAAGGCTGACCATTCTCTATTCATCTTCAACTATGGACCTCACACAATTTACTTGCTTCTATATGTGGACGATATTGTTATCACTGGTAGTCATGATCGTGTCATTGAGAGTTTTATTGCTGCTCTTAGTCGCGGTTTCGACATCAAAGACTTGGGTCCCCTGCACTATTTTCTTGGCTTACAGGTCTCTTCAACATCTACCGGTGTCCATGTCGATCAACTGAAGTATGCTCATGATATCCTCAAGAAGTATGATCTTCTTCTCAGTCAGCCTGTCAGCACTCCTATGGCTGCCAAACCAATTCTATCGGCCACTGATGGTGATGTTCTTGATAATCCTACCACCTTCCGTGAGCTTGTTGGCTCCCTCCAGTACCTCACCATTACACGTCCAGATATATCCTATGCAGTGAATTCTGTTGCTCAGTTCATGTGTCGACCCCGCACTACTCACCTAGTTGCTGCCAAGCGTATCGATACGCTACATCAAGGGGACCATCGATCATGGCCTAACCTTTCAACCACAATGCCAACCCCTCACCCTCTCAGCTTACTCTGATGCGGATTGGGCCGGCTGTCCTGATTCTCGTCGTTCCACCACCGGCTATCTCGTCTATCTTGCCTCCAGCTTGATTTCCTGGTGCTCCAAAAGGCAGCCCACAATAGCTCGTTCTAGTGCTGAGGCGGAATATCGTTCTCTTGCTCATGCCTCAGCTGAAACTACATGGTTAGCCTATCTCCTCTATGAACTTGGTGTTCCCATTACTTTTCCTGTTTCGTTTCATTGTGACAACCTTAGTGCCACGTATATGGCCTCCAACCCTGTGTTTCATGCCCGTACCAAGCACATTGAGCTTGACTATCACTTTGTTCGGGAAAAAGTCGTCCTTGGCAGCCATCGTGTCTGCTTTATTCCCTCCACTGATCAACCTGCTGATCTTCTAACCAAACCACTGCACAAAAATCGTCATCAGACTTTCTTTCTCAAACTTGTTCGTCCTCGGCCGCTTAGTTTGCGGGGGGATGTTAGCAAGATCATCTCTTCCTCACAGAATCAATCATGACAGCAATTTCCTCCTCTGCATTCAATACCAGATTGTCAACATGCCTTTCTGATCTGATTTGATAATTGTATATAACTTTATTCTTGCATCAGTTTTGATTCTGATATTAGTGTGATTAGCTAAATCATAGGATATGTTGTCGATATGGTATCCTATATATTGTAAACATTGTAAATGATCAATTCAAGGAAATACATTTCTACAATTCTCCTTCGCTCAGATCAGATAAGAGCTAGTGTCCAAGTTTTTTCCACCCAATTCTTACTCCTAAATTGATGCCAGAGTCATTTTCACACTCCTCCTTGTGCTCAATTTTCTTCGTCTGATCAAATGATCCAATCTTACTATATCCCTCGGATGTGAAGAAAACAAAGCCTGAAAAAGAAATTAGTGCAACAGCATATTGGAGGGCCGCTAAACTGGTCATTGAAGCTTGACCAGAAACTTGTGTAAGTTTGAAAACTTATGATATTGGACAAGTGGATTGATGGTGGAGTAGATTAATTAAATAAGACAGCATCTTTGACACCAATATTGACAAAATGGCTGCAAATTATTACATTAGAGCCATATATACATCAAAGACATCCGCAGGTAGATCTGTCACAACCGCAGAGCATTAGAAAATGAGAAGCTCCAAACCCAAGTATCTCTCTTCTCTCTTCTTATTCTTCCTATGCTTCCATCTTCTTCATCTCTCAGAAGCTCAAGGTCCAACAACTGAAGGCTATACTTGCTCAGCCAATGACACAACCACCACCAATCCATGTGAGGCTTATGTTCATTACAGAGCAATGGCTCCTGACTTTCTTGACCTGGCCTCCATAGCTGACCTCTTCTCAGTGAGCCGCCTCATGATCTCCAAACCCAGCAACATCTCTTCCCCATCTTCACCCCTGATCCAAGATCAAAATCTGTTTGTTCCTATATCATGTTCATGCAAATCAGTCAACTCAAGCATGGCCATTTCCTTTGCCAATCTTTCATATACAATCAATAAAGGTGACACTTTTTACCAAGTCTCCTCCCATAGTTACCAAAACCTCACAACCTACCAATCTGTGGAGCTTGCCAACCCTACTCTTGTAGCCACCAACCTTACAATTGGGGTAACTGCATATTTCCCGATCTTCTGCAAGTGCCCCAACAAAACCCAGTTGCAAAACAAAGTCAACTATCTAGTTTCTTATGTCTTCCAACCTTCTGATAGCTTGTCAGCAGTTGCTTCAAGGTATGGGGTCCAAACAAAGTCTATAGTTGAAGTTAATGGCAATAACACTCAGCCTTTTGATACCATTTTCATTCCTGTAACTCAGCTTCCTGTGCTATCACAACCTACTGTATTTCCTTCACCTCCTGGGATTAAGAATGAGAGGAAAGGAGTGATCACAGGGTTGGCAGTTGGGTTGGGGATTGCTGGTTTCTTACTGATTTTGGTTGTTGGGGTTCTGATATTTGGAGGTGGGTTGAAAAAAAGGAGGGGTACAGATGAAGAGAAGAATCTGAATCCATATAAGAATGGGAAGGTAGATAAGAAGGCGAAGGAAATGGAAGTGAGTTTGATGGCTGATGTTTCAGATTGCTTAGACAAGTACAGAGTGTTTGGTATTGAAGAACTCAGAGAAGCTACTAATGGGTTTGGAGATAATTGCTTGATTGAAGGGTCTGTTTACAAAGGATATATTAATGGGGCGCTCTATGCCATCAAGAAGATGAAGTGGGACGCCTGTGAGGAGCTCAAGATCTTACAGAAGGTACTCTCTTGTCTTTCCACTTTGTTTCATTACCTTCTGTATGTATAGTAAAGTTTTAGTTTTGGCCTATAGAACCCTTTATCATCTGTTTTCTGAATTCTGATTAGCTTCACATTTTCACTTTGAAATAATTTATATTAGTTCCTGTTGCATGAAGAGTTTCTTATGTTGATATTGTGCTTATAATTGAAACAACAGCGTTTCAAGATTAAGCATTTTAGGCATAGTATATATTAAGAATTCGATTACTTAAAAGCCCGAAGCAGAGTAGCTTTGGATATAAACTTACTATAAGCAATGGCTTGGAACTTGTATTAGGTAATCCAGCTGAACAGTTCTTCCAAGAAACTTGCTCATTGAGAGTATTAATTGTCATTTGGCATATAAATAGCTTGAGAGCTAATGCCAAAGTAGAAATATGTTCAGATGAAATTATAGATGATGTCAAATTATTTCAATGATTCTTCTCTTTAGATTTAACCAAAGAATAATATTGTGTGGAGGCCTATTTTTAAGTGTTCAATCCATTTCATGTTCGTAAGCATGTTTTGGCTTGCAACTAGGAACTTAGTGCGTCACAACTTGTGAAGGAAACATTAAAATTCCAAAAGACATGGGGATCCTGTTAATAAACCTCATTATTAAACTGCTTCGTTTGCTAGTATTCAACTCTTGATTACTCATATAAAATGTTTAGGTGACCTGTCTTTAATTACAGATTTGAAATTTCAAATTGCATTTATTTTGTTGGAAGCTTTATAATAGTGATTAGGTCTGGTGAAGAAAAAAACAATGTGAGGAAAATGTGTGGCATCAGTGGTGTCACAATTTGGGTCAATATTATTGAATATGCTCAAACAAAGGGGTATATCCAGGTATCTGATCTTCAATATATAAATCGAACTTTTTCCTTAATAGGTTGGATTGGCAAAAGTCCTCAATGGATAACATACTTCTAAAATACGGAGGAGAGTTTAACAATGTGATGAATTTTCAAAATGAACATAAGGATTGAGTTAGAAATTGTGTTAACTGGACATAAGGACTTCAAATATTTGGTAGAAAAACAAACTAAACCGTGTGCATCAACTCCAAGTGTGCTATTAGAATTTGTTTCTTATTTGGTTAGTTGGTAATATTTTTGCAGGTTTCATGTTTTATTAGTTGAGGTCGGGGGGTTCTATTGATTATTTCATGATAGGTCAACATATGTGGTTGTTAGATAGAAGTTCATGGACATTCGGAAGGTTTACTTTTGCAGGAATATAATTTTTTTTGTCACAGTACATTGAATTATATAATTGATCAAAGATTGACTTTCATATTGTGCAGGTAAACCATGGCAATTTGGTGAAGCTAGAAGGCTTCTGCATAGACCCAGAGGATGCAAATTGCTATCTAGTTTATGAGTATGTCGAAAATGGCTCTCTCTATTCATGGCTGCATGAAAACCAGAATGAAAAGTTAAGCTTGAAGACAAGGCTGCATATTGCTGTTGATGTTGCAAATGGTCTGCAATACATTCATGAGCACACTAGGCCAAGGGTCGTGCACAAAGACATAAAGAGCAGCAATATTCTCTTGGACTCCAGCATGAGAGCCAAAATAGCCAATTTTGGGCTGGCAAAGTCTGGTTGCAATGCTATAACAATGCACATTGTGGGAACTCAAGGTTATATTGCACCCGAATATCTAACTGATGGGGTGGTGTCAACAAAAATGGATGTGTTCTCTTTTGGGGTAGTTTTGCTAGAGCTTCTTTCAGGGAAGGAGGCCATTGATGAAGCTGGAAATGCTTTGTGGGCTAGCACGGGTACAATTTTGGAGGGAAGTGAGGAACAGAAGGTGAAGAAACTAAAGCAATGGATGGACAATGAGCTTTTCCTGGAGACATGCTCAATGGAGAGCATAGTGAGTGTAGCCACCGTTGCCATTGCTTGTTTGCATAAAGATCCTTCTAAAAGGCCAAGTATGGTGGACATTGTTTATGCATTGTGTAAGAGTGATGAATTGTTCTTCGATATATCAGATGATGGATCATCAGCTCCCCCAGTAAGAGCACGGTAAGTTGAGGTTCTCATTTTTTCCATGATTCAGATGAGGTGAAGGCAAAAACATCAAAATCTTGCACAGGATGTGAGGCCAAATGACATTTTGGTTTACTAGTAGAGGCCATGTACAAGAATAAATTAAGCAGTAGAAGTTTGAGAATTGAGTATATATTAATGTGTACCTGTATATAAGATTAATATGGGTCTGATCAATGAACACAATAGTTGACATAGTTCTTTACAGTTGGAAGAATGAACAACAAAAACACCATCATGATGGAAAGTGGAAGTAAGAAAATATAAGAACTTGTCTTCTAAACAAGTACAACCCATATTTCAACGCCTAGGAATCACAGCTCTCTATAGTTTTGGCTGGTGAGATGCACTGAGATGGGTAAAAACAGAAATTTATGGGTGTATACCATCTTTGGTGGTAAGTTTAATAACCATGCTGCGTTAAAAAGTCAACAACTTTCGCAAGTTTCCATCTTCTACTGCATTTGGAGTCTACCCAAAATAAGGAATAGATCTGATCGAATTGCCATTTGGGGAAGAACAAGAAAAATCTATCCAAAATCTACAAATATCATCGCATGATTGATCATGGGACCAATAAGGATCTGTACACGAGGTTGAAACTGACACTACACTGTAGTATCTAATGGCCCTGGTCCAAGTATTTTATGATTTTTATCCACAACACTCGAACAGAAACCCCCCAATAACAAATGGACACCTAACACTTTGAGCTCACTTTTCCAGTTCTAATAGACAGACGCTTTTGTTTTTTTAAGATCCTGATGTTGTGTCCCCATTTTTTAAAAGATGCCTTATTGTTGACCTCATCAATGTCCAATTTTTAAGCTTTCATAAAACAACTGCAGCTTCTTCTCTCTGACAGAGATAGACCCAGAAACATAAGATGGTTGTGACTCAGTTGCAACTATGCGTTTTGCCACATCGGTTTCCGAGACTCAACCCCTGTTCTTCTTCCTCTTCTTCTCCAATAAGGTACTCTCTTTCTGTTCTTCTTCTCATTGTACCCATTTTGGCTTTCTGGGTTTTTAATTTTTGTGTGTGTGTGAGTGACTCTGCCAGTTTTCTTAGTTGGTGATGTGGCATTGAGCCATAGCCAGTTTGGCAGTTTAACATGAATTGAAGTGCTCAAGTTTTCTGAACAAATGTACTTTGAAGTGAAAGGCTTTATTTACTGGTTTACGATTGAGTTGGAGTATGATTTGCGCACATTGCCACATTAAATTAAAGTTTATCATGTGGGAGTTGACAGAGTTGTGTAATTCTCAAGTGTTTGGGAAATGGGAATGCTTAAATTGGTGTCAAGATCAGCTATTGATATGGCTTTGAGATATTGCCATTTGTTCATGACTTGTGGTGGTTGTAGTGTTCTGGATGATGGGCATTGTGAGTCAAAGGACTCAAAAGGTTTGACTACTGGTTTCCGAATGAGTTGGAGTATGTTTTGCCAATTGCCACAAACTAAGTTGTGGTTCCATCTTGGTAGTTTAGTTTTTTTGTTTTGTTTTTTTTTTGAAGAGTTTTGTTTGTGAGTAGATTTCAATCGCCGTGTGATTCGTCAGCATTTGGGAACTGGGATTGCTTAAATTTGTGAACCATTGATTATAAATCTAATCAAGATTAACTATTTACAATATGGCATTACGACATCTTGCAACTTATCCTATTCAAGATGGATTGCAGTGGCTGTAATGTTCTGATCATGAAGTCTAAGGGTTTACTTCATTTTGCATACATTTGCTGATGTATTTGTTTGTATAATACTACAAGGTACTGCATATTGCATATATTGGGTAATGTATTGAAGCACAGTGATGCTAACAATGACATGGCACTTCTCAGGAAATATATGCCCTGCCAGTTTTGGTGTATCAAATCTTCATCTCTACATGGACGTAATTTCATAACTCCAAACCGAGGTAAGTGCAACCTATCTACGTTAGTTAGATCTTGAATTGCCTTCTAGTATGTATGCTTTATCAAGTATGAATGCATTATTTGTCAACTTAGCTAGTAGATAATTGAGTTTCTCTTTATGAGGTTGATAAGCCTATCGTTGCAATGAGAAAGAAAATCAGTGAATTTCCCGAAAATTATTGAAGTGGGATTAAACTCAATACTAAGTAGAGCCATTTCACATCTACAAGCATCTAGATTTGGCATGTCATCCTCCATTTCCTAAGCAGATTTTTCATGGATTGTAAGAGTTCTGTTATTTTTTGGTTTAAGAAGTTGTCTTTTTTTTTTCATCAGATTGGTTGGAAAGTTTTGGTAATGGACTAGAAATAAAAAGCTTGGTCATATTTGGAAAATAAAAAGATTACGAAGTAAAAAAAGAAGAAATAAAAATTAAAACAACTAGAAAAAGGGATAGGTGCTCAATTGTGAAAATGTTTGCTTTTGTTTCATTGCATGGATGGCCGTCATGTTTCAAAGAATCATGTGTGTTAATTAGCTTTATCTTGCATCTTTCATGTTTTACATATGCTGCGATTGATTACAGGAAGAGGAAAGGTCAGGTCTCAAAAGGCAGACAAGAGACTAGATTCCACTATGTACATATATGTTGAAGATGAATCGGACAGCAAACTCCTTAGGATAGAACAAACAAAAAGTTCTCAGGTGAGTGTAGAGTAAGAATTTGCTTTAGTAGAACAAATTACTTTATTTTTCTTAATTTCTTCTCTTGAACAAAACAAAATTACAATTGGTCGTTCAGCTATAGTTCATTTAAATTTTCAAAAAGGTCATTCACTTGTTGGTCTTTCATTTCCGACCATGATTTTCATAGTATTCATGCCATAGTGTTGGTAGTAATGAATATCAATCTAAGTGAACCTGTTATCTCTAGATCTTATGTGATTCATGCGATAGTGCTGGTAATGATGATTTTCTAAAAACCGTCTCATTGGAATTCACTGTTATGCAGATTCACCTAGCTAAAGTCTTGATGGGATTGACGTGCTTATATATTCCACTTAGACTGGCAAAGCTAAATGTCCTTGATACTTTCATTAAGATTTTCCAAAAAAGATTTCTCTTTGCTGTTCAAAATATAGGGGCTACCACCTTGCCTTTTGCCTGTGCTTCTAATTCTCTGAATAAACCCCTGCCGCTTGGATTGGATGTGTCGTTGCCATCATTTCAAGATGTTAGATGGAGCTTTCAACGATTATTGTATCTTTTTAACATCCAGCTTGAGAAAAATGTTGCCACGTAAGTAATATATGTAATTTGTTTTGCTCTTAGTTTATGATCCTGCAATCTCAAGTTAACTAATTTGCGATCTTGGTTCTGATGTGTTAAGTAGATTTCTTCATGATCAAGTTTAGGTTTCATGCATATATGTGTATGCCTTTTAAGTAGGCTGCTTCTCTGTCTGTAATCGTGATGTTCTTATTTCGCTGGTCTATTTTGTAGGTTTTTCATAGTGCTCCTGGTAGCATGTTTCTCATTTGTTCTCATTGGTGGTTTCCTATTCTTCAAGTTTAGGTAAGCTAATATCATTCTAAAAGAGTTGTGGTTATTTTAGATTGAATTACAGTAGCCTTTGGAACTTTTACTACCTTTAATGTCCAAATTTCATGATTATTTCTGCGAGCAGCACTTTGATTTATGGATTTTTACTGAATAAATTCATTAAATAACAATAACCTTATTTACAATATTTGTCGTATGTGCTCAAATTACTTTAAGTTCCTATTTGACCTAAGTTTCCCATCAATTCATTGAGCTGCTTAATCTATTATTTGATTCTAGTCTGTTAAAAACATTGTCTGCATTCCATTCTCATTCGCACATCTGGATATGTGTTCCGGACTTGCATATTACACAGGGATAGTAAAGAATCTTTAGAGGACTGCCTCTGGGAAGCTTGGGCATGCCTCTGTTCGTCATCTACACATCTAAAGGTGGAATTATTTTTTTTCTTTCTCTGAACTACTCATTTCTCATCATCTTTACTGTTTCTTATTTACTATATTTTAAATAGCATGTATTCTACACTGCAGCAAAGAACACGTATCGAACGTGTTATTGGTTTCGTTCTTGCTATATGGGGCATATTATTTTACTCCCGCCTACTGAGCACAATGACTGAACAGTTCAGGGTAACTTCTTGTATCAAGAAACTTTTATACATTCGACTTATATGTTAGCTTCATCCTTATGACCATCATTTACAGAGTAATATGTACAAGCTCAGAGAAGGGGCACAAATGCAAGTTCTGGAGACTGATCACATCATTGTTTGTGGGGTGAACAGCCATCTTGCTTTCATACTAAAGCAATTAAACAAGTATCATGAATTTGCTGTTCGTTTAGGTACTGCTACAGCTAGGTAATCTGGTCATGTGCTGTCAACATAGGTTACTATCTCTAGATGGCATGATTAAGCTACTAGCTTGTGTATTAATATTGTGTTACGTGTCCACAGAAAGCAAAGAATTCTTCTTATGTCTGATCTACCAAGAAAGCAGATGGACAAGTTAGCTGATCATATCGCCAAAGATTTTAACCATATTGATATCCTTACAAAAAGGTATGACGACTGGGTGATTGGAACCCAATATATATCCAAATTCTTATAAGACATCTCCATCTGATGTTGAACAAAAATACAATTTTTGGAATGATACAAATGGTAATTAAATTGAATAGTGTATGTAAATCTTAGTGTGCCTGTGATTTCTTACATTGAGGTTTTACGGTTGCAGTTGTAGCCTGAGCTTAACAAAATCATATGAAAGAGCTGCTGCTAACAAGGCACGTGCAATAATTATACTGCCAACAAAGACAGATAGGTGAGGACGTGATCCGCTTTGATTCTAGTTGAGCAATTGTTGTATAGTTGCTTTGAAGTCTCTTGTCATGCAAGTAGATATAGAGATTCCTTTGAATATTATGGCACTTCTAAATTTTTCACACCATGGAGCTAATTTGACTTGATATCCTCAACTGATTAGGTATGAAATCGACACTGATGCCTTTCTATCCGTTTTGGCTCTCCAACCTATTCCTAATATGGAATCCGTCCCCACTATTGTTGAGGTATATCAGTAATTACCGTCTATATTTACGGAATTATGTCATGAAGTTTTTCGAAATCAGTTTAAATTTCCGCTTATTGGATGCAGGTTTCAAGTCCAAATACATGTGAGCTTCTGAAGTCAATCTCAGGGTTGAAAGTAGAGCCTGTAGAGAACGTTGCATCCAAATTATTTGTTCAATGCTCTCGTCAAAAAGGACTCATAAAGATCTACAGACACTTGCTTAACTATCGAAGTACCGATACAAAGCTCTCTTGAAGAAAAAACTGATCTTTTTCTGAAGTTATTGGCTTATTTATGACCTTCTATCATAGACTCATTTTTCTTCAACCATTGAAACTTTTGAATCTCTATACAACAGGGTAAAAATATTTTTTAACTTGAATGCTGTCTTTAAGTGATTTGAGATGGCTATTTCAAGTTCATATGTTGATTTAGTTCAGTCTTCTATTTATTAGGGAGTCGGGTTCAGAATATTGAATGGATTTAGTAGAATGGTCTTCAGTTCAGTATTGTGAGCAATACCTAGGCATTAGAACTTGAAGTTTCAACCCAAACATAAATCGTTTTTTTTTTTTTTTTTTTTTTTGGAAAATGTTATTAATAGTTGTTACTTTTAGTTCTCCTTGTTTGGTTATGAGATGGTACACTAATTCATATCAATTTTATTCCTGCAGAAAATGTGTTCAATCTTTGGAATTTTCCTAGTCTAAAAGGGCTGAAGTATAGGCAATTAGGCTCTGGGTTTCAAGAGGTAATACAACCTACCAAATGTTCTTCATTTTGATTCATTGTTTCATTTAACTGTTTTGGATTGTTTCTGCTTCTGGATATCCTTGCAGGCAGTTGTTTGTGGGCTTTATAGAAATGGGAAGATATACTTCCACCCAAATGATGATGAGGTCCTGCAGGAAACTGACAAAGTAAGAAGAGTCGTAGACAGAATTTTCCTCTGTTTATAAAATAAACTAAAACGACCAAAAAAGACTTGGAGGTTTGTTAGGACTTGCGAATAAGAAAGCAGGAACAGTATTAAATTTTCTTATGAATTTTTGCAGACTCGTAATTCATTAGATTGTTTAATTTTGCAGTTATTATTATGTCTTGTTTCATTTCAGTTCATATAATTTACAACTATACAAGACAAAACGTATTAGAATCCAATAATTCAAGAAATAAATAAAAAAAAACTAAGCAGGTTGCAGGTGATTGACTGACTACCTTCATTCTGTGCTTGGTTTGATTAATCTGATATTAAAATTCTATCATTTTGTTGGCCGAATGGGTGTAGTTATTCATCATTAGATTATGCGAAATTTTCTTATTTGATGTTCATTCTGCTTGGATGAAACTGTTCAGGTAATCAAATTCCCCAAGTTACTTTTTAATTTTCAACCTTGTGCACTTTCCTCATGTAGGTATTGCTCATCGCTCCTGTCAATGGGGGTAAGAGACCTCCTATTACTTATTCAAATGTTAAAGAAATAAGCGATGCCGATCGAAGTTTGGAAGAGGTAGAAAAGGACATTGATACTCAATCGGATGCCTTAAAATTAAGGAAAGAAAACACACGTCCCAAGAGAAGAGCCTCCAAGGTACAACCTTTGTTAATATTAGCATCACATAATTGCTTGACATCCGCAATGCTGCAATATATTTGGTTATCATGTCGAATAAATCTTATCTTATTAATGCAGGCTTCAGATGGGACCCTAGGACCAAAAGAATACATACTTCTTCTCGGATGGCGGCCCGATGTTGTTGAGATGATTGAAGAGTATGACAATTATCTCGGACCTGGGAGTGTTGTGGTATGCTCTTATTCCCTTTACGACATGAGTATGCATTTGAACAAAAATAAAAAACTCGTAAAAAAATTTAAGGATGAGTATTTTGATACTTATGCAAGTACATGTGTGATGGAGTAGCATATCTAATAAGTGGCTGCAATGTACTTGACAATGTTACGAAGATGAAATTGCTAAGGATCAATGTCAAGTTATTGAGAAACTTAATACAAATTATTAATGAACTAAAGACTTGTAGTATTCCACAATACTAGAAAATGGAATCAAGAGTTCCTGTTTTTATAAAGCTTCCTATGCCAGCTAAGGATGTATCATGAGTATCTTCATTTTCATCATTCTAGCTATCCACATAGTTTCTCTACTACCCTTCACCTTGTTGAAGTTTCTAACCGAGCACAATAAGCATGCACCTGTGCTGACTAAAAGCAAACTGCATCATTTCTTTACACTTATTCAATTGATGTCCTCAAGAATTAGCCTTCTGTGCTATTTCTGCAATAGCTGGATCCTAGATTTGTAATAAGAGTCAATGATTCAGATGAAATTACATCAATTTTAAACCTGTTATCAGTGAATTTACATAACTCTCTACTACCCTTAACCTTGTTGAAGATTCTAATCGAGCACAATAAGTATGCACCTGTGCTGACTAAAAGCAAACTGCATTATTTATGTCAAAAGATTGGTTTAATAAGAGTTGTTTCTTTACACTTTTTCAAATGATGTCCTCAAGAATTAGCCTTCTGTGCTATTTCTGCAACAGCTGGATCCTAGATTTGTAATAAGAGTCATTGATTCAGATGAAATTACATCAACGTTAAACCTGTTATCAGTGAATTGACATTGTTATACAACTTATACGACATTAAGCAACATAATTTTCATTTAATTATCATATTATGCATATATGTGCAGGAGATATTATCAGATGTACCGTTAGATGACAGAAACAAGGCAAGAAAAGGTGCTGGCGGTCAGGCAAAACTAAAACATGTGCAGGTTTCACATAGGGTATTGCCTCATTCAATGAACCTAGAGAGTGAAATTTATAATTTTCTTGGAAGTCTCTGTCTAATTGTTTTCATTTCTTTTTCTCGTATACTGCAGGTTGGAAACCCAATGAACTTTGACACATTACAGGAAACCATAAGCAATATCCAACACTCTTCAAAAAATGAAGATATTCCCTTATCCATTGTTGTAATATCTGATAGAGAATGGCTTCTTGGAGGTGAAATTACTTGAAACCCCATGCCCACAGTATTTTTTTTTTTTTTTGGTTTTTTCTAGGGTCGAAATAGCTTAAACCTTCCATTAAAAAACCTCTCTTCAGATCCAAACAGGGCAGACAAGCAATCCGCCTATTCCCTTCTTCTTGCTGAAAATATTTGCAACAAACTTGGTGTAACGGTACGTCTCGCACAATTGAACATCAGTATATTAAACCTCCTTTCCATTTTGTGAACTTCAAACATTCGAGTCTTATTTTTTAAAAATAGGCTTCACGAAATATAGTCTTTATCTTCACATAGATAAAAGAAAGGAACTGACAAGGTAGTGTATTACAGGTGCAGAATCTAGTTGCGGAGATTGTGGACTCGAAATTGGGGAAACAAGTATACATCTGCAGTCTTTTGAATTTTTATGATTTCTATTGATATTTTCCAAACTAATGCTACTAAATACTTACTATATATTCGCAATCCCTATAGATCACAAGAATAAAGCCATCCCTGACTTATATTGCTGCGGAGGAAGTAATGAGCCTCGTAACAGCTCAAGGTCCTGCAATATTCTACTATATATAGCTCTGTCAACATAATTAATGGTGATATTCCAAATTAACAAGTAATAATATGTTTCTGTATAACAGTTGCTGCAGACAGTGAATTAAATGAGGTGTGGAAAGACATTCTGAATGCAGACGGTGATGAAATATATGTGAAGGTAAATTGCCTTGAGTTTTCACTTGTGCATATATTACCTTAATTGGAAATAAGGATTAAGACCGCTCTAATTCAGCATGAAAGACATACCGATATGGTTGCAACATAACAAGGGACTTTTATTTGTTGTCTTCTGACTCATTGGCCGGATTGTCTTATCAGTATGGGGTTAGTGGCTCTATATTTACTTGCCTGTTTATATACTAACAGGATATCAGACTCTATATAAAAGAAGGAGAGACTCCATCGTTCACGGAGCTTGCTAAAAGAGCACATTTACGGAAAGAAGTTGCCATAGGCTATGTGAAAAACAATAAGAAGGTATATGTCATCTTCAATTGTTTACCACATAAATTACTTTTGATTTCTCATTTAAATACACACGTATTTGGTTCCAACTGGATATCAGACTCTAAATATTCTGATTCATATTCAATCTTCTGTTGCAGGTTATTAATCCAGTTCCCAAGTCAGAACCCCTCTCCCTTGAGGTGACAGATTCGTTAATAGTTATATCTGAACTTGAAGGAGAACAACCAATCCTTATGTAGAATGGCATTTTGGTCTCTCACAGTTGCCTATATCTCTCAGTATGGCTGCATTGTCACCATAGCTGCCACACTTGATGGTTTCATCACCCAAATTTTCGACTCGTGAGAAGCAAACATATTTTGACCTGAGCGTGTTCTTTGAGCTTGCACAATTTTTACCATCGGTCAATAAGGCAGTAAAACTGCAAATTAATGAGTACATTGTTTGGCTTCATTGTTGTAAGATTGTAACACTGATGTAGATGCATTATTGTTTGTATGTCGGGGACTTGCAGCTCGTCTGACAGTTGGCGATCTCAGATACCTATTTATAGTCACAGAACTAGGGGATTCAACTTCATGTTTGTAGGCTTGTACGTAGCTTGAATGGAATTGGGATAGCGATGGAATATAATGAAATAGAGCCGCTTTGAGGTTCCCTATGAAATGAGGCTTTAGTTTTTTTTGTGCTTGCTCAAAGACTTGTCTAGAAGCAAATCTCGTTGCTTAAATATATGTATACTGAGGCAGGTCCTCATATGGAAGGGACTGTTAAGTGAAGCGTGATTTACATGATAACCTGCCTCAGTTTTTGACTTTCTAGGTGAAAGAAGGCATTTTGTTCCCACCAACTGTTGGGATAGCAAGCTAGGAAGGCTGCAAGAGGAAAAAAGGGGATGCCAAATTGTAAAAGTCATTCCTTTTTTTTTTTTGAGAATGGAAAAAGTCATTGGGAATACCCTATTGTAATAGTCACTGCTTGAATGCACTCCGAGGGAAACACCAAAACAGTATCGATTGATTGGTCCAAAGAAGGATTAAAATCTCTGCGATATATTTGATATCTCCATTTTCCAACTAATCGATATATTATTTAACATTTAAAAAAAAAGGACCATCTAACTTTAAAAATTAGAAAAAAAACCTATTCTTTTTCACTTTATAAAAAAAGACATGGTTTTAATATGTTTATCATAAAAAAGCTCCATTCAATTTTACTAAATTATAAAAAATAGCTGTTTTTAATTTTATTTGTGACCATAATATTTTTTTTTTAACATGACCCAATCATAATTCTCTCTCTCTCTCTCTCTCTCTCTCTCTCTCTCTCTCTCACTCTCTCTCTCTCTCTCTCTCTCACCAACTACACCTCTCCACCCAATGCCCTCGCCAGCCAGTACTCCGGCCTCTTCACCAACGCCACTATCCTCGTCGTCGCGCTGCTCCTCACTGTCGAGTTCGACACCGGCCGCAACCCCGAGTTCAACAACCCCGACGGAGACCACATCAGAATCAACCTCAACAACATCGAGTCTGCCATCACCACCTCCGCCGGGTACTACAACTCTAGTGGCGGATTTGTGCCGGTTCAGGTACAGATCGAGTTCGAGCTCGTCCAAACTGTTGTAAGTCTGATTTGATTCACTGTTAGATTATTCATGTTGTTGTTGATTTCATCGTTGATCAGAGTTTCAGTTTTCGTCTTTGAATTTGATTTCCCCAATTGCAGTAGATTACAGTTTCAATTAGGATCTTGAAATTGAAATTGGTGTGTGGATTTGCTTCGTATATTTGTTGTGTTTGTTTGAGTGGAAAATTAGTTTGGTTGTGCTTTTGTTGATACCTGAAAAATCATGCAATTAGTTACTATGCTGTCACGCAACAAAAACTATGCATAGTCACGTAAATATGTAAAATTATATAGTTTTATAAGGATTCTATGCTCATTACTCGGCTATAGCACACTAAGCAAATACGTCATCGATGTGAGCCCAAGCCACATGCACGCGTTCTTGGGGCTTGCAGATGTGGGTATGGTGTGGAAGGTTACGGAAACGCACATGCTCATTCGTCGATTTAATGTCGTCGGTGATTTCGGTCTTGGGTCCGAAATCAAGCCTAATAACTTATATCGACGGTGAAATGGTGCAACTTGAGAATTTGAGGTTTAGGCCTATCAGCCTTTTAAGGCCCAAAGCTCATATTAGAATAGTGTAACTTTACTCTTCTTCTTCTTCTTCTTCTTCCCGTTTTCTACACCTCACCCCTTTTTACCCAGCAGCTCGGTTCCTTCCTCGCTCGATGACACCAGCTAAATGCCCAGAACCTTTTTCCCCTGCAGCAGGTTTCATCTTCCCTAGAGAACCCAATTCAAGCAAACGTCTTTTCCCTATTCTTTTACAGAAATCAAGGACGAGATTGAAAATGGAGGGTTTTGTCCAACGGGTTAGAAGTGTTTGAGCCTCCCCTGCACCCAACCCTGAGCCTATAAAAGGGGGATTCTGGCATCGATCAGGATCATCTAGCAACTACCCAGCAACACATAAACCCCTTCCTTCAAGCATTCATGCCATCCAAGCAAAATCCTAGAAACCCCTTAGAAGCAGCCTCTTATCATCTCAAGCCTCTATGCCTTCAAGCCTCATGCCCAGTTAACCATCTTCCCAAAACAACTGTCTTTAAGCCCCGCACCTTTTCCCGAACCAGAAACCCAGAAAACCCCCAAATTCTCTCACCGCAGTGCGTTTCTAGCTCCCGCACCACGCTCATGCTGTCAAGCCTTTTTTGATTTTCATGCAATCTGAATCACACACGAATTTCTCTCATTCTTTGGGTGGAATTCGGCCTAGTCAATTCCTAATTCAAAGAACCCCCTCAACAGCTTCTTGAAATTTATGTGAATTGAAGTACTGTTAGACCAGTTGTTGGAATTGAAGATTGCTAACTCCTTTGAATTTTGGTTAAAGAAACTCTAGATTATCATGACTGATTGGTTGGCGTTTAGTTTGTAATCTGGACATGTAATCCAGATTGGTGCTGATTAGGTTAATATTTGATTATTGGACAATAAAAAATGGTGTTGTTAATGTGTCGAACTTTCGATTATTGTTTAGATTACACAATCCCTACTACCTGTTTAAGCTTTTGTTGATTGGTAAATTTGGTGTCGGCAGCTCATGTTTACATTATGGTTTGCTGTAAGTTATAATTAGGTTTTGCAGTTTGCTAACTTAATTATACATGTAATATGACATGAATTTGAGTTCAATGAGATTTGATATTGATTCAATTGGACCATATGAGCATATTTTAGGGGTTTAGTTCAGCTTTTAGGTGCTAATTGTATAAAAATTGGGTTTTGATATGTTGATGGATCATTGAATTATGGAGTAATCTGAGTTTAACTGTTCTAGCTAGAGGGTAGAATGATTAGGATATGGTAAATCATTATTAATTAAGGGGATATACTTTATATATTGGGATATACTATCTTTAGTGATTTGAGATTTGCTATGGTTGTATCTCAGTCTGAGACCTAGCCCTGACCATCATGGTAGAATGGAGAGGTACAAAAAAAATAATTTGCTGGTATAGTTATTGAAGCATGAAACTTATTTGTAATGTAGGCTACTACGAAGATAAATATAGCGGTTGTTCAGTTGCCCCAGTTCAAGAGCTGCATGTTAAGTCATCCTAACGCTGGTCCTCAGCATATGGGCACCATTCACATTGGTTCATAGAGGTATGTTCTATTTTATAGCGTACAAGGAAGCATGAGTTGCTGATTCATGTATAATATTCTTGACAGGAGGAAATATCTTCCATGGTGCTATGAGATTGTATTCACTCTTCCTAATGCGACTTGTAAAAGGATGGTAAGACTCACGACATGATTTTACATAAGATATGGAATTAATATTGTATATATGCCAAGTTCTGTTAGGAAATTCACTATTCTGGGACACATGCAAGTCAAATTATAGAACACCACTGCCGGGTCTGTATCTGTGCAGTAGCGGGGCACACCCAAGAGGCGGTGTCATGGGGGCTCCTGGGCGTAATGTTGCTCGTGTGGCTCTTGAAGATGTAAACAAGCCACTGAAATGATGAAACTAGTAATCACATTTGTGGTTTATGAAATAGACCAAATTAGTGGTAAGGACTAAGGATCACACTAGTGGTCTCATGTGGACAGGATGGACTAAGGATTCTAATATTGAAATTGTTAAGATCCATGAGAGCTCCTTTAATTATGAAATAAACATTGCTTAATCCTCCTTTAACACTTGCAATTATGTCTTTATACTTCCATTTATCAAATTAGTGTTGTGAGTCTCCTTTAAAAAATAAGCAAGTTACTCGATGAGTTCAAGGTGCTGCCTAGCTTGGTCTTCTTGGTGTGTTTACCTTATTGGCTTGATTAATAACATACTTTTCCATTAGTCAACTTTAAGAATCCAACTGGTGGTAAAAAAAAAACACAAGAAAGAATAAATCCAATATCTGAGGAGTCTGAAGAAATTATAGGGCAACAATCTTGGGAAAATACAAACAAAACAGAGCATTTATGCTCTACTTGCTTGATTCCTCACTGCTGGGATGGCCAAATCAAAAGCTTCAAAACAACATTATGGATCTTTAAGGGCAAATTTTTTTAACTATATGTGTAACTATCAATTTTATAATTATATGTGTAACTATTTTAGTAACTATCTTAGTAACTATCATCTGAGTATCTATTATGTATAACTATGTTAGTAAACTATCAATTTTGTAACTATCTATGTAACTACATTAGTAACTATCTTAGTAACTACATTAGTTACTATCATCTAAGTAAACTATTATTTGTAATTATCTTAGTAACTATCATCCTAATAACTATTATGTGCAACTACTTTAGTAGCTATCATATGAGTAAACTATTCTGTGTAACTACCTTAGTAACAATAAATTTTGTAACTATCTGTATAACTACCGTAGTAACTATTTTAGTAGTTCTTAGAAACAAATAGTGAAGTAGTTACGTGGATAGTAGTTCTTATTCAAACAGTTACTGAAGTAGTTACTTGGATAGTTTCATAGTTACTTGCATATTTACTCTGATAGTTACCGGGATAGTTACTTCAATAGTTACTTGGATAATTATTTTGGTAGTTATTTCGATAGTTACTTAGATAGTTACTGGGATAGTTACTCTGATAGTTACTTTAATAGTTACTCAGATAGTTACTTTGATAGTTACTCTGATAGTTACCGGGATAGTTACTCTGATAGTTACTGCGATAGTTACTCTGATAGTTACTCGGATAGTTACTGGATAGTTACTTTGATAGTTACTTGTTACTTAAATAGTTGGTTGTTACTTTGATAGTTACTGAGATGTTACTGGGATAGTTACTTTGATAGTTACGTGATAGTTACTCTGATAGTTACTCCGATAGTTACTTTGATAGTTATTTTGATAGTTACTTGTTACTCTGATAGTTACTTTTATAGTTATTTCGATTGTTACTCCAATAGTTACTGAGATAGTTACTCCGATAGTAACTAGTTATTTCGATAGTTACTCTTAGATAGTTACTCATATAGTTACTTATATAGTTACCGGGATAGTTACTCCGATAGACACTTGGATAGTTAATCTGATATCAACACAGTTGTATAGATAGTTACCGAGTTAGTTACTAACACAGTTTTATACACAGTTACCGACATTTTTCATTCTTGGTTCAGTTGCTTTCGATTTTAAACTCTTGCTTTTCTGTCCTGCATTTTTTTTTTCATAGTTAATTAGATAGTTAGTAAGATGATAGTTACTTAGATAGTTAGTAATTAGATAATTACTATGATAGTTAGTAAGATAGTTACTAAGATTATTGTTACCAAGATGATAGTTACTTAGATAGTTAGTAAGATAGGTAGTAAGATGATAGTTACTTAAATAGTTAGTAAGATAGTTAGTTTGATGATAGTTACTTAGATAGTTATTAAGATAGTTAGTAAGATGATCGTTACTTAGATAGTTCGTAAGATGATAGTTACATAAATAGTTAGTAAGATGATAGTTAGTAAGATAGTTAGTAAGATAATAGTTACTTAGATAGTAAGATAGTTACTGAGATGATAGTTACTTAGATAGTTAGTAAGATAGTTACTAAGATGATAATTAGTCAGATTATTACTAAGATGATACTTACTTAGATAGTTAGTAAGCTAGTTAGTAAGATAGTTAGTTAGATAGTTTATAAGATGATAGTTAGTAAAATAGTTATAGGAAATGCCACTTTTAGGGCTGGGCATTTGGTCCCGTAATCCCGATCTCGTCCCGATCCCGTTCCTAAATGGGACGGGACGGGACGGGATTGAAGTTTGAAAAATGTTAATCCCGTCCCGTCCCGATCCCGTTCAAAAACGACGGGACGGGACCGGGATTACCTAAATAAATACGGTCCCGCAAAAATAAATAAATAAATAATTATATTTCATATATACATTTTGACTTGATATCAGCCGTTGATATCAAGCCAAGCTCTCAGCCGTTGATATTCAGCAAGCTCTCAGCCTCTCACTCTCATCTCTCTCGTATCCTCACTCTCTCAGCAACTCACTCTCTCAGCTCTCCCTGTCTCTATCCTCTACAGTCTCCACCACAGTCCCTTCCTCCTTCTTCCCTGCTCTACCTCTTCGGGTCAGAACCCTAACCGCCGCTCCAATTTCCCCATCATTCTGGTCACCGGTGGGGCTGGTTACATCGGCAGCCACACCGTCCTCCAGCTCTTACTCGGCGGCTTCAGTACCTTCGTCGTTGACAACCTTAAATATTCCTCTGAGCTTACCATTAATCGCCTCAGAGAATTCGTCGGCGATTCTGGCAAAAACCTTGTCTTTCACAAGGTCTTTTTTTTTTAGTTTTGGGATTGTGGGTTTTGATTCTTGCTTATGATTAATTCTGGGTTCTGAATTTTAGATTATGGGGATGCCTGACTGGCAGTAACGGTGGGTTGTATTTTGCTAACTGGGTTGTGTAGTTTGGCATATAAGACGTAGTTTAATTATAATTGACATGGTTGTATGACGTGGTAAGGATCTCTATGATAATTGGGTTTTGTTTCTTCTGATCTCCAGTTGCTGTGAGTAGCGTTTTTAATGCACTGATATGTAGTTTGGATATAAACTTTGAATTTTCTGATATCTAATGGAAGTGTTTAGTTCAGTTGCTGACACATATATTAAGTATGCTTAGCGAACATACTTGAATTGGAACCAGCAAAATGGAACATGAACAACTATCATCATTTAATTGAGTAATTTTGTTTCATAATTTCAATCAGTAAAAGTTAGTTCATGAATCAGTTTAATTGTAGTTGCATAAATTGACTGTGATGTATACTTACAGGACCGATTTATATTCTAACAAACACAACTTATACTGAGGTCTGCAGTTGTGCTTATATTGAGGTCTGCAAAGTCTTGGAAAGTGAGGTTCACCGAGTCATCTGGTATGCCTTCATACATGTCTTCAAGCTCCTTTCTTGCCTTTGCCAATGTTGTCTTGTCCCTATCCCCCATTTGTTACTCACTTAGAGAGAGAGAGATGCCCTAAGTCAGTGGTGGTTGAAAGAAGGCAGAATTATAATGTTCTATGTTGAAAGAGTGTTTACTGATCGATGTGGGTTTAATAAGGCTGTATTGCAAAGCATAGATGAACTTATTGCTTAAAGGGATCCCAGTTTGGTCCCGGTCCCGTCCCGATCCTGTACGGGATTCCGGGCCTGCGGGATCATCTTTCAAAAAGTCTAATCCCGTCCCGTCCCGTCCCGTTTCAAATCTCACGGGATATGATTGGGATCAGGTAAATCCCGGCCCGTCCCGGCCCATGCCCAGCCCTAGCTACTTTAATATTTACGTTGTCGTACTGCGGTGCAGCAGCATGCTGCATTGTGTCTTGCATTTTTCATTGTTGGTTCAGTTGCTTTCGATTTTTAAGCTCTTGCTTTTCTGTCCTGCATTTTTTTTATAGTTTTCATAGTTACTGTGATAATTACTTAGATAGTTCTCAGCTTTTGAACAAACAACTGTTACTTTGATAGTTACTAACATAGTTACTAGCATAGTTAGTCAGATAGTTACTAAGATGATAGTTAGTTAGATAGTTAGTACAATAGTTACTAAAATGATAGTTACTTAAATAGTTAGTAAGATGATAGTTACTTCGATAATTATTGGGATAGTTACTGAGATAGTTACTTCGATAATTATTAGGATAGTTACTGAGATAGTTACTTCGATAATTATTGGGATAGTTACTTCGATAGTTACTTGAAAAGTTACTCTGATAGTTACTTGAATAGTTACTTGAGTAAACTGGCCATATGAAGCATTTTTCAGTCCCCTAAAAACTATACAAGATTCAAGTTTGCACATGTAGAACTAAGGCACTTGTATTAGATCGAATACCACTAACCACAAATCTTAAAAGCTCAAATTTACAGCAGCACTAATGAAGGAACAAGGTGGACTAGAAAACAAAAACTAGAACAAACTGAACATGATCTCAAAGACCAATATAGCAAGATGATTGTAGAGCACTGCTCAATTACTAGTGAGAACCCTGAAGAAGTCCATCTTCAAAACTGAGAAACTACATCACCAACAGCTGCAATTAATGGCATCTAGGTTCCATGTCTTCCACAAACTTACCAAACTGTTCCCTCATAGCTACTGTGGATTGATCAACTTGTACACAACATAACAGATTACCCATGATCTCTTGACTAGGATACCTTAAAAAAATATGCATAAAATCAATTTCTTAAATAGAAAACTTGGTGGACATGAAATAAAACTAAGTTTCCATCTATATTCAATAGTTAATCAGAGATAGATTTACATAGGTTAATTATCTTAACAAAATATTCTCAGAAATCGTATGCATATTATAAACAAGCCCAATGCCAAATAGTCTATAATTCCGTATTATGAACCTCAAGGACATGCTTGAAAGAGCTAACAACAAAACAACTAATTCACAGAACTCAATGCCCATTCCAAGAACCCACCAAACCCAAAGTTCAATTCACTCAAGCCAATTGTTTGTGTGTGTCACTGAGAGAGAAAGAGTGAGTGAGATCTTTCACTCATGCATGTGTGAAGCAAAACATTATGAAAAATGAATAGAGGCATGAATTCAACTTCTCCCAGGTATTTGCACGACAGGATAGGTACCCCCTTCCTTGTCATCAGAATATTCAATTGGCAAAATATTCACAACCTGTAACACATTCAAGAGCGAAAGAAAATCCTTATAATTAATTTAACAAACACCTTACAATCTATGTTTATACTTGACAGTGCCATCAACCATGTACACCATCACCTACTCATCTCAGCATAGCAAATACAGAAGAGGTATACAAATCAAGAAAGTAATTACTTGTTCCATATAAGGAGTCCCATACATTTGTTTCTCTTCGCAATCATCTTTTGATGAGTTATCAACGCCTTCTTCAGGCACCAGAGGTTCAATTAATCCTACAATTTCATCAGAAAACAAAGACTCCACACCCTCAGAACAATCTGGTTCGGCCTCATCAACCGGCAAACAATTCAGAACCTACAACATATAAAGAATCGAAACATATACTTGTCACGAACATTTCATCGAACACCTTCGCTGCAGCCCAAACAAAAACCGGCATCAAGAAATCAAAGAAACACAGAGATACAAGATCAAAATCCAGATCGAGCTCAAGCTCAAAGATCAAAATTCACACGAAGCTCGTGATTCAGCTTCGAAATTCAAATGAAGTTCAGAAAATTCAAATCGAAGCTCCGATTCTTCAGAACTCCTTCATTTCTCAAGCAAATTCACACATAAATTACAAATTCAAGCTCAAAATTCACCAAAGCAAAATTCGAATCACAAGCAAAAACGCACAACATATAAAATCTAAATCCACGAATTCAAACTGGTTCTCCAAAATTCAAATTCAAATTAAGAGAGAGAGAGAGAGAGAGAGAGAGAGAGAGAGAGAGAGAGGTGAAGGCTAGGCCAGAAGAAGTGAAACGAGGAGATCTACATGAGCAAATCGGCTTAACTCTCCGCATACGCTTCTGCGTCTTCAAAAGCTGAGGCTGAAGCGCTCCGATTCGTTGCTTTCTCTTCGCCATTTTCTCTCTCTATCTAGCTCTCTCTCTCTCTCTCTCTCTCTCTCTCTCTCTCGATATTTATACTCGTATCGGCAACGGTGCGGGCGGCGAGAATGTTGGCCTGGCGGACGTCATAATCTAACCACTCCGTTTTTAGTACCAGATCAATTCCAAAACCGTTTTAATGACATATTTCATAATTATATCATTTTTTTTGTTATTTGTTAATTAGTGTCCTTTTTATAATCAACTTAAAGTTTAGGCCTTTTTTTTAATAATTTTAGGCCTTTAAATGTCTTTTTTTATAAGTAACCCTTAAGATTTATATGATATATCGCAGATATATTTTTATTTTTTTTAAATCTGTCAATATTAATAATATAAGTAACAAATTCATCTTGAGAGATATCCATGAGAGAATTGAGGGCTTCAAGGAATATCCAAATGAAGGCTGGGGGCTTTGAGAAATATCCGAGTAAGAAATAATACCCATGGAGATTGAATATATTAATACGGAGAAGATATGTTCTAAAATCTCTTTTTAGATGTAGATGAAATTGATGTTTGTATATAATTACATGTAAATTTTATAATTTAAATCGTTTAAAATAAAATAATATTTTACGGAGTATCCCGATATTTCTCGTATATCATATATTTTTTTTTTTTTCAAAGTTCTGATAAATATATCGATACCGATAGTTTGATCCTTAGTTAGGACTAAACCCTCAAACTTTAAAGAACTAATATGTTAGACTGAAGTAGGAAGAATGACCAGAGATTGTGTCTGCAACATTCAATTCCTTGGTCATGCAAATAAGTTCATTTCATGGAGGGCATGCACATCCCAAAGTTAGGGGAGGGGAGTACACTAGTTATTTATGAGCTTGTTGTGCCTCCGTTGCCAGGCCAAAAGAGACCAGCAATCCTCGAGCTTGTGCCTGGGAAGATGACCAAGTTACTCACTTTACATGTTCTTGAAAAAACGAGCTCAGTAAAAGCATTGAATAAATAATGGTTATTGGTTGCTCACAACCCTGTGTATTATTAAGTTGAGAAAATTACTCAAATAGTATTTCAAATTTACTTGACTATTAACATTCGTATTTCATGTTTCTAAAATATCAAAACCGTATCTCAAGTTTTATCCTCAACTCAATTTTGGTGTTTGGTACTACTAACACACTACCAGAAAAGGGGTTATAGCCGACGACGCCATCTCGTCGGCCGTTTTCATTAAATCGTCGGCTATACTCATAGCCGACGAAGTATCGTCGGCTATTGTCTCGTCGGGACTGCTCCGTCGGCTATAGTATAGCCGACGACACTCAGGGTAAGTCGTCGGCTTATAAAACACGCGGTATAGCCGACGAATAAAGCGTCGTCGGCTATACTTCGAACATTGCCGACGACAGAATCGTCGGCTTCAACAATTACGTAATTGCCCCTAACCCTGAAGTCCGGCATAGCCGACGAATTAATCGTCGGCCATAACAATCGCCGGTACCAGGAACGGCTTTTTTTTGCCGGAAGCCGGGAGGGTATAGCCGACGAAATATGGTCCATTTCGTCGGCTATAACCCCTAAATATTTAAAAAAAATTAAAAATTTAACTCGGGCCCAATTTCACTTCGTCTTCGGTTTGGCTGCAGAAAATCCACGAACAAACATCCAAATATCCAACAAATATCCACATCAATCCATCCCTAATATCCTACCTACTGTACAAATTAACCCCCTAACTAGTCATCTACTCATCATCACCCCCTAAACGCGTAGCGTCGTCGACGGGATCGTTCGAGTTCCGGTGGCTATGGCTACCCTGATCGCCTGGCGTACTCCGATGCGGGGGGGGAGTGGGGACGACGAACTGGGGCATCTGTGGCGGAGGCGGGGGCTGGAGTCCAGCCTGCTGGGCCTCCCAAGATTGCTGCATCCATCGGTACATCTCCGCCACAGATGCGTCTCTGGCCTGTTGCGCCGAAGCCTCCGCGGCCCTCGCCAACTCCGCCTGCTGGAGCGCCTCCACCGCCCTCGCCAACTCCGCCTGCGTCCTCTGCAGCTGTGTCTGCAAGTCTCCTCTCGTCGAAGCCGCACGCTGCGTGCTGGGATTGGCCGACGTGTACTTGAGAGCCCCATCTCCCGCCGCGCCTAGGCCTCTCTGGTAGAAGTAGTTGTTGCCCGTCCCTACCGCCGCGTGCATGATCTGAGAGGCCAAGCGCGGCTCAAGTGTGTCGATCGTGGAGGCAAACTCCGCGATCGCCTCTTCCCCCAGGGTGTCTCGCGCGATCCCGAAGGTGATCGCGTCGGTCTCCGCATCTATTTCCGCCTAATTGACAAGAAAATATAATAAACGAATTAATAAAAAATATATATAAATTAATTTAATGAAACACTTTTATTGAAGATGGGCGAATACTTACCACTTGGTCGGGACGCCCCGGATACATCTGCGCATGAATCCACGACAACGGCCTCAGCGGTCGGTCCCTCCTCGCAATCTCTGCCCACTGCCTCCAGGAGCGGGCGCCGCCGTGGTGGGGGTGCTCGTTCCTCTTGCGGTTGTCGCTGTTCTTCTTCGAGATTTTCTGTATTATAAGAACGAACATATAAACGCAAATATAAATTAGTAACTAAATTAAAATATTAGGAACTAACCAAAATAAAATTATTAACTAATTTAGTTACTAACTAATTTAATTTAATTAGTAACTACTTAACTAACTAATTTAATTTAGTAACTAACTAACTTACTAACTACCTAATTTAATTTAATTTAATTTAATTTAGTAACGAACTAACTAACTATGTAACTAACTAACTAACTTAATTTAATAACTAATAACTAACTAACTAATTAATTTAATTAAGTAACTACATAATTTAATTATTAAATAACAGTAAAAAGTTATATACTAGCAGGCTAACTTTTCTTACCGAGACCCTGTCGCTCCCGAAGTAGGCTACCAGCCATAGCCACTCATACTTCCTGTACCGGAACTCGTGGGGGGTTGCACCTCGCCCCAAGCCCTGCTCCACATGGTATGTCTTGTAGTGCGTCGACAGCTCGTTCTTCCACTCGGAGTACCTATATTAACAAAACACAACTGTTAGATATATTCGTACACTGCCAATAAATAGTATGATAGTAAAATAACGCGAAACACATAACCTGTTCTTCAGCTGCTCGTCTCTCCACCAGTCCAAGGTAGGATGGACTCTAAACCATTGCTGCAATATTATAAATTAATTAGAAAATATTTTTATATAGTTGTAAGGACTGAATTCATAAATGTTTATTTTCTATAATAAAAATACGATTTAACTCACCGACAGTGCATTGTACACTCGCGCCTTGATGTCATCGGGCACAGAGCCCCAGTCGGGCCACAACAGTGGGACCCTGTCCCGCACGAGCATGCCCGTCGCGTTGATATACTTGGTGGTGGTGTCTCTCCTCTCGATCGGGCGTCCATCCTCACCGGGATCGGGCAGGATCTCCCTGATCCCACCGGCGAGCTCCCTCTCCAGGGTCGACATGTTCGCTGGCCCTCTGGTCCGTCTCGTCCCCGCGGGTTTATTTACGAGGACGCCTGTTTCATAATTAAAATGAATACATAGTTAAATAATTATTTAAACTAACTAATTAAATAATTAATTAAACAATCTAAATAATTAATTAAACTAACCAATTACCTGCGTCGTTGTACTGCTTGTCCTTCTCACGAACACACCACAGGCCGCGGCAGTCCTCTGAGTCGAAAGGCCTGTAGACGTAGGCCTCCTCCCAGGGAATCTCGTGCGGCCGGTCGTGCCGCCAAATCTGCCTCCCCCTAGCGTCGTACCCGGGGATGGCAGGGAGGAACTGGACCATGTACATCCCCGATGGCGGAGACATACGGGGCGTGGACCCTGAGGGGCCTGATCCCCCTGACGGTGGGCCCTGTCGCTGTGGGGGGACAGGGAGCATGTCTGGAGGGGCCAGATCGGCGCGCGGTGGGGTCGGCTGCCGATCCTGCAACAGTGCTGAAGTGCACTGGGGTCTGGAGGATGCGGCTCTGCGTCCTCCTCCGACACTCGAGGTTGGGCCCGCTCCCGTCGACTCATACGAGGAGCCCCCACGTGGATCGCTCGGGGTCAATCCCATCAAGGTCTCCTCACGTCGACTCATAGGCCGGCGTAGGCCCCGACGACCGCTGGATCCGCTCCCCCCACGGCTGGGTCCTGCCTGAGCGTCGAGGTCGCTCTCGGTCGGTCTGGCAAGCCATCGGTCTACAGCGCGGCGGTTTCCTGCACAATTAGTATATAAATTCCATAAATTTCACAAAAATTCCACAAAAAAATTAAAAACTTCATTCAATGTATATATACTTAATTATATATATACCTAAATATATTTATACCTAATTATATATATATATTCCGAAATATATATATATATATAGATATATATATATATATGTATATCCTCCTAAAAAATCTTGTTAATTCCACAAAATTAAAAAAAATTCCACAAAATTCCTTAAATTTCACAAAAAAATAAAAAACTTCATTAAATATATATATACCTAATTATATATATACCTAAATATATTTATACCTAATTATATATATATATATATATATATATATATATATATTCCGAAATATATATATAGATATATATATCCTCCTAAAAATTCTTGTTAATTCCACAAAATTAAACAAAATTCCATAAATTTCACACAAAAATAAAAAACTTCATTAAATATATATACACCTAATTATATATATACCTAAATATATTTATACCTAATTATATATAAATTAGTATATAAATTAGTATACTAGTATATAAATTCCACAAAATTCCACAATTAGTATATAAAAACCCTAAATTTAACAAAAAATCCACAAAATTAGTATATAAATTCCACAAAATTCCACAAAATTAACAAAAAATCCACACAATTCCATAAATTTCACAAAAACCCTAAATTCCACAAAAAATTCACAAAAACCCTAAATTCCACAAAAACACAAAATTCCACAAAATTAATAAAAACCCTAAATGAGGCTCGATCGGGACTACCTGACATGGTGGTGCAGTCTGGACGAGGACCGGTGGTGCGGTGCGGCGGCGACGGCGGCTAGGGGCGGCTGCTAGAGGGGATCGATCCGTATGCGGTTCGGGTCGGGGAGGGGTCGGGAAGCAAGGGGACGGGGCGGGGAGGGGTCGGGTTGGGCCGGGGAGGGTCGATCGGCGTCGGGGAGGCTAGGTGGTGGTCGGTCGGCGTCGGGGAGGGGTTTAGGCGATTAGGGATTTCGGTTGAACTCGGGAAAATGAGGGAGAGGCGCCTCTGTTTCGGTTTAAATCGAAGGACTATAGCCGACGATTTAATTTTAATTCGTCGGCTATACTCTGACCCGAAATCTGGGCCGGGCCGAAGTTGGGCTTTGCGGGCCGGTTATAGCCGATGAAGTATGGATTTCGTCGCCTATAATATGAATCTCGTCGGCTATAATATGAATCTCGTCGGCTATACTTCACGCTCTCAGCAGCCGTCAGATCTCGCCCATCCAACGGCGGACAATGCAACGGCGCGGATCGCAAGAGTTTAGCCGACGAAGTTAAGTATGTCGTCGGCTATTCTTTGGTCAAACTACAAAGTCAAACCTCTAAACGATTTAAAACGGCAATTGGCCCGTCTAAATGACGTTTTTTTGCCTGACCTTCAACAGAGAATAGTTTCAGATCGATGAGACGCAACTAATCGTATAAAAATTTTCCTCAAAATTTTTACCGACCGTCAGGCTACCCATAGGAAAACGGAAGTAAAAAACAGCTAACCGCAACATTCGGCACACAGATTTTGTCTGAATCTTCCCATTTTTCAACCGTAGACGTATTTCAATATTTCGGCCGTATCTTATTTCACGACACTTTTGCATTTGAAGGGTCTACGTATAGTAACTATTTGAAACTATACATTCACTTAAACACTTAGTAAACAAGTTAAGGAACATTAGTGCATATGTTCCGATTTCGAATCTAAAAGTTTGGAAAATCTATTCCAACCGTCAGATATCACCGTTAAGATTAAATACATGTATGAAAAAAATTCCAACTACATCTGACAACGTTAAAGGCTCGATCGGTACAGTCAAACTGCAAAGTCAAACCTCTAAACGCTTTAAAACGGAAATTGGCCCGTCTAAATGACGTTTTTTGGCCTGACCTTCAACAGATAATAGTTTCAGATCGATGAGACGCAACTAATCGTATAAAAATTTTCCTCAAAATTTTTACCGACCGTCAGGCTACCCATAGGAAAACGAAAGTAAAAAAAACAGCTAACCGCAACATTCGGCACACAGATTTTGTCGGAATCTTCCCATTTTTCAACCGTAGACGTATTTCAATATTTCGGTCGTATCTTATTTCACGACACTTTTTCATTTGAAGGATCAAGCAATGGTTTCGGTCAACATCCGGGCCAGGAGTTATAGCCGACGAATTACAGGTCGTCGGCTATACTTTAGCCGACGACCTTCAACATTTTGTCGTTAGCCGACGCCGGCAACATTTAGGGCCTGAAAATTGCCTATTTCACCTGATAAATTCCTGAACATCGCACAAACAATTCAATACAATTTCCCATAAACTCGGAAAACGGTAATTAATGACGAAAAATGTATTCATACATGCATGCACCATCGTACACAAATACATACATAAACAGTATACTAAGGATGATAATCAGAATCATCCTCATCACTTGAGTCAGACGTAGTATAGTAGTTAATATCTGGCAACCGATGCTCGTACTCGTCGTCTGAGTCATCGTCTGCCTGATATAGACGATTCAGATTAACATCATACATGGGCACCTGACCCCTAGGAAGTCGAACCACTCTGCCCGGCGTCACATTATTATCGCGGATGGTGGAGGATTCCGGAATGTCGCCGGCGTCCGGCTCTTGGTATGCGGTCGCTTCTTGACACTCTGTGCTCACACCAAGTGTGGTAGCACTGTATATGTCTCGCTGAGACACATGGTTAACTACCTTCCACGTGCCTTTGTTCAATGGATCGTCAACATAAAAGACCTTTTTGGCCGCTGTGGCGAAAACAAAGGGGTCATCTTCATACACACTAGTGGCGGTATTCACCGAAAGTATGCCGTACTGATCGATCCGTATGCGGTGCGGCCTAGTATCAAACCATCGACACTTGAACAAGTGGACTTTCATGCGGTTCCCATAAATGAGTTCAACAACTGACTGTAGGACACCGTAAAAATCCACGCCCTCCTCTGCACCATCGACCATCACCCCACAATTCTGTGTTTTGCGTTCCCCGTCTCTAGCTTCACATATATACTTAACGCCGTTGACATCACACATTGGGCGGACTGTGGAAGATATCGGCTTCATTGACAACAGCCTCAATTCCTCTGAGTAATTTGTATGACCACCCCTCGCAGCCACTTGCATCAGCTGAAAAATATAACTCAAATCAGTTGGTGTGTTTATGATTAAAGAATAGGGAACTGTAAAAGAAAGCCATCTAATATATATATTTATACACTTACCCATTGTGGAAAATAGTCTGCAAACGTCGTGTTGTGGTACTCGACATCACCGCGAACTTCCTTGCAGTGAAGATGGGTTCGTTTCCAATATTGTACCTCCGGACAGTTTATTAGAACCCACCAGTGGGCAATCCCTACCTCATGGTCAGGCAACTTGTCCACACCCTTCTTCTTGAAGCTTCCGTATGGTACAACAGAGTTGGCGACGAGAGATAGGTTGAACTCGGGGTCATCTCGACTTGGATGTTGTGGGGGGTCCTCCATCGCTCCCAAGTACAACTTGGCGTACGTTACACACTCATGCGCAATGTAAGCTTCAGCAATACACCCCTCAGGCGCAGATTTATTGTGCACATATTTCTTGTAGTCTCCAAGTTGTCTGCAAGGTTAACAAGTGCATGTTAAGAGCATGCAACTTTTATTTAAAAACATGTATAAATCAAATTTATGAATAACATGTACCTTTCGATGGGATACATCCAAGTGTAGTGTACGGGACCGGTAAGCAACAATTGTTGGGGAAGATGGATCATCAGGTGAGGCATGATGTCAAAGAAGTTTGGGGGAAATATCCTCTCGAACTTGCACAAGATAAAAACGATTTCCTCATGCATTCTCAAGAGGTCTGATTTTCTAACTTCTCTAGCGCATAACTTCTGGAAGAATCTTGACAACGCCACCAACGGCTCAACCACTTCATCCTCCAAGTACGCTCGAATGAAAATAGGGAAGAGGCGTTGAAGCAGTACATGGCAGTCGTGACTCTTCAATCCGTACATCTTGTTGTCTCGGTAGTTAACACACTTGCTTATGTTACCCGCATAGCCATAAGGATACCTGCATAGCCATTAACAACAATTAGATTTCATGCATATATAGTCGTCCAACAACAGATGGATTCTTTAGGGAATACATGCCTAATAAAAAGTTACCTGACATTACTCAGCCATCCAAAGATTTCATGTTTCTGGTCCCTTATGACGGTGTAAGGAGCTTGGGGCATTTTGCTCCTGCCCTCTCTCAACCACAAATGGTCTCGCAGTCCCATATTTCTCAGATCAACGCGTGCCTTGGGGGTGTCTTTTGTTTTCTTCTCCCAATTCAAAACTGTGCCAACCACGGCTTCACCCACGTTCTTCTCTATATGCATGACATCCAAGTAGTATCTGGTAGCCAACCTGGCCCAATAAGGAAGTTCCCATAAGATGCTCTTGTGTGACCAGAACCTATACCGATCCGGCCTCTCTGGAATCGTGCGCAACACATCGGGATGATTGCTAAGCGGACCAAAGTCATACTCATTCAACACTGCCAATATTTCCTCCCCTGTCCATTGCTCGGGTGCCCAGCCCCTTTCTTCAGTCCTATCAAAAGCCTGTGCATCGTCCCTAAATGGATGGTCATGCGGAAGCCAACGACGGTGACGCATCTGGACAATCTTGCTGCAATGAGGACTGGAGCAATCAACAGTCATGCACTCTGAACAAGCCCTGTAACCACTGGTGACGCTGCCCGACAACATACCCCTCCCAGGAAAGTCACTGATCGTGCCAACAAGCATGGCATGCATCCGGAACATCTCATTTTTGAACCGGTCGTAGACCAGGTGGCCGTTCAGACTCAAGTACCGAAGCTCCTCAATTACGGGTCTCAAATACACATCGAGACACTTTCCCGGATAACCTGGGCCTGGAATCAACAATGTGAGCATGTTATATTCCTTCTTCATGCACATCCACGGTGGAAAGTTGTACGGAATCAAAATAACTGACCACACACTGTACTGAAGCTCTTTCTTGCCAAAAGGGTTGAAACCGTCGGATGATAGCCCTAGCCAAACATTTCGAACCTCTGATGCAAATTCAGGAAACTCCAACACATTCTTCTTCCAAGCCTCTCCGTCGGCGGGATGTCTAAGGGTGTCATCGTCAGGCACATTCCTCTCAGCCCACCATCTCATAGCTTTGGCCGTGAAAGCACACATGAACAACCGCTCAAGCCTATCAATCAGCGGGAAGTACCGAAGTATCTTCACAGCTTTCTTGTTCCCTTTAGGAGTGAACTTATACCGCTCTGTATTGCATACTGGGCAGTATTCAAGATCTGCAAGTCCTTCCCCGTAAAACAGAACGCAATCGTATCTGCATGCATGAATCTTGATGTAGGAAAGGCCGAGATCTTTAAGGATATGTCGCACCTTATGATGACTGGTAGGAAGCCGATGTCCGGGGGGCATCGCCCCACCCCATATCTTCAGCCAATCATCAACCGATTTGACAGTGCCTTTGTTCTCCGTTTTGATCTTCATCACTCCCATGACAGATTCAAGGACAGTCTTACTGCATCCGGGGTACAACGGAGTCTGTTGCAATGCGATCAGGTTGTTGTACTTTTCCATACCACTTGTGTTGACCAGAGATCGGGGTAATGGCTCGAGTGGCTCAATATCAGGGAAACACTCCATCTCCGGAGGAGGGAGTTGCACATCTGGTGCTTCATCAAAGACACCGCTCTCACGAGGAAACATATCGTTGATCCAGTTCGTTGTTGGATCATTAGAGGAACTCCCTCTCTCGGCAAATTGTCCATGATCATGAGGATCCGCAAACTCTGGTTCACCGTGATGAATCCAATTAGTGTATAGGACCCAAAATCCATATCTAGCCAGGTGTTGCTCCACTGTCTCTATGGAAAACCGGTGTCGTGGGGTGGCACACTTGCACTTTTTACACGGACAATAATGAAGTGTAGTGTCTCCACAGTTAGCCATCACAAAATCCAGAAAACTCCTAACTCCATCATGATACGCCTGATCCCATCTTCCAAGGGTAATCCAACTCTTGTCCATCCTGTAAATTCAAGAAATAAATATAGCTATATATAGATATGTATATATGCATGTACTACGTACGTACGTACGTACTAATTAATTAAAAAATTTATCATTACACACACACACACACACACATATATATATATATATATATATACACACACACATGCATCCCTAAATTAATTAAAACATCGTCAATCTCCCTAATTAATTAAACACAATGTATTTTTTATATATACCAACAATATATTTTTAATTACAATTAAATTAATTAATATATATATATACATTTTTTCATCAAATTCATCTAAAATCACCTATAAATCAACAATCAATCACTAATCTTCAAAAAAACTTCAATTCTATCTAACCAACATATCAACCCATTAATAATCTCATCTCAACACACACACACACACACACACACACACACACACACATATATATATATATATATATATATATATATCAAATTAATCACACATTTATTCTAATTAAACTCTAAATTAACACACCTCTGCATATAACCAACTAAATCAACACACACAGCAATATACGTACCTTTCAAGCTTATGGCCGAGGTTTTGGACGATTTCAGAGCGTTTTCGAAATATTTTCGACGAATGAGCTCGCTGCTGCAGAATAGATCTGATATAAGAGTTATAGCCGACGAATACCCTCCTCGTCGGCTATAACCAAAAACTTTTCGTCGGCTATAGTTATAACCGACGACGGCCGACAACTCGTCGGCTATAATATTATAGCCGACGATGTGGCCGACGAAATAGTAATTCGTCGGCTATTACCCCTTATAGCCGACGAAGTACTATTTCGTCGGCCGTTTTTTCCCATATCGTCGGCTATAACCCCTTTTCTGGTAGTGACACCGTTAACTTCGTTAATTTTTTAAGGAAAAATGGTCATTTCACTTAAATCCTATTAAAAATCCTTGAAAATATAACCCCATCGTTGTTTTTATAGTCTTAGCTCGATCTCTCTCTAAACAAATCAATTCCAACTCAAGTTAGAGGGATATAATAGCACATTTACAATAGCATGTTAATTTGAAAATGAACATCAAGGTCTCATCTCATCTCAAAGAAAGAAAAAAAATTATTAATCGAAACAAATGCCCAGCTAATACTCAGAGAGAACAAAACCAAACCATTTGTGGAGATATCAAACATCAACTCTTTTGTTCATGCTTATTCTGGATTTTGTTCATCGTAGTTCATAGTATACTGAAAGTGTTCATCACAAATTAATATTTGGATTTCGATTGAGTTAAGCGACGAATTTGCCCTTAAACAGTTAATAAAGTTAACGGTGTTAGTTGTACCGGACCCGGATTCTCTCCTAATAAAACACCCTCCTCACTCTCCTCATGCAATCTGGGCCGTCGGATTAAAATTGGACGGCTCAGATTGCTTTGCAGGGAGTTGTGTGAATAGTAACAGAGGATTCTGGGCCGTTGGATTAAAATTGAACAGCCCAGATTCTTTTATGAGGAAAGTATGAGGAGGAATTCCTTAGGAGAGAATCTCATTTCAGTTGTACCAGACACCAAAATTGGATTGGGGATGAAACTTGAGATACGGTTTTGATATTTTAGAAACATGAGATATGAATACTAATAGTCGAGTAAAGTTGAGATATTGTTTAAGAAATTTTCTCTATTAAGTTTGTAAATTGTTAACATGTCTTGAGGGGAAGATATATAATAAATTGTGTTTCCAAATTCCCACAAATTCCTATATATGAATGTTACAAGTACTCTAGAAGAAAAAGAACAATAATTGAGTGGAATTTCTTAAAGTGATAATAATGTTGTATACTCCTCGTATCGTGGGATGTCAACATGTATCATTCTAGCATGCGTTATATGACTTATATCAATAAAACAATCATTGTTCGCAATTTTAGAGAAAAAAAATATCACAACATACATTACAATTTTACGTAATAATTACTCAACTTTTCATATGACTCCTAATTAGGTAATGATATCCGATTTAGAATCTACAATCTCAAACAACCGAAATAAAACCACATGAATTTTGGTTCAACAACTCGTTCCCTTAGTTTTGGTTTTCATTATCGTACTTTTCGGTTTTCGGGTTTTATTTCTCATTAATAAAAAGAAATACAATTTTGTTTCCATAATTTCTTTTGTTTTATTTTTTGTTATTTAAAAACGCTGAAACTAGCGCTCGGATCAGAGGGCACAGCTAAAAACAACAAGCACAGAGACGTCAAGACTCGAGAGTGTGTCAGTTTTTAACTAGTGTTTCAGAAACTCAGAGAGACAGACAGACAGAACAGAACACAATGCCTTTTCTCAAACCCACTTCAGTTCCAATTCTCGTATCTCTCTTCTTCTTATTCTTCTCTTCATATTCCAATGTCTTCCTCCGCCAAACTCTCGCTGACGGCGTCACTCCCGAGGAGGCCAAGCAGCTCAGGGACGAGGTAAAACCCATCTCAAGCTCTTCCCCAAATCAACCCATAAAATTCAATTCAGTCAATCATGGTTTTCTTTCAATTTGGTATTGCTTTGATCCTACTGCCACCCTTTTACTTTGAGTGATCCAAGCATTGGGGGTTTATGTGGTCTCAGCATGCTTTGCTAGTTGTAAAGTTGTAGAATTTGTACTGATTGGAGTGAATTAGAGAGCTTTTGGGTTCTGGGAATCTCAATTTAGGACATGAATTTCAGTTTTGTACGAGATAGGAGAGCGTTTGCCAATTTGGATCATTCACTGCTTAGTATAATGTAGAAAGTTTTAATCTTTAACAAAATTTGAGTATGTTTTAGTTAAATGCTGATAAATGTTTAATCTTTCGGATATGAGGATGCAATGCTTCTGGGATTGGGCATGTTCTGGATGTTATGTCGAAATCAGAAACAGTCTTCTTTTTTTTTTTTTTTTTTTTTTTTTTAATAATGTTTAGACTTGGTATTGGTTTTTCTATTTCCCTAAGGTTATACATCTGTATAGAGATAAGCTCTATCAGCAAGGAAATAGTTTTATGTGTTACAGAAACAAGATGGTATTGCTTGAAGTGAATGTGGTATCTTTTTTTATTGTCAAGGGTCGAGTTTGTAGAAGACTTTCCTTCTTGGAACTCTCTTTTTGAGAATGAAGAAGTTTGTAGCATAGGCTGCCTTTTTCGTAGTCATTTGTAAGTACATCAAGCATAGTAGGTTTATTCTATATTTAGATGAGTATCTATCATAGTTTTGCATTTCTTATAAAGTTATCGTACATTATCTTCTAACAATCTTGTTCTTGAATAACTTGGCAAGATATACTTTTTGTTCTAGGTCAGGGAAATGTTCTATCATGCATTTAATGGGTACATGGACCATGCTTTTCCACTCGATGAATTAAAGCCTCTTTCTTGTGGGGGTGAAGATAGCCTCGGAGGATATGCCCTAACTTTGGTAATATACATCACAAATTTCCAATGATTCTTTTTGTACTACTGCGATTTTTTTAATTATTATTGTATTCTTACACTGTTGTGCAATGTGTCTGTCATTTCATTTTCACAGATTGACGCTTTAGACACACTAGCTTTACTTGGTGATCGAGACCGCTTTGCTGCCTCTGTTGAATGGATTAGTAAAAACCTTCAGTTTGATATAGTAAGTATAGTGTTTGTCTATCTTGTTTACTCCTTGCATCTCTCTCCCCCTCTCTTATTTATTGTTTTGCAAATAATTGTTGTCTTAAATGTTAGATTTTTTTTTTTTTGGTTACAAAAAATAAGGGTTAGAATTTTGACGTTACGCTTTGGTCGCTTTGAAACTTTTTAATTATATATATATATATATATATTTTTATTTATTTTATTAGTATTTGGATATTGACCTAATGTTTTGTTTGGGGGAACATATCACATTGCTGTTTCAGGGATATCCCAAGAGAGGCTAGTTCTCACGATCTATAAAAGTTGTTTTAGATGATTGGGAACATGCCAATAACAATTGTCACTTGCTGCAAGTGAAATTATCTAGTGTGATATATAGTGGTAGATAGTTATTGTAGTGATCTGTCGTTGAATTGTTTTCTTCATGATCTTGATCTCATTATTACCGTAGATTCATACATATAATATGTATTTGTACTAAGTTACCATTTCTGTGATACTTATCCACTTATGATAGGATGGAGTTAATGTTATACATGTTCCTTTATTAGTAACAAATACCTTCTTCCATCTAACTCTGATTTATTTGATTGTTGCAGAATAAGACAGTATCTGTTTTTGAGACTACCATTCGAGTCCTTGGGGGTTTGCTTTCTGCACACCTTATAGCAAGCGATTATGCTACGGTACACTTAGTTACATTTCTCATTTGTTTTAGTTACATAAATTACACTTGCCTGTAGACATATATAGTAATAACCTCGTTAAATTAATACTCGATAAATTAATAATCTCGCTAAATTAATATTGTTTGCCGGTCCCGACTTAGGGACAACGTGCTAAATTAATATTTCGCTAAATTCATAAGATACAAATTCAAAGATTCACATACACCCTATGTTGCACGGACACGGATACGGACACGGCGACTCGACACGGCGCGACACGGCGACTCGGCAAATCTCAAAATCGATCATTCCGACACGGCTTGGACACGGCAAATAAATAATAATTTATTTATTTTTAATACATAAAATAAATTAATAATATTACTATAAGTTGTAAATTCAATCCATAATTTATAAGAAATAACATCAAATAGTCAAATACAAGTGAGAAAAGTGCATAGTTAACAACTTAACATCATATAAAGTTCTCAAAATCTAGTAGAATTAAACTTCTCATAATAAGTCACCAAAAGCTTAGTTAATCTAGCTTTTAAATGGCTTCCTTCATGATCTCCAACACCTATACATATAAATAACCACAATTATAAAACTAGCCAATTATCAAACATAACAACAATTACAAATAAAGCTATCTAAACAAGTAAACATTCTAATATAAAAACATGCAACTTACCTTCACATAGCTAGGCCTCAAGACTCAATTGCATCATCAAAAATCCCCTCCTCGAATGTCGGCTCATCAAGGGACAAAGTTGCAAGCTCAAGCACATCAACATTCCCTGGTTCCATCGAGTCATGGGCATCTCCCACAAGATCCCACATTGTGTCGATATTTTTTGCATAGCTAGGATCTCTCCTTGCCAAAAGCCTAAGATTTGTATGAACATACACCAAATCTTGAGCTCTTTTTGGTGCCAACTTGTTCCTCTTCAAACCATATATGAAACTATATGTGCTCCAATTGCGTTCACAACAAGAAGATGAGCAAGGTTGATTGAGCAACTTGAGAGCCAAAGTTTGAAGAAGTGGTGTAGAAGCTCCATAACTTGCCCACCAAATTATAGGCACAAAAAAGTACTTATTCTCCAAAGCTTCGGGTGTTGAATAATTTCTCATGTTATTGGTGAAGTGCAAATGAGTATTTGAGTATTTGAGAGAGGTAAAATATGGTATTAATCGCTCGTATAGCTATCAGAGCACGAGTCATATATACCGTGCGTCAACCTCCATGGTAAATTACACAAGTAGCTATACGAGGGTAGTATGGTAATGTGAACCATCACACAAATACAATATTATACTGTTAAAAACAAAAATTGAAAAACATTTTGGATAATTCAGAGCAGAGGCTTTTCTCTTCTCCACCTCCAAAACCAAAACCTCTTCATTTTCCAATTCAATTGGTAATGGCGGTTTTTTCAGTATCTGCAACCCTAATTCCCTCTCTTCCTCTCTCCAATTCATCTCCATTTCCCAAGCTCGCTTCTTTCTCTCTGCCCATTTCCCACAATGCCATAAAGCTTCGAGCTTTGAGACCCTCACTATCCTCCACTAGGGTTTATGCTGCTCCTGAAGTCCTCGACAGCCCTGTTCCGCCGCCGGAAATACTTGAAGGCGTCAATTCCGATGAGGTCTGTGAGTTGGGTCTGTGGCTGAGGAGGAGAAGAATAAGAGGTTAGGGAGAAGAAGAAGGATGTCGGGCGGCTGAGGAGGAGAAGAATCAGAGGTTAGGGTTACTTTTTTTTTTTTTTTTTCTGACGTGTCGTGTCCAAAATGAGGTGGCGTATCGGTCAAAGTGTCTAAAAAGTCAATATGTTCCGATACGCCAGATGGCGTGTCCGACACCGTATTTTCCCGTGTCGTGTCGTGTCGCCGTGTCCGGCCGTGTCGGACACTCGGATTCGGCTGGTTTTGCCGTGTCCGTGCAACATAGCATACACCCCATCAAGTATATAAATGAATAATTTTTAATATATAGGATTATTTTTACATTTAAGAGAACTTAATGACTTACTATTTCTAATTATTTACTCATTTATGACGACTTCTTTGTGTGCATATGTGTAATGCTTTATGAATTATGTTTGTTATTATTGAACTTTTACGCATTTTGATATAAGACGCTATTGCTAAGTGTATGATGTGTTGTGTAACTATAATTTTGTTTATTTATAAAGGTTATATAATGTTGTTTGATGAATTAATAACTCGCTAAATTATTGTCGGTCCCGAGGCCAATAATATATCGAGATTTAACTGTACAAGTATTGTTTGTGTGTGTCTGTGTGAAAAGAGAATATGAGTTCATTTTAGTGAAGGGTATATCTGTATGTATCAATTCTTTTCATTAGTTCAGTAGAGTGCAGCGGTATAGAAACATAGAACTACGTTAGTTGAAGGCCAGTATTGAATCATTCCGACATCCTTATGTTGCAGGGCATGCGAATCCCAACGTATGACAACCAATTACTGCACTTAGCTGAGGATTTAGGCCGACGATTGTTACCTGCATTCGAAACTCCTTCAGGTGCACTGTACTTAATAGATTACCCCTTTTTGTTGAATGCACACAGTCTATGCAAGATCTTTCTGGTTGAACTCCCAAATGTTTATGATTTTCGGTACCTGATGACCATGTATTCTGCAGGGAAAATATTATGACTTCTTTTTATGTTATAGTATTCCTCTGTGCTGTATGTCGTGTAGTGTATGCTTGTTTGTTTGTCTGTCTATTTTTTTATGTAAAGTTTGTTTCCTGTGCAAAAAGGTTTTCTTAGCAATCTTGTCTTGCAGGAATTCCCTTTGGATCTGTCAATCTGAGGCATGGAGTTGACGAACATGAAAGCAAGGTAAGCTCTCTACTTTGTCTCTGCAACTTTCTTAATTCTTTATTATGCTTCGAGTCCTGACACGTATAATGACAATGAACGAGTGAATTTTTTCTGTTCAAGCTATTAGTGTAGGTGTAAAACCCCTAGCGCCGTTCATTTATCAATCAAGACTAGTATTTATTTATCAGCTTGCTGAAAATTTGAAAATTCAGTCTGATTTTATTTAGATTACATCAACGGCTGGTGGCGGGACTTTGACTATGGAATTTGGAGTGCTTAGCCGCTTGACAAATGATCCCAGTAAGTAGTAGCAGTGTTTCCTTCATGCCATTGATTTCGTGCTTTCTATCTTGACTGGACTCTCAGCTTCTAGTTGTCGCTTCTAGTTGTCTTCTTAAAGTGCATGTTCATTGGTTTCACAATAGGTTAAGATGTATTTTGCAGCCTTTATGTGCTTCTTATTTGGTATTGAAGTTATGATTGCGACCTCTATTCCTTTATAATTTGTCTGTAGAGAATCTACATGAATTAGGATTTCCCACCTAATTTTTATCTTCTTTTTCCTTTGTACTGTTTTTGTCCTGTTATATCTACTTCTTAATTATGGTAGGAGAAGTTTACCTTTTTCCATTGTAATGGAATTTCAGTATTTGAACAAGTTACCAAGAATGCAGTGCGTGGACTTTGGGCTCGACGTTCAAAGCTCAATTTAGTTGGTGCCCATATTAATGTTTTTACAGGTGAATGGACACAGAAGGTAACATTCTTTTCTAACAACATAATCATATTGGGAAACATATAAGTATGAGACAGTGCAGATCTAATATGAAGATAGTTTACAATCTCTACATAACTTCTCTCGACATTAATGAACGAATTGTGAAAAGGAAAAAAAAAAAACATGTATGAGTCATGACATTTAGGTTCTTTATTGATTTCTGAGTTTAAACAACCCTTTGGGAGGATTAACTGGTTTACTAGTTTTTGTATATGTGAGTTTCGACAGTGCTGCTGGAAATATTTGGTCATGTAATGTCTATTGCATAATAATTAAGATTATTTTATTGCTTATTTTAGAGACAGGGTTGCAGGTGCTCTTACAACATCATTTCTCTACTGTTTCAGAAAGTCAATTTTCATTCAACTTGATCCCGAGTTTGAAAAGCTGAGCCTAATAACAATATGTTAATTATTGTGAAATTGGGGAATTAATGGCCGATTAATTTCTTCTTAAGAAAGTATTCTCACAATAATGGCATTTGGCTGGATCTCAATATCTTAAAGATCATTGTTGTACATCTGTATTTACGTTTTATATAGATGATACTAATCAAGCTTCTCTAATCATTGCTCGCCTGTGGTATAATACCAAATAATTAAGTCTATCATTGGAAATACCATTAGGCAATTTTTTGGTGACATGTCATATGATTACAGTGGACTTATCACCCTAATCCAATACCTATGGTTTATCACTTCCATTATCACTGAGTGAACCTCAATACATTGATTATTCTGTTTAAGTGGGATTTTAATCTGGCTGTCCTTTGGGGTTCCCACTATCGCACTTAGCTATCCTAGCAGTGGATGTGTGATACTTATAGAATAAACTAGCGGTTTTCTCTTTCAACCTTTTTATGATTTGTGTTTGTAGTCTCTCCTTTTAGGGTTTTATTAACCATCCTCTTTCCTATTATACTTACATTTCTTTGCTGTTTTACAGGATGCTGGAATTGGAACTAGCATTGATTCTTTCTATGAGTATCTTTTAAAGGTGTGTAACATCAGTTAATATGTTGAAGACAAAAATGCCTGAACTACTTTGTAACATCAGTTGTAACATAAATGCCTGAAATAGTATTTCCCATGTTTGAAATGGCATTATCAGATTCTTAAAGTCACCAAATTGAATATATGTTTATGTCATGCCTGATGGCAAAAGCCCCTAAAATTAAAATCTGACAGGATAGGGTAACTAGTTGTAAAAAATTATTGGAGTATGCTGGGAGCTTTTGAGGTTTAACATGACACGTAGTGATTGAGTGGCACCTTAGTAATTTGGTATAGTTTTCAAATTAGCATTTTGTCCAATAAGATAATGAGAACCTTTTTTTTTTTTTTTTTTAAATTATGTTAGCAAAAAAGCCAGTCCAAAACTCCTAGTTATAGATCTTTGATCTAGATATTCATCTATCCCAAGCATTATCTGATTTTGAGATACTTCATGACAAATATACTGTGCAGGCATTATGTCGTGTTAGAAAAATGACAATAATCTGTAAACTGTAAAAGATAGTATCTTTGTTGCCGGCCTGAATGTTTCCCTGTAAGATATGCAATACATTGATATATGAAAGGGGTAGGTTTGATTTTTTACTTTGTATTCTTATTTACCATCAGTAATATCATTTCAGGCTTATCTGTTATTTGGAGATGAAGAATATCTGCACATATTTCAAGAAGCTTATGCTGCAGCTATGCAATACCTTTACAATGATCCTTGGTAAATTCTGAAACTACTATATGCTACCATGTTTTTGTACATTCCCCCACTTAACTTATAGCACTTCAATTTACTTGTGTAGGTATGTAGAGGTAAATATGGATTCTGCTGCTGTTGTGTGGCCGTTGTTTAACAGTTTACAAGCATTTTGGCCAGGACTTCAGGTTTGTAATATCTGGATCAATTTTAATATATAATATGTATACAGTTAACAGTATATAATCAAGAACTCGTTCATTAGTTTCAGTAAGATTGATTACTCTTATCTTTTGGAAGGTTTTAGCTGGAGATATCGATCCTGCAATTCGAACTCATACTGCCTTCTTTAGTGTATGGAAAAGATATGGTTTCACTCCAGAAGGTTTCAATCTTGCTACATTCAGTGTTCAGGTTCCATAGTACATTTTCCTAACCCTTGATTTGATTTACACTTAATTGTATGATTAGTTTACTTGATCATTTTTTTTTGAATCCATATCACAATAATATTTTAGCCTACCATATCAATTGCATTGTAATCTTTCTACATTTATTCGTAGCATGGACAAAGAAGTTATCCACTGCGTCCCGAGTTAATGGAGAGCACATATTGGCTCTATAAAGCTACTAGAGATCCCAAGTAAGCTCATAAAATTTATATTGTGGGCTCTTTCTAAGTGTTTCATTACACATATTACTCGGTGTGATATTAGTCATATTACCTATAAAACATAATACCTTTAGGAAAGGACTTTTTACGTTTCTTATGTTTTTCATTGTAGGTATCTTGATGCAGGACGTGACATGGTTTCTAGTTTGCAGCACAGTGCACGGTGCTCCTGCGGATATTGTCATATCTCAGATGTCGAGTTCCATAAGCAGGAAGATCATATGGAGAGTTTTTTTCTAGCGGAAACGGTAACTGTCCTGTCTTCATCTTGGTTCATTATAATTTGAATGACCTTTCTCTTTCTAGTTAATAGTCTTGTTGGTTCATTATAATTGACAGTGCAACCCAAATTGTTTTAGTTAAAGATTCCATTATGATAGTGCATTTCCAAAAGTGTCTTGTATCTATTAAATCTTGGGAAAAAGGAAAGGCTATGAATCATATAACTAAGGTGATGAACCTGTTTACAGAAAGCCTATCTAATATATATATCCGGGCTTTAACTTAGCAAATTTAAGGAATTGATAAACCTTAGAATCTGTCAATTAAATTATTATTATGATATTGCTCTATGGCAAATTTAAAAGATATTAAACTAACTTATTAAGATTTTAAGACGGGCTTGAGAATGGTGGTTCTCATTTTTTTTAAGTATATATTAGTGGCAAGGTAGTATTGGGGATTAATTTCTTAATTCCTTTATTTCTGCCAATATTGTACACATCTCTATGGTTTAATTGTGTTCCATTTTTGTGTTCATTTATCTTCTTTTCGTTCCTCTTCCATTACATGTTATTAACAACATGCAACTCAATTAGGTAAAATATTTGTGGCTACTCTTTGATTTGGCTGCCGGACCTGATAACATTGTTGATAATGGACCATACAAGTAAGTCCTTTCTACTCCAACTCCAGTGCCTAACTTACCAGCAAAGACTAAAGAGCAGACTTATCTAATTGCTTTATGCCGTGGAAAATCTTTTCGTTCAGGTACATCTTTAGTACTGAAGGCCACCTATTGCCTGCGACCCCTGAAATATCTTTAGTGCAGGAACATTGCTCATATTTTGGGGCTTATTGTAATACTAGCAACATTAGACTAGATGGATCAGATAAATTATATGGAAGGGTTGGCACTGCATTACCATCTCGTTATTCTGATTCAACTCCTATATCAGGATTAATAAAAGTGAGTATGGCATACCATTTTTACTTTTGAACCTTTTGTACTTTGTCTATTGGATTGTATTTCACTTTTTTTTGGTTGGCAACTAAAGCTACCCTAAAACATAGATACTATTACATATTAGATTAAGTAGTTTCAAATAATTTCAGTCTGCATATGTTTAAGATGAAAGTATCAGTTTTGAAGTCCATTAAAAATTTGTTCTATCTGCAGGGGGTTTGCCCAGGACTAACTCATGGTCAAAAGTTTGGTATATCATATATATCACCAAGCCACAGACCTCATGAGGATGACTCCAGGAACCAAGGAGAACAAGCTAATGCTGAGAGCCATTCAATAGTTGTAATGCAAAGCCAAAATTCTGATTACTCACCATCAGAGAATAAGAACTACCATGAAAAGTTGGTGGAATCGAGTGACGGAGAACGAGCAAGGGATCCGCCTAAGAATTTATGACTAGAAGCCTGGAACTGCGAGATCAGCATGTCAAATTGATTCGGGCTGTTGAGACAAGCAAAACTAGAAGCCTGGAACTGCGAGATCCTCAGCTCCGGACTTGTAAATTATGCGGCAATTGTTACAGATTTAGCATGTAGCTTTAGGGTGGAAATATAAACAGGAAGAATGAGGCTTTGCTGGTGATCCCTTGCTGGTTATACTTACCCCAAGACCTGAACAGCGTCATCTGTTAAGCTCCATGTAAGTTTGGCATAATTAGCATAATTGTATACACTATTGTTTTTTTTTTTTGTCTTTGATAGTTCTCATAGGTTTACTAGAATAGTCACATATTCTTGTAGATTACAAGTCCAAATTAATATTGTTATAAAGGTGCTAGATATTTTTACTTGTTGAGGACCCTGAACTACAGAAATAGTTACTTTCACAATTGTATTCAAATACAATACAAAGGCCGAGTTTAGCTGATCTTACCGAGTTACTTTCGGGACTTGTGACTTTTTGTTACTATTGATGTCTCTGATTTTGATACGTAAAGCTGTCCAAATGTAAGCTAGTAATTTATGTTTTCTTGATTATTTTGGACAAACTCTGATTCCTTTTACTGTGGGATCATATATAGAAGACAAATATTCTCAATAGTATTTGGCATTCCCATATGCAAAGGCTGTTAGAAATGTGGTTAGGCCCTTAACAGAGATTGTGTTAGAAGTGTAGAGGTTAAGCAAGTTCGTTAATTAGGGTAGTATAAAAGCATTGTAGGTACTCATTTTCACACATTCTGCAACACATTATCTCATAGTGAAAACCATCATATAACAGAAGTTACAGAACACAAGTCTCAAAAATCTAATGAACTTCCTTCGGTTAATGTCAAACGTAAATTGTTTCAAAAACAATCTCACACCACCAATTTCCAAAAGAGTTGGATTAATTTCTTGCAAGACACCACCAATTTGGCAGTGGTGGACAAACACCCAACAATGCATGTTAGCTTATACGGTGTTGGCTTGTCTGCTACAATTGATCGAAGTTAAGTATTTTAGGTTAATTTCATTTTATCTCTCAAATCAGATTTCATAACTGGTTCTTCTGCTGTCAACGATATTATTTGTTCTAGTCTTTCAGCAAAAAAGAAAAAAAAAACGATATTATTTGTTCTTATGAAAATGATCACTCTCAATTATAAGTCTAAACAAACATTACAAAAATATTTCGAGCCAGTTTTATATCTAAAATGTAGTTTTAGTGCTTCATTTAAGATGACTTTCATATTAAATTGCACCTAACATAAAGAAAGAACACATAACAGTCAGATGCCTCCCATTTAATTTAATTATCAACAAGTATGACACAGAATATAATTAGTTAATCTGATGAGTACAAAGTCCCAAATATTTTCTACTCTTATGTTTAAATCTTCAGACATGATGAATAAAGAAACTTGATGATTTTAATTTACTCAAGCACCGACTTACTGACATGTTTGTTTGGGATAGATTTACAGACAGCCATATCTTAAAATGCCTGAAAATATGATTCCATTTTGCAAACATAAATCTGAAGAGATAGATCCTGTGGAGTGTGCTCTATAGAGCTTATGACTAAGAGCATCTCCAACAGCTTCCCCAAAATTTTTGCAAAATAGAGAAGCAAAAGTTAAAATCTCTAAAAAGTTTATGCTTCAACTCCAACAGCTTCCTTATTTTGCAGATTTATGCATTTATTACAACAACAAAATATTAATTATTTAAAACAAATCATTTAAGAAAAAGTAGTTTTGAATTATAAAAATTATTTAAGCAAGATAGATATTAATGTTGCTGAAAATTGGTTGGTTGTGAGTTGTTGGAATACGTGAAAATTAATATTGTAGTTATCTCTAAATTGTTTTAGAGATTCTGTAAATTTGGAGAATGTATTGCTTTCTTTCATCTATTTCCCTATTTTAGAGAATGAGATGGAGAAGCTGTTGGAGTGAAAAAAGACCTAAAATCATTAAAAATAGAAAATCAAGAAAATGGAGAAGCTGTTGGAGATGCTCTAATATTGAAATTTAAAGCCGAAAGTTGTTGGATTAGTTGATTGTGTCGAAGACACCGTAAATAATGACTAATCTAATTGTATGTTCTCGAGTTCCAACACTAAACAAACTGAAAGTAAACCTGTTATATATGTGCAGTTTTTTGGGTTGAGTATATTCTTAATAAGCTCAACCTTTAAACCCTAAACATGATTTGCATCTTAAGCCTGACAGAAATTGATCAACTTTGGATAGAGGTCAAGGTTAAAGATGTATAACTTTCTATTTATATTCCATAGTATTATGTAACTGAAAACCAAAACTTGATACATATCATATATAATCCATTTATACAATCTAATTGGAACCAAAATCTCTCTGTATGCAGTTTTGGTTTCACTGATTCATCAGATCGAAACAACAGGAAAGCATCACAGATGCGCAAACCCACAACAAATAATCTTTGCAGCTGCCAAACTTATGTAACAATCATCACTAGACATTCTTTCTGCTTCTCTATAATCCCTTGTCACAACTCCAAAGAAGACCAGTCAGTGAGGAAACTGAGATCCGAATATATGTATCTTCTTCGAAACCCCGAGCTGTGAGATTTTCGATCCCTCCCTGAGTGATGTATATATCCCTTTAACAATTTTCTTCTCCGCTCTTACTGGTTGCCCTCGCTTTGTGGTTCATACACCACAGCCCAAGCCTCTTGCTTCTGACCCTTTCATGATTCTCAACTTCTTACAGGATGACATGAACATTCTGGAATGAAAAAAATTGAGAACTTGTAAGTAACTAAGTATATGAACAAATGAAACATCATTGCTGCATGTTGGATCTAAAAATATGGGATAAACGTTGGTGCTTTAAGTGTTACTCAAGAATATATGAAGAGAGAGAGAGCAGATAACTTACTCCCATGGAACATCTCCAACTAGCATCCAGTCACCATCTTTGTCCTCGTAGGTAGGTGCATAATCTGATCCTTTGTAACCCTCCCTCTCTGAGTATTGGCCTACAGTGAATTTAAACATGGATTCTAGAGCCTTTAGCAGATCTGGGTAGCCTTTGTAAACCTTCAGATCAATCTTTCTTAGGTAAGGTGCCCCATCCATGCTCACTTTCACATAAATCCCAGGAGTCTCAGCCTCACTAATCTTACTGGCCTGAAGGCAGTTCTTCCTGTAAGATCTGACTGGTGGCCACCCCACTATCTGTGCCCTGCAAGTTCAACACATCAAAAACCATAAGCATGATATTCATATCAAGTCACATAATACTACTTCTCCAAAACACTAATCTGAACAAGCACTTACTTTGCAGGAGGAGCAGTTATTTTTTCAACATCATCAGTGCTACCCTTGGATCCAATCTCTTCTTCACTCTTCTCAGGTAATGCTCTCTTCTTGTTTAAAGCACTACTGGGAACAGGCACAGCTTGATCTTCGCTTGCATCTGAGCCCGGCAACCCCAATCTCAGCTCGGTTGCCTTGAGGTTGAGGTTAAGATCATTCTCATATCCCTTGCTTTCCATTTCTTCCAAGAAATCAGATCAAAACCCTAGCAAACCAATCAGTTAACCCAAGTCTTCGATGGCCAAGTTCTTCTCTTTGGTGCAGACAATGCTTAAGTTTTGGACAAGTTTGAGAAATGTGTTTGAGCTGTGGTGAGGTGGTGGTGCATTATATAGAATGATGATAATTAAAGGAGGAGTAGGAGGAGTAGAGATGTGAAAGGCTTTTGTTAATTTCAAAATTGCATGAATTATGGACAAAGGAAAGCAAAGCTTGTCGGTAGCAATAGCAGCACCTTTGAGGCAGTGCAGGGACACGACTGAGACAAGCTCAGCCTCCCCCCATGCAAGACTCAAGACTAGGAGCGACGGTCAAGATGGGGTTCTGGGGGTTTGTGGAGATGACATCAGGGCCGTCGAGTTTAAGGTAGAGACTTGGGGAGCATCTACATGTGGAAAAGGTCCACAGGGATGTTGGATATGGAAAATGAGCATTTTCTTCACCATGTGTGGAGAAACTCTTCATGATATCGTGTTCAGGCATTCCAGACTTCCAATGTTGTATTTCCATGTGTTCTCCGAGAATATGACTAACCACTGATATATTGCCACGACTACTTATAAAATAGTTTCTTCGAAAATTATTTTTATGTAAGAACGTTTTTTTTCTTTAACTACTAAAAATATCAAAAGTAGATTGAGATTTAATTTTAATCAAAATCAAAAAAGTTTACACTTTGCACTATTCTAGTGCATGGTACACGATACATAAGTACGAGTGTTTCATATTAAAATTCTTTCTAACTCGAACACATGGCTTAAGAAAACATTTTTGTTTTATCCGAGAAAGAATTCCTGGTCCGGAAATCTGACACATTACCTTAATGATCATTGGATGCACGATATATACCATGTCGAGCAGGTAAATTGTGTGTATTTTGGACTTGTCAAACAAAGAATGACAGTTATTCACCTGTACAGATCCTGTGAGAACTTTCATATATTATTGGTTCTGGTAGCAACGAAGGATGAAGTAACGAACTGATAGAAACATGCAGTCATGAAATCCACATAAGTTAGCTGAAGTTTGTGGCATATAACCTATGAACCTGGCCTATTTCAACACTTCATATTCTTATGGCTTGCTTGTCCTTAATCTTCGGTGTCTTAACTATACGCTAGCTTGGACAAAACCTTTTCACTAGCTAACTAATCCAATTCATATTAAAAGAGAAAACGATATGCAACTACTTGATTAATTGTCTACTGATTTAATTAATTAGTTCAGTTTCTCTACAACATGATCGATTTGACTCGTCAAGAAAATACATGTGAGAATATGATACAGTTATAGCAATTTAGGCCAGTCGACAATGTTTGACCTATTGGTCTTTATATATGCAACATATATATGTGTGGATAGCTTGTTATCCAAGTAAACAGATCGATGAGATGGATGTTAACTATACGACTCTAAAGCGCGTGCGCATGCAAGTATGACGAAATAAGATACAGGGACGGAGTCAGGATTTTAAAATAATCTGGGCTAAGTTTCTCTTTGATAAAAATTTCAAAATATATGAAAATAAATAAATAATATTTTTTATAATCTAAAATTAAATCACTAGATTTAGCATCAGTACATATAAATAATAATAAAAAAAAATTTGACTACCTAATATCTTAAGTTGTACTCTACGATTTTTCGTAGCAAATTCATCAATTATTGACTCATTGTCAATACTATCAGTGTTGACAGTAGCCGCAGAGAGGCTACAGCAGGCCCACAGACCCGCAACAAGTACACCAGGGCCCGGCCCAAGGCTCGGGACTGGATCACCAGCACCCGGCCTCGGGGTCCAGCGCTCTATCCTGCCTCCAGAGACCCTGGGGTCGGGGGCGCCAGCCTGCCGAAGAGGGCACCAGAAGGTACAAGCAGAAGGGAACCAGTCCCACATCGAAGGGTAAGGCCAGCCCTTACCCCCAACCACCTATATAAGGGCCCCAACTACCCTCTTTATTAGGTAACTTATCTCTCTCCCTGCTTACATACGTGCCTTGGTTATATATATTCCAACTATACTAACTTAGGCATCGGAGAGGAGAAGACCGGTCCGCCCGGTATTCCCCTTAGTGAGCAGGATTGCAGGAGATCGAGTTGGATTCATCAAGTATCTACTAGACCCCCGGGTTTAGGCAGAAACAATTGGCGCCGTCTGTGGGAAGTCTGAACGAAAAGCCGTGTAAGCAGCACCGTTGGGAAAAAGCTCGGAAATGAGTCAAGAGAAAGGTACCGCCGAGGAGGGACGCCTTGCAGTAGTGCAGACGCTCACCTCCACCCCAGCCGTCACGCGGGAACCGCGCAGCGACCGGGGCAACGGTCAGGAAGTAGGGAGCTGTGGGGGACCATCCGGCGTGCCGGATCCCCTCCACGACTGCTCGCGCGGGAAAGGCCCGGCAGAGGAGGAAGACAGTCCAGAGCGACGAGGCTTCTCCTTGACGTTCTCAGATGATTCAAGCGATCGATCTGAGAGCCCGGACCGGGACCCCACGTACATCCCCGGCCATAGCAGTATGGCGGGAGAACTACGGGCAATGGCCGCAGAGGTCAGTCGTCTAAGAGAGGAGAGCGACAGGGACAGAGCTAAGTCCAACGCCAGGTACGAAGAGATGGAGGGGGTGAATACTGCCCTGGTAGCCGCCCTGGAAAGGGGACAGCAGCGCAGTGACGCCATGGCCGAGGCACAGACGACACTCCCGCCGATCCCACCTCAACACACCGAAGCAGGGCAATCTTCGGGCGGTCGGCCCGGTGACCCTGTGCGAGAAAGGCCGCCAGCAGGCGCGGGCCCGCCAAAGAGCGCGACAACCTCCCGCCAGCCCGGCGCTTCGTCAGTGGATGAAGCTGAGACTCCGACCGCGCGAGCACTGCAGATGCTGGCCAACACCGTGTCGGACTTAAAGGCCCAAATGGAGGCCAATGAGAGAAGAGCCGCGCGGCCGATGGAGGGCGCCCGGTTTAATGAGTGCATGGGTCCCTTTTCGCACCGGGTCATAGAGTCGGGAAGATCTGGCAACCAGAAGTCCCTCAAGCTCACCTATTCAGGATCCGGCTGCCCGTACCAGCATCTGGACAGCTTCCGGTCCCAAACCTGCGCCAAGGGCTACTCCGATGCAGTCTGCTGCAACATCTTCCAGGAGACTTTGTCTGGAGAAGCGCTCAGCTGGTTCTACGAGCTTCCAGCAAACTCGATCGAGGCGTTCGAGCAGTTAGCCGACCGGTTCGTAGGCCTCTTCATTCTCCGAGTCGAGGGAGCCCGGACGTCGACCATCCTCTTCAATTGCAGACAAGCCCCCGGAGAGGAGCTGAGAACCTTTGTCAACCAATGGCAGACGGCTACGGCCGGAGTCTGGAACCTGGACAAAGGCATCGCCGAAATGGCGTTCAAGCAAGGGCTCCGAGCGGGCAAGTTTTCCTACGCCGTCCGGGTAGAGCTCCCGCAGGGGTACGACGAATTGATGGCTATGGTCATCCGACATGCCCAGGCCGATCATGAGACCTACGGGCATCACCTACTGAAGAGGAAGCGGGATGAGCAGCAGGAAGACCATCCCCGGGAAGAGAACCCTCCGCCCGGCCAGGAAGTCAAGCCCAGTCAGCGGACTGAGAACCGCACCGCTCGGCCCAGCCGGAACGCCAACAGCAGAAACTGGCCACAACGGCAGCAGAGGCCCTATTTTGATAAACCCCAGAACGAGCATAAGCCGGCGCCGTACCGCCAAGAGCGCCCCCAGCAATCATGCCAGCACCACCACCGGCCAGCCAAGAAGTCTTCACCGCTCTCACTACGTCCTACGAGGATATCCTACTTGAGAACGGGAGCGTCATTCCCCCACCGCCCAAGAGAAGGTACCCGAAGGGGAAACTTACAACGGCGCAGACGGGCAAGTACTGCTCTTATCATGATGAGGCGACTCATCGAACGAACCAGTGCTGCGCTCTTAAGGCAGCGGTGCAGGTTTTGATTGATAACGGCCAGCTCCAGCGGTACGTGGGGGAAAGAACAGACCCTGACCAGGAACGTGACCAGGCCTGGTAAAACCCGCTAGCACCGAGCGGTTAGTTTGGCATAATTCGCGGTTCAACCGTTGTAAAAACAAACATATATGCAAACTACTTTTGAGAAAATTTCACCGGCTTTGCCAGTTCCAGTATATTCATATTCAAGTAAGTATACAAGCAGTAACCGATCCGGAAAGATTACAAGGAAAAGGGCAAGAAAAATCCTAAGGAGCCACGACTCCGCCTTCAGCAGGCAATCCGCCAGCCTCTCTTGCGGTACCCTCGTCGTCGACATCAGTTCCGGTGTTGACTCCGGCTCGGGCAGACTCGGCACTGTTGGTAAAAGAATCCAAGTCCGAGCGAATCGCTTCACCCGGCTGCCCCTCCACTGCCTCCTGATGGATGTCCGACTGACTGCTCATGAATATCTCCTTCAACAGCAGTCGACATCAGGGAAGTGTCTAACCATCCCTTCCCCACCCATTCCGTGTACGCATCCGAGATGCCCTCCTCCCTGGCCTTCACAAGAAACTCCAGGAACTGATCGCTCTCGCGGTATTTGAGAACGACCCGCTCGTAGAGTTCCGGGTCATCTTCCCCGGTCGGAGCAGCAGAGGCGGCGCGCAGAGCGGCAGCTCCCACTTGGAGCTCGTCCACTTTGGCCTCCAGTTCGGCCCTCTCCTTCTCCAGGCTCCGGTTCTGCTCCTCCAGCTTCTTGGCCCTCTCCTCCGATCTGGCCTTCTCCCGGTCCGAGCGAGACTTCTCCACCTCCAGGCGCTGTCGGATCTCCGATAAAGCAGTTATCTGTCTCTTCAGCTCCGACAGCTCCTCGCTCGCATCCGGTTCGTACAAACTGTACAGCAGCTGCGCAGCAACAAAGGCAAGTTAGTCAAGCTGCAAACAAAAACAAGCTACAAGCAGTATAGTGATACCATGCAGTGCTTACCCGGAGGACGGATTCCTTGCATTTTGGGCGATTCCCACCCGCTAGGGCTCCCGCAACCCCAGGTCTGTCCAGGCCAAGGCCGGCCAAGTCCGCCGCCACTTGCCGGGCGAGCGCACTATCCGGGCTTCCCCTCGGTGCCTCCACAGGCGCGGGACTACTCTGCCGGGCAGCAGCAGCAGCCTTCTCCCCAGCAGCGTTAGCTTGCGCACCGCTGGTTATCCTGAACCGTTTGGCCAGGTTCTCCCGTGCCGATTCACCGGTAAGCGTCACCAGCGCGGAGGAGGGAATGTCCCCGCCTTTCCGTTTCTCTCCCCGGCCTTCTGGAGAAGAAGATTGTGCGCTTACACGGGCGGGACGAGCCACGTGCGGCACAGACACCGGCCGGTTAGGGATCCTGTTCATCCCACCGGGAATCCTCACTGCCCCCCCCCCGGTACTCTTGCCCTTTCCAGGCGCTAGAAGGCCTGCAGCATGATGGGTCTTCACCCGCTTCAGGACATAGGCGTCGTCATCAACGTCCATGGCCCTCGACTCTGCATGGGTCGTGAGCCGGCCGGACTCCTCCTCCACCGACGTCCGCGAGACGATCTCGCCTTTCTCCTTCAGCTTGTTCAGGAGGTCTTCCCCGTCCATCGAGAGAGTGGTCTCGGGCTTGATAGTCGCCCGGGAAGACGCACCTGCAAGGAAAGCAAACAGTTAGTATTTTGCAAAAACTAGCACAAAGTATCACCGCTCAAGGGCTTCCTACGCACCGGGACCCCGCCCGAGTTGGCAATATTCCAGCACTTCTCGCCGGATGAAGTTGAAAGAACTCCGTTCCAGGTCGTCCCAGCAGCCGAGGCTCAGTGGTCGCCAATGGGTTGGAAGGCGCCAGGAACCCAGTACATTTTACTCCTCGCCTGCCACCTCCCGCCCACCATCACCACCTTCTTCCTCCAGCTGTTGCCTACCCATGAAGGCATATTGGTGACGATCGGTGGAGGTTTCCGGGCGTTGAAGGACAGGCAACCACTGGACCCCTGCTTCCTGGAGTACGACAACCTGTACAAGGCCCGAAACTCGTTTACCGTTAGTATATTCATCCCGGAAAACTCGTACAAGCAGTCGAGGCTCAGTAGTCGCCTCCACTGGAGCCCAGGAAGCTGCGCAGGCGCCACTTGCAGCGCACTGAGCATGTACTGCACGAAATTTGGCAGCGGGAGCGAGAGTCCATGACGGAACTGATCTGGATGCGCGGCAACCCAACCTGCTTCCGGGTTGCAGGCCGACTCTCCAGGGTTCAGGGGCCGCAGCAGAACTTCATCTGGGATACCCCACGTTTCCCGGAACGCTGCAATCTCTCCAGGGGTCATGCTCCCCTCCGGTTCATCACACACCACAACATACTTCCCTCTGCCAATGGTGTAGCTCGCACCCGGAGCATCTGCAAGATGCACCCCGTGCGGTATTTCAGTCTCCGAGGATTCAGTCCCGGAAGACGAAGACGAGGACGGAGTCGAAACCCTGCTCCCGGAGCAGTCAGCAGCTTCGGTCTCCGGGGATTCCGAACTGAGCCAGTCATCCAGCCTCTCCGCATCATCCACGAGGGGACCCCTGGCAGCCGATTCGGAAGCCCGGTCAGAACCTGAAGATGACATCTTAACCTAGGGGAAGAACACAAAACCCTAGCGCTCGTCAGCAACAGGCTACAACGGCACCTTCTACGGCCTCTCCCCAAGTCCGCCGCAGAGCAGTTCCATCAGCGACAGAGATCCCTCCCCCCCCACCGCAAAACAACAAAGCCAAAAACAAGAACAACACCGGGGCAAAGAAATCAACAAACTTACCGATTAGTATGCTCAACCGAGGACAATCCACCCTGCGAAAGCAGCGAGCAATGGTAGGGAGCGTTCAGGAAAACGGATCTCGTGGGGCAAGAGGGCTCAAGGTTGTCGACCGGATTCCTCTCTTTCTCTTAGTTTCTCCAAAGCAAAAAGCAACAGCAGAAAGAAGAGCAGAAGAGGCCTTTTTATAGAGGGAACCGACGCCCTAGGCAATTGAAATCCCTCCAAAACAAGTAATCACAGCAACTCAAACGCCTGCGAATCCAGGCCCTTCATCTCAAGACCGCCCCCCGCTGGCACGTGTCCCAGCATTGGTAAACTGCCCATGCCATCATAACTGACGGGACTGATGGACTTCCTCCTTAAATGCATGTCAGCCACTTCTCCCACACGCTGACGACAGGAAGGTAGGAGCGGGAACCAAGGAGTCAGGCCCTCCCACTTCCCCAGATTCCACGGTTGCACGCAAGATTAACCGGTCATGATTTCTCAACCGGCTTGAAGACCTCTCACCGGTTATGATCATCCAACCGATTGGAGAGCACACATCCGGGTATGAGCAATAGGGGACCCGTCTCGATATGGCATGTCGCCCGGTCGAGGTCCGCCCGGCACCATGGCAGTTCGCGGTTATGATCATTCAACCGGCTGCATGGCTTCTTCGCTGCATATCTTGAAGACCTCTCACCGGTTATGATCATCCAACCCCTTGGAGAGCACACATCCGGGTATGAGCAATACGGGACCCGTCTCGATATGGCATGTCGCCCGGTCGAGTTCCGCCCGGTCCGTAGCAGTTCGCGGTTAGGTATCATTCAACCGGCTGCACGCCATCCTATTGGAGACCTCGTCTCGATATGGCATGTCGCCCGGTCGAGGTCCCTCCAGTTGCATCTCTCTTGGGGGACTCGTCTCGATATGGCAGAACGCCCGGTCAAGATCCGCCCACCGGTTACGACGCATCCAACCGGCTCGAGAGCATATTCCGGGAATAGGATCCACCTGGCCCCGTGGCATTTCACTGGGGGACTCGTCTCGATATGGCATGTCGCCCGGTCGAGTTCCGCCCGGTACCATGGCTGACCCCGGTCATGAGAACATTCGACCGGCTTGGGCTTTATACACCCGGGTGAGTTTACATCTAACTCATGTACGCTTGTCCAGCAGGATAAAAACCCTGCATGGCACCAGATGCGGCAAAAGGGGGTTGCACGGCGAGCCTTGTCACCTCAACGCCACCCCCCTACCGGGAACAATATCCACCCGGCCCCATGGCATTTCACTGAGGGACTCGTCTCGATATGGCATGTCGCCCGGTCGAGTTCCGCCCGGTACCATGGCTGACTCTGGTCGAGAACATTCGACCGGCGGGCTTATACACCCGGGCGAGTTTGCATCTAACCCATGCACGCTTGTCCAGCAGGATAAAAACCCTGCATCGCATTGAAAGGCGATCAAACATGGGGCTACACGGCGAGCCTTGTCACCTCAATGCCACCCCCTTACCTCAACGCTTATTCAACACAAGCTGAGAAGAACTAGCAAGTGTTCACCGGTGCTTCAAACAGCCCGCAACACCGGGGTAATCTCCCTGCAGCCTAGCAATGGGGAACTCGTCTCGATATGGCAGGACGCCCGGTCGAGTTCCCATACTCCTGGACTCGTCTCGATATGGCAGAACGCCCGGTCGAGGTCCAGTACTAAAGTTCACCTGGGACCCGTCTCGATATGGCAGAACGCCCGGTCGAGGTCCCATGAACTTCACCCCGTCCGTTTCGGCAGATCGCCCGGTAGAGGCTCAGTGAAATCCGTTTCGGCAGATAGCCCGGTAGAGGCTCAGTGAACTCCGCTCCGTTTCGATTTGGCAGATCGCCCAGTTGAGGCCCAGTGAAGCTCCGCTTCGTACCGATAGGGCAGAGTGCCCGGCCGAAATCCCGTGCACATTTCTTGCATGGCGGATTTCAACGCCCCATTATCATCCCATGCACAAATCTCTTGCATGGCGGATTTCAACGCCTCATTATCATTCCATGCACACATCTATTGCATGGCATCATGGCATCATCTCATGCACTCTCCGAGTTCCACCGGGCTCCATGCTCATAACACCACAACACTAAGGCACATTACTGCTTATATTATAAGTACCTTTTCAACTATTGCTTCCCATCGGTAACAGGTACTCACCTCGGTCACGCCCAATCTTTAACGCGGACTTGGGGGACTGGGCACCGGTAGGTTGGTAGCCCTGCGGGTCTGCGGGACAAGAGCAAGACAGATTTAAGTCCCCATTCAAGATTGCACTTGACCGGGAACTTGGGGGACTTGTTGACAGTAGCCGCAGAGAGGCTACAGCAGGCCCACAGACCCGCAGCAAGTACACCAGGGCCCGGCCCAAGGCTCGGGACCGGATCACCAGCACCCAGCCTCGGGGTCCAGCGCTCTATCCTGCCTCCAGAGACCCTGGGGTCGGGGGCGCCAGCCTGCCGAAGAGGGCACCAGAAGGTACAAGCAGAAGGGAACCAGTCCCACATCGAAGGGTAAGGCCAGCCCTTACCCCCAACCACCTATATAAGGGCCCCAACTACCCTCTTTATTAGGTAACTTATCTCTCTCCCTGCTTACATATGTGCATTGGTTATATATATTCCAACTATACTAACTTAGGCATCGGAGAGGAGAAGACCGACCCGCCCGGTATTCCCCTTAGTGAGCAGGATTGCAGGAGATCGAGTTGGATTCATCAAGTATCTACTAGACCCCCGGGTTTAGGCAGAAACAATCAGCATATTGTCTTTCAATATGAACCAACATGCAATCATTAAGAAACTCCTCTTCTATCTGGCTCCGAAGTCGATTTTTAATAATTCTTAAAGCTGAATATATTCGTTCTGTCGTTGCCGTAGAGACAGAAAGAGTTAATACCAGATAAAGCAATCTATGAATCAAGTGGTAGTCATCTGCTAATCTTGTTTCAACCAATTTCACACATAAATCTGAAAGACTAGAAATATTTTGAAGCTCAAAACGGCTACGAATTTCTTGACCATAAAAATTCAATTGCAAATTTAAAGCATGTAACTCAGCAGAGGTAAAATCTTGGGGATAGAACTTTTCAGCAAGACTGCAAATATCATCTTTCTTAAAAGACTTAAAGCCATCACGATAGTTGTTTTGATGATCATGATGAAGAATAGGACAAAATAAGCTGGGCTAATATAGGTGTTTGAGTGACCTAGGCTATTAAAAGTATATATAACCAAACAAAATACAAAAAGCTTCCCGGACTACAGCCCACCTAGCCCATAACAATCCTCCATCTCCAGGGACGGAGCCACGATATTGAAATATGTCGGGCTAAATTTATCATATGAGATGAAATTATTTAATTAATATATAAATATTGAAATTATGAATAACATTATTTATTAAAAATCTATCAAAAATGATACGAATGTTAAGTTCTTTTTTGGTTGAGAAACAAATAGTTAAGTATATATGGTATAATAAATGCATAATTATTGATAAAATTTTACCATTTTTAATGAAAAAACTGCTCTCCAATTGTGGAAACTAAGTTTATTGTTAATCATTTTTATAATCATGTAAATGTAGGCTGGGCTATCTAGTGAAACTTCATTCTCTAATCTCTACCATATTCTACACATGTATTAAAAATGTTGATTGATAAAAATTGCCCGGGCTACAGCCTTGGTAGCCCTTAGAGAAAGTCCGTCTCTGATAGGATAGCTCAAGTGGTAAAGAACATCATTACTTAGAAATAGACTATGAAGTCATGGGTTCGAGTCACGACAAGAGAATAGGTGTGAAACTCTTAAACTCTCTTAATATATATATATATATATATATATATATATATATATATATATATATATATATATATATATATATACACACACACGCACGTATTATTTAACGACAAACTTGAACACGTATAAATATCGTTGCTCGATTTTAACAGCATATTAGAGTTAGCACTGAACACGAAATGAGTATAGCTAAGCAAAATACCGACTATATAATATTGTTCTAAGTATCATTAATCATTAGTGATCGAGGTTCAGAGTTAGCAAAACAATTTGAGACATATGCTCCTACTACATCACTCGATATGATGAGACCGATTGCTAAGAAAACAAGAATATGATTACACCAAAATGCATTTTGTCATATATGCATGTCAGATGAGGTTAACATATATGAATCATCTTGACTTGGGAATGTTGCAGCAATCCAGTTAAGAATATTTGGAGGGGATTAAAGCAAACGCGCTTGCTAATCCTGTTTAAATTTGACAACTGTGTGATTATGGCATGGTGTAGCTGATCGTACGTGGCATTGTGGCTGCTAAACCAGACACTGAGACCCGACACAGGACGTCGAAGCTTGGAATATATTCTTGATCGAGAATTGGTCGATCGAATTAGCAAGTCGGTGAGTATATCATACTTTCTTAATATTGTAGCTACTCTCTTAACTATGCCGGGGTCTTATGTTCCTAGATGGGATGGCAAACGCGTACTAGGGCACCCAAATGTCAATCCTCAGTTTACTCGTGCTTGGCTATAAGGAGAATTGAAGAGGGGGATTGAGAAAGGACGTTGATGAGTATCGTGAGTTGTCAATATTCATTGTGTGAAATTGAGTACTTTGGTACCTATTTTCCATCTAATTTCGAGGGTCTTGTGCGAAAGCTAAACCAAAGTCTCGAGTCAAATTGTGTGATATAACAACTATTTCTAAGAACTTTCCAAACAAAGTTTTTATTATTATTATTATTAATTTTTTTGGGCGGTGTTATTAACACACTTAAAATCTTTATTCACACACTTCATGTATGTTTCTATCACTGTGTAATGTTATTAACACACCATCTTTCTCTATTCATACTTGAAGAACAAAATATTTAAAAGAGTGTGTAAATAGAAATTTTGGATGTGTTAAATAACTTCATTGATAATGAAAAGATTACAGTGATTCATGATACGATATACAGTGATAGGGTTTTGTAATTAATTATTCACCATATTCACCGAGAAACACGAACTGTATTTTCAGAAGAGCTGTGACCCTTAAGTGTATTCGGTCCTTGGCTAGAGATGTTAAGTTTCTTTTGCCTCAGTTTGAATATGCGATCGTTCGTCATGTTCACCGGAAAGTTCACTTTGTTGCATACTAGTTGGCTAATATCTAGTTCATGTGCCCATTTCCCTTGCTTACTGTGTTCCCAACACAATGTTACCTTTAGAGGTTCTGTTTTATAGTTTGTTTGAACTCGAAATTCAAATTCAAGGCTTTCAAGTTCCCACTACTAAAAGTATATTATCATATATTAGAAAATAAATTGGTAAGTTAGTAATAATCAAACAATGTACATCATGCTACCAAACTCCAACTAAAACCCTAAACCCAAGTACGTACTAGAGATTTAACTCTTCAAGAACAAGATAAGAAACAAAAAACAAAAATGTTCCTATTGCTAGAAGCTACTCAATTAAGCTAGGTAGCTGCCTGCAGCCTGCCTCATTCTTAGGATTCTCTGTTCGCTTTCCCCTAAAAAATGTATAAACATATAATACAACTCATTAAGCCGACACTAAGCATCTGGGTTAGAGTATTAGCGCTAAAAACTAGTCTCTCTGGGGCACCCTCCCAAAACCGAGTCGTGGAAGGACCTCCACCTTTACGAATATATAAGGGACTGTAGGGTTCCCCCTCCCTGGCACGGCCTTCCCCCCAAAATGGGCATAGACAAAACGACAAAACACCAGTAAGCTTGGCCCCTCGAAGAGGAGGACCTGTGTGCTCATTGAGGAGCACTCGACAAAATTAATTAGGGTTTCTGGGAACTTGGAAGAGAACGAAACGAAGGAGGAGGACACTGGAGGAGAAGGATATCGGGTCTCACTACCTTTCTGAGTTTCTTCAATAAATCCGTGGGCATTCCCTAATTAACTCTCACCAGCTACCCTCTTTTTCTATATATGGCAGATTGAATATATATGAATTAATATTTGTGGATTGGACCACCATTGCACTTGGTTCCACTAATTTTGTTTCGATTTTGCTACATTGTGCACCTCAATTCGAATATCTTTCTGCAATTATTTATGAACCAACTCATGTGTGGGTGTGATTGTTAGCGAAATCCTAATCCAAAACCCTTACCCTACTCAACCACCTCACTCCATTCCACTGCATGTCTCTTTCATCTATTAATCTATATATGTTGTGTGTGTGTATATATATATCTGATTTTATTATAGGATTATCCTAACGTGAATGTTGTATTACATATATAAAGATAGAATCATGTATAAAAAAAATAAAAATAAAAGGATAGAATCATGTAAACATACTGTATTAATCAAATTTTACTGATCGATTCAGGACTCCGAGTTACATCGAGTTGCATTTGACATGCATGAGAAGACTGCACTAGGGATACATGAATTTGTATTACGATAATTAAATTTAAAAAATCAGAGAATCGTAAAACATCACACACTCAACTATGAACGATTATCATTTCTTGATAGCCACTAAATTAGTCCATGTGTTGCTTATTCATATAAATTCTTTATATTCCCGCAACCCCCACTCCAACGATAGATCAATTGCTATGGTATAATTACACATCATAAATTCTCCCATCATATTTATTTGTTGCGATTAAATTAATTGATTTCAAAATAAGTACTACAGTACGTACGTAGTTAGTCACTTTTCTCATCAGTATCGGTTCCGCTCTCATAAAACTTATACACATACAAGAGTTTCCTATAATTTCTCATCATGCATCCAGTATGGGCAATACGTACGTATCATTCTGAACTTGTGGCTGTATATTGTTCATCACCTGCAAATAACAGGCATATTGTGAGTTCATACTACGTACTCCATGCACAGGGTTACTAGTGTGACTGAAGTACAGATGCATTCCATTATCATCACCCATTAAACTTAAATTCAGTATATTGTGACAATCAATAATATGTATACACCGAATAATTTGAACATATATACTGGTTAACGTTCAAAATGACTTGTGCAAGGCTAAACGAATACGTATATAATTAACTAACTTCAGATTAATAGAAAGGTGAAGAATAATTAACAAGCTTCAGATTCAACAACTTTAATTCAACAAATTTTATATAAGATCGACCTCGATTAAGTCTATCAATTCAGTTTGAAAAACATAGAAAAAAAAAAGAGGACTTTGAAGCCTGAGAACCACAAACGGAGTTAGGGTTTTGGAAAACCAGTTTTGTCGATCTGGAATTAGTTGGACGAAGTTGGGGTGGAAACATCACGTAGGGTTTTTGAGTATAATTAGACTGCACACGTTCGAGTGGTGTCTGTGAACATGATCAATACGTAGGTCCCAAATATTACAAGCCACACGAGAGGTTAGGCCGGGAGCTGGGCCCCGAGATATGATATCTGGGAAGCACACATCGGTGGCCTTGTCTCTGGTTCTCTCTGATAACCTATTTGATTGATTCGAATTGAGGAAGAAGAAGAAGAAGAAGTTAGACAGCAACTCAGTGGTTGTTGGAGGGAGCCACGTCTATGCAAATATGACCATTCGTGGTATTGGAATTGTTATCATAACAGTAGGTAGCTGCAGTGATCGATCTGCAGAGAATGGGACCCTAAGCAACCTGGGAAATTGAAACACCATAACTCATTGTTCATCATTTTGGTCCGGATTGCTTCTCTCTGTATTCTTGTCGAGCCACCAGAATGAAATTTCTGCGATCCCTCCCAAGTTGTTAGATCGTTAATTATTTGCATTACGTTATATATCTAGCTAATAGCTTTAAACTCAGATCGACTTTTCATATTTCAGAACATTATAAATAACTTCCTATATAATCTCACTCATTTTTTACATAAATTTAGAAGAAACCAAGATTAGTAACTACTAAATACTAAATTAGTTGATATTTTCATGAAATATTTGCCAAACCCGCGGTAGTTCTCTTTGTTGAAGTCTAGCATCCATGTTTAACTATCACGTACATTAATTATAACGTACGCATTCAATTCGATCGGATCAACTAGAACACTTCAGTTCATTAGTAACGATCGGAGATGGTTTAAAATTTAATCAATCATATTAGTACGTGATTAAGCAGATAACATGCAACTATTTGGAGCCTTGGAGGTACGTATACTAATTAATCTTCTTTAAGGAAATAGAACTTAAGGGCTAAAGGAATGCAAATCTTGAAGCGAAGTCCTACACTAATGAGGTTTCTGTCTTCATTAGGTATAAGCTTATACTACGTAGAAGTTTCGCAAAAGTACGTATGAGAGGAGAGAGTACGTAGAGAATACTTTATATATGATTATTCATCAAAACATATTCATTTTAAGTGTTTATCCGGGATTGTAAAAATGATTAGTTTGGAACTCTGATGGATCAAAAATTTGATTCCCTTATATAACTGAACAAAGTTAGAAGCAATTTTAACTAAATCTGGAAACTAAAGGCAGAGGGAAATTATTATATCAAACATCTTCTTATTCGTGCCTAGGCTAATGTAGGATTTGTTGGCAAAACAGACAAGCACTTTATTAATTTCGGATTTGTTTGGCACTTAGAATCTTTAAAAAGGCCGACATCCATCAGCTGGGGGCTGTGTGTTTTGTTAACAAATTGTTTAATTTGACATGCATGGGTTGAGGGCCTTGGAAATCTTAACACAGGCTTTCTTACAAGGTGGACTTCATATCCATTTGAATGCCCTACTTGTGGGTTCGTTTTGCATTGGCCAACATGTCCATCATTCTGAGATCAATGACTCCCCAGAAAGGCAGAAATTACAGTGCTTACTGCAATAGAATCGGTGAATGAAGCCACTTTGTTGGAAGCTATGCTGGCTATCATCTCTTCAAAATGAAAGGATTGAAGAATGTGCATCTTCTAAACAACAGTAACAAATTAAGTACTTTCGAGGCTGTTCTTTTTTCCAGTTAGTAACATCGATCTTACATCTGCATTTGGTTTCATTGATTTAAGAACAGTTGTATATCAAGAAAATGCAAAAGCTCAGTTAAAGCTACCTATAAATCATGCAACTTAAACAATAAGGAATTATTGTAACTTTTGTGTGGGCAAGATTATGTATACACATCCAATCTTTTCTCTACAAAAGCATCAACTAGCTATTCTTTTGTCACCCACAGATTCGGTATCCTCCATGGTTTCACATGAACATATGTAAATTAGTTTGCCAATCACGCATGCATATACCAATATAATCAGTCCAGATTACAACATTTCGTCACGAATGACTTCAAAAAACCCTAACATTGAGACCCAAATAATTTCTTCAGCATTCATAATTGTTATACATTTGATTCGATTCTCATTATAATCACTATTAGTTTTATACAAGTGTGATTCTGGTTTGATACAAACCGCGTAAATTAGAAGAATGATGATGATGATAATGAAGAAGAAGCAGCCTGGTGCGACTTGGTCTACAGGTCTGTATTTCTAAACCTATGAAATATATTCTGCACAGAGCTTGTACTAAACAGCCCCCACTATGGTATCCACTGTCCCAAGTTCTACCAACACATGGAATAATATTATTGCGATGGAATAATATTATTGCGATGGAATAATAATACCATTGTGGAGAAGATTCTCATACACTTCTTCGTAGGACCATCTAAATAAACTTAGATCGAGCAGTGAGCTAGAGTACTTTGACCAATTTAATTATTACCTAATGCGCAGGATTAATATTACTAAAGAAGATGCATATGCTTTGCTTTACAAAAGTATCAAAACGGATCAACTTTGGATTCGGCTTGTTATTCTGCCAAGTACCTACTATTGGAACTACACCAGATCCGAAACTCAAATCTCGAAATTTGAGATTCAGTAGTTAAATTCTTGCTAATTTTATGTTTTTTGTTAACGGAATGATCAACAAAAAAATTATATCATAACGCTTCATTTCTTTGGCCACTAATAATACATTAAGATTTGTTGGTAAAATTGAATGTTCTACACCTAGTCTCTTATTAACTCGACTATTGTGGTAGTTATTTTCAGAGTATGTAGTAGTGACTTATTAATGCATACCGATAGAAATTTGATATATTAAATGAATTTCTGAGAGTGTTATTTTAATCACATTCGGACTTTTTTTTTTTGAATCGGAAGTCAAGAATGTATTATAAAAAACTCAGTAGACGGTACAAGAAAAACACACCCGGAATGGCTGACAATAAGAGTTACCCCTTATGACTATCAAATACCTAGCTGCACCTATATCTCTAACAACCAAAAGTACATCCATCTTCGAAAAACCGTTTGTAGCACCTTTATTTCACCAAACTCGTTCCACTTAGAAGTGTAGAATAAAATTGTTCACCCAAATGGAGAGTCTATCCTTCATATTTGAACAAACTGAAAGTCGGTTCATTTTAGGGGTGGTTTGGACGTAAAATTAAACTAAAACAGAGTTAAAACTAAACAATAGAAGAAAAAAAGAAAAAGAAAAAAGAAAAAAAGCGTATTTGGTGTTGAATGGGGGTTGGGAATAGATTATGGTAGGTGCATATATGTTACCAGAAATTTAAATAGTACCAAGTCATTATGGTTTTGTAGTTCTTGCTACATATATACCTTAGCAGCATCATCGATCAGGACCACCAAAAACCCTTGCGTTTCCATTATTAGGTTAGGTCGATGGATCAAGCCCCTAAAATACATGAGATTGCCAAAAGAAAGCTAGAAAGCAGTCACTTTCTTTCACTGGATATGAGGACATGTTTGGAGTTTCAAAGCAAAACAAGGAAACTGGTTTCTCTTGTATTCTCTGGAAAAAAGGTTCAAAGGGATCGAGCGAGTAGTTCGTGGCCACAAGGGAGCCTCATCTTCTCAGATAGACAATGCAAGCAATAATATCATGATAATTACGATTGATAAGACTAGTAGGTGGAATAGAAAGAAACAACCCAGGATGGGGTTGGGAGGGACGTTGACAGGGCAAGGGCACAGCTAGGGTTAGGGATGTTTCCCTCTCTTGGGGATGTGACCTGTCTCTAAGTCATCACCATGCCCCAAAAAGCTTTTAGGATATCAGTGATGTTGAACAATGGCTAGCGATTGATGCGAATGTGTCCTACAGGTTACAGGCCTACACCTGCTGTACTAATTTGACATTCATGCAGAATCACATATATATTCACGTACATATAATCTGGATAATAACCCGGAGCTAGACAATTTTGTAGAATGCCAAAAAACAAAGAACCTGAAAATGGGTGATTCTATCCCTGTACTTGATTGTACAAGAGCTACTATTAATATTTAAACGAGCCATGAATTGTGGTTTTACTATGTGTAAATACTGATGTGCCTTGCAAGTCCCTTTGTTAGAAAAGACTAGACTTTTTTTTTTTTTTTTTTAATAAAAAAAAAAACTAGGTATTGATATTATTAGATCAATATTCAAAACAGCTATATCCTGGTCTTTTTACACTGTCAAAACAGCTAGCATTTGACATGCACGGTGAACACTTGATCAATGGTTTTTCTTCTTCTTCTGCAGACTTGTAGTGTACGTTAACCATAATGCACAAACAGGTAGACACCAGGTATTTAAGCTAGCCAAATTGCACAAAAACTTAGACATCATCAAGTCTATACAAATTTCGTGCCTCTATCCTGGCCTTTTGTTACATAGTTTCATGCCGAGGATCGGAGGAGACTGGAAGTTATATTCCAGGGGTCAACAAAATATTATTACTACTAATATATTAATTGTTCAAAATTGACCAAGTCATGTGCTTCTATGGTAGCTAATTAAATTCGGAATGAGCATGAGTAATATAGCATGAATTATTCGTTCATGTGCGATTATGCACATTTGGAAGGTTCCCGGCAAGAATAGTAATTAAACTGTTTTTCTATGGTCGACACAACTGGAAAAGGCTCGATCGGTCGTGTGGTCTATGCCTATCTCAACGCCCACAAGTTCAAACTAAAAACATGGGAGTTTGAAAGGAAATGGCCTATTGAGAATGTAACGTTACACATAGGTCGAGTGAAATTATATACAGTGTGTTAATACATGACATGCATAAACTTTATATATAGTTTTACGGACATAATACAAGTAGTGATGTTACTATGATACTATATATGAAAATAAAAAAAATGAGATGTATATTACCATCGAAAGCATGTTATAATTAGGCTAGTTTCATAGTCTAGCTAGCTAGTTGTGCAGATATATAATGGGATTTCGACCAAACTTTTTCTTTTTTGTTTCTTGGTCGGCTGAGCATATTTGAATGAAGACGAGATTCATGATCGATATAACATATATGGTACTCAGATGAAACTTGTAGCCATATATGTTCCAACATGAACCCAGATTTGAGACACTCCCTTTAATTTTCTCTTTTTTTTCGACCTAAATTTCCTAACTTGAAAATACCAATCGAAGTAGCTAGATGAGCTTAACAACTCCACACGTAGTGGGATGGCATGTGCACTCACATGATGGATGGATCAAACTGTGATATCTAGTGAAGGAAAATATCCACAATTTCTAGCAAGGGCAATGGAAATTAAAGAGGCAAAATATCGATATTGGCTCTGATTAATGTGGCACACAATTCCTGATCGAGCAAAAGATCCCGACGTCGATCATAGTGTCATACCAGAGATGAATTAGCTCTATTAGGGCCGGTTACATATATACTTGAGAGTCATAATCATAATAAGTTATCTTTCTTGGGGTTGAACAGGAATTAGAGATCGATCGAATCATTCACTTGTCTTAGCTTTACCTCACCTTTTGATCACTATCAATTTTCTTTTTGAGCGAAATTTATTGAAAGAAAAAAGTGTTACAAATAGAGCCGATAAAAGACAAAACACAGTTAACCTCCTAACAATTGAAACTGTTAACAAAATCGAATATTAGAAAGTCCTAAGCAATTTTTATTACAATTAAAGATTCGCTAAAAATTATGGAACTGAATCCCGCCAAATAAACTCATCTTACAAAGCATTGAAATTAGTAAACTCATCTTGATTGTCTTCACGAAAAATATAGCAGTTATTTCATTCCACACGAAGGCATGAGATCACCTATCAAACGTTCATTTGATATAACAAGTAAAACTACATGCATTTTATCTAATGATTTAGCAATATAACACAAAACTAATAAGTTAAAACTATATGCATAAGAAGATAGAAAAGATGAAAACTATATGTGAAGGTTGACTACTAGAAGAAACAAACAGCTAGCTCTATCAAGGACAGAAACTGAGAAGTGTGAGATAGAGCCCATATTTATTAGCCACTAGGTACCTTCACACAAAACCTAATCCCGTCGGCAAATGATTGAGCCATCAAACTAAGTCCGGTACTATTTCCATATCAACAGGTCAGATCAAACAGCTCCCATTCCCCCACGTGTCAGATCGGATGATCAGAAACTTCATAACACATACACATGCAGACACAGACACAAACGTCCCACGCAGTGTTATATTATTGTTGTGGGGGGTCTCTCTCCCTCTCTATCTATCTCTCTCACATCGCTCATATCAACATTATTAACAGAAGGAGACACAGGAAGCAGAAGAAAGAAGCAGAAGCGAAAGCAGCTCTACATCTCCAGAAATATAAGTCCAAGCATACAAACAGTCACAGACTTTTTTATCAGAGCACTTATCTTCTAGCGTGGGTGGTCGTGGCTCAGTTTAGTTTCGATGGAAGTTGTTAGCCGGAAGATGACTCTGAATTTCAAAGAGACCGAGCTGTGCCTTGGCTTGCCGGGCGGGGCTGCTGTGACCGAGCCGGAGATCTGTACCCCTAAGGCAACCGGAAAGAGAGGTTTCTCTGAGACCGTTGATCTCAAACTCAACCTTCAAGCCAACGAAGGTTTGATGAATATTGAGAATGTCAAGAATGTTTCTTCCAAGGAGAAGAACGTTCCTTGCATTAAAGATCCAGCCAAACCACCAGCCAAGTAAGTCTAGTGATTTGTTTCTTCCATACCGACGTCGTATAAAACCTTTTTATTACTTCAGCTTCTCCCATATGCCGATTATATCATTACAAAGAGGTTATATACTACCGTTGTGTGCGAGAAATTCCCTTTTCAGTACAAAGAAATCATTTCTTTCATATCTAACTCTGGTTTCATTACCACTAGGGCTTACAACAGTCATACTAATCTCTGTAAACTTGTTATTGATGTATTTTGCGTTGATTCTTCTTCAGGGCACAAGTTGTGGGTTGGCCACCAGTTCGCAACTACAGAAAGAACGTTATGGCGCAGAAAAGCACCGGCGAGGAGCATAGCACCGCAACTGAGAATTCGAAGGCTGCATTCGTGAAGGTTTGCATGGATGGTGCACCCTATCTTCGCAAAGTGGATTTGAAGATGTACAAGAGCTACAAGGAGCTCTCTGATGCCTTGTCCAAGATGTTCAGCTCCTTCACCATGGGTATGTTCAGTAATATTCTTAATCTTTAGCTCAATTTAGAAACACTGACTTGAATTAGATCTTGACTGGACATGGTTTTGATTCCAAAATTAGCGCACATGATGAGATCATTGTTGTTTAGTTAATTGTTATTTGTAAATCCAATATTCTATTTCTGAGTCTTTTAATGATTAATCATGGTTTTTAATTGAAGGTTACTATGGGGCCCAAGGAATGATAGACTTCATGAATGAAAGCAAGTTAATGGATCTTCTGAACAGTACTGAGTATGTGCCTACCTATGAAGATAAGGATGGAGACTGGATGCTTGTGGGTGATGTTCCATGGGAGTAAGTTCTTCAATCTCCATTTCTCTCTATATATACCTCTCTTTAAACCCTAAACTCGATCAGTACCACTTCATTACTTTGTTACTAAATTTTGGTTTAATTTGTATGCAGGATGTTTGTTGATTCATGCAAGCGCTTGCGAATAATGAAAGGATCAGAAGCAATTGGACTTGGTGTGTTTAGGCTAATTAGTGAATTTTTCTCTAAAATAGAACAATATTTGGTGCAAAAAATGCATTTCTGAACTTCTTCATTCTTCCAGAGAAGTGCAATGATATTTTCCCATGCATATGTTATTTTCACTCACCCTTTTCTGAAAGAGAAAAAATAATAGTAATAGTTTTGCAGAAATGATTACCCCTAGGGTTTGAAGAATTGCTGGTTAGTTTTTTCTGTCCACTGTTTAGTAGAATAATCAATTCTAATTCTGTTTAAATTACTTGCGCGCAGCTCCAAAAGCGATGGAGAAATGCAAGAACAGAAGCTGATCGATGAAGCTGAATCGACCAGCATTTGATTCAGTGCATGTTCTACGGATCGAACAGCCTGGTGTTCTTTGGAAGTGTTCTGTATTTTATGTGATGATGATGGTATATAGATAGTAATTAAAGATTGCTGAATATCTGTAATCGACAAGAAGCAATAAACTTAACCTAGTGTCTCTCCCTTGTTTATCGCCAATGGCTTTCTTTATAATTCCCCCATTATTTTTTGTTGTTGGCCTTGTTTTCATATATAGTTGTTGTGTGTTTTATTCCTTCCAATTCAATGCTACTTTTTTTTTTTTTTTTTTTTTCCGCAAAAGGATTCTTCATTTCATATGAATCAATTTCCTTTTATGCAATGTACTCATTGATTAATTTCATTGTATAATTTTATAATATTTTTTACTATGAGGTGGTACTAACAAGTTCATGAAGGCAAATGAGGGGAGGGAACAAGGGCATGTGAATGGTGATGGGGCACCAATAATTTATCTTCCATTCCCATATATATATATATATATATATATATATATATATGAAGATCAGAAGATGGCAATGAACTTTATAATGTGATATGGTTGTTATGAATATGGGAATAGTTGCTTTAAATTTGCTTGAGGATCCTCTTAATTTGATTATACATTAGTTATTAAATGATTGAAATTTATAGGATCACTAACATATGATTTAATTAGGCCGATAAAATCTTTATCTAGATAGCAAATCCCCCTTCCTCTCTCTTCCTGTCTCTCATGCATATGGATTTCCTGGATCTGACGCATTGCTTGGCAGCTCCATGTTTCTTCTTTCATGTAGGATCAATTATTTTTGGCAAGTTGGGTAGTTTTTAAGTTAGCCAGAACCAAATGATCGAGCAAGGCAACATAACAATTCTTAAAGTTGATGGGTTTGGATTCACAACTATAGAACACTAAACGCTGCGATTTCGCATCGCAAAAGCGATTTTCATTCGAAAACTAATAATATTTCAGCACCGGCCAAAATTCAGAAAGTTATGAAATTGGAATAAGTAGCTTATGCACATGATGTATATAGAGCAGCCTCTTTCAGTATCCTATATAATATGTAAAAATATATGTTTTCATTGTCGAACTAGGGTTTTGTCGACAACTCTAGTCCCTTTCTTGCATCTTAATTTAGTGGTTCTAGCCTCTAGGGCGGAGCTAATCTCCCTATCCTCTCCTCTCCTCTCCTTTAGGATCTCTCTGGTTTGGTGATGCAATGCAAGTTATTATTTGGTCATTCGAAACTTGTTTGGCGGCATTTACTCCTTTCAAGTCTCTTTTGTGCTTTCATCGATTTTTCTTCTTCTTTAGCCTTTAGGGATGACTGATCTGAGGGAGAGGTGGATCGTCTTGAATAGTACTTGAAGCAGCGATGGCTGGTTTTGTTGTTTGGTAGCTGAAGTTGCAGGTCAGGGATGAAGTAAGCTTGTTGTTAGTGTAGCCTCTTTGATGTTCAGTTCATATCAAAGATGATGGAGTAGTTCGTCCACATCCACTCTTAGTGATATCGGTGGCTCGGTGCTATTACGAGGCAGATTGTGGCTTTTATAGATCCGAGTGATGGTTCTTAGATCGAGGTCCTAATTGCGACTAAAATGGCTGTTTTGTTGCCTCAACTAGTCACAATCTTCAGCTACCACACATCAATTCTCATCCTTAAAGGAACAATTGACTTTGAACTTAAGATACTGGTATCCTTGCCCAAGGAGGACTAAGCATTGTTTTGCTTGGTTGCCATCACTGTAATCGGAGCTGTCTCATGTTTTATGATTGGGTATAAGCAAGGTATTAAATATCGACGATTACGGAAATATCGATGGTTTGAAAAAAAGAAATTTCGATGAAAATTTCGAGAAAATATCGAATATCGATGGAAATTTTACCAAAAATTTATGTAAAAATTGTATATTTAGATAAAAATAGACTAAAAATAAAATATCGGAAAGATATGAGTTTTAATATCGATGTTTGAAAAAAACGGAAATTTCGAGGAAATATCGAGGTTATCGAGGATATTTTAGTCCTTGGGTATAAGGTGTGCAAAGGTCAGGAGAATAACACCCATGTATGGGTGAGAATTGTGGCGCAGAGGGATCAAGGTAACTGCAAATTTTGACATAGGTGCACCTGACCTTCATTGACCGCTGCTCCAAAGAAAATAGACAAATCAAATGATACTAATGAGCTACAATCATACTCACCATAGACTTGAAAGACAATTATAACACGTTTAGATTGGATTTAAAGCTAAAACACTTTCAACTTACATTATCTTCATCAATAAACTATATACATATTCAGAAGTAGCACCTGCATTAGTGACTGAACTACAAATATACTGACAGTAGACTGCAGAAGGTATACTGGAACAACGGTTTCCTTGGGTAAGATGCACAAGACAAAAAAATCTCTCTTCTCTACAAATTCAACAATCTCAGTTCAACCTAAAAAACGGCAGATCATTCTTAAATATCCATACTAAACTAACGATTCAATGAAGAATGTAAATTATACAACACAATATTCTCATAAAAGGAAATATATATAATTTTAATTCTTAGGATGAAACTAAAGACCGTTCACAATATTTGACTACTGCTATAGTTAAGTATCCTTAAGAGCGTTTTGACATTTACCACTCTTGAAAGGTGGAGACAAAATCAAATCTTGATTTTTGTTCAAAGCCATTGGTTTATGTTTCAGTTGTTTTCCTCTCTTAAAAGGGTTACAGGTTCACGATTCTCAACACAGACAATCTATCCTTGTCAAATCACTTAAACCGGTGCTAAAATTACAAATGACAGTACTGATTCTATAGTCATCCTAAGCTAATAGTGCTGCAGTTGTATAAGGTTTTCAAGGCTAAATGTGAGGTAATTTCAGTTAATCACAGAAATCAAGCTACTGTCATTAAAACGTGTAGAATATCACATCCAGAGACAAGTTTCATTAATTATATACTCATGCTCTAATTCCTTAGGCCATAAATATCCCAAGATCTAAACAGACAGACAATTTATATCTGAAGGAAGTTTCTCTGTTGCCATAGATTTTTCTTTTTCGTTCCTATGTGGCAACTCTCATATTTTTTTCTTTCTAGTAGCTGAAATAAGAAATCAATGTCTTAAGAATGTCTATAATCTTGATCTTCCTAAGTAACAACACACCCTAAAAAGAATTAGAATAGTGCTACTAAAAATTTAATCCAGTATATAATCAAAACTTGAAAATCCTTAAACGAAAGACTGAGGATAAAAAAGTAGCGTCACCTTCTCTGTTCATTTTATTTGATTTTCAGGCTGTGAAAAGAAATCTTTGGCGTTACGTGCTACCTCTGCTTCAACCACTGCTTCCAACACAATGTCTGATCCTTCAACATTTTCTGTCATTAAAACAATTGGTTATTTATATGAACACATCTATCAAGAAGAAACTGCATCCTCTTACACAACGTTAATCATATAGTGAAGCAAGTGTGTACAATTGTGTCAGAACAAAGGTTTACAGAAATAAGTGGATTTGTAAGATTGTGCATACTAAATTATCAAGGAGAAAGTTTTCCAGGAGTGTTAGGACAACAGATAGCCAATCAAGTGAGGACTCACAAACACAAATACAGCCATCGTGCATGGGAAGTTAATTCCATAAGGGAGAGTAACCCACAACAAGCCATGAACAAGAGTAACAGCTTTCTTGGTCAACCATTAAAAGGCATAGATATGCCTTATTTCCAGACACACATAGAAACTTACATAGCTGATGATAATGTGGAAATATAGCAATTAAATTAATGATGTCACATAAAACGCTTTAAAAAACTGTTGTTCTTTTAGTTCCTGATTGCTGTTTGCAGTGTCCTCAAATTGAAACAAAAAGTATATGATAACATCAATTTATATGAGATAGTTTCAATGACTATTACCCTTGCGTTTTGGTAGCATTCCAGCGCTTTCAGCTGAAATTGGGAGAACCGTGAAAAGGCCACTCTCATCAATAAGGCTTTCTTTCTCTTCACTACTTTTCAAAGAGCCGGTTTTCACAGCAGCAGATTCAGCCAATTTAGAATATGCAGTGGCCTGTGTATGCATATTAAGTGATTCCGAGGTCCTGAAGTTAACATTATCCTGAGATAGATTTTTTAACGAATTCAATACAATGAAAAGTCAGATATCACATATGAAAAATCATTTAGAAAAGAAAGAATCTAGCAGTGAACCTGCAAATTAATTGATTCTGAGGTTCTGATGTTGACGTTATCCTGCGATAGATATTGAAACAAATTCAATAGAATGCAAAGTCGGATATCATACATGAAAAATCACCAAAAAGAAGAAGAAAGAATCTAGCACTAAACCTTGATAACACCAGCTGTTGACTTCACTTCCTCTTTAGGATTCTCAGTTGAACTATTAGCCCCTAGGAAGAAAACATATAAACAGGTAAATCATGAAGGACACAAAAACATGAATACATAGCACAGCTGCTAAGAACACTACCATTATGTGGAGTGACAAGTTGTCCACCATTATCCATCAGCTTTCTAGTCATAGGACCGGGATTCATAAGCGATAGACTCCGCACTTCATAACGAATCGAATCCAGCTGTGAGAGAGCATCTTGCAGTTCCTTCTGAACCTAAAAGCTCAGACACAACAAGGAAAGGCACCCTTAAAAATAAATTAACTAACTAATTGACCACATTGTCATAGCTCCATATCTCAAAATACAACTAGACTCGAAATAAGTACCTGGCGAGCTTGAGATTGCTGCATGACATTGTCGAATTGACCCCGAGCCAGCTGGACATACCCGATTGACCGACCCGTTAAGCGCCCCGCCATTCTTGCAATCCTAGGCAAATCCTTAGGTCCTAATCAAAAAAATAATCAAATCAAATTTTCAATTTCATATTTGGATTCCAATCCACAATCTCATAGCTCATTTAACTCAATGTTGAAAATAGACCAATTCGAGAGAGAGAGAGAGAGTTACCGACTAGAGCGGCGGTGGCGCCGATCAAGAGGAAGAGCTCGCCGTATGAAATACCAAACATTTTGCTACCTAGCACCAAAAAACGATGTCGTTTCGAAGACTCGAGTTTTTTTTTTTTTTTTTTTTTTTCCAGCTTCGGGAACAAGATGAAAGAAGCGGTGCGTCTCGAGCTTCTTGGGTGTTATATAAGAGGAGGCTGCACCAAAACGACGCCGTTTTCGGAGGGTCTACTTCCCAAATTTAAACGAACTCAGCTTTCTCAGTCAACCCATTTTAGAGCTTTTAGGTTTCTTTCTGCTCCCAATTGCTCTCTTTCCTTCTTATCTCAATCCGATTACGAAGCAAAGGTTTGTGCTTTCTCTTCGTTTTTCTATTTCAACTTATCGTTATTTCTGATTTCATCTTTTGTAGAATTTTTGTTTTGTATAATTTTCATGAATAAATCATCTATGATTTCTGCTATCTTGATATACACATCTGGATTTGGAATTTGATAGCTGTTGAATTTACGGTTACTAGTTGAATTAGGTTTTCTGTTCATGTATTTTGATTCGAGGATAGAAGCATAGTGATTATTTGATCTCATAATTCATAAAATTAAACTAATTCTAGGTCCAGTTAATCTTGTTGCTGCTGTGGTAGAAGGAATCACTTGTGGTGAAAGCTGCTTGATCATGGATAATCTGATGGGAAATTGTAGTTTGGACGGCTCGAACTCGATGTATGCTCAGGTACAAATACGAGCTACATTCTATCCGAAGTTTGAAAATGAGAAGTCGGATCAGGAGATTAGGACTAGGATGATAGAGATGGTGTCGAGAGGTATGGCTACATTGGAGGTTTCGCTTAAGCACTCGGGGTCGCTTTTTATGTATGCCGGTAGTGAGGGTGGGGCATATGCGAAGAACAGCTTTGGGAATATATATACAGCTGTGGGTGTGTTTGTTTTGGGAAGGGTGTTTCGTGAGGCGTGGGGGTCTGAAGCGGAGAAAGTGCAGGCGGAGTTTAATGGTTTTCTGGAGAGGAATCGTATGTGCATATCGATGGAACTTGTGACTGCTGTTTTAGGAGACCATGGGCAGCGTCCGAAAGAAGATTTTGTTGTGGTCACGGCCGTCACGGAGTTGGGGAATGGAAAGCCGAAGTTTTACTCAACTCCTGAGATTATTGCGTTCTGTCGGAATTGGCGCCTGCCAACAAATCATGTATGGCTGTTCTCGACAAGGAAAGCAGTGACATCATTTTTTGCTGCATTTGATGCGCTGTCTGAAGAAGGAACAGCTACAACTGTATGCAGAGCTCTTGATGAAGTTGCAGATATTTCTATACCAGGTTCAAAAGATCACGTCAAGGAGCAGGGCGAAATCTTAGAGGGTATTGTTGCTCGTATTGTAACCCATGAGAGCTCAAAGCATATGGAGAAAGTCTTAAAAGATTTTCCCCCTCCACCAATGGAAGGAGCTGGACTTGATTTGGGACCAAGCCTAAGGGATATCTGCACTGCAAATAGATCTGATGAAACTCAGCAAATAAAAGCACTTCTTAAGGGTGTTGGCCCCTCTTTTTGTCCAGATCATTCGGACTGGCTTGGGACTGGAGCCGGTGATGCACATTCTAGAAATGCAGATCAATTAGTTGTATCAAAATTTCTACAATCTCATCCTGCTGATTTTTCTACCGCCAAATTGCAGGAAGTGGTTCGTTTGATGAAAGAAAAGCGCTTACCCACTGCCTTTAAATGCTACCAGAACTACCACAAGCAATATTCTATGTCCAGTGACAATTCTTTCTATAAAATGGTCATTCATGTCCGTAGTGACTCTGCATTTCAGCGTTATCAGAAAGAGATGAAAAAGAAGCCAGGATTGTGGCCTTTATATCGAGGGTTTTTTGTCGACATTAATTTGTTCAAGGCAAACAAGGAGAGAGCTGCTGAGATTGCAAAGAAAAAAAGCATTGTTGTGGACAATGATGGTGGCTGTAGTATATCTGGAAGACATGGATTGGCGGAAGAAGATGCAAACTTAATGATCAAATTGAAATTTCTTACATATAAGCTGCGAACGTTTTTGATCCGCAATGGTTTAACAATTCTATTTAAACAAGGTGCAGCTGCTTACAAAGCCTATTACTTGAGGCAAATGAAAATATGGGGAACTTCAGCAGGAAAGCAGAAGGAACTCAGCAAGATGCTTGATGAATGGGCTGTGTACATAAAAAGGAAATGTGGAACCAAACAATTGTCGTCATCTGTGTACCTCAGCGAGGCTGAGCCTTTCCTTGAACAGTACGCAAAATGCAGCCCACATAATCAGGCTCTTATAGGATCTGCTGGAAACTTAGTTATGGCTGAAAACTTCTTGGCCATAGTTGAGGGAGGAAGAGATGAAGAGGGCGATCTCGAGAAGGAATCTGTGCCATCAAGCCCCACTTCCTCAGTTGCAGACACCACTCCAAAGGCTGAGGGTCTGATTGTATTCTTTCCTGGACTACCTGGTTCTGCCAAGTCAGCACTATGCAAGGAACTACTCAATGCCCCTGGAGTATTTGGGGATGATCGGCCAGTTAAAAGTCTAATGGGTGATCTTGTTAAAGGAAGATATTGGCAGAAGGTCGCTGATGAGCGCCGGAAAAAACCATATTCTATAATGCTCGCAGACAAGAATGCACCAAATGTAGAAGTGTGGAGACAGATTGACGACATGTGCCACAGAACTAGGGCCTCTGCTGTACCAGTTGTCCCTGATTCTGAAGGAACTGAATCAAATCCGTTTTCTCTCGATGCATTAGCGGTTTTCATGTTTCGTGTGCTTCAACGTGCTAATCATCCGGGAAACCTTGACAAGAATTCTCCCAATGCTGGCTATGTTCTGCTAATGTTCTATCACCTTTATGAGGGCAAGACTCGCAGAGAATTTGACTGTGAACTAGTTGAGCGTTTTGGTTCACTTGTCAAAATACCACTGCTGTCCTCTCCGAGGAATCCATTACCTGATCTTGTGAAATCTACTCTTGAGGATGGATTAAATTTATATAATCTTCACACTGACAGACATGGAAGATTGGAATCTACCAAGGGAGCCTACACAAAGGAGTGGGCTAAATGGGAGAAACGGTTGCGAGATGTTTTGTTTGGCAATGCACAATATCTTAATTCTATACAGGTTTCCTTTGAGTCTGCTGTCAAGGAAGTGTCAGAACAGCTAAGAAAGATTGCAAAAGGTGAGAATAAGACTCCAGAGTATAGGACTCCAGATTCTGGGAAGAGGAAGGTGTCGGCCATTACATTTGCTGCCATTGCCCTGCCTGTTACCGATATAAAACGTTTACTTGATAATATGGCTGGGAAACATAGTAAAGCTGAAGCTTTCCTTAAAGACAATAATTTGGAGAACAGCATTAATAAAGCTCATGTTACTCTTGCGCACAAGAGAAGTCATGGTGTTACTGCGGTTGCTAATTATGGGACCTTCCTACACAAACAGGTCCCTGTGGATATAACTGCGCTGCTCTTCACGGATAAAATGGCTGCATTTGAAGCCTTCCCTGGCTCTGTTGAAGGTGAACGAGTCATCCCAAAAAATGAGTGGCCTCATGTTACCTTATGGACTGCAGAGGGTGTTGGAGGCAAGGAGGCCAACTTGTTATGCAATTTGCATTTAGAGGGCAAGGCTACTCGTATTATGATTGACCCACCTGCCACCATTCTTGGGACACTGGAGTTTTACTGATTTTTCCTTTGTTTTGGCTCAATTGGCAGAGTAGGTTGACTTTGACATAAAGGTGGAAAATATTTCATTTGATCATAGGATGAGAAAAGTGCTCAACCGCCAAGAAAGAGTTTGAGAGTTTGTAGCTGCTGAACCTGGAAGCCCCAGAAACTGATTTGCGGCACTTGATGGCTAACAGAGTTCCTGCACCGGTCCATGTGTTACCCAGATAATGTACAAAGCCTAGCAGTACAAGAGAGGGTGAAAGCGCACACTATATATGTAGCTCTTTTGATCATTTATCTTGTGTAGACATAGCTTTTGTTAGAATTGGTGTATACTTTCTTATTTCATTCACATATCTGAGATCAAGTGCCTTCTTCAGCGCTGAGTGTATTTACACATTGTTTTTCCCTCCAGCTAATTCATCTTCTTCAGTTGTTTTTCGGATTTTCCTTATAATCCAGACAATTTTCATTCTTTATTTGCCAACCAATTGTTTTGTTTCTTTACTTTCTTATGGTAGTTGTATAGCTATTTTCTGATAGTCCCACATCAGTAACACACAAGGTTTTTCATGATCATATTTCTGGTCTATCTAAGAAGGAGAAATAAGAAAAGCTGGTGGACCATTTATCCCATGCCTGATGCTTCTTCTTCCTTGGTCTGTAAAAGTGGATTATGTGCTAACTCAAAAACAAGACAACCATAAAACAACACTACTACAGTTTAGGATAAGCTACAATACACCAAAAAAGAAGCGAATGGGTTAGGCTATAATCTATCAAATCATTCTTGTAACATTATCAGAAAGCTGGGTTAGCTGGCCTTAATTGTCCTGTTCGCAACACATTAATCAGAGAAGAAACTAAAGAACGACAAGATTAGACTATAAGCTAACACCGATTTGATTTGCTCCAAACAATGCTTTGATGCTATGTGCATAGAAAAGAGGGGAATATATTAGGCAACCGACTAAAGCCAGCGTTTGTTTCCTTGGTTTTTGTCATGGTGGAACCTTTCATCCCTTTTTCATTCTCTCACTTTATCTCTTACAAGTTACAAACCCCACATTTTCTGTTGAAAGTTTTGATTCGCATATGGTTCCTGCATCAGCATATTTCAACCATGGTCCACCAACCACCCTGAGACTCCTCCCTCCTTTTTCTTGCGTATCAAGTCCCCATTCCCCTAATTAAACCCTACACCAAAATCCCCTAATCCAATGAAGCCAACACACAGACACTGAATCATTTTGTTCCTTTAGTGTCATTGTAGATTAAGAGGAGGGAGATGTGATTCAATTCTAGGGTAGGGTTTTCCGTGGTTGTCGGTAATGGTCAGAGATGAGTCGAGAGGGAGGTGAGGCGGTGAAGAAGAAGTCGTCGAGGAGCTGGGTTTTGCTGGACGCGACGGGACAGGCGACGCTGTTGGATGTGGACAAGTATGCGATCATGCATAGGGTCCACATTCACGCTAGGGATCTCCGCATTGTTGATCCTCTGCTCTCTTATCCTTCGGCTATTCTCGGCCGTGATAGGGCGCTTGTTCTTAATTTGGAGGTATTGATTTACTCTGCTTTTGGGTGGATTTTGTGCTGTGGAGTTTGAATGGTTTTGGTCTTTGTTTTGTTTTGCAGCATATTAAAGCCATCATTACTGCTGAAGAGGTTAGTGTTTTTTATTTCTGGATTGAATTAGGCCTTGTATTTGTAAATTTACTGCATAAACATGTGTCTAATTACATTTCTCTGGGAATTTACTGAGGTGAATTGAAAAAGAATTGAAAGTGTGTTTTTTCTATACCGTGGTGTTGTAGAGGGAACAAAAAATGTGGGGTGGTTTTTGAGTTTTGGTGAGATGGGGCGATTTTGGAGATGATTCAGGAGAGGAAGTAGTAGCTTGTGTTTGTTAATTTACTGCATAAACATGGGTTTACTTACATTTTTAGGGGAATGTAGTGAGGTGAAAAATTGCTTAGATGGTCGAAGAGGAATTAAAAGTGTGTTTTCTGTAAAGTCAAATGTATTGATCTGGAGAGAACAGAAGATGGGGTGTGCTTTTAACTTTGGTGAGTTGGGGCTCTTTTGGAGATGAGGGATTGTTGATTTGTTGTGGATATAGGTGCTGCTTCGGGATCCGTTAGATGAAAATGTTATTCCTGTTGTTGAAGAGCTTCAAAGACGGTTGCCTCCTGGGAATTTAACGCGTGAAAATCAAGCAGATGGGAAGGAGTTCCCTGCTGGGCAAAATGATGTTGACGCGGCCGAAGAAGATGGTATGATATAATAACTTTGAAATATTATTGCTTCAGGAGCAGTGTCGGTCTTTGGTGCCTGTAGTTATATGCATGTCCTTTTAGCATGTGTGGCTTCTAGTATCAGTCCTAATTGTTTTTTGGAGTTTACATCCCACTGATCTGAATTATCTTTGTAGAGTCTCCATTTGAATTCCGAGCCTTGGAGGTAGCTTTGGAAGCAATTTGTAGTTTTCTAGCTGCACGTACGACAGAACTGGAGACTGCTGCTTATCCGGCTCTAGATGAGCTTACATCGAAGGTAGGGCATAACTTGATTCTCTGTTCCTTTTCTACTTTGTGCATGCCTATATCCTTTAGGGGTTAAAATGGGGAGAAAAAAAAAGGATAAACAAAGGAGTGCAAGAACAAAATTATAGTTCCTCGGCCACTTGTTTTTTTGCACCAGGAAATTAACTGATTGTAGCTCAAATTTAAGCATGTCAGTTGTCAGATAGGGTATATGGCAAGTTTATGCTGACAACTCTATATGGCGAGTTCAAAGGGATATTCTCTGCAGTCTACTCATATATATATATATATATATATATATGTTCATTTTAGTTACTAATCTTGCAGTTTTCATTTGTTCTATGAGATTTGCTTCTTCTGTGGGTTTCTATAAGACATTCTTGTAATCCATCTCAATCTCAGATTAGTAGCCGCAATTTGGATAGGGTTCGTAAATTGAAAAGTGCAATGACGAGGTTGACTGCACGGGTTCAAAAGGTATCCAATTTTGCTCTGGTCTGTGAATGATTGTTTTGTAGTTATTCTCTAATATGTGTGATTGATTTTAAATGCTATCACTAAAAGATGTTAGCTTCAAAAATTAGATCTTCGAAAATTACATGTTTTATCTTCAGTGGACATTAAAGTTCTTTAGAGTTTAGTTAACTGGTAAACACTTTTGCTTCAAAAATCCCTTTTGGTGCACGGGGCACCTGAGGATTTGTGCATCATGACCACTGAAGCTTGCAATCTGGGTTAGTTGCCTTAGAAATGGAGTTTCCTATTTCCATTCATGTCTGTAAGCCACATTCTTTTTGGTGGTGTATCCTGTATTAGATTTGCAGACACTTTCCTCAAAATGACTTTTTGTTGTGGCATAAAGACCAACATTCTTGATTATTATGAATAAAGACAACCTATTAGCTGTCCTATTTCTCCTGCAAATCAAGGCAAGGGGTAATCCTGTAGTATTTATTTGCAGGTGAGGGATGAGCTCGAGCAGCTGCTGGATGATGATGATGATATGGCCGATCTTTACTTGTCAAGAAAGTTGGTGGGTGCTTGTTCACCAGTTAGTGCCTCTGGTCCTGCAGGCTGGTATCCTGCCTCCCCTACCGTAGGCTCAAAAATATCACGGGCTAGTAGAGCAAGTATGCTAACTGTTCGTGGAGATGAGAATGACGTTGAGGAACTTGAAATGTTACTTGAGGTATAATGTGTTGGCATACTCTTTGTTTCTCAGATTTTAGTGAATCCTAAATACTAAATTGGTTAGTAATACCCCTGTGCAGGCTTACTTTATGCAGATTGATGGCACCTTGAACAAGTTAGCTGCGGTAAGCTTATCATTTTTGTTGACTAACAATGAGTTTGAACCTAGGATCCATCCTTCATCCCATACTACCCAATGCCACCTTTTTAAGGAAGGTCCTTGGGCCGGCAGATGTAAAGATCATCCAGCGGCCTGAGGATTAGGATGGAATAAACAGAAATGGGAATTGTTTGGGGATGTTTCAATTGCTCTGGTACAGGAGCAGGCTTGTTGACAGCTTGACATTAAGTTTACTGAACTGGAAACAGAAAATGAAAACATTCAACTCTGCATTGGCGCTGAGCTAATTATAGCCAAAGTCATATCTCTTTGGTTAATAAGATCCAAAAAGTTTATATACCCGGGGTAATATTATGTTATAAGGAAAGATACTTTTTAAAAAACTTTTACGGTACATCCTAGACAACCTCAACCATTTAATCTGAACCTTGCAGTTGCGTGAATATATTGATGATACGGAGGATTACATAAATATTCAGGTACTTGAATTATGTACTTACATTTGGTTCTTTGGCAAGTACCATTAAACTTTATGGCATTTATTAATGTTTCTTAATTGTGCCTTCCATTTCTCAGCTTGATAACCACAGGAATCAGTTAATTCAGGTGCTTTATTCTTCCTATTTCATGTGTTTGTTACTGTACGATGCTTTTGCTAAATCTGGAGTAGTTGTTAATGACATTAAGTTGTAATCTCTTGACTATTCGTGGTGCAGCTTGAGCTTTTTCTTAGTTCTGGAACTGTAAGTTTATCCATATATTCTTTGGTGGGTGGAATTTTTGGCATGAACATCCCATATACATGGAATGACGGTCATGGATACATGTTTAAATGGGTATGCACATATCTCCTCTGGTTATCTTTGCTAGTATAAGTGTGATATGTGGCCGAGACTTGAATCTTTTTGAATTCACAGGTTTGCATTGTCACAGGAATAGTATGTTTCTTCGTTTTCATAGTAATTGTAGCATATGCTCGCCACAAAGGATTGGTCGGTTCGTGAACTTCATAGATAAATTTTTTGATGATAGCAAGGAGTTCGGGAATTATTTATAGATCTTCTTCTCAAGTGCATGAACACAAAATTAGGCGTCAAGGCTTTCAGGTAATGAAAGAAATATAATCTCTAGCAAAGTTTTGGTAATCTTAGTACTGCCCATAATGGCTTCTGTGGTTAACAAGGCTAAGTCTGACTATGGGAAAAGTTAGATTAGAAATCCAAGGATGTGGCAATTTCTTTGATTGTTGACACTTGACAACCATATTAACAAGATTCACTAGCCAATACTGGCTGTAAAACAAATTTTTTTTTTCTTCTTTTTCTTCTTGATTTTAGTCCATTGTATTTTCTCTAACTAGTATATTTTTTTGAATGATATTGATTGCCCTAATTTAGGCAATTGCGGTGCCAGTTGAATGCTACATCTCTCTCATGTCTTATGATTTACCCAATACAGTAACCAATAGAAAAGTGATAAGAAGAGCAAACTAGAACCTTAAACTGTGATCAACACTCTTCTGTGTAACCCTGTTCACCCATTTTGAACAGATTTTGAGGGATATGGAGCTGCCATGAACCAAAATTTCTGCCATGAACCCATTTTGAACATACGAAAAGGTCATCATAACTCCAGAATAATCCCAATGTTTCCCCGAGAAAGATAAACCAAGTCCGAATACCGGCATTGGCATTTGAAAACTCATATCTTTTGGTTCAGAAGTGGTAGGAATCTACGTAGTATTAAGGATTGTGGTGTGGTACTATTGGCATATTGGTTTGATCTAATTGATGTAATGAGGGGCGTTTGTTCCATCATGTAATGCTTGAGCACTATTAGGGTGCGCTGGTTAAATTCTGAATGTGCTATGTATGTTATTATGACCTTGGTGATAATGAATGGAATATCGTCTATCTAAAAAAGACAAATGGTAGAAAAGTACATAAAAATATAGAAGCAATGCCAAATACATAAATAACATAGAAATCACACCCTATTTCTTGCGTATTGATGAGAGTAGAAGCATTTCATCCTACAATTGGATTGAGGATATGATTTTGAACCACTTTACTAATATCTCTACTTAGCAGAGAATGAAACTGTGAAGCCTAATGTGCCACATGCATACTTTAGTATCAGTAAATGTTATAAAAGGTTCTTGTGGTTTTGGAGTCATGTTTATTTTACCGTCGTGGTTTAAAAATGTTTAATTTTGGTCATTGTGGTTTGGGGTCATGTCTATGTTTACTCTCGTGATTAAAACATGTCTAATTTTGGTCATATTTTAACATAAACCCTAATATCAATTTAGCATTTGGTTCTAGTACTAATGCATGTGTTGATTCGCTATGTTAAAAAAAAAAAAAAAAAAAAAAACCTTATTTCATTAAGATAAATCTTATGTATAGTTGTATACAAATAAAAGGTTTTATAAAAAAAAAATTGTTTATCACAACCTTAACCTTATGTATTCAAACTGAAGGCAATGGATACCTTGATTCATCACAATGATAAGATTCCTAATGACTTGCCCTCTCAAATCTCAAATGAATTGTTTAACCAAGTGTTAAAATCTCAATTTTTTTGGGAATTTAAACATGGATTGAATGAAGAAAAGAAAAAAAAGGACCAAATATAGGTAATTTATAAAACACAAGGACTAAAATTGAATATTTTTAAACCACGAGGACAAACATAACCATAACTCCAAACTACAAGGACTATATATGACATTTGTCCTTAGTAATATATGGCAAGATTTGAGTGGAGAGATATGCGTTGCATGCACTTAATATACATTTTTTTACCGAGATCTAAAACGTGATGATATACATTTTTGATTCTTTTTCTGTAACTGAAAAAGTTGGTCGACAAGAGTGTGGACTGATTGTCATAATCCACGTAAAACATGCACTATTGCTAGGAATTAAATTAGTATCTTTATTAGTTACGATGTGTGTCACACGCAACTTCATGTATTAAATACACGTAGCAGTCTGTTTCGCGTAGAAAATCGCTTACATACACTCACCAGCAACTATATAGAAAATATCGAGAAACAAAAGATCGAGTGAAAGGAGAGCAAAGAAAAGAGTGACAATCGCGTGAAGATGGACCTGAGATTCAAAGGCATACGAAATTGATCAAAAATTCAGGTATGCTATATCCAGATCTCTTCATTTTCATGTCTGTAGATATGCATGCACTAAGATTAAGGTACCAAAAATGGGGAAAAGTCATGAAACAATTGAGATCCACAATGTTGAAAACTCATCAAACATGATCGTCTTCTCTGTCATTATCAAATTGTTGAAAAAAGTTCTCACCCCTAATCCATGAAGTGTGTTATATTCATTGCTTATATGGATTCCCTGTTTGTTATAGTTAAAATTAGAGGAAATCAATGTCAAGTATATGAATTTTAGGCTCAACAAAATCTCAATCTGCTTTGTTTTTTATGGTTCGTGAGATTAGATGAGAGCATCCGAAGGTTTTTGATTCTCATGAAGGCTTGAAAGCTGAGAATTTTGAGTCAGTGACCTGTCACTGGTCAAGCACAACTGTCTGCATGTCAAAAAAACGGTTACATTGAAACAGCCAGAAAAAGAACAAAAGACTATAACGTCCCAGTTTTAATTTCCATCTTGAATCAATTTGGGTCTTCTTGTTTCTTCCATTTACGTTTTCTTTTTCCATTTTCTTTTTAACAGAATTCTTTGATGAAATTGACCATGACTTGTGCTTTGTTTTTTAAGAAAAAAAAAAAAAACCAAAATGAATTCCATCACTATTAGGTCGAAAACTCAAAACTCAGTTTAGTAGAAATACGATTCTATGGTAATTTATTTATTCATGCTTTTCCGACACATTTAAACTTTAGCAAAACAATATGAATATACCCATGTGTTAATAAGGACAAAATGTTAAAGGAAAAACACATTATGTGCCTTCGTCAATGTAACTGACGAGAGGTAATTAGGTAGTCATTATTGTCATTAATGTATTTACTATTACCGTTGTAATACTCACCCTATATAAAAGGGATTATCAATGAAATGAGTAGACCAATTCCCATTTTCCTACAACACGTAGCTTTACTCGCTGAGATTTTTTTTTAGCCAAGACAAAAAAAAAAAAAAAAAAACCTAGGTTCCAATCTGAAAAGAAATCAGAAAAAACAAACCTAGATTTTTTTACCCCCACCGTCACTAGCCTTGCTAGCAGCAGCCCAGCCCAAGGCTGAAGCCCCTTCTCCGATCGTCATCGTGACACCTAGCCCAACGACCTAGTTCGGCCGACGACCTCGCGCCCTTTGTCTCCGATCCAATCACCTCCGACGACGCCAACATCACGACCCGAGCCCGGAGCCCCGTGCCAGCGTCTCCTTTGCCGGATCCAGCAAACCTGCAATCAGCGAAGCCAGGTCTCCAGACCAGCGTCGACGATGCCCTCTCGGCGCACCTCCGACGACGGACGCTGCTGCTGCTCCGACACCAGCCCAACAACCTAACTTGGGCACCAAAAAATTTACTCTGGGCACCCATCGCCGATCCAGTCGTCCACTGCTTCGTGCCCGATCTGGACACCCATGTCCGCCAGAGCACTTGATCGAACCAGAGCGCAACGCCTGCTCCGCCCAGCGCCGACGACGACGAAGCCCAGCCTCGAGCACACCAATCTGCGGCTCTTATCCGGATCGACCCCATCAACCCCGACGACGCCAAATCTGATCCAGCCGTCCCCGATCTGGTCAGCATCCCAACGACGACCTGCATCGTCGACGATCTGGCCACCCTAGCCCAACGACGCAGGTGACCCTTCATCCCCGGTCCAGCGCTGCGATCTGAAAAGAAACAAAAAAAAAATAAAATTTCCTTTGACCCGGATTCGAAAAATCTCGACCCGGCCCAGCTGCTTTGGGCCTGACCCGGATCTACATGACCCGACCCACAAGAAAAAAAAAGGATTTTTTTGGGGTAAATTTTAAAGGTAATTTTTTTAATTAATTCATATTTACGGTGTGATTATTTACTGTATAACTATTTACTGTTTTACGAATTTAGTAGTAAATATGAAATTGCTTAATTTATATGGTAAATGTGAAATAGATATGATTAAAGTGACTAATCATATGAATTGTTGTTTTTATATGTGACATACAAATTACGATGCGGTGATAAATATGCGACGACAATATGGAATCGGAGATCAAGCAAACGCTTCATATGCAGTTTATTTGGCAAACTTATAAGTAATATTTACATTGAAGTTCTGCTTTCATTATATTTTGTTTCAGTTATTATATGATATAATGCTCAAATTGATCTTATCATATTATAACATATACTTATGAAATTTGAGCATCATTATATGTCTATTTTATTACTGTTAAATAATTATTTTATTTAACATGTTATTTAGTTTCAGCATTACCATGATAATGAAATTTCATGAGCATTGTAATATAAAGAAAAAGGGACAAACCTACTACTGTGAAAAAGTATTTTCACGAAGCAAGAAAAATATGACAATTACAAATTTCTGTCTTGAGATCCAATTTTTTTTTTCTTGAAAATTTTTCAAGATGGATATCTTATTAATTGTGTAAAAAGCAACAATAATGGAATTTCATTAGCTTCACATGCAATGAAAACGGAGAAACCAAAATTTTACTGTGATAACGTAATTTCACAAAGCATCGGATTTACCATAATGTATCTTGGTTTATATTAGTTGTCGTGAATGTCATTTAGACCGCGAAGCTAATACATTTTATTCTTCCTATATTTTACAGATGGTTTAACCATCACAGTTCGACTTTGACACATTGGACTCTGAAGAACTTGAGTACCAAATTCTCCTATTAAGCCAAATAAGGCTTGAACATGGTATATTTATGCAAACTGCTTTATGTAAATAAGCTAAGAAATAATTATAATATCTCGAAATGACAATGTAAGGTCTGAGAAAAATAAATTTCCTGAAACAAATTATGCAAAGTTATGCAACAACCCTAAAACAAAGGGCAATGACGATGTAAGGTCTAAAAAAACAAAGGGTAATGACGATGTAAAGTCTGAGAAAAAAAAAAATATCTTGGAACAAATTGTGCAAAGTAATGCAACAACCCTAAGACAAAGTTCAATTACCATGGACGCAAAGATTTCTATAATCATCCAAAAGCAAGTGGAGACAATGTACCATTTGAAAAGATGACATAGGGGACATCACTACCAGAAAAGGCGTCATAGCCGACGACGCCATCTCGTCGGCCGTTTCCATTAATTCGTCGGCTATAGTCATAGCCGACGAAGTATCGTCGGCTATTATCTCGTCGGGATTGCTCCGTCGGCTATAGTATAGCCGACGACAGACGGGGTAAGTCGTCGGCTTATGAAACACCAGGTATAGCCGACGAAAAAAGCGTCGTCGGCTATACTTCGAACATTGCCGACGAGAAGATCGTCGGCTTTAACAATTACGTAACTGCCCCTAACCCGAAGTATAGCCGACGACACTGTCGTCGGCTATCCGTCCGTTATAGCCGACGACACTATCGTCGGCCATACCAATCGCCGGTACCAGGAACGGCTTTTTTTGCCGGAAGCCGGGAGGGTATAGCCGACGACATATGTCATCTTCGTCGGCTATAACCGTTATAGCCGACGAAATTTGGTAAAAATCGTCGGCTATAGCACTTATAGCCGACGAAATAATGCCAATATCGTCGGCTATAACCCCTAAATATTTAAAAAAATTAAAAAATTTAACTCGGGCCCAATTTCTCTTCGTCTTCGGGGGCTGCAGAAAATGCACAAACAAACATCCAAATATCCAACAAATATCCACATCAATCCATCCCTAATATCCTACATACTGTACAAATTAACCCACTATATCTACTCATCATCACCCCCTAAACGCGTAGCGTCGTCGACCGGATCGTTCGAGTTCCGGTGGCTATGGCTGTCCTGATCGGCTGGCGTACTCCGATGCGGGGGGGGGGGAGTGGGGACGACGAACTGGGGCATCTGTGGCGGAGGCGGGGGCTGGAGTCCAGCCTGCTGGGCCTCCCAAGACTGCTGCATCCATCGGTACATCTCCGCCACAGATGCGTCTCTGGCCTGCTGCGCCGAAGCCTCCGCGGCCCTCGCCAACTCCGCCTGCTGGAGCGCCTCCACCGCCCTCGCCAACTTCGCCTGAGTCCTCTGCAGCTGCGTCTGCAAGTCTCCTCTCGTCGAAGCCGCACGCTGCGTGCTGGGATTGGCCGGCGTGAACTTGAGAACCCCATCTCCCGCCGCGCCTAGGCCTCTCTGGTAGAAGTAGTTGTTCCCCGTCCCTACCGCCGCGTGCATGATCTGAGAGGCCAAGCGCGGCTCAAGGGTGTCGATCGTGGAGGCAAACTCCGCGATCGCCTCGTCGGACGCCCCGTCTCCCAGAGTGTCTCGCGCGATCCCGAAGGTGATCGCGTCGGTCTCCGCATCTATTTCCGCCTAATTGACAAGAAAATATAATAAACGAATTAAAAAATATATATATAAATTAATTTCATGAAACACTTTTATTGAAGATGGACGAATACTTACCACTTGGTCGGGACGCCCCGGATACATCTGCGCATGAATCCACGACAACGGCCTCAGCGGTCGGTCCCTCCTCGCCATCTCTGCCCACTGCCTCCAGGAGCGGGCGCCGCCGTGGTGGGGGTGCTCGTTCCTCCTGCGGTTGTCGCTGTTCGTCCGCGAGATTTTCTGTATTATAACAACAAACATATAAACGCAAATATAAATTAGTAACTAAATTAAAATATTAGGAACTAACCAAAATAAAATTAATAACTAATTTAGTTACTAACTAATTTAATTTAATTAGTAACTACTTAACTAACTAATTTAATTAGTAACTACTTAACTAACTAATTTAATTTAGTAACTAACTAACTTACTAACTACCTAATTTTATTTAATTTAATTTAATTTAATTTAGTAACGAACTAACTAACTATGTAACTAACCAACTGACTTAATTTAATAACTAATAACTAACTAACTAACTAATTAATTGAATTAAGTAACTACATAATTTAATTATTAAATAACATTAAAAAGTTATATACTACCAGGCTAAATTTTCTTACCGAGACCCTGTCGCTCCCGAAGTAGGCTACCAGCCATAGCCACTCGTACTCCCTGTACCGGAACTCGTGGGGGGTTGCAGCTCGCCCCAAGCGCTGCTCCACATGGTACGTCCTGTAGTGCGTGGACAGCTCGTTCTTCCACTCGGAGTACCTATATTAACAGAACACAACTGTTAGATATATTCGTACACTGCCAATAAATATATTTATACAAAAAAAAGCAAAACACATAACCTGTTCTTCAGCTGCTCGTCTCTCCACCAGTCCAAGGTAGGATGGACTCTAAACCATTGCTGCAACATTATAAATTAATTAGAAAATATTTTTATATAGTTATAAGGACTGAATTCATAATTGTTTATTTTCTATAATAAAAATCATATTTAACTCACCGACAGTGCATTGTACACTCGCGCCTTGATCTCATCGGGCACAGAGCCCCAGTCGGGCCACAACAGTGGGACCCTGTCCCGCACGAGCATGCCCGTCGCGTTGATGTACTTGGTGGTGGTGTCTCTCCGCTCAATCGGGCGTCCATCCTCACCGGGACCGGGCAGGATCTCTCTGATCCCACCGGCCAGCTCCCTCTCCAGGGTCGACATGTTCGCTGGCCCTCTGGTCCGTCTCGTCCCCGCGGGTTTATTGACGAGGACGCCTGTTTCATAATTAAAATGAATACATAGTTAAATAATTATGTAAACTAACTAATTAAATAATTAATTAAACAATCTAAATAATTAATTAAACTAACCAATTACCTGCGTCGTTGTACTGCTTGTCCTTCTCACGAACGGCCCACAGGCCGCGGCAGTCCTCTGAGTCGAAAGGACTGTAGAAGTAGGCCTCCTCCCAGGGAATCTCGTGGGGCCGGTCGTGCCTCCAAATCTGCCTCCCCCTAGCGTCGTACTCAGGGATGGCAGGGAGGAACTGGACCATGTACATCCCCGATGGCGGAGACATACGGGGCGTGGACCCTGAGGGGCCTGCTCCCCCTGACGGTGGGCCCCGTAGCTGTGGATGATGTCGCTGTGGGGGGACAGGGAGCATCTCTGGAGGGTCCAGATCGGCGCGCGGTGGGGTCGGCTGCCGATCCTGGAACAGTGCTGAAGTGCACTGGGGTCTGGTGGCTCTGCGTCCTCCTCCGACACTCGAGTCAGGGCCCGCTCCCGTCGACTCATACGAGGAGCCCCCACGTGGATCGCTCGGGGTCAATCCCATCAACGTCTCCTCTCGTCGACTCAAAGGCCGGCCTAGGCCCCGACGACCGCTGGATCCGCTCCCCCCACGGCTGGATCCTGCCTGAGCGTCGGGGTCGCTCTCGGTCCGTCTGCCAAGCCATCGGTCTACAAAGCGCCGGTTTCCTGCACAATTAGTATATAAATTCCATAAATTGCACAAAAATTCCACAAAACAAAATTAAAAACATCATTCAATGTATATATACCTAATTATATATATACGTACCTAAATATATTTATACCTAATTATATATATATATTCCGAAATATAACACAAAATTCCTTAAATTTCACAAAAAAATAAAAAACTTTTTTAAATATATATACACCTAATTATATATATACATAACTATATTTATACCTAATTATATATATATATATATATATATATATTCCGAAAAATATATATATATATATATCGTCATAAAAATGAAAAAAAATATTTATACCTAATTTTATATAAATTAGTATATAAATTAGTATACTAGTATATAAATTCAACAAAATTCCACAATTAGTATATAAAAACCGTAAATTTAACAAAAAATCCACAAAATTAGTATATAAATTCCACAAAATTAACAAATTTAACAAAGAATCCACACAATTCCATAAATTTCACAAAAACCCTAAATTCCACAAAAAATTCACAAAAACCCTAAAATTCACAAAATTCGACAAAATTAATAAAAACCCTAAATGAGGCTCGATCGGGACTACCTGACATGGTGGTGCAGTCTGGACGAGGACCGGTGGTGCGGTGCGGCGGCGACGGCGACGGCGGCAGGGGCGGCTGCGGCAGGGGCAGCTGCGGCTACGGGCGGCTGCAGCAGGGGCGGCAGGGGCGGGCAAGGGCGGCTGCGGCAGGGGCGGGTAGGGGCGGCTGCGGCAGGGGCGGGTAGGGCGGCTCGGGGCGGCTCCGGCAGCGGCTTTCGGGTCGGGGAGGGCTCGGGAAGGAGGGGGCCGGGGCGGGGAGGTATCGGGTGGGGCCGGGGAGGGTCGATCGGCGTCGGGGAGGCTCCGTCGTGGTCGGTCGGCGTCGGGGAGGGGTGGGGAACGATTGGGAAATTTGGGTTCTAAGCAGAAAATGAGGGAGAGGCGCCTAGGGCTCGGTTTAAATCGAAGGACTATAGCCGACGATTTAATTTTAATTCGTCGGCTATAGTCATAGCCGACGAAATTCGTCGGCTATAGTCATAGCCGACGAAATTCGTCGGCTATACTCTTACGGGCCGGGCCAAAATCCGGGCCGGGCCAGAGTTGGGCTTTGCGGGCCGATTATAGCCGACGAAGTTAAGTGTCTCGTCGGCTATAATATGAATGTCGTCGGCTATACTATGAATCTCGTCGGCTATAATATGAATCTCGTCGGCTATACTATAAGCTCTCACCAGCCGTCAGATCTCGCCCATCCAACGGCGGACAATGAAACGGCGCGGATCGCAAGAGTTTAGCCGACGAAGTTAAGTATTTCGTCGGCTATTCCCTGGTCAACTTTTGGTCAAACCTCTTAACGCTTTAAAACGGAAATTGGCCCGTCTAAATGACGTTTTTTGGCCTGACCTTCAACAGAGAATAGTTTCAAATCGATGCGACGCAACTAACCGTATAAAAATTTTCCTCCAAAAATTTACCAACCGTCAGGCTACCCATAGGAAAACGGAAGTAAAAAACACCTAATCGCAACATTCGGCACACAGATTTTGTCGGAATCTTCCCATTTTTCAACCGTAGTCGTATTTCAATATTTCGGTCGTATCTTATTTCACGACACTTTTGCATTTGAACGGTCTACGTATGGTTTCGGTCAATATACTTTAGCCGACGACTTGCAAGTCGTCGGCTACAGTATGGGCATTATAGCCGACGAATTGCAAGTCGTCGGCTAAAGTATGGGCATTATAGCCGACGAATTATGGTCCATTTCGTCGGCTATAATTCTGATCTTTCTGAAAATTTGCTATTTAGGGCCTGAAAATTGCCTATTTCACCTGATAAATTCCTAAACATAACACAAACAATTCAATACAATTTCCCATAAACTCGGAAAACGGTAATTAAGGACAAAAATGTATTCATGCATGCACCATCGTACACAAATACATACATAAATAGTATACTAAGGATGATAATCAGAATCATCCTCATCACTTGAGTCAGACGTAGTATAGTAGTTAATATCTGGCAACCGGTGCTCGTACTCGTCGTCTGAGTCATCGTCTGCCTGATATAGACGATTCGGATTAACATCATACATGGGCACCTGACCCCTAGGAAGTCGAACCACTCTGCCCGGCGTCACATTATTATCGCGGATGGTGGAGGATTCCGGAATGTCGCCGGCGTCCGGCTCTTGGTATGCGGTCGCTTCTTGACACTCTGTGCTCACACCAAGTGTGGTAGCACTGTATATGTCTCGCTGAGACACATGGTTAACTACCTTCCACGTGCCTTTGTTCAAAGGATCGTCAAGATAAAAGACCTTTTTGGCCGCTGTGGCGAAAACAAAGGGGTCGTCTTCATACACACTAGTGGCGGTATTCACCGAAAGTATGCCGTACTGATCGATCCGTAAGCGGTGCGGCCTAGTATCAAACCATCGACACTTGAACAAGTGGACTTTCATGCGGTTCCCATAAATGAGTTCAACAACTGACTGTAGGACACCGTAAAAATCCACGCCCCCCTCTGCACCATCGACCATCACCCCACAATTCTGTGTTTTGCGTTCCCCGTCTCTAGCTTCACATATATACTTAACGCCGTTGACATTACACATTGGGCGGACTGTGGAAGATATCGGCTTCATCGACAACAGCCTCAATTCCTCTGAGTAATTTGTATGACCACCCCTCGCAGCCACTTGCATCAGCTGAAAAATATAACTCAAATCACTCGGTGTGTTTATGATTAAAGAATAGGGAACTGTAAAAGAAAGCCATCTAATATATATATTTATACACTTACCCATTGTGGAAAATAGTCTGCAAACGTCGTGTTGTGGTACTCGACATCACTGCGAACTTCCTTGCTGTGAAGATGGTGACGTTTCCAATATTGTACCTCCGGACAGTTTATTAGAACCCACCAGTGGGCAATCCCTACCTCATGGTCAGGCAACTTGTCCACACCCTTTTTCTTGAAGCTTCCGTATGGTACAACAGAGTTGGCGACGATAGATAGGTTGAACTCGGGGTCATCTCGACTTGGATGTTGTGGGGGGTCCTCCATCGCTCCCAAGTACAACTTGGCGTACGTTACACACTCATGCGCAATGTAAGCTTCAGCAATACACCCCTCAGGCGCAGATTTATTGTGCACATATTTCTTGTAGTCTCCAAGTTGTCTGCAAGGTTAACAAGTGCATGTTAAGAGCATGCAACTTTTATTTAAAAACATGTATAAATCAAATTTATGAATAACATGTACCTTTCGATGGGATACATCCAAGTGTAGTGTACGGGACCGGTAAGCAACAATTGTTGGGGAAGATGGATCATCAGGTGAGGCATGATGTCAAAGAAGTTTGGGGGAAATATCCTCTCGAACTTGCACAAGATAAAAACGATTTCCTCATGCATTCTCATGAGGTCTGATTTTCTAACTTCTCTAGCGCATAACTTCTGGAAGAATCTTGACAACGCCACCAACAGCTCAACCACTTCATCCTCCAAGTACGCTCGAATGAAAATAGGGAAGAGGCGTTGAAGCAGTACATGGCAGTCGTGACTCTTCAATCCGTACATCTTGTTGTCTCGGTAGTTAACACACTTGCTTATGTTACCCGCATAGCCATAAGGATACCTGCATAGCCATTAACAACAATTAGATTTCATGCATATATAGTCGTCCAACAACAGATGGATTCTTTAGGGAATACATGCCTAATTAATAAAAAGTTACCTGACATTACTCAGCCATCCAAAGATTTCATGTTTCTGGTCCCTGGTGACGGTGTAAGGAGCTTGGGGCATTTTGCTCCTGCCCTCTCTCAACCACAAATGGTCCCGCAGTCCCATATTTCTCAGATCAACGCGTGCCTTGGGGGTGTCTTTTGTTTTCTTCTCCCAATTCAAAACTGTGCCAACCACGGCTTCACCCACGTTCTTCTCTATATGCATGACATCCAGGTAGTATCTGGTAGCCAACCTGGCCCAATAAGGAAGTTCCCATAAGATGCTCTTGTGTGACCAGAACCTATACCGATCCGGCCTCTCTGGAATCGTGCGCAACACATCGGGATGATTGCTAAGCGGACCAAAGTCATTCTCATTCAACACTGCCAATATTTCCTCCCCTGTCCATTGCTCCGGTGCCCAGCCCCTTTCTTCAGTCCCATCAAAAGCCTGTGCATCGTCCCTAAATGGATGGTCATGCGGAAGCCAACGACGGTGACGCATCTGGACAATCTTGCTGCAATGAGGACTGGAGCAATCAACAGTCATGCACTCTGAACAAGCCCTGTAACCCCTGGTGACGCTGCCCGACAACATACCCCTCCCAGGAAAGTCACTGATCGTGCCAACAAGCATGGCATGCATCCGGAACATCTCATTTTTGAACCGGTCGTAGACCAGGTGGCCGTTCAGACTCAAGTACCGAAGCTCCTCAATTACGGGTCTCAAATACACATCGAGACACTTTCCCGGATAACCTGGGCCTGGAATCAACAATGTGAGCATGTTATATTCCTTCTTCATGCACATCCACGGTGGAAAGTTGTACGGAATCAAAATAACTGGCCACACACTGTACTGAAGCTCTTTCTTGCCAAAAGGGTTGAAACCGTCGGATGATAGCCCTAGCCAAACATTTCGAACCTCTGATGCAAATTCGGGAAACTCCAACACGTTCTTCTTCCAAGCCTCTCCGTCGGCGGGATGTCTAAGGGTGTCATCGTCAGGCACATTCCTCTCAGCCCACCATCTCATAGCTTCGGCCGTGAAAGCACACATGAACAACCGCTCAAGCCTATCAATCAGCGGGAAGTACCGAAGTATCTTCACAGCTTTCTTGTTCCCTTTAGGAGTGAACTTATACCGCTCTGTATTGCATAATGGGCAGTATTCAAGATCTGCAAGTCCTTCCCCGTAAAACAGAACGCAATCGTATCTGCATGCATGAATCTTGATGTAGGAAAGGCCGAGATCTTTAAGGATATGTCGCACCTTATGATGACTGGTAGGAAGCCGATGTCCGGGGGGCATCGCCCCACCCCATAGCCGAAGCCAATCATCAACCGATTTGACAGTGCCTTTGTTCTCCGTTTTGATCTTCATCACTCCCATGACAGATTCAAGGACAGTCTTACTGCATCCGGGGTACAACGGAGTCTGTTGCAATGCGATCAGGTTGTTGTACTTTTCCATACCACTTGTGTTGACCGGAGATCGGGGTAATGGCTCGAGTGGCTCAATATCAGGGAAACACTCCATCTCCGGAGGTGGGAGTTGCACATCTGGTGCTTCCTCAAAGACACCGCTCTCACGAGGAAACATATCGTTGATCCAGTTCGTTGTCGGATCATTGGAGGAACTCCCTCTCTCCGCAAATTGTCCATGATCATGACGACCCGCAAACTCTGGTTCACCGTGATAAATCCAATTAGTGTATAGGACCCAAAATCCATATCTAGCCAGGTGTTGCTCCACTGTCTCTATGGAAAACCGGTGTCGTGGGGTGGCACACTTGCACTTTTTACACGGACAATAATGAAGTGTAGTGTCTCCACAGTTAGCCATCACAAAATCCAGGAAACTCCTAACTCCATCATGATACGCCTCATCCCATCTTCCAAGGGTAATCCAACTCTTGTCCATCCTGTAAATTCAAGAAATAAATATAGCTATATATAGATATGTATATATGCACGTACTACGTACGTACGCACGTACTAATTAATTAAAAAATTCATCATTACACACACACACACACATATATATATATACACATGCATCCCTAAATTAATTAAAACATCGTCAATCTCCCTAATTAATTAAACACAATGTATTTTTTATATATACCAACAATATATTTTTAATTACAATTAAATTAATTAATATATATATACATTTTTTCATCAAATTCATCTAAAATCACCTATAAATCAACAATCAATCACTAATCTTCAACAAAACTTCAATTCTATCTAACCAATACAACATATATATCAACCCATTAATAATCTCATCTCAACACATATATATATATATATATATATATATATATATCAAATTAATCACACATTTATTCTAATTAAACTCTAAATTAACACACCTCTGCATATAACCAACTAAATCAACACACACAGCAATATACGTACCTTTCAAGCTTATGGCCGAGGTTTTGGACGATTTCAGAGCGTTTTGGACGATTTCATCGACGAATGAGCTCCCTGATGCAGAAGGTCGATCTGATATAAGAGTTATAGCCGACGAATACCCTCCTCGTCGGCTATAACCAAAAACTTTTCGTCGGCTATAACTATTATAGCCGACGAATACCATTCTCGTCGGCTATAACCAAAAACGTTTCGTCGGCTATAGTTATAGCCGACGAGTTGTCGGCAGTCGTCGGCTATAATATTATAGCCGACGATGTGGCCGACGAAATAGTAGTTCGTCGGCTATAAGGGGTTATAGCCGACGAGGTACTATTTCGTCGGCCGTTTTTTCCCATATCGTCGGCTATAACCCCTTTTCTGGTAGTGCATGTCATGTGCAGTGAAGCACTCTGCCATTGTTGTAAATCAATGAAGTATGGATACGTATATTACAAGCTAGCAAAGAATTAACTGTGACTTATAATAAGTATAAAGAATCATACGAGTACGCGGATTTTGGAAAAGTGTCTTCAATATCCAACAAGAACATTGAAAATGAATTTACAACTAAATGCATACCATATGGGAAGAAGATGTCAATGACACATCTCATCATTGCAGCTATTAAAAGAGCTAAAAGGATTTGACTCCATCCAAGAAAGACTTTGATTAGTCTATTTTTAAATTTCTAAGATATCCGATTAAAGGTTATTACGCCTAAATTAGATTTTTAGTCTTAAAGTTTCTATCTCTAAATTGGATAAGACTAAATGTAATCGTTGGCATGTTAATTTTTAATTTTTTCTAAAGGAATTGAGATTATTCAAATTTTATTCATGATATACATGATTCAATTTTCTGTATCTAATTTTGCAAAGTATTGCATAAAGTAAAGAAACATATCATAATATAGGCATGACATAAAGAACTGTGGGCAAAGAAACACACCATGTAATCCCTAGAATAATAGTACTGAAGGACAATGATACTAATATATCACAAAAATAGCACAATAGTACTGAAGAACAGTAGTACTATAATGAAAGTGATAAGGATCGGTATATCTGTTCCTTTAGGATTCATAATGCACCTGCCTAACTGGGATTACCAAACCTTTTATTACAATTCCCATCGAGTTACTCTAAAGAACTTGAGTTACGTTTTGATATATATTGAGCATATGTCAAATTGACAAATTATGCGATAAAAGAAAATTGAATTTGTTCAACATTTTAAAGAAATTTATGCCACGATGTTCATGTAAAAAGACAGAAGTGAGAATTCATTTGAGCTCCTTTGCATTACCTCTAATGACTACGGATGTAAACGCGTATTAGAGAAATTTATATGTCAACTTAGTGGGTTATATGTAACCGCTAATTGAATCCAAAGTCATAAGAAAATGATCTTTTGGAATTTTGACATAGATTGGCTTTGATATGGTGATCCGTACATTACAGAAATTACTATGGACACCCATATTTTGGATGAATAGAAGCAAACACCAGAAGAATATGGTTCCCACACGAAACCGAGGACGACCAAAGAACATGTTATCCTCAAATATTATTTCGATACAATCCATGTAGGGTTGAAGACGTGTGCTCAATCCCTAAATTTCACCGCTCCCTTAAGGTGGCATTATAATATATTTGATGCACAAGTATATGCACTTATACCCTATTATGTTTCTGACATCCATCGTGATTTTATGAATAAAAATATATCATTCAAAGCCTACTCGTAAAATTATGATTGACACCATCATATGCAAAGGAAACATATGTTCTCATTATGTTCTTATATTGAATCCAAAGATGATTCAGTGGACTGATTCAACCAACTTGCGGACACCTTAGATATTTTATGGTGTTGGTTGTTGTGTCGACACGCTGGTCACGTGTTATGACACCATCCACAATTAAAATTTATGCTGCTTATGCTAGAAAGTCAAAGCACCTAGGCCGGGTTAATTTTCGTAGGCGCAATGATTTTATAGCTTATTATATAGGATCTTTAGTGGACATCATATTCCTATATAAAAAAAAACTCAATTGGTGTCACGGAAAACGACTACAGTAATCGTTTTAATATTGGTAAAGCACACCAATACTTCCGTTTTGGGTTATGCAATTTTTGCATGCAGCGTTACTTTTTCATCTATGACCATCATCATTGAACCAATTTACACCATAGCTAGTGACTATGTGTGAGGATTTTAAAGGATTTCAAACGAACTTGTAATTCTTGAGCTCTTTTGGATTGACACGGATCTACAATCCTTGAGCTCCATTAAATGTTTTATGTGCCAAAATTGCGCCGCCACAGCGCACAATGATGGGTTACTTGAGATGAATAAATATTTATGCTGGATATGAACTTCCAGCTATAGTCCGCTATGTCGAAACCTTGACAGACAATCTCCTCACCGCTAGATTTGCGGTGTGTCACTTGGATGAGACAGTCTTCCCGTCGTTAGGGGGAGATAAGAACAAACATGTTCAAGTGGAACGACAGGAATTGTCGTGGTTTGTCCCCACTGTGTCTCATCTCGATCCCCAAAAATCACACAAAGTAAGGTGTGTAGATATCTTATACATTAAAGTGACGAGATCACATAAACCTGCTGCACAATATACCTGTAAGGATTGTGTTTTATCAAAAGGACATGGTACCACCCAAGAGGAATTGGGTATTGCACTGCCACCATGGATGGTGGCATGGTGAAGCCATAAGTGGCATAAATGGTGTCACAGACCGTGGCTCTCCAAGGAAGAGAGGGAGGTCACCTTAGGTTCGATACATACTTGTGTAAAGGAAGAAAACAAGTTTGGCACAACCTGATCTATTGATCAGTGATACTCAAATCCGTCTCATGAGAATATTTATGGATTGTGGTTATCATTGGGAGACGCCTCAAATGTTAGAACCAATCCTTAAAGTATAGAGATCTTTGCAAACACATTACACTAGTGTACATGAGGACGTGGAATAATGAGTCTACTATCGAACCATACTTCGTTGAAAAATGTCAACTTAGTAAACTGGCATAATGGAAAGAAGTGATCCAGTATAAACAAAGAGATAGGTATTTGGGCAGGTGACGCCGACACCGCAAATATAAACCCTATCAAATATATCTTTGTTACAATGCGTAATGCGAATAAGAGTATGTAGGCTCACCTTATGGCGCAAAGTCTCTCAAAAACGCACTGGAATCGACTACGAGGAGATATTCTCTCGTAATGGACTACGATGAGACAATCTCTCGTAATGGATGTCATTGCACTCCACTACCTTGTCAGTTTAGTAGTTTCCGAAAAACTGAACATGCAGCTTACGAAAAGTGATCAAAACATATAGGCAAAATTACTGTTTTGATCACTGATCTTTGTCAAGAACGACAGTTTGGTCACTATCGAATGTCAAATATCAAAATGGTCACTCAAGTTAATGTTTCATTATCAATTTAGTCATTAGAGGTCAAACGACTGTTAATTATAGGATATTCTTCGAATATTTCGTTTCTTGCCAGGGGTATTATGGTCACTGAGCAAAATCTTATTGCTGCAAGGTAATACTTGTTCTTCGTCAACTACAAAATCATTGTGATCATTAACATGATCATTCTGATAAACTATGCCAAAGCTAAGGGTTGTGATTAAATAATTTTAATAACCGGAGGTCGAGAAACTACTGGTTCTGTGTTCACTTGCCCGGTTGCTCCACAATTTCTTCAAACTCTCCATTTAGATTTTGGGGAATAGTAATCCATGCGTTGCATTTCTTTTAGAAAGTTAACTTGATGGTTTCAAAAACTCTCTAGGTGAATGGTTTTGTGAGATTAGTCTATAACACTTAAAGGAGCAATGCATCAACAGTTTAGGTTCTTTGCTAAAATATTAGTTTTTTGTCAGTTAATGTTTTACAAGATTCTACTGCAGTACTGCATCCTGCCGATCAAAAGCTTAAATGCTTAACATTGATACTCTCTGGTAAAGGCATCAGTCTTCAAATTTTTTACTTTGTTAAATCATGGATATGGCTAAAAAGAGAGAAAAAGATTTTACAGAGACACCATCACAGAAAAAAAGATTGTATATTGACTATATTGGCATAAAGATGAATAACTAATACACTAAAACTACAGACAAGGAATCCAATTTACCTGTTTGAGTTGTCCAAACGCTAAAATTTTGTGCTCCTCATTGGGGAATTTACATCTAATAATTGCTTGATAACATCTCTCATCGTGGGTCGCTTTTTAGGATCATTTTGGGTACAGCTGAGAGCCACCATAAGCAAGTCAACAATCTGATCCCTGATATTCGAGTCCAGAAGTTCCTCAGCAAGGCGTGAATCAACAATCCTATCAATTTTTTCTGTGTCACACCACACTGATCTAAACCATCCTACAATGTCAGTTTGCTCCATAAAAGATGGATCCAATGCCTTCTTTCTAGTAATCAGCTCAAGTAAAACAACCCCATAACTGTACACATCAGATTCCACACTGTTTGCTGTTCTAAATGCATTTTCTGTAACAAACCATGGAAAATATTAGTTCTGCTAAAAAAACTTGTAAGTAGACTCATTTATAAATTATTCAACCATAACTAGACATAGAAGTATTACCTGGTGCGATATATCCAGTTGTACCAACAATTGAGGTGGACATTGCTGAAGGAGTAGACTGATCCAAAAGTTTAGCAATACCAAAATCAGCAAGGTGAGCTTCCATCTCAGAGTCTAAGAGAATGTTCATTGGCTTGATATCTCGATGCACAATTGGGGGATCACAATCATAATGGAGATATTCCAAAGCGTATGCAGTTCCCAGTGCTATCTTGTACCGGACACTCCACTCCAGAACTTGCGGAGGATAAATTTCATGTAAAACATCATGAAGGCTCCCATTTTCCATGTACCTATACAAGATTAAGCCATAGTCCTTTCCCCACCAGAAGTCTTCTAATTTAACCAGATTCCGGTGCTTGATCTTCCCAAGGGTTTTAAGTTCTCTAATCATGCTCAAACGCCTTCCTTCATGCCCTGCAAATACAAGCTTCTTGACAGCAAAATCTTTGTCTTCATCCAAAGAAGCTCTATAAACAGTTCCATGGGCTCCTCTCCCTATAATATATCTATCGTTAAGGTTCTCCGTAGCCTCCATGACTTTGGTGAGTAAGGAAGTTGGACCCTCTCGAGCTGACACCCCAATATCCTGCTTAGTCCTTCTGCTCCAACTGCCAATATACCTCAGTGACCATAATACCCCTGGCAAGAAACGGAATATTCGAAGAATATCCTATAATTAACAGTCGTTTGACCTCTAATGGCCAAATTGATAATGAAACATTAACTTGAGTGACCATTTTGATATTTGACATTCGATAGTGACCAAACTGTCGTTCTTGACAAAGATCAGTGACCAAAACAGTAATTTTGCCAAACATATATCTCTATGGGGATCTAAATTAAGAGATATACATGAGGATCCTAAACGGACTTCATCCACCCAAATCAAGTTGCACTAGATCACATAAGTGCGTTTGCAAAAGAAATTGAAACGTTCACTAAAGTGACTACTTGATTGGGAAGAGATTGGTGAATTATGCCCTTGCGTGCTCATTATGGATATACACAGACACTCAATGAATTAAGAGATACTCTATGTATTGTAAATTCTAAGTTAAGAATGAAAAGATCTTGGGAATACATAGTCTTGAAATGAAACTCAAGGACTGTAATGATGCTGACCATACATCAATCGGCTTAGGCACTCTAAAGAATAAAGTGAGGCCTACATATACTCCCATGATCAGTCGAAGTCTTTACTCTAACAATAGATCCGTTTTTCATCTAAAGGAAGATGACGAAGAAGTGTTGGGAAATGAAATTCCTATACAAGTGCAATGACGCATGATTGTACTTAAACATAATATGTAAGACTCGACCTCTCATTCGATGAAAATTTGTAAAGCTATGTGTAGCTCTGCGCCCACGCAACGCAAATGGTTCTTTCAAATACTTAAAGATATGAAAGATTTGGGCTTATTCAATCTCTACATAGAATGTGACATGATAAAGAAATTATCCACGTAATAACTAACTATGCGTACAGAAAAACGCATTAAAGGTGAGATAAGAAAATTTGTTATTACAGATCAATTTCAAATCTCTTAATGGTTCACCCATACTCTAGACGAAATTATGACTATTTTGTTATATGAAGGTCATACCACGAGTGAACTTGATGTTCAATATGAACCTATGCGTTTGGTACATGAACAACCTTATCCTCAAGATCAAAGTAAATCAAGTTGGATCTGAGGACGATTTGACAAGATTTAGTTACTAAATCATTGCTCAAAGTCATATTTGGAAAAACATGTGAAAATGCATAACTATGCTAATGTTACTAAAGCTCCCTTGATCAAATGAAAGAATCAGGGAGAATCCCATGATTAATGTAAAAATCAGGGGGAGGTGCAGACATCAGTGGGAGTCTAGCACATACATGTTGTTTCCAAATGTAATAGGTGCGTTGTGCTCTTTTTCTCCTTCGATCAAAGTTTTATTTTCTCCTATTGGGTTTTTGTTACTTGGCAAGGTTTTTAATGAGGCAACACCACATGTACCATTTTACCTCTGACTCGGCACAAGGGGGAGTGTTAAAGGAAAAACACATTATGTGCATTCGTCAATGTAACTGACGAGAGGTAATTAGGTAGTCATTATTGTCATTAATGTATTTACTATTACCGTTGTAATACTCATCCTATATAAAGGGGATTATCAATGAAATGAGTAGACCAATTCCCATTTTCCTACAACACAAAACTTATTTCCCATCAAAATCATGTATATTAAATATGTTTCTAGCAAGAAATTTCATTATGTGACACTTGATGTAACACATTATTTTTGGGTCATCCAAACCCTACTGATGCTTGTTTTGTTTTATTGCCTCACAGAACCTCCAATCTACTTACAGAATTGACTCGTTAAAGACAAGGATAGTCGTAATTCTCAAAGTTTCACACTCAAACTTTGATTCTTTGACATGCAATCCACATCAATATGTAACACACCGCACACAAAATACACACGACTTTTGCAATATACTATATATGTAGTTCATCATCCTCGCATAATCCAGCATATTTGAGTCACTTTGACTTCGCAGAAAAACAAAGCAGGAAAGGTTGAAGAAGAAAAGACAACCTTTTCGTTTCTTTGTTTTTTCTTGGCTCCGGTGGAAAATAGGAATAATAACAAACTTGTGCGCAGTTTAAGCCCGCAAACCCTTCGATTTTTTATGTTTTTACATTCATGGGATTTTTGTTCCTTCTATATTAGCCTTTTTCACATTTATGTGTGCGTTTTCTATAATTTAGAGGTGATGAGATTGTAGCTGTTTGCAGCCTCGAACAGATCATCAAACGCTATCTCCCCCCTCAGCTCATTGTCCAAATCGAAAAAAAGGACCAAAATCCCTCTCCCCCATTCTTTTTCTTCATCAACTGACAAAAAATTCAAGAAGCCAATATTGGCTTTCTGGGATTTTCTTGATTCTTATTGGTGGCATGCACCATGTGCTTACGTGAATGAAAGCAAAGTGCTGTGTTTTGGAAGGAAGACGATGATAATGACTAGCAGCAACCAAGTTGTGAAAGTTAAGAGGGAGAAGCTTGAGGCATGCATGACATGCCCTATATGCAATGAGCTTTTCCGAGAAGCCACAACTATTTCTGAATGTCTTCATACATGTAAGACTTAACATCTCTGCTCTTTTGGATCTGTCCCGATCTGATGTTCATGTGTTGTGGTCATTATTTTGTTGATATGGGTGCTTTGTTTTTACGTAAATTCATAAACTTTTTCTTGTTTCTGATCTGGGTTTTTATCGATATTTACGTTTACATATATGATCTGGGTCCTTTTCAATTTGCACTCTTGGGTAGTGTGAAGTGTTGTATTGGTGGACGAATACATTGTTGCTGACTTGGCTCTTGGTATATAAGTCTTCGTATACATTTATACCTGACTGAGCTTTCTGTCACTTGGTCTTTGTAATTGTAGATGATTAAAATTCTTTGCTATTATAAAATGGAGTCAAGCATGTTTCTTTACTCATTGCTCCCCAAAACTCTTGGTCTCTTTCTAATTTTCGCTGAAGAATACGGCTATCATCTGCATTGGATGCTTCACAGATAGTGTACAGCAACGCTGCAGTTGGTAATTTTTTCTATGAATCAACACAACTGACTTGTTTGTTGAATTTCTGAGAACAGTTTGCAAGAGGTGCATATATGACAAAATAATCAATGACGATGTGGATAGATGTCCGGTATGCAAGACAGATTTAGGGGTTGCTCCATTGGAAAAGCTCAGGTAGTTCCTTATCTACATTTCCTATGTTTTAGAGTGGCTAGCTGGTCACATAATGCTTGAGCCTAGTTTATGACATGCCCGAAAAAAAAAAAATGTGTTCAAACAACTGTTAAGCATTCCAAATATGAAAAAAAGTTTCATATAATCAACACTGACCTTTTGCTGCTATCCTTTATTGATTCACTCCTTTGGGCAATGGAAAGTACAATGCATATTTCAGTGGTGCAGCATTAAAAGCTTGGAACAAGCTTACATATGATTTCGGCACTGCAGCAGTTTTTTTAACCTTCTAACACATTTCTGGCCTAATGTATAAATCTTTTATGAACCCTATTACGATCGGACCTCCCTCCTCATTGCTATGAAATATCTGGCCTTCTTTATGCATTTGTGGTTATCATCAATTGTAATAGTATTTTCATCAGACGTGTGCCTATAACCTGTATATTAACCGCAAAGTTATGATAAAAGGACCAAGCCATGGATGCATATTAGTGTTATGTTTCTTCAGTTTGTAATTATTCTTCGGTCGGCAGGGCTGACAATAGTCTCGAAGACATAAGGGAGAAGCTCTTCCCTTCTGGAAGTAAAAAGGTCAAGGCACGAGCAGCAGACGACAATCTGCAAGTTATAGGCTCTGAAAGAGCCTTGCCTTCAGAAACAATAAATACCAAGGAACCTGAAGCTGGTGTTCCCTCCTTATCGTCACCAGGGAGAAGAAACCAGAAATACCTCTCTTCATTAGGAACAAGCACACCTACAGTTACAACCAGGTCCTCTGCATGTGGAAGAAGGTATTTGACCAGAAAGAGTTCAGCTCTACATGAGAGTCATCTTTCGATTCAAGAAGAACCTCTTCCCAAACATGAAGATTTTCTGGGGAGGGTTAAATCATCCGAGAACCTTAAAGAAGATGCAGCATATGCCAGAAAGGTTAACAGAAGGAAAAAAAATAAAAATTATTATATGGTTTTGTTTGTCCTTCTATTGAAACTTAAAATATGTTACATTTCTTTTGTTGCAGAATGAAACTGAGAAGTTTTCTAAGAAGGACGAGATGAGCAATGGCTTCATGAACAAAGCACAACCAAGGTGGATAACTGGTCTGATGGAAGCTGAAAGAGAAGCTGCAAGGGTGCCAACAAAGCGAGTGTTCTTCAACCTCAACAATGAACCAGCAGAAGAGCTTAAAAACTTTCAGGAGCATGGCAATAATGGTGAATCTACTCCTGCACCATCAGGGTCACTGCCAATTGCCAAAGGTCCACGCGGCCGCAAGAGAAAAGCAGTATCAGAACCTCAGGAGTTACAAAATCCAGCACAGCATATGGTATCTGACACAAATAATGAAATTGAAACAAGATTTAAACCAATCTGGTTCTCATTGGAAGCTTATCCATGGTGAGATTCTTTCTTTGGTTTAAAACATTAAGTGATACTTGATTTTTTTCTTTCTCAATCCATATATGTCAAGTTTTACAATCTAGAAACTCAATGGTTGTAGGGAAGGATATGCGCCCTTGCCACAGATACCTTCATGTTACTTGAGAGTCAAGTAAGTTTCATCGACTTAAATGTCTGTCTGATATTGAGGTTTTAAATGGCTTCACATATTGGTTTGATAAATGCTGTATTCATTGAACACTGTTTCTATTAACTTTTCATGAAATTTAGAATGCTGAAATCTGTCTGATTATATGTGGCTGTACTAAAACTAAAATATTGATTTCATCATTCCCTTTTGTTGCTGCAGTATGGTTATTTAAGATTTTTTGTCGGTTTGGCCCATATGTAATGCTTTCCACTTTTACTTCTTGTGCACAAAACTTTATCCTCGGGTCCTTTGATCAGACAGACATAAATATTTCATGTAAAGTCATAAGACCATATGACTCTAACTGCTGTGGCTGAGTTCATCAGATACAATTTAAACTCTAGCGATCAATTTTACATTTTATTTTGTCCGGCAGCGCATGTTCTTGCCTTTTCTTCTTCGTAGATGTTTCATTGTTGAAGACCCCTGGCTATCATAATTGTTTATTTAAGTTCATTGTGTAACATCTGAGCATGCTTCTATGGTCAGTGTGTAGTTTAATTGTTTTTCTTGAATTTTTTGCTTGCTAAGAATTCCAACAAGACAATGTCAAGCGCCCATCAACCCAATAATGTTCTCTTTAAGTCTACTGGAAAATTGGCAATGTTTAGTGTTATTTCTTTGTTTAGTCTGTTTCTTACTTACACATTAATTTGAATTTCTTTATTCAAATGTCTCAGAGATGGTAACTTACCCAGTTCTTTCATAAAAAAGTACCTAGTGAGAAAGCTGAATCTTCACAGCGAGGCAGAGGTAAAACCACTTGCTCTCCCTTTTCGGATTAGTAAAGATGCATGCGTGATCTTCTTTTTATAATGGTGAAATGCATTCAGGTTCCTAAGCTACCTGTTTCTTTGATGCCTAAACTTACTAGTATGAACTGCAATTTTCATTTTACCATCAATGACATCAGAAGTTGGAGTACAGGTACCTTCCTTGAGATTCTGAAGATGGATCAAGTATATATGTACTTGAGACAACAGAATTTTGAACTGTTGTTTCTTATATTAATTTCTGTAGTCAAGACCGAGTATTGTTCATTAGTTTTATCAATGTTGCTCCACATTTCATTTGACCCATCCCCTCATTTTGTCATTTGAGTTGGCCGGACTTGATAATATAAAGTTATCTCAGCACAAAGTTGACGACAACTTTCACTTAATTCCCAATACAGGTGGAGATTCTATTGTGGGGTCGGCCGATACATCCGACATTGCTGCTGCATCACTTGGTGGATTTGTGGTTGCAGAAAATACCAGCATCGCATAAAATAGAATCCACTGTAGGCAGCTCGGCAAAGGAGTATGTGATGGTTATAACCTACTGCCGAAAAGTGCTACACCGCTGGTAGACTTTTTTAAGCGACTTGCATGAACGCAGTGCTGTTCAAAGTGATCAAAGTTCGGCAGGTTCAGCGGCCTTCACCGTACAACATGCATCTGGATTTAGAGTTCCATTTCTTCTTCTTTTCATCCCTACAAGCATATAATGCTTTGCTTGCAGTGTGGTGTATCCGGCACTTTAAAGAACTGTTTCATGGGTGAGAAATTATGAAAAGCTTTGCTTGTTCATGTTTTATTATATTCTTTTTTATTTTTCTTATAAAGAGGCTAGGATCTAAGAGTTTCACACATACCTCATTACTTGTTTAAGTTATGCTGCTTGTTCAAGTTATGACTACAGTGTTTCTGTCGTGTTCATTTCCTATAACCCAACTATAGATGGAAACAACCAGGAAGCAGGTTATAGCTTTAAACCAAAAGATATGATTGTGCAAGTTATAAATACAATGTTAGTATGTAAGTAAAAAGATTATTGACAATACTCTTTGGAACAAAATACAGCCTAATTGTGTTGTCAAGCCCAACCAAGTGAAGACAAGTGGCTAACTCAAGAAGAAGGCCCAACACAATCAAATGACAACTCAGGTAAAATCATGCATGTGCATATCATGTGTTTTTCACTGAGGATAGCAGTAGTGCTTCATATCCTGATTTTTCCTGGGTTTCTTGGCTTATTTCAAAATGATCTTGAAAGTTGTGCTTTTATCTTATCTATGTAGGTTAGATCTTTCCAGTCATTTTGGTTTTTTAAAATTCAAACACCCAGCCTTTCTTGGTGCTCAAACTATCATTGGGTGAAGAGAATTGTTCAAACCCGTGAGTTTTTGATTTTCAAACTTTGATTATTTTAGTATAGGTTTATGATTCATTTATGCTTATGATAGTAGGGTGTTTGTGATTCAGGAATAACTGTTTTGCCTAGATAAATGTGTTGACATGCTTTTTATAAAGTTTTGCAAAACATTTTTGCCTCCTTTTGAAAAATAGCCATTTTAGGAAAGTTTGCTTTTGTCTTTTGTGTTTGACTTTATGCTTTACCTTTCTATTCAGCATCTAAGCTAAGGACTAGAGTCCAAAATTTTCTGAATTCATTGGCAAGTGTGATGCTCTCTTAGGAGCACCTCTTGGCCTATAAATACCAAGCAAAGTTTCTTTTGTTTGGTGGTTGTTGTGTGTGTTTGTTTTTGTATTTGTGAAAAACATCTTAGTATGTTTTTTAGTTCATAAAACCCTTTTACTCTAAGTCTTCCTAGTGATTATAAATCTTAGAGCATTGGCTTGAACAATCTTTCAAAACCCATATTGCATTTACATTTGCATGCCATGAGATTGTGATTGGTGATGCAACAATCCGAGAAGTGTTCATAGCTGAATCAGTTGAGAAGTAGCTGAATTCAAGAGTGAAACTTCTGTTATATGCGTGGGAAAACACTTAGAGACAAGAGAGATATGAGAGCTGAGTTGTTAGACTAGAAGAGTCTAGACATGATAGTAATGAGGTTATCTATCCCCTCAGGAGTTGTAATCTTGTGAGAAGTGTTTAGCGCTCTTTATGAACCAGCTTAATGATAGCTGAGTTCTGTAAACTTTCATATGTGAGCACTTAGAGAATAAGATAGGGTGAACGTTCAAGAGACTAGGAGAGTCTAAACAGGATAGCAGACTAGGTTGTCGTTCTAGAAACTAGGAAAGTCTGGAACCGGATAGCAACAAGTTCTGCTGATCCCATGTTCTAAATCTTATATAAGTGTACGAATTACATAGTGGAAAGTTTTGTCCTTCAGGATTTAAGGGCAAGCAGTTTTTTTCCCTGGGTGCAGGGTTTCTGCGTTATAAAAAAACATCTTTGTGTTTGTGAGGGGTTCTTTTGATTTTAGAGATAACTAAACCAAAATTAGCCTGCAGCTTAAATGATTGAGCTAACCTTGGGCGTGATTCAGATAGGAATGGCGCTGTGCATAGTGAGCCTAGCGTGGGAGTTGGAAAAACACTGCAGTGAAGGAGAATTGGGCTGCTTCAGGGATGGCCGATTTGAGTTTCTAAGGTTTGAGAAAGGGATTTGGGGTTTCTGCTTGTTCTTGACGTGAATGCTTGAAAGGCTTGGAAGAAGTGTTGCTGGGTCGTTTTGGATCCCTCTCTGATCTCAGAGACTCATTTTTTATAGGCTCAAGATAGGGTTTTAGGGGAATCGAAATACCTCCAAGCTGTTGGATAAACTCTTTCTCCTTCAATTTCGTTCTTAATTTCTGCAGAAGAATTGAGGAAAAGACATATATTTGAGGCAGGTTCCCTAGATAGACGAAGATTGCTACAGGGGTTGCTGCAGGGTTTTCTGCTGATTTCCATGGCGAGCTGCCCGATGTCATGAGATCCGGGAGGATGAGGTGAGGAGAGATTTGGGACGGCGAACCCATGATTTTTAGGGTGAAGAGGGTGTTCACTAACTGGTTTAAGGTACGGTCTCAGTGGAGATGTGGTGGTGAAAAGAGAGAGTTGCGGTTCCTGAGTTGCTGCAGGGGGAACCAGACATTCGGCTGATTTCATCGATCAAAAGGAAGGAGATACAGAAAAGAGTAGGCCGAGGAAAAAGTTGTGCGTTTTCTAAAAAGGTGGCATTTGGGATTTTGTTTGGGTTTAGAATGAAACAAACCAAACTCTTTACCTTCACTATTTTCGTCATTAATTTATGTCATTAAGCATGGATTTCGGGCCCAAGACCAAAATCATCAATAACGCTAAATCGACAACGAGCGTTGTGCGTTTTTTCGTAACCTTCCACACTATACCCACTTTGCAAGCCCCTAAACGCATGCGGCTTGGGCCCGCATAAATGGCGTACTTGCCTGTCGAGTTAAATCGAGTATTGGAATAATCATAAAGTTTACGTGAATACATAAAATAAAATGTGCGATTTTTCGGGTGTCAACATTAGACCCCATGATTATGTGGGCTGCTTGAGGCATGGAGTGGGCCACATAATCAGAGTCCATATAGAGTAGAAAGTCAGCCCAGCCCAAATTTCTCATTTAAGGCTTTTAGCTTACCCCTTTTTCTTTGGGGAGTCCATCAGTCCCGCTCTTCTTTTCTCAGAACCATGCAGGAGTGACCCTGCAGCCCTCCTTCTTGCGAGTCTCTGTTCAACTCTCTCAGTGTCCACTTCTCTTTGCTTTCAAACCCTGATTACGGGGACTTAAGACCCGTAACAAGCCCTCAACTTCTTTGGGCTCCAGGTATTTTCCCTTGCATCTCAACCTTCATTTTCATCTTCTCCTTTAGGTTTAAAATTGGCGTCGTTCCCCTTCTTTGCTGCAGGGGAATCGCCTGGCATCCGTCGAATAACGGCTTCCCGAACCACTGCAACCTTGAATTACGGCTCATGCTCGGGCTTCACTGTTCGCTTTCTTCTCTTTTCCGGAACTAATAGCTCGTTGATCCTCTTACTGCCGAAGACATAGAGAAAATCGGATTGCAGGGAATTGATTAATTACCAGTAGGGTCGATCTGCTGGCGTATTCCTTCGATTGGTAGCATCGTGCTTCTTTCTAGGCAATCACAGATTATCCCAAAATTTTGGTTTTCTTGTTTCACAGGGAATTGCTTGTCGTCTTCCAGATCAAAAATTTTTTGAATCGTTGTGACTCTAAGGTGTGACTTAGGCTTGTGTTTCGCTACTTTTCCTCTTACTGCAGGGAAGCCGATTACCAACAGGGTTGGTTTTCATCGTGTACCCTGCAGCTAATCTCTTTCCTACAACCCTTTGTACTCATGCGTTCTTTTATCCCTGCAGCTAATCTCTTTCTTTTCCCTTTCGCGGTAAAACTGCAGTGTAGTTCTGTTGATACTTCTTGGCTTCTCCGTGCAACTTCTCGAGCAGCTTTCTCCTCTCTTATTTTTTTTTAGGTAACACTAAATTCTTGACTTAGGCTATTTCCTTAGTTGGCTAGTGAATAACTGGAGCAGTGAGTAGGCTGTCTTATTAATAGCCTGAGTTACTGTGTTCTTTGAGTTACTGCGGCTAAAATTATTTCCCTTCACATCCTTATGAACTTATGCGTGCATGCATCTTGTCTGTGAAGCATGTGCCATGTATAAGGGTGTGCGCTATTTAAGCTTAGGCACTTAGTGCTGGTATGTGCTATTCTTTTGCTTAGCCGGGTTCGTGAATTGCATGTCCGCCATACGTATATTTTGTATTATAATAGAATTACTTATGGCTTCGCATGGCTAGTTGTTCTTATTAGAACTGTTGTGTGCATCGGTGTGCATGGCCATGTCTGCTTGATTGCTGTGTTTTTATTTGTAGACAATAAACCGATGTTGAATGTGTTGTAATAAGTAATATGCTCATGACATGCTTTGGCCTTGTGTTGCATGTTTTTTTTTTTTTTTGCATAAGCTTGGAAATTTGTTTAGTGTCATAATGCATGACTAATCACATGATGAAGGATAACTAATGTATGCTTACGAACGCTACCTTCTGTTTTTAGATTACTTCACTTGTCATGGCCTCAGAGAGTAGGAATTCTCAGCCCATCGAACTCCGCGATCCTCATTTTTCACTGGGCGGCCATCTCACAACTCCTCATGTCTTAGAGAATGATAACAGTGGCCTGGAGGAGGTACCTCATGATATTTCAGAGCACTTTATTCCCCCAAAATCTATATCCAAGCTCCTCATCACGGAGAGTACCCGGCGGTACCTATATGTTTCAGGCATCTTGCGAACGCAGTTGTAGGTTGGGCAGAATGGGTTGCTTTTGAGGTAGAGGACGAGGATATTGGAGATGCTCTTATTGAGGTAGAGATAAAGCTCTCATTGTTTATTTCCTGCTTTTGTGAGATCTATAAGGATGATATCTGCCTTCGCCATGTCGTACACAGATGGAGCCCTGCGACTCACACATTTGTCTGCTTCTGGGGGGAATTTGCTCCCACTTTGGAGGATGTCCGCAACATCATGAGGCTTCCAGTTGTTTCATCTGATAACCCCTTCACAATAATGTTGAATGAGGTGCAACTACAGAAGTTTCACATTCTGAAGAAGGGTGCTCACTGCTTTAAATATCCGTATCGCTTTTGCCATTAGGTGAGATATTTTTGGGGTTTCACTGAGGAGGGCGAGTTCACAAAAGGTGATGGCTTCGATTCTGGTTGTCGAGTGGAGACTATGTTTGCTTACTGATTGAGTAGATTCATCTTCGCAGATTTCCCCTATGAATAGGTGCAGGAGCGGCTCTTTCCATTGGCCATTAAACTGGCTGCTGGCGTTTGCTTTCCATTGGCTCCTCTTTTCCTCAGTCACTTGAACAAAAAGCTAGATCACATCGCGGGGGACGACAAAGAAGGTGCAGGGCAGTATGGCATTGATTCCCTGGTGCCTATCTTCTTCTTCCTTCAAGTGTTAATTTGGGAGAGGTTTAGCGGTGAAGCCTCTAGATAAGCCTCCACATTTCGGCAAAGGTCAAAGTGTTTTCAACTTTGCCGGTCTCCCATTGCCTTTCAGATGGTTTAGAAGGAGGAACACTGAGAAGAGGTCATTCAAGCAATCCATCCTGGATAACATTGAGCAGTTCAACTTTAGGCCCTACTCCAACAATCACCAGTTTCATGTGCTTCCTTATTTCCTTACTGAGACTGGCGCATCACCATTTGTAGGCACCACTGAATTAATCCTGGCCACTACTGTGCGAGCTATCCCTGGATTCAGTTATTCCTTCAGCCCTACAATGGAGCTATATTCTCCTCACAGAGTTAAAATGCAGTTCGGTATTGATCAAGACCTGCCACCGTGTCTACCTTGTGACGAGAACCTAATAGATTGTGTCATGAACTTTTGTCCTGCTGCGAGGAATTCACTGTGAGGGCGTGCTCTCTGGCAATCTTGGCAGGAATAACCATGTTGGTTTTCCCACATTAGCTCTCTCCAGATTTTGGGAGTTACAACGACGCGATTTCAGGGAGTTTATAAAGGTTGGCGGCACTAGGCTGTGTTCGAAGGTGAATAATGAGAATAAGAGGTTGATCCGCAGCAACACCCTCAGAGGTATCATGTCCAGACTTAACACTCCTTATATTGAGGTGTACCCACATGGTGTACAGTATGAAGTTAGCCATCTTGATAGTCGCATGGATGAGGTTTATCATGAACCTGAGGTAGCAGCTGCTGGAGGAATTAGGCAAGCAGCAGATAGGAGAAACTCTGTAGTGAAAAAGAAGAAGCTTATTGTGGCTCGCCGTTTCAAACCCAGGGTGGTAAGAGACCACAGTCCTCCTTGACAGGTGACGAATGCTTACAATGTCAAGTTTATATTACCTTCAAATTCAGGCACTGGGAAGGGGACGAAGAGGAAAGCCACCTCTAGCTTGAAATCCGAGCGCGTTGTTAAGAAGAGAATAATATCGAACAGCTCAAAGTCGGCCTTAGGCGGAGCAGACGGGTTCCAAACATCTGTCCGTAAGCCTCTTGTTTATGTTGATATTGGGGAGACGTCAAAGAGCTAGTAATTCACATGAAGGTGGAGATGAGAACGATACTTGTGATGATGATAGTCAGGTACAAGTGTAATTGTATTTCTTCCTTCCTCTTACTCATTGTTGCTAGTTTTCTTTTGTTAGTGCGTGATTTCAGGTGAGCTTTGGCATGTATTGATGAGCATTTTGCTTTTGTTACCTATGAATGCATGAGTCTTAGCATGTTTTTTGGTTTTTGCATGGTGACTTATTGTTTTGCAGGATGATGATGTGCAAGAGGGTGTTTCACAGAGTGATCATACCGTTACTCAGCAGATGAATATGCACATAGTGCACATGGGGTATGTTACAGCATGTTTATCTTAACATGTTTTTTTTTTCCTTCAGATGCCTTACTGCAATTCTTGAACTTTTTTGTTCTTCATGCAAATTTTCTAGGGTGTTATCACTGATACTTTAATGGAAACCTGCTGCGAGTGCTAATTCTCGTGAGGATAGCGATGAAGAACAGGTATGCATAGTCTTTTGTTTCTTTTAGATGCACTGCTTATTTAGCCTCCATGATTATGTGAAGCATGTTAAGCCCCCAGGGCTACTGGAGAAGAGTGATTTACATAATCAAAAGTTGAGTTACTGCGACTTATCACACTTCTTCTTTTGTTTGGCATTCCATTTCGCATGAGGCTCATCAGGATGCTGAAATTAACTCTCCGGTGAAGGAGTTTATTGTGGATGCTGGTCATGATAATGAGCAGGTGAGGTTTTGGATTGATGATGCACTTGACCAAACATACGTAAGCTCTTTGAGACTTTTTTCTTGCTATACTTACCCACCCCCCCCCCCCCCCCTATTTTTTTTTTTAGGATGGGCTACCCTTGGTCAGAAGTTGGAGGTGCAGGGCACAAATCTTGTTTTCCTGAAGCAGCTCCTGGAGGTGATGGCGTTGCTACTACATGTTTGGCTGGTGAAGAAACTCAGCCCTGCATCACTCTGAATCATTTTTCCGCCCATATCTTAAACGAAGGAAGGGAGAGTTCGCTAATTGCTCTGGAGACAAGGTTCAAGAGTTTTATTGCTCGTTTTGACTCTGAAGAGCACCTGAGCCTCACTATTGCAAGTTTTTCGCAACCTCTCAGCGGCAAGCAATCTCTTTTTGAAGGTGAGGAAATTTCTATAGAGTATGTGAACCCTCTTACCAGATTTGCTCGAAAGCATGGTGGGGGCAGTTTTTCCAACTTGTTTGCAGAGGGAAAAATGCTTTTCAAAGGCATGTATTGGTTAGAGAGTTTGATTTTGGGTTATATAGCATGGAAGTGGAGGAGGTGATGAGTGAGGAGATCTTTTTGGTTTGGAGGGATGCATGTCGGGCCGTTATAGAGTGGGGACTCAGAGTTGATTTCATGCTTGACCATCTGAAGGTAGCTACAAGAGATTTCTTTGGACACATATTCAAGTTAGCTGGCCTGGATGAATGCTGCAGGGAGGTTCGCAGCTTGGAAGACTCTGTGGTCCGGTTGAAGACTGAGCTTTCAAATCTTGAGGGACAGTTGGAAAGGGCGCGGGGGAGTTTCCATGCCAAGTTTGGTGATTCTGCAAGTCTTGATAGCGTGGCTTCCTTTCAAGAATCCTCCTGGACATCCCAGAGTCGTGCAATCCGCAATTTGATTAGTTTTTCTTTGGCATGCGCTTCTGTTTCTCAGTGTAGCAGCTTTCATCTTCTCTTTTTTTTGTTTTTGAACTTCACAGCTAACTGCTGGCTTGGATTTTTGAAACTGTCTCCGTTTTTTTATATAGGGATAATTGACTTGGGATGTCTCCCTTCTTTTTTTGTTTTTAGCTTTTGCACTTTTTACAGGGGATGTAAATCATAAAATGTTTATACTGGAAAGGTGCTTCTTCATTTCTTCACTAGAAAGATTATATGTCTACGATATCACCATGATGGTGCGTTCATACAAGATTTTCTGCGACTTGAAGTAATTGAAGAAGCGTTTTCTTGGAAATAAAAGATGAAATTGCATAACTAACAGTAATAACGCTTGAGCCATTTTCCATTGATGGGGCTTGTGATGGTTCCACTGGTGATGCAGGCAAGCTCATAATAGCCACTGCTATGGGATATTTTCATGGTAAATGGTCCTTTCCATTGCGGTGCAAACTTTGAGGGTCCTGAAACCTGCTTCCTCATCCAGTCAGCAGCTTTAAGCACAGGGTCTCCTTCCTTGAAATTTCTCTCTTTGATTATCCTGCTGTATGCTTGAGTGACACGCTTGTGATATGCTACAACATTTTATGTAGCTTGTTGCCTCTGTTCATTTGCAGCCTCCAGGTCCATCAGTCGCCAATCAAAGCAAGATCCCACGTCCCATTCCAAGTCGTTATAGTCAGCACCCTAACTGTTGGGACTGCCAGCTCCACCAGAGATATTACTTTCGAGCCATACACCAATGAGTAAGAGGAGAAACCCGTGGCTGTCCTTTGCGAAGTGCGATAGGCCCATAGTGCATCCGGAAGGTGAGTGCTTCAGCCCTTCTCATACTCGAACACCATCTTGCTTAAAATTTTCAGCAAAGTCTTATTTGTAGCCTCTGCCTGCCCATTTCCCTGAGGATAATATGGTGTAGATTTTCAGTGCTTAATTTTGAATCTCTTGAGCATATCGCTGACTTCTTTGTTCACAAAAGGGGTCCCGTTGTCCGTGAAAATCTTGTAAGGGATTCCATGCCTGCAAACAATGTATTCTCTGATGAAGTTGCACACCGCAACTCCTGTTGCCTTGCGAAGGGGAATGACCTCTACCCATTTTGTTGAGAATTCTGTTGCTGTGATGATCCAGACACAACCCTCAGAGGGTGGATTAATCTTTCCAACAAAGTCCAGCCCCCAAGTGTGGAAGGGCCATGGCTTAAGCATGTCTTGAAGAATGGTTGATGGCTTGCGAATTTGATTGGCATATGCTTGGCATGTATGGCATGTCTTTACTCTCCCGTGCGAATCCTTTAGCATCGTCGGCCAATAATAGCCAAGATTCAGCAATTGTTGGTGAAGTTTCCTCTTGCTCTGATGCTCACCACATTCTCTTGCATGTACTTCCTCTAATACATGTTGTGACTCAGCACTCCCTAGGCACCGCAGTGGTTTCCCATTGAAACCTTTCCTGTAGAGGACATCCCCATCAACAAAGTACCTCCCAGCTGTTTTCTTCAGCTTGTACCTGTAGTTTGCATCTGCTGGCAGCAATTTGTCGATTAGGAATTCAGGTACGGGGTCCTCCAATCATTTGCTGCTGTGATCGCCAAGACTTCATCCTCTGAGGGCAACTTGAAACATTTGAAGCATGTGGCCTGCACTTCAAAAACTTGCGTCTTCATCTTTGGCCAGTAATACACCCTTCGCAGCAACTGTCTATACAAGCTAATCACTTGTTCCAGCCCACAAGTAACTTCATGCACTTCACTTAACTTTTGCTTGGCTTCATTCTCACATATGCATCTAGCTAGCATATTGCCTGGAAGACGTTTGTATAATTCACCCTTGAGGAGTACATAGTCTTTTATCTCCTTCAAATCATACTCAGTGCTCCGACCCATCAAGGCACCTTTGATTGGTTTTCGCCAGTCACCTCAGGTGATTCTGCAATCCTTAGTGTCTCCGTGGACGGTTCATGCTTTTGAATGACTGTGATATCTGGTTGCTTCCTTGTGAATGACAACTTAGACCCAAGAGTAGCTAAGGCATCTGCATATCTGTTGGTAGACCCAGGTATGTGCTCCAGAGTTACTTCATCAAACATCCCCATTAGCTTTCCCGCCAAGGTCCTGTATGGTGCGAGTCCTGCTTCTTTCACTGCAAAATCACCCTTCACTTGGCTGATGACCAAGTTTGAGTCTCCAGTAATTTTAATCTTCTTAACTCCCATTTCCACTACGATAGACATGCCTACGATGAAAGCTTCATACTCTGCTGCATTGTTGGTGCAGGGGAAGTTCAGCTTAAACGACAAAGCTTTAGTGTTGCCTTCAGGGTCTACTAACACAATCCCTGCTCCACCTCCATTGCTTGGCCGATCCATCGAAGTGAAGGGTCCAAAACTCCCGATCTTCTGACCCTGCACCAGTGACTATCCCCACCATATCAGGCAGCTCTCCAAGAATATCTTGCATGAGAGAGACTTCTTCATCACCAGAAAATAGAGCAAGCATATCAATCACAGCTTGTCCCTTAATGGCATGGGGCGTTATGCATTCAATGTCGAACTCTGCCAACTGCAACAGCCACCTGGCGAGTCGCCCAGATAAGACTGGTTTTGTGAGTAGATACCTGACAGGATCTGTTTTCACCATGAGATGAATTTTATGAGCTAGGAAGTAGTGGCGCAACCTCTGGGGCTGCATATATGAGTGTCAGGCAGAGCCTTTCAGACTTAGGATAGCGTGCTTCTGTTTCCCCTAACAAGTGGCTCACATAATATACATGGCATTCTTTACCATTTGTATCATCTTGTGCAAGAAGAGCTCCTACCACGGTATCAGTTGCAGCAAGATACAACTTGAGCGGTACGCCAGGGATCGGTGCTTTCATGGTTGGTAGCTTGGTAACAAGCTCTTGCACCTTCTCATAGGCTTATTGGCATTCTTCATTCCACACGAACTTTGCGTTTTTCTTGAAGAGATGAGCGAAGGTCTTTATCACCACAACTAGGCTTGGAACGAAACGCCTGATGTATGATAGTCTGCCCAAGAAACTCTTCAACTCCTTTTGGTTTGATGGTGGTGCTGTGCAAGCTATGGCTTTTGCTTTGTCTAGATCGACATCTAATCCCCTGCTATGCACCATGAATCCAAGAAACTTCCCAACTGATACTCCAAAGGAACACTTTTTAGGATTCATCTTTATTTTTATAGCCTGCATCTCCTCAAGACTTTCTTCAGTACATGCCAATGCTCTACCCTTGTTTTGGATTTCACTACAAGATCATCAACATAATCTTCAACTTCGTTCCCCATCATATCATGGAGGGCAGCGGTCATTGCTCTTTGATAGGTTGCACCGGCGTTTTTCATACCGAATGGCATTACTGTATAATAAAAATTCCCATAAGGGGTGCGAAATGCAGTCTTTTTAGCATCCCTTGCAGCCATCTTTATCTGGTTGTAACCGCTTAAACCATCCATGAAAGAAAGCATGCCTTGGCTTGAAGTTGAGTTGATAAGCATGTCCATATTTGGCAATGGGAACTCATCCTTCGGGCATGTCTTGTTCAAATCTCTGTAATCAACACAGATCCTGACTTGGCCATTTTTCTTTCTTACAGGAATAATGTTTGCTAGCTATGTAGGATGCTTGACAGGCTTGATGAAGCCGCAAGCCAGAAGCTTCTCAATTTCTTGTTTAATTTGCGTTTCAACTTCAGGGTGATAGCTCCTCTTTGCCTGAATGATTGGTTTGGTTCCGGGCTTCACATTCAGCGTGTGGCACACAAGATTCAGATCTAAACCAGTCATCTCCTCATAGCTCCATGCAAAAACATCCTTGAATTCTTTGAGTAATGCTACTAACTCCTCCCTTTCCTGGGATGACAAGTTCTTACTGATAAGAACAACTTTTTCCACTGCAGGGTTATCGCTGAGATTTACAGATTCCAACTCTTCTGCTACTGCAGCAGATCCATCCTGCATACACCTAATTCTTGCCCCCTTCAATCTTGTAAGGCTTCTTGAAGGGGGCAAGAATTAGGTGTCATGGACGTCCCTTCTGCACTAGCACATGCCTCTTCCACGACACCTTTGTACACGGGGTCTTTCTAAAAATTACAATCGAATCCCGCAACCTGTCATAAGCGATAGATGGTGCGCCCATTGGGCAGCATGACCTTTGAACACCGCAGCTGCGCCTGCACATAAGCAGTAGCCTCTCTCCTTTGCCTCAGTGCTGCTGAAAGGTCACCATCACTGACATCTCTGATGTCTTGCCATGCCGGCAGGGGCACACTAGAAACCTTAGAAGGGGCTGACCTCCCATCAGCAGTGAATTCATTGTAATATTCTGCTTCAATGAAGTGAGCTTCACTTTGGTGGAATGGGAGTTGGTTCCCTGGTATCCTGAGACCAATTCGTTGTAATAGGCTTGAGACCGATTCGTCCTTTCACACATTGGTGGTAAGTCGATGGAACCAACTTGTGCTTATTGAGCCATGGCTGCCCTAGCAAAGCATGGTAGCTTGTGTTAACATCCAGTACTTGGAATTTTGTCCAAGATCAGATTGGCCCTACTTTGAGATCCAACTGCATGTAGCCTATGGACGTTTCATCTGCTTCGGCAAAGCCAGATATCCTCATCTCAGTCTTCACGATTCTTGACAATGGGATCTCTGCAGCCTTAATGACATAGGGCGGCATGATATTGAGTGAAGACCCAGTTTCTATCAGTGTTCTTCTCACAAATACATCATTAATATGAGCTTCTAAATAAAGAGGTTTCCTGTGATCTGGGAATGGCACTTCCACGTTTGAATCAGTAAAGATCAAGGAGTAAAATATCAGATATCGAGGAAATATCGGCGTTTTAAAATACAGATATTTTGACGGAAATATCGATGAAATATCGATCCATTAGAAATTTTGACAAAAACGATGGAAACTATAAGAATTATATGAAAATTTTTATTGAAACTTTCTAAGGTTATTTTATACTATGTTATCGACCATATGTGAGAATAAAATATTAATAAACTCAAATAGATATCAATTTATTGAAATGTTATATGAATTACTATGTGAATAGAGCTTACATTTATTGAAATATGATTTAATATATATAATTTATACTTGAAACCTAAAACGAGGCTAGACCATTACACCCTTTAACATTATTTGTACATAATATTTCACAAAAGCAACTAAATGAAGTTTTTAAAACCATACAGAAGACCGATGAGGTTCGAAATTTGCACTGTCTTATTCATCGTCTTGTGTAGAGTCATTGGTGAACTGCGAAGAATATTCGTTAAATGATTGCTCTTATCTAAAATTCTACATATATTGACTTACATGCCAACCATATGGATCAAGTGGCGATCTTTGAGGATTATGGGACTCATAGCTAGTATAGGTTAGAAATAAAAAGTAGTTGATATAAAAGTAACTCTTGAAGGTAGGTTAGAAATTAAAATTAGGTGTTGAACATTTATATTGTTTGAGAGAGAAGATGAGTAGCTCTTGAAGTAGTTGAGATAAATTTTTTGAAAATAGGTTAGAAATAAAACGTTGTTGATATAAAAGTAACTCTTAAAGGTATGTAACCGTATGTTAGAAATTAAAATTAGGTGTTGAAAATTATGTGTTTTAAATTGTTGAAAATTAGTTTTTGAAAATAGGATAAAAAATTCTGGAAAATATTAGAAAATATCGGAAATATCGGCGAAATATCGGAAATATCGAGAAATTTCGACGAGAACGAGACAGAACTAAATCAAAATATCGATCTCACGGAAATACCGAAATATCGCCGAAATATCGACGATATTATTGATATTACACTCATTGGTAAAGACTATGGCATTGTCATTTTCCAGTATGGACATGGTCCTTAATGTTTTTGCAGCAAAGCACTGAGGGCCATGTTCCTCAGACACGCGCATGAGTGCCTCCACAGAAGCTTGCCTGGCTTGCGGACCATACTCCAACTGATCAAACAAAAACTTAAATTTCGGGTTTTGTTGGAGCACTTGTGCAGCAGTAGGCCTATGGTTCCTGTTATTATGTTGCTCCGTTTCGTCATCTACTTCAGTGACATGATAAGATTGGCTTGTTTCCCCGCGACTTCAAGTGCTGCTTGCTCCAAGGCTGGGTGGCCTTTGACTCGCCTCCGCAGCCCCCAAGTACTGGTTTTCATAAACAGAGGTGTCTGCATCTCTTCCCCGTTCAATCAAGCTAGGCCATGGGGTGTTGTAACCTCGAGCATTGCAGTATTCACTCCAAGCCACTTGGTCAATGGTCCTTGAGTACTGATATTGACACATTTGGAAGTGCACAACGTCTTCCTTCATGTGATTACCTACCGCAGTAATCATACAACATGCCTCCTTTCCCCTGCACTTAGGCAATGGATCTTCATCAATGACTTGCCTCTTGGTTGACAAATCGAGAGTCCCATCATTTATCTTCTCATGAAGAATATTCCTCAAGACTTGGCAAACAGGGCTTGGGTGTTCGACTAACTGATGGTAGCGGCAGTAGCGAGGGTCACTCTTCTCCTCCTTCGACGGAGGCTTGTGTGGCCACGGTGGCTTGATGACGCAGTATAGCATGGAACTCCTCGTTGCCGCAGGGGATGGCTGGATAAGTTTAATGTTTCCTCTTGTGAAGACTTGTCTTCAACTGCAAGAGTCTGGTGTGTATCCTTCTTTTCAGAACGCCAGCTTTTTTGTGCCTTCACAGACAAGCTTGTTCTTTTGGCTGCATCCATAAGCCCGGAGAATTGATCAATACCAGCATTTTCCAAATAGACCCTGTATTCTGGCAATATGTTGCTGATGCAAATCTCCACCAAGTACTTTTCTCCTTTTTCATCATAACAGTCAAGAGCAAGGTCGCGAAATCTTCTAACAAAATCGACAAGATTCTCGCTTGCTCTTTGACTAGTGTAATTGAGTTGAGTGATAGTCACTCTTTCCATATGCTAAAAGTACTTTTTGCAGAATTTGCTTGCCAAGTCCTCCCAAGTGAGCACATAACCTGGTGCCAGAGTGGTGTACCACGTATAGGCGTGGTCGGTGAGTGTTTTTGAGAACTCACGAAGCCTGAAGTTTTGGTCTCCTGCATGAGGTCCGAGTGCGTCAATGAAGCGGCTAATGTGCTTTTTGGGACTTCCTTTCCTCCCATCGAAGAGAACAAAAGTCGCCATTTCATACTCTTTAGGGCAAGGTAGGGAGATTAAGCTTGATGGATAAGGAGGTTGGGGAATGTATTTCTAATTTTCGTTGGCACGGTGCAACTCCTTTTCCAACATCGCAACCACGTCTTCTTGAGTGACAAAGGAAGGTTCCTTATGCTCGGACTTCTTTGCTGCTACAGATTCTTCTTGCGATCTTCTTATTCTGCTCAGCATTTTGCTTTGGCGCAAGGGTGGGATTCTTCAGCTCTTTCACAGCCTGCAAGAGCTTCTTCTGGGTGTCTCCGAACTTTCTAAGGACCTGGATAAGGTCGGTTATGGTCAGTTATGTTGCTGCCTCTTCTTGTTGTTCTACCTGCTCCTCTTCCTGCTGGTGTTGGGATCGACTGTTAGCAGCAGACTCACTGACTGCATCTTGAGAGCTTGCATTCTTGTTTCTCCTGCTTGGAGCCATCTGAATCACTCCTTAGTTATCTCCCCAACGGAGTCGCCAAAATGTGAGGGGTTCTTTTGATTTTAGAGATAACTAAACCAAAATTAGCCTGCAGCTTGAATGATTGAGCTAACCTTGGGCGTGATTCAGATAGGAATGGCGTTGTGCATAGTGACCCTGGCGTGGGAGCTGGAAAAACACCTCAGTGAAGGAGAATTGGGCTGCTTCAGGGATGGCATATTTGGGTTTCTAGGGTTTGAGAAAGGGATTTGGGGTTTCTGCTTGTTCTTAGCATGAATGCTTGAAAGGCTTGGAAGAAGTGTTGCTGGGTCGTTCTGGATCCCTCTCTGATCTCCAGAGACTCCTTTTTTATAGGCTCATGATAGGGTTTTAGGGGAATCGAAATACCTCCAAGCTGTTGGATAAACTCTTTCTCCTTCAATTTCGTCCTTAATTTCTATAGAAGAATTGAGGAAAAGATATATATTTGAGGCCGGTTTCCTAGATAGACGAAGATTGCTACAAGGATTGCTGCAGGGTTTTCTACTGATTTCCATTGCGAGCTGCCCGATGTCATGAGATCCGGGAGGAGGAGCTGATGAGAGATTTGGGACGACGAACCCATGATTTCTAGGGTGAAGAGGGTGTTTATTAACTGGTTTAAGGTATGGTCTCAGTGAAGATGTGGTGGTGAAAAGAGAAAGCTGTGGTTCCTGAGTTGTTGCAGGGGGGGGGGGGGGGGGGGGGGGGGGGGAATCAGACATTCGCCTAATTTCATCGATCAAAAGGAAGGAGATACAGAAAAGATGAGGCAGAGGAAAAAGTTGGGCTTTTTCTAAAAAGGTGGCATTTGGGCTTTTGTTTGGGTTTAGAATGAAACAACCCAAACTCTTTACCTTCACTATGTTCGTCATTAATTTATGTCATTGAACATGGATTTCGGGCCCAAGACCAAAATCATCAATAACGCTAAATCGACGACGAGTGTTGTGTGTTTTTCCGTAACCTTCCACACCATACCCACTATGCAAGCCCCAAAACGCATGCGGCTTGGGCCCGTATAAATGCGCCTGACGAGTTAAATCGAGTATTGGAATAATCATAAAGTTTGCGTGAATACATAAAATAAAATGTGCGATTTTTCGGGTATCAACAGTGTTATTTATTTTATTGCACTTTTGCTGTTATATTCGTTGAGTTATATTTCGGGATAGCACAACTCATTGTTATCCTCGATATCAGTCTTTAAACGAAAAAGTTGCAAAGTGTCCTATTCACCCCCTTCTAGGACCTTCATAGTATTAGTATAATCTTCAAAGGATGGATCATTTCTGTAATGTTGATATCTATGACCATTTGCAACTGGAATGTGGTAGTCTCTTAGATGATATTAAGAGTCTAGTTCAAGATACAAGTGGAACGCTGTTGTTTTTGCTCCAAGGACTGCAACGGAGTAGCACATAGACTAGCAGCTGACGCTTTCAGTGTTGTGATTGGCAGAATATACCACCTGATTTGCTTAGTGATGTACTAAGCTTTGATTGTAAACATTTGTCTTAATGCAATTGAACTTTTAATTCAAAAAAAAAATTACACGAACTGAGGACTTTTCTCGAATTTTTATTAAAATTAGATGGCAGACACCACTATTGAAAATTAGAACTGCAGAAATTATTACTACAAAAGTGCAGTTACAATCTGTCCTTTTGCTCCACATTTACCATGGGAAAACAATGTATATACAAGTTTCTCTTCCAATAGCACCAAAAACATCATTGAATGGGCAAACAAAACTGAAAAAAAAGTATGCTGATGTTTACACAATTACAGACTCCAGAAGTATATCTGCATCAAACCAGGCACCTGCTTGTCAAAAGAAGAAATGCTAGTATCTGCAATGCATACAGGGGAAAACTACATCAGCACTCATATTGAAGGACATAATACCTTGAACAAGCAACGCTTTTCAATGTATGACAGGAACATTTAATGGGACTAATAGCGGTAAATAGAACCACATTTCAGCATAAGAGAGAACCCATGTAAAAACTGAAGACAAAACCGCAGTAAGACAAAATGACCTTTCAAGACATTTTGTGGTTTAACCAGTTACTGGTATTTAATTAGCTATCCTACACATGTAATTCCAAGGCATCAGTAATTATGCCTTTGTTATGAATCAAGTCAGAACATTCCAAAGTAGATGAGTATGCTTCAAAATAAAACATAAGCATCATACATATACAGAAAGATGCATCCTTCAGCTGTATAAAACTCAACTTTATTCAATCCCCGACTATGTCAAGAGTCCTGAAAGTTAATATCAATGTTTTATACAACTTGCGCTCATGTTGCAGAAAGCATATGCCATATAAAAAAACACATTCCCCAACTATATGGCAATGCAATGTTACTCACTCTGGCCAAGGTATATCATAGACTAGAGGAGGAAAAATGGTGCAAGAGTTCTGAAAATGATGTGACAAAGCGATTAAACAAAACTTACTAAAATGGTAATTAAAAATTCAAACATCTTCCAGTTTCTATATAATGAGCATCATGACAATAATTACCGAATATTCACCAAAAAATGAAAACCTTTAAACAGAAATAATTTGGCAGCTGCACAATATGGTCAAAAAGTGATGCCAAACACCAACTTTGGTTACAACCATCTTCCATAGCTACACTTACTTCTCTCTCTTCTTCTTTTTTATATGGAGCTACACTCACTGTAGTCCTCTGAAAATGTCTCGAAAACAGGTAATGCAGCAAGCAGAATTTCATATCTAACAACTAACCCACTACATTTTGAATAACTTGGAGCTTAAGATAGATAAGTAAAAGAAAAAAGTAGATAAGACTCAAAAACTCATCACGACACGAAATTGAGCCATATGACGATTCGAACATACTCCCTGATGTATATATTCTCATTTAATCTAGATATCTATTCGAATCAAACCCTTTTCTCTAGAAAAATAATGTTATAGTAAATATTGAAGAATGACTCAAATCTTACTGTATGTCGTATCTTGCTTAATTTTTAATTTTCTATTATACTTTTGTTCTTCTCTTTTTAAAAAGAGGATCAAATTAAAATGGTTCTCTGTTGCTAATTATGTTGAGATTCTAACTCCTTCGATCTTGTATCATTTCTTCTCGCTCCGGCCCTTTCTTTGTTGTCCTGGCGAAGAAAAATTGAAAAACAACAATGCCAGAACCGTAAAATGGTTGAAAATACTAGATGGAACAAATAAGTGCATAACTATTTTTGGAAATCTGCATACAATCAATCAAATATGCTAACTACCTTTTACACCACATATATAAAATGTATATTCCATATTTTAATTCAATTTGAATATAAAAATATGTCATATGCCTTAACAATATATTTCCTACCAAATTATGTTAAGACCACTCATATCTCGATTGAATGAATTATATTCAATCACAACAATCAAAGGAGAAGTACCATAAATATCACAAACGGCCGAACCTTTATTTAAGGTGTTAGGTTTCCAACTCGACTTTATGAATTTTCTAGGCCAATAAGGAAAATATCATTTCTTTTCACTATCTTCCTTTCCGAAATATTCTTGGTTTAAAAGCTCTAAAGTTTCCTTCCGAAACTCCATGCAATTAGCCTTTGATCTCCATCAACTCATGGAGGCCAATATACCTTCAATCTCCCCCTTTGGCCTTCCATGCAACTTTCCATTCATCAAGCGCCTATATGAAAAATTTAGTAGCATGTATAATCACATATAGCATGTAGCACGAAAAACATATATCAAGAGAATTAATTTTTGTTTTTTTTTAAAAAAAAACTTTAACAATTTTTCGACGAACCAACAACTATCACTTGATATCAAGAATCAACATTCATCACTTTCAAGATATCAAAGTGACGGGTTCATAAACACTTTCAAATATTCATCAAGCATAAACAAAAACATAGTCTAGTGCTTAAGCACTTATTACACAACCAAATAAAAGTTCTTAAACACACCAAACATTAAGATAGTTCGACAAACCGAAATAAAAAGCATAATGAAAATTAAAATCATGCAATTTCAACTCCCCCTTTGTCCAAGGCTTGATGATTCTCCCCCTAAGTTGATGGAGGGCAAAGGAAAGAGTCACACGTCTCTCGTGTTCTTGGACAAGAAGATCCCATAAAGAACGTCCAGGGTGAACCACCGGCATTGGAAGTTGGGAGGGAGGAGACCTTTGATGTGCTAGGATAGCATGAACCTCCGACTCAATGCGAGAAAGTTGTTGAAAGATTTCTTGGGAGTCCAAGGAGTGCGAGGCTTGCATGCAGTTGATTTGATGTTGAATGTGTATACCAAGACGAGAAAACTCGAGAGAGAGATCATCCTTAGAGACATCGGCAATCTTCCTTGCCTCTTGTTCACGAGCAAGCATTTCGGTTTGCCTCATTGCTTGATCTTGACGGCGAGAACGGTTTCCGGACATGTTGAAAATCTGCACACTTACACAAACGGTGAGGAGAACAAGAACAAGAGGAAACAAAGATGAGGTTTGGTTGTAAGTGTATTGGTTATATATATATATATAAGAAAAGGAAAATCGGAATACATGCAAGAAGTAGTAAGAGAATATAATCTAATAATGAGATAATCTTGGATGAAGAGGTGGTGATGCAAGCAAATATTCATTGAGAGAAGGAAAGATTTACTTACCAAAAAGATTGCATGTCTTGCATGAGATGATTAGAAGGAAATACACGGTAAGAATCTTACACAAGCCAATCATGCAAGTGCAGAAAAGAAAAAAAATTGCAATAGATGTAATGATACCGAATCTAACAGATCACATTCAAATTAAGCATAATTGATAGATTACCTAATAGAAAGATCATTAGCATGTAATTTTAACCACATGACAACTAATTTCACGTCTAAAGAAATATACAAAATTTATTTTGTCTACCGAAGATAAATTAAGAGACCACAAAACAAAAATAAAGATAGCATAGTTCAGGCAAAACATTTAGCCAAGAAAGTGTCATGTGAATGTCACTTTAATCATAATAAAAAGATTTACTGGGTAGAACAAGAATCGATCCATTTTGACAAATAGAGCAATATGCAAAAATATTAGCCAAAGTGGTAATGTGAAGTGCAAGATTGATACTTCAATATGGGAAGAAATTTTGAGGAGTGATTAAATTCTCAAGCAATTATTTTCGACTCTCCCCCTTATAACTACTTTTGATACGAGCACTATTGTTTCTTTTTCTTGGCTTATCATCGAGCCATCATTGATACATGAAAGATAAAGGGATAACAACTCCCAAGTCAGATGACTTTAGGGTGCTAGACATAGCAAGGATGTTCCAAGATCCACTTTAACGACACATAAATTCATAGATTTTCACCGGGGTGACCAAACCAGTCCATTCCACCAGATATCGAGTAGTTAGTCAACTTCTGGAGAGGAGAACTAGCCTGGCCAAGGACTGCATACAACAACATGATTCTTTTTAAGGGGTATGCAACCCACACATTTAAATACTTTATTCAACTACACCTGCTCCTGATTAGGTGACTCAACTCAAAAAGTATTTCCCCATAAAGAAGTATGTGTAAGTTGTGATTTTGACACAAAGGCTAATATAAGTGAAGTGCATCAAAAAGTCAAAATGAATAAATCCAAGAGTACCACTATCAACTCAGGACATATAGTGACTCAAGAAGATATACACACACACAAATCAAGGCAATTTTCGATCAAGAACTATGATATCGTACCTTGTTTGAGTTCCCTAAAATCACATCTTCAATATTGAGAACAAATGCCGATGGCATTTCGCAAGATCATGAAGCGTTCCGTGTCCAAGGGTTTGGTAAACAAATCAGCCCATTGATATTCTGTAGACATATATTCTAATGCAAGAATATTTTTATCAACTAGCTCGCGTATAAAATGATACCGAATATCTATATGCTTAATTCGAGTATGCTGAACATGATTTTTAGATATATTTATAGCACTTGTATTATCACAGAATATGACAAGTTTTCCTTGTAAGATACCATAATCATTTATCATGTTTTTCATCCAAAGCATTTGAGTACAACAACTACCTGCCGCGACATATACAGCATCAGCTGTAGATAAAGATGTGCAATTTTGTTTCTTACTATGCCATGCAACTAAATTCTTACCAATGAAGAAGCATCCACCACTAGTGCTCTTACGATCTTGTAAATTACCTCCCCAATCAGCATCAGAATATCCTGCGATTTCAGCAGTAGTAGCATATGTGTAGAAAACACCACAATTAATACTACCAGATATATATTGTATAATTCTTGTGGCGGCCTCTAAATGTGATTCTTTAGGATTTGCTTGAAACCTAGCACAAACACCAACACGATAAGTAATATCTGGATGACTAGCAGTTAAATAAAGTAAGCTACCAATCATACTACGATATTTAGTCTGATCAACAGATTTTCCACTTAGATCATGAGATAATTTTGTAGCTGTACTTATAGGAGTGTTAACAGATTTCTTATTGATCATATCGAACTTTTTAATAATATTTTCTGCATACTTGGTCTGAGAGAGAAAAATTTCATTATTGTCTTGTTTTATTTGAAGACCAAGAAAGTATGTAAGTTCACCGCACATACTCATTTCAAATTTATTAGACATGATAGTAGTAAATTCTTTTACAAGAAAATCAGAGGTGGACCCAAAAACAATATCGTCAACATAAACTTGAGCTACAATAAAGTGATTACCAGCATGTTTCACAAATAGGGTTTCTATCAACATTACCTTGAGAATATCCTTGTGATGTAAGATAAGTAGAGAGTTTTTCATACCATGCACAAGAAGCTTGCTTGAGTCCGTATACAACCTTCTTTAATTTCCAAACATAAACAGGATGATGAATATCCTTAAACCCAGGAGGTTGTTCAACATAAACTTCTTCATGAACATCACCATTTAGAAAAGCTGTCTTTACGTTCATTTGATATAATTTAAGGCGACGAAAACAAGCAATAGCAAGAAGAATTCGAATAGATTCTAAACGTGCAACAGGTGCAAATGATTCATCAAAATCAAGTCCTTCAATTTGAGAATAACCTTGAACTACTAACCTGGCCTTATTTCTTGTAACAGTACCATGTTCGTCTATCTTGTTCCTGAAAATCCATCTTGTACCAATGACATTTGCGTCTTCGGGTCTGGGAAAGAGAAGCCATATATCATTCTTCTCAAATTGGTTTAATTCTTCTTGCATGGCGTTGATCCAATCATCATCTATGAGAGCTTCCTTGACATTCTTTGGTTCAATCAAAGAAACAAAACCAAAACAAGTTAGTTCGTTAGTTTCTTTTCTCTTTTCTTTGATAAAATAATATAAAGCTTTATTCAATTCGACAAACTCCAAATTTGAATCATTTGTATCATCGTTGTCATTTTTGTTACTTTGATATTGAATCATATGACCTCTCGTTTTTCTTTCTTCACCAATGTCTCCAATAACATCTTCAATGGAATGATCTTTGTGAACCTGTTTAAAACCAGTTTTATATTTTGGAGCAGGTTGTAAATTTTTATTTTTTTCAACAAATTCATTCTGTATAGAGACATTTTTATCCTTAGATTTAAACATGTCAGAATTAATAAATACAGACACATCAGCATTACCATCAACAGAGACATTTATAGATTCCATGACAGATTTTTTTTTCTTTATTATAAACCCTGTAAGCACGACTGTCAAGAGAATAACCTATAAAAATACTTTCATCTGCTCTAGCCTCAAATTTTGCAAGTCTTTCACGATCTTTCAGAATATAACAAGTATTGCCAAAAACATGAAAGTGACTTACATTGAGTTTCTTGCTTTTCCATAACTCATACCGTGTGCATTTTGTACCTGAACGAAGAAGAACGCGATTGCCAATATGACACGCAGTGTTAACAGCTTCGGCCTAGAAGTTTTCGCTAAGACCAGAAAAGTGAATCATGACTCTTGCCATGTCAAGAAGTGACCTGTTCTTACGTTCAACATACAATTCCATTTTGTAGTGGAGTAATAAGAGCTGAAAACTCATGAAACACACCATGATCTCGACAATATTTATCAAATTTAGAATTTTTAAACTCAGTTCCATTGTCTGATCTAATTTTCATAATTTTTAAATTTTCATGATATTTTTCATTTAAAAGTCGTTTACTGAAGGTGTAAAACGAGTCAAAAGTTTCAGTTTTATCACTTAGAAAATCAACCCGAGAAAAACGAGAATAATCATCAACTACCACTAAAATGTATTATTTACCTGCTAAACTTGAGGTAGCCGAAGGATCCATCAAATCCATGTGAAGTAATTCTAGAGGTTTAGTTGAAGGAGATGAGTCTATGACCTTATGACTTGTTTTCGTCTGTTTACCTGTTTTGCACCCTCCACAAATAATGTCAGTACGACCATTTAAAGTAGGTAAACCTCTCACCAATTTATGAGTGGATAATTTCAGTAAGTCCCGAAAGTTTATATGTTCAAGTCGTTTGTGCCATAGTTCCATGGTTTCTTCGGATGATCTAGTTCTAAGATAAGGAAGAGAATTGTTAGATGAAATATCAGCAGAAACATGATAGCAATTATCTTCTGATATGGTTCCTCCCAATATAAGTTCACCATTTAAATCAAATACTATGCACCTTCGTTTGTTAAACCAAATGTCCTCAAAATCATCAGCTAATTGACTCACACTAATAAGATTAGTAGAAAGTCCTTCAACATATAAGACATTATTTAAGCACGTAAGATTTTGAACAATTACTGTTCCTTTTCCTTTAATCCTGGCTTTACGTCCATCACCAAAAGTGACTGAACCAGAAGTACATGTATCTTGAAAGTTAGAAAAGAAAGACTTATTTCCACACATATGGCATGAACAGCCACTGTCAATATATATACTAAATATCTTCTCTCCTAGTTGATAGTGCTGTGAGGGTAACATTACAGGTAGCTTCAATATAACCAGTCACATAGTCAATAATGGACAAGTTACAAAATAAGTTTGAAGATTCAGAGATATTCTTTTTCTTCCAAACCATCTTACCTGAGGCTAGTTTCTTTGTTTCTGTAAAAGAATTAGTTAGACCAACAAAATGGGAAATATCACGCAATAAAGAACTACGTTGATCAAGTTTTGAACTGATATCATTAAAAGTATTTTCAACTTTAGAATTTATGATATCAATTTTTGAATCTAAGGAAGACCTAAAGCCAGAAACCTTACATTCTTTTGTTATGTTGTATTCGAGTTCATCATGCTCATCCTCAGACTTAGTATGAATCGTACTTTGAGATTTAGTCTCATACCTGAGACCAGTCCGATCATTATAGGCTTTTCCTGAGCTCAGAATGTCGGACAATGATATTGAGCTCATTTGGAACATTCCAAACTTGTCTTCAGTTTTCTCTAGAGATACCTGTAATTCATCAATTTAAACATTTAATAGATTAATATATTCATCCTTTTCAATTACGTCTTGTTGAAGCTTTTTGATTATTTTGGACATTCGACCGTCACTTGGGTCGACATTTCCTTCTTTGATGTCTCTTTTGAGTATGCGATTCTCATTCCGAAAATGATCAACTTGAGAAATTAATTCCTTGTTTTTCTCTTCAACCGATTTTGTAGCTTCAAGTATCTTCAATTGATATTCAATCAACTCTTCATCACCATGGACAACTTCTTCGTCCTCTTCATCAGAATCTGAAAAATTAAGAGAGAAAGAAGAAACAAGTGCAAAATTCTTGTTCCTTATTATTTGATCAGTGTTTTCTTCATCACTCCATGTGGTCTTGTATGCCTTTTTACCTGATCCAGACTTTTTGTTTGCACAGTTAGTAGAAATGTGACCGCGGCCACCACATTCATAACATTTAATTTTTTGTACGTCATAGCTATTGCTTCCATTCTCAAACTTCTTTTGATAAAGAGTTCCATTACGATTTTCTGAACGTTTATTTTTAAACTCTCTATTTGAATTTCTTTCACTAGAGTTTTTCTGATTTAAAAATCGTTTGAATTCTTTTGTTAACAATGATATATCATTATTTTCAGAATTATTAGAAGCATTTAAAGCAATATTTTTAGAGATCGTACCTTTTGGTTTTTCATCTTCTTCAAGTTTATTTTCCCATGCCTTCAAATTTCCAATGAGCAAGTCTATAAAATACTCGTTTAGGTTGTACTGCTCTTGGATGATTATCTTTTTGATCATGTACTTCTTTGTGAGAGATCTCAAGATTTTTCTTACCATATCAGATTCCCTTAAAGGTCGTCCAAGACTTTCACACAAACTTGTAAGATCAGTAAAGCGTATATAAAATTCATCAATTGTTTCATCATCTTTCATTTTTAAAGCATCAATTTCAGAATAATATTGTTGTAGTCTTTGCTCTTTTACTACATCATTACCTTCATCCAAAACACATAATTTATCCCAAACCTGTTTAGCAATAGTGCAGTTTTGAACTTTCTTCTTTTCATCTCTGCTAAGGGCAGCATATAGTGCTGTTAGTGCTTTGTGATTTTCTTGACTTAACTTGATGTCTTTTTCATCCCAGTCATCCTCATCTTTGATGTTTGGGGAACCTTCAAGAGCTTTTTCGTCTTTTGATTTTTGAGGTGGTCTCCATCTACGTTCAACACTCCTCCATGCAAAATAATCCATTCCATAAAGAAATGATCTCATTTGAATTTTCCATTGAGAAAAATCCATTCCTTTGAGTAGGGAAGGTTGATTCATTCCATGTCCTTCCATCTTTTTCACGATCTACCGGATAAATCCAGAACCTGCTCTGATGCCAATTGAAAATACTAGATGGAACAAATAAAGTTAATACAACGGAAATGTAACGAAGAAACTTATTTTACTATTGAATAAAAGTTCACAATCAATGATAAACTTATTCTCAAAAATAAGTTACTTCACACTTGACTAAACACGCAAGTGTTCGATGCCACGAAGGTCTTGGTTGCCACGAAGGTCTTACTTGCCACGAAGGACTTACGTTGAGAAGCCACGAAGGTCTTACGTTCTTCTTCTCTTTTTGGTTCGAATACTCACAATGATTCGACACCATCACCTTTGCCGATCCTCCATTTATAAATAGGGTTACATCTTTTTACCTTTGATTACACAATCAATCAAATATGCTAACTACTTTTTACACAACATATATAAAAGGTATATTCCATATTTTAATTCAATTTGAATATAAAATATGTCATATGCCTTAACAATATATTTTCTACCAAACTAGGTTAAGGCCACTCATATCTCCATTGAATGAATTATATTCAATCACAACAATCAAAGGAGAAGTACCATAAATATCACAAACGGCCGAACATTTGTTTAAGGTGTTAGGTTTCCAACTCGACTTCATGAATTTCCTAGGCCAATAAGGAAAATATCATTTCTTTTCACTATCTTCCTTTCCGAAATATTCTTGGTTTAAAAGCTCCAAAGTTTCCTTCTGAAACTCCATACAATTAGCCTTTGATCTCCATCAACTCGAATTGCCATAACCCTATGCAAGTTGGAAATGATATTTCCTCCTGCATTTTTTGACATCATGGTTCATTTGTCAATTCACTTAGCTTGGGAAGCAAAAGTAGCCGGTCCTGTGCAGTACAGATGGATGTATCCCATTGAACGGTGATAATATTATTTTGAATATTTTTTTTTTTTTTACAAAGTTGTGTTGTTCATGTTGTTGGTCATTTGACTGTTGTCTAATATAATGTTTGTTTTTTATTAATAGGTACTTGCATAAGCTAAACACTTTTGTTCGTAACAAGGCCCGTCCAGAAGGTTCCATTGCAGAAGGATATTTAGCAGACGAGTGTATCACATTTTGTTCTAGATATTTGCGTCAAACTGAGACTAAATTTAACCGAGTAGAGAGAAACTATGACGGAGGTCAACCATTGCAAGGTGAGTCTCAGTTATCTATATTCTCACTTCCAGGTAGAACTATTGGCAAAGGTAAATTGGTGGTAATGACCGCAGAGCTTCATCATATTGCCGCCCACTATGTCCTAACAAATTGTGATGAGTGTTTGCCTTATATTGAGTAAGCAATTCTATCACCACAAGTATTTAAATTTCAAAATGTATATGAAAATATTTAATTAATGTTTAAATTATCTTACACATGCAGTGAACATAAGGACATTCTTTGTACTCAACATGGCGATGATCAGGTGGATGAGCTACACAAAAAACATTTTGTGGACTGGTTTTATGAAAAGGTCAACACTTTTTAAATTTAAGAAAAAACTATTATTGATTAAGATTTTTTTTTCTTTAAAAGTATATTTATTTTCCACATGTAGATTCAGCAATTGTATGCAGATGGAAAAGTAAGTGATGAAATGCGTTCATTGGCCGAACGTCCAGGAAAACAGGCTTTCTACTACAAAGGTTACAATATCCATGGATTCAGATTTCATACACTACAACATGATGTGACTATGCAAACACAAAATAGTGGAGTTATGGTCAAAGGAGAGAACCAGATTGACTGTGTACCTTGGTATGGAACTCTTACAGACATCGTTGAGCTTTGGTATGCAGATGGGAAAAAAGTTGTCTTGTTCCAATGTAATTGGTTTGACACTGCTAACAAAGGCAGAGGTTATAAGGAAGATCGTTACGGCATACTGAGTGTCAACAATAAGGGTAAGTTGGATACCCAAGAGCCATTTGTGCTAGCATCCCAAGCAACCCAGGTTTATTATATTGAAGGAATAAAAAATACTACTTGGAGTGTCGTGGTGGAGACTAAACCTAGAAACGTCTTTGAAATGCCAACTAACGACGAGGAATTGTATCAAGAAGAAATATCTCAGGCAAGTCACACATTTGCAAACCGTAACGAGGAAGAAAATGATCAATAGTGAGGTATTATGTTTTGAGTCTGTATTATTGATTTATGTGTATGTGTGTGTTATTTTCTAAACACGTAACCCGAATTGTTTTGTGTGCAGCACTGTCCATTTGGCGAGGTTGGAGTTGGGAAATTTGAAAGCAGTTGTGAAAATAAAATCTACCTCTACTGATGTGCATTGTATTCATATATTTGAGTTGTATCTTTGTTGTTTTTTTTCCTTGGGAGTGGGTTCGGCTAAGTCTCATTCCCTTTTGTATTTTCTTTTTCTATTAATAAAAGGCGTGGGGCTGAGCCTCCCAGCTAGACTGGGTTCCAAACCCCTTTTTTTAAAAAAAATTGCAAGAATGACGTATTTTTTATTTAGTGCAAGTGACAACATTTTATTGAAAATCTGAGATCAAACAATACAAGGTTCAGTTTTAATTACAGCTCAAAGAAAAGAAGCAATTGAAAAATAATGACGAATGATTATCCCTTATATATTTTGCTTCTTTAAGTGGAGGCAAATTCATTAAATATATATTTTTTTAATTTAAGAAGTTTATTCCACATCTCACATACAATTTTCTTATCCTCACAATGAATGTGTGTTGGAACTAAAATCTATATGTTCCGACGACTTTCCGACAAAACAAAATTAGGTCGGAAATAATATCTATTTCCGACCGCATTCTAAGTATTTCCGATAGATCGATTTCTGTCGGAAATAATAATTATATTTCCGACGAATTTCCGACGGACAAATGTTTTCAGTCGGAAATAGTGTTATTTCCGACCAAAAATAGATGTGGTTGGAAAAACTTGGTCGGAAAAAGACATATGTGTTGTAGTGCTCATGGAGGCCAATATACCTTCAATGGTCATGAACTTACGATTAGCAATCTTTTCTATCTTCTATAATTCAAGCAAAATAAATTCAACAACCACAGAAGAAAGGATATGAACTATATATGCGGTCTTTAGGTACAAGCTGAGATTTTTGTTGATAAATTGTTGATTTCTTTTGGAAGTCGAAAAGAAATCAACAGTTTCAAGCTAGCTGAGATTTCACAGAATATATTAAAAACATGATCAATTACATAGGGCCCGGTGCATGTGTTGCATGTTTCACATATATAAACGGAAAAGTAGTTAGTGATCACCCACTATCACCCACTATCACGTACAATCTCTACAGCGGGATGCTGGTAGAGATTGATGACTCCAATTTAAGCCTTCCATCTACACGTTAACAACTCTACTAGGGTTTTGAAGTGTGATGCGGCTGTGGTCTTCAAAAGGATGGGAGTGGAAGAGAGGATATCGTCATCATCATGATGTCACGTAACATTTACTCTAAGAACAACAGTTTGTGGTCAATGTGTTTACAGCTGGTACAGGCTCGATGATCATATCTTCGTATGCTCCTGTCATTATAACATTTACTCTAACAACGAGAACCATATTGATTTTAGAAAGACCTTTTACATAGACCTTTTACTGGTACAGGCTGTCGTCTCTTTTACTCCTAGGAGAAAATTTAATTTTAATTTTTTTTTTAATTATCAATTATTTATATGGTCATAATATTAGAGGGGTGAGTGCAAATGGAGTTGTAAAATTCTATAATTAAAGTAAATTATAGAGGAATCAGTATGTCAGCATGATTGGTAACAACAGAATTGACAATAACAAAAAACTATAAAAAAACGGTGTCCACACTACCCAACTATTGAGGCGTTCTTTTATTAGTTGTACGTTTCATACAGAAATAATAATAATAATAATAAAACAATAATTTATATATAGAAAATTCATTAAATAACCAAATTTAGCCATTTGTTTTACTATGTACATAATTCAAAGATGAATTTTATATACACTCCCCAAATCTCTTAATACATGTCAATACACCATTATTTTAATTTCTCATTGTAATATTTTACTAATTACACAACCTAAAATATTTATAATAACTACAAAAAAATATAAAATATATTATTATTTGACTATATCTTATATCTAGTATGATTAGAATATCAATATGGGTAAAGTACAAATAAATACCCGAACTTTGAAGCTCATTTCAATTAAATACTCTATCTATAAATTATTTCAAATAAATACCCGAACTTTAAAACTCATTTCAACTAAATACCTCATCTATAAATTATTTCAGATAAATACCCAAACTATACAAAATCATACAAAAGTTTCAACTCCATTAAACATCCCGTTAAAACAACCGTTAACTTGTCTATGAGAGGTGTTTGACTTATTGACTGGACCTGTCATCGAGGGTATTTTAGACAACACAAACTTATTCCCGCTCAGTGTCTCCTATAACCCTAAATTTTCAGCTTTTTCTCTCAACATTTATGCTTAAACGAAAGTACTACATTAATTGCAAACTGCTAAATGGAAATCAACTTAATTGTATGTAAATTGTACGTAGCTAATTTGTTTTGACAACATAATAACTGAAATTTTTGTACAAAAATTTCTTTACATCAATTAAGTTGATTTCCATTTTGCAGTTTGCAATGTAGCATTTTCGTTTAAGCTTAAATGTTGAGGGAAAGAACTGAAAGTTTAGGGTTATAGGAGACATTGAGCAGGAATAAGTTTGTGTTGTCTAAAATACCCTCGATGGCAGGTCCAGTCAATAAGTCAAACATCTCTCATAGACAAGTTAACGGTTGTTTTAACGGGATGTTTAATGGAGTTGAAACTTTTGTATGATTTTGTATAGCTCGGGTATTTATCTGAAATAATTTATAGATAGGGTATTTAGTTGAAATGAGCTTTAAAGTTCGGGTATTTATTTAAAATAATTTATAGATAGAGTATTTAATTGAAATGAGCTTTAAAGTTTGGGTATTTATTTGTACTTTACCCTATCAATATATTAATGAGTAAAAGAGACGAGTACGTACCATATATACAATTTTTGAGGTCATGAAATGGTTTTCAAGATATTCAGTTTGGTTCACCGATCGATCTCAACATTATCCGTATGTGTTCACACATATTTTTGAAACAAGATAATTAATCAATAATCCATGAAACTTGTCTTCTGCACTTGATTGCAATAAGCTAGCTAGGTCAACATGCATGCAGGCAAATTTTATATATAAGTCTCCAGTCCGGCCACTACGCCAAAGGTCCTTCCAGGCGACCAAAGATAAACAAGAAAGGCGACTACAGAACAGCCGCACAAGACAATTTGCGACTGGAAAGTAGTGGCTTATAAGAGGTCGCAAGCAACATGTAGCTATATCTTAAAGGCGACTGGAATATATATCCAGTCGCTTTTACCTCCCTCGCTAGCGACTGGAATATAATGCCGTCTCTTAACCGTGTCCCAATTGGCGACTGGAACACCCTGTCGCTAGTGACCTTAGAGTGACTAGCTTGGGTAGTCGCTAACCCCGTTAGAGCGACTGTTTTCTTTTGTCGCTGAGTGTGTAGAGCGACAGAGGTTTGACTCGTCTCTTAAACTGTTGAAGCGACTTATTTATGTTTCTTAGTCTCCTGAATCAATTCCCTGTATTGCAATGCAGGGCCTGTATCTGTAATGCCCAGTTTTGTGCAAACAAACCTGCATTATTCTACAACAAACATACACAACAACATTCAACTCAACACAGCCAACAAATCTCACACACAAACATTGCATTGACATTAAATAGAGTTTAAAACATTACATTGTCTTGAAACTCAATATCCATTACAAACCACTGTACAAACTCCTAATTGTACCATAAAACTAACACAAACTAACCCAAATGTTCTCTAAACAGTAAACCAGAAGTTTGGCCATTGGAGACTAAGTGTTAGAGGGTGAGGGGTTGTCATTGGAGGTAGTACCTTCTTGCAATTGGGATTGCTTCTCCAAAAGTTTGGCCACAGCAAGAGCCACTGCTGCATCCACTTGCCGCTGCATTTGTTGATGTAGTTGCTGCTGCATTTCCTCCTGCATAGCTTTCATTTGCTCCGCAACTCGCTCCTGCACTTTTACCTCCACGATGGCATCTACGTCAACACGGGAGACACCTCCTCTCTTCTTGGGCTCTCGCCTCACGTATCTGCCGAGTCCTCTATATGTTGTGCCATTTCCTTCACCAACTCGGGACGTTATGACGCTGAGCTGGGTTTCAACAGGCAGTGCCTCTCCATCTTCAGCGTCCGGGTGGTCTCTACTCCACTGGTCGACTTTCTCTTGAACCTCCCGTTCCATTGCCTCCTACAACATTACATAAGAGCTAGCGTTAATTACGTGATACAAAGTCGCTGATATAAAATATATGAATGAATCTTAGTTTAGTTTTAGGTAATTACCACATATGTAGCGCCAATCTTATCCTTGGCGTATGCATCCTTAAAGGCTGCGACCAAGGGGGCTGCATGTCCCGCTAACGCATGCTCCTGTGCCCGGTAACTAATTGCAGTGGTCCCCGAATGGTGGTTCATCCGGGTGGGAGCCCTTCGGATACTCTTCATCCTCAAGCTTAACTCCTGAACACAAATCAAATCAAGGATGAGTGGTGTTAAACTGGTTTCAGCAAAGGTATTAAATCAAGGATGTGCATATACTTGTTAATCCTGGTCCTAGCAATTTGCATAAATATATTAAGCAACTGAGTTTACCTTATTCTCGTCACTGCTGAATTCATTGACCAACCACTCCCACTCTTTAGGCCGTTTAAGGAACTCCAATGGAACGTCCGCCCCGAATTTTTCCCAATGTCTTCTACAATCGTGCTTCCAATCCTTGTATCGAGAAGCTGCCACATCTTGAACCCATTGGAACTGGCCATCGTGTTGAAGGTCGATTGCATAGAAGCCCTACAGTTTAATCAAGGACAAATATTAGTAATAGTATGGTGACTAGAATGACGATGAAGATAATACAACACTGCTCCAGAAGCTGAGTCATTGTGTAACAACTTAGCTGATACTATGTGAAGTCTACCTCAGTTTCACATGAAATAAATCAGTAGAGAAACTTTATTAGTATTATTACTAAACTGAAAATAGAATGACCTATGACCAGCATTACTAAATTGTTTGGATGATCTTGTAGAAAACGAATACATCAAAAGGTTTGGATGCATCTTTCAAATTGATGGAGATACCAATATTAAACCAACAAAGTAAGTATTTGTTGCCGGCGAATCCAATACTAAACTTTTTAATCACTAGCTATCTAGTATTCAAGTTGATGGCGGAAAACATGGAATACCTCCACTACCCCGCCGACTAATAATATGATAGCAAGTTAGGTAAAGCTTCAGGTCAAATACAAAATGTAGTTAAGTAAGCATAGCAGGTTTAATATGAGGGAGGCTGTTACTGTGTAGCTAATGTTATAATAGTTATAATAATGCACAAGACAAGGGCTTTGTAATGCACCCTAACACAATTTTCAATTTCCATTGCCAATCCTTATCTCTGTAAGACTGTAACAGTGTAAGTAGAATCATTTTTCAGTCGAGCACATCCACTCAGAAAGAAAGAGAAAGAAAGAACACCCACTCAATCCACAGAGAAAGAAAGAGAGCAATGCAATCTACCTAGATAGTGAAATAATCCATATTTTCAGTCAAGAGCACATGAAAAGGAAGCAGTGCAATGCAGTTTGTAATGCCCCCAAGTCCCCAACAGAGTTTTCAGTTTATCAATCCTAATTTTTCTAAACTAGAAGCATTGATTCGTTTCAATTTTATAATTTATTATGATATCAGAGATGTCATTGCCATATGCTGCATTTTATCTAGTAGTCATGCATATGCAACATATTGGTGTCAATAACTAGGTTAATGAATTGGCCTTAAAAATTGGACACTTACTGCAGTGTAGGTGTACACAATGCCCTTGAAGTCATGATCAAGATCGCCGTAAACGGAGGCAAGCATTGGTACGTCGTCCTTCACCTTCATGCCTATGTCACGGGACAGTTGAGCTGCGACTTTTTTATCGGCAGGCATGTTGTGCTTATCGTCCCACTCCACAACAATTTTGGCTTTGGTAAGGCGCACCATCTCCTTCGTCTTCATACCGACCACCACACCTCTTCTCCTTTTGGGTGGTCTAGCTACACAAAATAGGGGACAAGTTATCAAATCAACATCATTAATATAATGCATAAATACTTATCACTCCATCACTAAGACACAAAGTGTGATAACTTGATGAAAAGAAGTTAATATTGAGTTCAAAAAACATAAAATGCGAGTCTAGGTACACAGTTAATGGTTGTATCTCAATGCACATGACTTGCATAAACAGAAAATAAACAGCTACCAATTCAACAAGTAACCCAATTCAGATCACATTCCATCACAACAACTACGATAAACAACAAAACTCCCATAGCTCACTCAACAACTGTATTCAAGGACATTAATTCTACAACATAAACTAACAGAAACTAATTCTACAACAGAAACTAATTCTACTAACAGAAACTGTCAATTACCTTCTGTGTCGACGACCAGATCTTTGCAGCGAATGCTGCGCACCATCGTACCGGCGGTGGAGTCCGTGGTGGAAGCAGAGTTCCTTGGAGTGGCAATTATGGGGTAGTTGGAGTGGGAGGCAGAATTCGTCGGTTGTACAGACTGCGGGTTGATTGGAGGACCCAGTTCGAAGTCCAGGTCGATGTCGTCATTGGGAGCAGAAGCAGCAGCGGTAGCGGAGGTGTCGCCCAAACCAGGAGCACAAATACTCCGAGGTGGCGGTGGTCGTGGAGGCAGTACAGGAACTGATGCGGCGGAATTGGAAAGCGGGGTGGTTTCTGCAGATTCTGAGCTGCCGGCGGAATTGGAAAGCGGCGCCAGCGGCGGTGATCTTCGTTTCCGAAGAGTCGATTGAATAGCTGCATTATCGGCCAGGCGTTGGGCCCTTGTCTTCACGAAGCGTGGTTTAACGTTCTTCGGAGGCATGAGGGATTTAGGGATTTAGGGATTTCAGGTGATTTTGAGGATTGGGGCTGAAATTGGGGGTTAGGGTTTGAGAATTTGGGGCTAAGGGGTAAGGGAAGATGATGAGTGTGAGAAGATTGGAAACATCCTAGGGTTTCTGGGTTTGAGATCGGAGAGTGAGAAACTAGGTATCTGGGTTTGAGAAACTGGGTATCTGGGTATCGAAGAGGAAGAATGAGTCGAAGAGATTGGGTTTTAATTGAACCCTATAGGCGATGGCAAAATAATAACCCCGTCGCACCATGTATTACGAAATTTCATTTCAAATTTTGGCTTCAAATTTTGGCTGAAAATTTTCGCGGAAACCAACTGGCCAATTCTGAAAACATTTTAGAGCGACTGATATATACAACTTAGTCGCCCCACATACTCTGAAGCGACTTATTTAATAACATAGTGACTTCAAAACTTGTGAATTGAAACAAATTTATAATTACAAAGAATGGTTATATGCAACGGCCCTCCGATTGAGTCTAATACCCCTAATATATGACAATTACACATAGTGAGAGTTGTGGTTCAAATTAGAACCAAAACGGAGGTTGTTAGAGTCGCGGTCAAAGCGTAGTTTTAAAGTCAAAGAAATATACATATGCGATTTCCGGAACGATCGAACGGCAAAATCACACCCGATTCGTTCCAAATTTTAACCACATACTCTATAATACGTACGTTCAACATCTAATGGTCATTTTGTTCAAGAAGATTACCTTGATAAATCAAGTTCTAAATGAGAGGTTAAGTTTCATAACCGTTTCATTGAGTTAAGAAAGTTAGTGTTGGTCATTAAAGGCGCTATATGCTCCCGACATCCGATTGAGAAATTGACCGTTAGATATAATAAGTACGTAAAAACAATGATGTGGTTCAAATTTTGAGCAAATCGGAGGTCGTTAGGTCGCGGATCGTGAGAAAAACGCTTTGGTCAAATCGTAGTTGTGCTGTCAACATAGTCACATATTATGTTTTTTCGACTTTTGGATGGTTAAATAACATCCGATTTGTACCAAATTTTAATTACTTACTCTACAATACATACATTAACATGTCTATTGGTCAAAACGTCCAAACGTTTTATAGTTTTGCATGCTTTATAAGTAAAATATATCTTATATGAAGGAAATAAGCGACGGGTATATATAAGATTAGTCGCTTATAGATCTTTTAAGCTACCCTAAGCAACATCTCAGTCGCTTAAAGTTTTCTATATAAAGAAGGACTCTATATAAATCCCCACGGATCCTACCTGTGCATAAAATATTTCATAGTAATTGTGCAGTTTTCAGTTGAAGAAATAGAATGCAGTCTACATCCTGTGACAATCATCACAAATAGAGTTTAGGTACATGAATGAATAAAAATGATCAATCATATTCATGTAGCCACTCGTCGTTATAATCGTCATCATCCTCCTCCTTATTGGCATCATCATCTTCTGTGTCGTCGTCCGGATCTTCATACCCGACGTTATCGTCGTCTTCATCATCATCACTATCCTTTTCATCTTCGTCACCATCCTCGTCATTGTCAAAGTCAGTGTTAGGCTCAATGTGTGGTAGTTCGCCGTAGTCCATTGTCAACATATCTATAGGAATGTAATTTGTGATCGAGTCTGGTGTAGGTTCTTGATAAGGTTCATCCACTTCAAGTCGTTTACTTTCATCCGTTGCAAGTGTACTACTAGCACTGTATGTACCTTTATGTGACACCACATTAACGACTCTCCAAGGTTCACCGGCTTTTGGGTCATCTAGGTAAAACACCTGTCTTGCCATAGACGCCAGGATGAATGGTGAGTCCTCAAACACGCTAGTAGATGTGTCCAATGACAGAAGGCCGTAATCCCACTTCACTGTATCAGTATCGTACCACCTACACTTGAACAAAATGACTGACATGCATTCTGTATATAATAGTTCGACAACGGCTTCGAGAATCCCGTAGTACATGACGTCGTCCACCTCTACCATGACCCCGCAGTTCTGAGTTTTCAACCTCTGATCTCGCTGCCATGTGACATACTTCACTCCGTTCACAATACATTGTGAATAAATATTATGTGCATGAGGGAGTGATGCCAAAATGTCAAGTTCACGCTTATAAAGTCTAGATCCTTTAGATCCCAAATTTTCCATCTGTAAAACAATGTAAACAACAGTTAGTATCAACTCTAAGAAACTGTAGCAACTATGACCTTAAACATCCATACGAAAATTATGGTATACGTACCCATGATCTAAAATATGGATGAAAGTGCTCAATGCGTCTTTCATCAGTGATATCTGGAGCGACTTTTAGTAATTGTTGTTGGTGCTTTTCGATGAATTTGGCTGCTTCTGTACAATGTTGCATCACACACCAATGAGCCGTCATGACCTCTTCCCTAGTGAATTGAGCACTTCTGACGAAACTTTTGGGAATGACAAGTTCAGAAACTATAGAGATGTCGAAGAGGGGTACATTAGGGACATTTTCCTCTCCCGTGCCATCACCCATATAGAAACTGCAGTACGTCACACACTCATGTGCAATGTACTACTCAGCAATACATCCCTCTGGATAGCGTGTGTTTCTAACAGACTTCTTATAGTCCCCAAGTTGTCTGTGAAATAAAGAGGTTCAGAGTTAGAAACTGTAAGTAGACTACATAAGGTAATTAAAATGTATACAGAAAAGACTTGTCATACGCACCTTTCCATTAGAAACATCCATGTGAAATGTACTGGACCGGTGAGCAAAACTTGATCAGGGAGGTGAATCATAAGATGAACCATGATGGTGAAGAAAGCAGGAGGGAAGATTCTTTTCAATTTACAAAGAATCATAACAATTTATTCCTTCATGTCTTTGGCGTCCTGTTTCTTCAACTCTCTTGCACATAGTTTTTGAAACCATCTGGATAGCGCTATTAGCGGCTCAACGACATAATGTGGCAAATACTCTCTGATAACCACAGGAAGGAGACGCTGCAGTAGTACATGGTAGTCATGCGTCTTCAGTCCATAGAACTTCTTATCCTCCACATTGACCTTATTCTTCAAACTTCCTGCATAACCGCAAGGATACTGAGCTTCTTTAATCCATTCAAAGATCTCTGGCCTTTGCTCAGGAAGCACCGTATATTCTGCTTGAGAGACCTTCTCTTTTCTTGAGGAAGACGAATTTTTCAATTTCTTCCACAACTTCTCACGTACCCCCAATTTTTTAAGACCCTCGCGGGCTTTGAGATCGTCCTTTGTCTTTCCTTCAAGACCGAAAATTGTCCCACTTATGTTGTCGTACACATTCTTCTCAATGTGCATGACATCCAATGTGTACCTTTGTTTAGATTCGGTCCAGTACGGCAGCTCCCAGAATATACTTACGTGAGTCCAACATAGTCTCTCCCCACTCGAATGTACCTTGAACTTCTGATGTAAACTATGTACCGGGTACTCATGAGACATGATTTGGGCATAAATCTCATCCACAGATAACGACCGCGGTGGCTGCCTTTCCTCAACCTTCCCATTAAATTTATCTGTTGCATAACGCCATTTGTGGCATTCGCCTAACCACCGACGATGACCCTGGTATGCCATCCTCCCTGTCAAGTTATTTGCATCAACATCATCCAAACAGAGAGGACATGCTTTGTATCCTTTAGTCTGGATGCCTACTAACATCCCTAATCCCGGAAAGTCGCTGATAGTCCACATCACTACTGCTCTCATTCTAAATGTTCTCTGCTCATGAACATCATAAGTCTGAATTCCAGTACTCCACAACAACTTTAGCTCATCGATCAATGGTCTCATAAAGACATTCAAACACTTTCCCGGAGACTTTGGACCAGATATTAACATAACAAGTATGTTAAACTCCTTTTTCATTGCCATTGAAGGAGGCAAGTTGTAAGGCATCGCCACAATAGGCCAACTGCTGTGAGAGAGACCCGTCTTTGCAAACGGATTAAACCCGTCAGTGGCTAGTCCGAGTCGCACATTCCTGATCTCGCGAGCAAAATCTGGAAATGACTTGTCGAACTCTTGCCATGCTTCCTCGTCTGCTGGGTGTTTAAGAACTTCTGGATCTGCCATCCTTTCCCCGTGCCACCGCATGTCCTTTGCTGTGTGAGGTGACATGTACAGACGTTGCAACCTCGGGCTAAGAGGAAAGTATCGAACCACCTTCTTTGGAACCCTCGCACCGTCCTTTGTGGATCTCCATCTAGACTCCTCGCATATGTTACATTTGTCGAGGGCTGCGTCATCTTTGTAAAACAACATACAACCATGCTCGCATGCGTGGATGATCTGATAACCCAAACCCATGTCCTTCAGGATCTTCCTCATAGCCCGGTATGAATCTGAATACTTGTTTGGTTCTAGGAGGAGATCTTTGATGTACTGACAATTTTGATCAAAGCTTTTGTCTGACCATTTATTCTCTATTTTCATCTTCACTACTTTCAGGATGGTGGTCAAAACAGTCTCCTTACTACCCTCGTACACCGGAGTCTGAGCTTCAGTTAAGAGTCTGTTATACTTCTCAAAAGCATCTTTAGCAATAGGGTCTAAATGATCAACATCATCAACAAAGGCATCCCCTAAACCACTAACATTCTGTTCTGTAGCCCACCTATCCATAAACGGGAAAGTGTCGTACATAATGTCCATGGTTGGGTTCACGGCAAAATCAGTGGCCACGTGTGTACTAGAAGAAGCCCTCTCTGCAACAATCTGCTGTCTTCGGTCATACATAGAGGGAATATCTGCACGCTCACCGTGCTCTTCCCATATAGTATAACCACTCATAAAGCCGTTATTCCACAAATGATGAAACATGTCAGATAGTGGCAGAGGAATCCATTGTAACTGACATTTTTTACACGGGCACTTGTGCAATTTCGGTTCGGTCTTGCAATTGGAGGCCGCAAAATTACAAAATTCTGTTATCCCATCAAGAAACCTTTTATCACCTCTACATAATCACATCCAACTCTTATCCCCATGGTATGCCATCTAGAGAAGAATAATTTCACAAATAGTTGATTTGCATTAATAATTGCCAAATTTTGCCAAATACACTACAATAAAACTTTTCAAATGATACTATAATTTTAACTATGCACATTATACCAAAAACCCAAATTCTCAACCAAATTCTCAACCAAATTCCTTAATAATTCTAACACTAATTCACTAATCAACCACAAATAAACAAAAAGTCATCAATTTAAATTACACTATCCACTATATATATACATATATATTTATATATATATAAATATTTCAACATTTTCTTACTCTAAGAGTCTAAATTTGAATGTAAACATATTATAACACAAATATGGTTAATCTAACACAAAATCTATACAAAATCTATCACAAATTAAAGAACCCAATCATAAATTACACACAAATACATCAAAATATGAAGATCAAACCCAAAATTTCAAAACCTACAATCAACATAGTAACACAAAAAATGGTATTAAAGATGAAAATGAGAGATCACACTAACCTTCAAAGCAATTACAAGTGAAGACCCAACATTTACAACCCCAAAAGAGAAAAATCACCATTTTTCAGCAAAATCGCAGCTAAAACACAGACCTTTTTTTTTTCAGACATTTTTCAACCACTTTTCGAAAAAGTGCGATCTAAAACATATATGTATTTAAAAGATATATGCGACGTAACAAGTATAACAGTCTCTCAAAAATGAAAGCGACGAGAATATTGCTACGGAGAAAGGGGCACGGCAGTTTAAGTCGCTTAGAAAGGTTAAAGGCGACTGGTAACGTATCGGTTGCTTATTATCGTGCACATGTGCGACGGGTTGTATTTCGGTCGTTCTTGATATTGATAAGCGACTTACCTGTTTCCCTTGACTTTTTCTCGTCGTTTGACGAGCGCCATGGCGTAGTGGGCAGTACGTCGCCGTGGTAGGGGAGGGGATGAGGGGATAGGGATTGCTATGAAAATTACTCCTTTCTTCCTTTCTTTCTTCACCCGAATGTGAGTGAGACCATCTCGAGAATAAATTGAGGAGTAGCTAGCTAGGACCGCAAATGTGTAACATGAACGAGCTAGATCAGGAGTCGACACACAACAACTAAAGACTCAGACTTGTACGTCTTGTTTTTTTCACTACGAAAAAAAGCAAAGATCTTATTAATTTGTCTCGTACAGTTTGATCGAAGTTTAAGATCCAGATCTAACAACCGTCTTGAATATATCCCTAAAAAGACGTGCAATTTCGTGATTAATTATAGAGTTTCGGGTGCAGCTGGCAAATGCATGAAAATTACGTACCAGTAAACACAATTTTCATATGTGTGCAATATAGATATGGCCTTTTTCTATCATAAACATCAGTATTCACATTCACCCTTGAACAAGGAATAGAGAAGGCCAGGTGAGTAAATATGATTACAATAGGAATTGATTCTGGATTCAGATCAAAGAAGGGAAACAAAAGTGTCCCCATTCCACGCAAAACACATTGAGGAAGTAGCTGGTGTTTGTACCTTATGCATAATTGCATACCTACCGCCTGCAAAGTCGCTTGCCAATCTTTTAAGTCGCGGTGTCTTTTTTAAGTCGCAGTTATCAACAGGACCACAAATACTATAATTTTTTCTTTCAAATATTTATCTTCGTTTAAATTTAAATAATGTAATAATTAAATTAAAAACATAAATTTGAAATAAAATGTGAACTTATAAAATGATAAAATATTAAATTTGGCTAAATTTGGCCCTTAATTTCTTACTGGAGATGGTTTAGCAATCTACAAATAAACAATAATATTTTTGAGAGCTAAATTATAACCCTAGACCTAATTTGGCCCTCTTTTACTGGGGATGACCTTATTGGTGAGCTTCTAGATACGAAGCTCACCACCCTTTAAACAAAATTTTAAAAATCATGTACATCGATATCTTTACCGTATGCTCATATTTTAGTTTCTGATGAGTATATTATTTCTGAAAAATTTCAGTCAAATTAATTGGTTATATATGTTGCAACTAATTTTTCTATTGAATGTTTGACGTAATGCATATGTACGTCATCTATGACTAAGTTTTTTTTGGTACGTTTTTGTAATAATTTACTGTACGTAATGACATCAACCAACATGTGTTCGCGTCGGTTTTGACACCTGTCGAACTGTCAACACGTGGAGGTGGCGGACGTAGATTTCAGTCCTGGTGCGAGCGTGCCAGTACCTTTAGGTTAGGTACAACCTTGGTGGCGGACAACGTCTGGCGAATGAATCACCCTTGGCGAACGGATGACTCTGGCGGACGTGCTCGTCTGCTCCCTGCTACCTGACTTTTCGATTAAGCGACTGTACGCGGGCGTTGACAGGCCGGCGTAAAGGCTCGAACAAGACCTAAGTAAACGATTACTAGGATTTTCTACTCAATCTCTTGTCGATTGAGATAATCTTACTTCGATCCTGGGATGCAAAGCAGAGCTTTAAATCAAGACCGCGGATTGTGTTTGCCCAACCTCTGGCAGATTGGGAAAGACTGTTACCGAGGTAACGACTCGATTTGTCACAAGGTGTGACGACTAGACTCGATATGTCTCAGCGATGCTTTGACACGAACGCAAGGCACTTTCGACAATAACGGCAGGTGTACGGCGACCGGTGGTGGGCGTAGGTTTGCGGCTAGGTTGGAAGAGTGTTTGTTTGCAGTTGGTGGAAGGCAGTTCGCGAGAGATTGCTCCGGAGAGGCTTGCAAGATTTGCGAGGCAAAAGCTTGTAGTTGTATGGTTGTGAACCCTTTCTACGTTGTCCTAGAGTTCTTTATATAGTGATCTCAAAACCCCAAATACGTGTGTATCAAGCATCATAGAGTATAATGGATTCTGATATCGAATAAGATTGTATTACCTTAAACCACTTCCAATTCGGACTCCAAGAAGGACTCCAAGTCTTATTCCCAAAAGGAATGCAATTTAAAATATATCGGATTACCCTTAATGGGTGACCTGGGCTTCGGCCCATAGTCTCGGGCAAATGCCAAACATTGCCCCCCAGCCTTCGAAATTAAAAGCCCATTGAAATTGAAGAAGGTTGAGAAAGCCCATCCGGACCTATTTAAAAACCTGAAGAATGCGTCGTTCCCTCTAACCAATGCAACTTTACCAATTCAAGCTCAGAAGACTGTTCACGAAACCCTAAACCGTTTCCAAACACACCGCCTCAGAAATTCACAGAACCTCTTTTCAGATTCTATAAAGCCCTCATCAAGAAACGTCAATTTTATTTCAAACCTTTCTTCTCCTCCACACCATGGCCTCAGAAATCTACTACTCAGACGCTCTCCAAGGAAAGAAGAGAATCATTGATTCCGTCCTCGAGGTCGGAAGCCCATTTCAGACCTCTCTTCTCCCACCTGATGACTACGGCCGTGCCGGGCTAGGTCCCAAACAACAAGAATGCAACACCCAAGCCATATCCTCCATCGTGGATCAGTACCGTCCACCGCCGGTGGCGTTTCACGGTAATTTCATCAACTGCGGAGAATGGAAATCCGCGAACCATTTCGAGGTTCCCATCACCCCTGGCTGCTGGCCTCTGCCAACTCAGACCATGGTGAATTGGTATTTCAAGAGGAAAAAGATAGACGCCCAAAGGTGGCAATATGCCGGGATAGAAGAGGTCCTCGATCTTTGCTTCAGTCTCAACCCAAAGGGAGGAAATTGCTGCTTGTTTATATCCCTGGCGTGTTTCTGGAATCCATCCGCGAACGCCTTCGACTTTAAGTTCGGGCAAGCCAGCGTCACCCTTCTACACCTGTACGCCGGGCTGGGATTTCCTATGGGCAGGAAACCCTTTGATCAAGATGACTATCCGCAGAGCGATGTGCCATCCACCCCTCTGCCTGCTCTCCACAACATGAGCTATCAAACGTGGATTGAGGAGTTTAGCCCGATGACGGATGATATCGGAGGAATAGCCTTCCTCGACTTTTGGCTGAACAAGTTCATCTTCTGCCCATCCGCCTCCAAGATGACCAAGACCTACAAACGGATGGCGGAAATCTTCTACGCCCGCAATGAAATCAGCCTTGCCCCAATAGTCTTGGCACACCTCTACAGGGGACTCCATACCCTCTCGATGAATCCCCTAACCTGCAAAGTTCCTGGGCCGCTGTGGATTCTGGAGATATGGGCAAATATGTACTTCCCTGGATTGGCTTCGGAACCAAAGGAGCTAGGGGAAGAAAAGATTGTGGGAGCGGCCTACGCTGGCCATCCACCCAAATATGGTCAAGGCTATGCTCACTACCAGAAAAAAAACTTTTGCCGACGAAAAAAAAAAAAAACGGCCGACGAAACCAATTTTCGTCGGCTATTCTCAATAATGGCCGACGAAAATTTTTTTCGTCGCTAAAAATTAAAAAATCGTCGGCTATTCCCCTAGAATGGCCGACGAAATTTTTTTTCGTCGCTAAAAAAAAAATTCGTCGGCTATTCCCCTAGAATGGCCGACGAATTTTTTTTTCGTCGGTCATTCTAGGGGAATAGCCGACGATTTGAATTTTCGTCGGCCTTTCTCTAAAACTTTAGCCGACGAAAATTTTTGGAAGTATGGCCGACGAGTACTAGGTTTGATTTCGTCGGCTATGATTTAAAAAAAAAAAAAAAAAAAAAACAGCTTCCATTTTCTATCACTATCGACAAACCATTGCTTCGTCCTTCAAATGCAAATGTGTCGTGAAATAAGATATGACCGAAATAATGAAATACGTCTACGGTTGAAAAATGAGAAGATTCCGACAAAATCTGTGTGCCGAATGTTGCGGTTAGCTGTTTTTTACTTCCGTTTTCCTATGGGTAGCCTGACGGTCGGTAAATATTTTGAGGAAAATTTTTATACGATTGGTTGCGTCTCATCGATCTGAAACTATTCTCTGTTGAACGTCAGGCCAAAAAACGTCATTTAGACGGGCCAATTTCCATTTCTAAGCGTTTGAAGGGTTGACTCACCCGGTTGACCGTCCCGATCGAGCCTTTAACGTTGTCAGATGTAGTTGGATTTTTTTTCATACATGTATTTAATCTTAACGGTGATATCTAACGGTTGGAATAGATTTTCCAAACTTTTAAATTCAAAATCGGAACATATGCACTAATGTTCCTTAACTTGTTTACTGAGTGTTTAAGTGAATGTATAGTTTCAAATAGTTACTATACGTAGGCTCTTCAAATGCAAATATGTCGTCAAATAAGATATGACCGAAATAATGAAATACGTCTACGGTTGAAAAATGACAAGATTCCGATAAAATCCGCGTGCCGAAAGAATGAAATCAGTCAAAACCTGGTTTACTGTAGATTTGGCGTCCGGCGTCCGAATGATGATTGTGATACCATTCCGGAAAGGGAACGACGCCAGGAACAAAACTCGTCGCTTCGCCACGACGTGTGGGCTTTTTCGGGCTTTCGAGTTCGTTTAGGGCCTCAAAACGGCATTTTAGTATGTTTTCATAGAATAGCCGACGAAACATTCAAATTTCGTCGGTTATTCTCTAAGTATAGCCGACGAATTCAAATATTTCGTCGGCTAAACTCTTGATCCGCGCCTTTTTATTGTCCGCCGTTGGATGGCTCAGATCCGACGGCTGTTGATTTTCCAAAGTATAGCCGACGAAATATATTAATTTCGTTGGCTATTCTCTAAGTATAGCCGACGAAACATTCAAATTTCGTCGGTTATTCTCTAAGTATAGCCGACGAATTCAAATATTTCGTCGGCTAAACTCTTGATCCGCGCCTTTTTATTGTCTGCCGTTGGATGACTCAGATCCGACGGCTGTTGATTTTCCAAAGTATAGCCGACGAAATATATTAATTTCGTTGGCTATTCTCTAAGTATAGCCGACGAAATTAAAATATTTCGTCGGCTATTCTCTAAGTATAGCCGACGAAATCTTTTATTTCGTCGGCTATACTTAGAGAATAGCCGACGAAATTAATATATTTCGTCGGCTATACTCCTTCTAAATCTTTTAAATCCTCCCGCCTTTTTTCTCTCCTCCTTCCCCCCCTCCTCCGGCCTCCTCTTCCTCTTTCCCCTCCTCCGGCCTCCTCCGGCCTCCTCCTCCTCCTCCTCCTTCTCCTCCTTCCCCTCCTCCTCCTTCTCCTCCTCCTCCGGCCTCCTCCTCCTCCTCCTTCCCCTCCTCCTCCTCCTTCCCCCCCTCCTCCGGCCTCCTCCTCCTCCTCCTTCCCCTCCTCCGGCCTCCTCCTCCTCCTCCTCCTCCTCCTCCTTCTCCTCCTTCCCCTCCTCCTCCTCCTTCTCTAGCTTCCTTCCCCTCCTCCTCCTCCTTCTCCTCCTTCCTCTCCTCCTCCTTCTCCTCCTCCTCCGGCCTCCTCCTCCTCCTCCTTCCCCTCCTCCTCCTCCTCCAAAATGTAATTAATTTAATTTAATTTAATTTAATTTTTTTTTTCCCAAAATTAAAGAATAGCCGACGAAATTGACAAATCGTCGGGTATTTATGAAGTATAGCCGACGAAACAGACTAATTTCGTCGGCTATAGTTGGCAAAATCGTCGGCTAAACTCGAAAATTTCCGACGAATTTCGTCGGTTATTTTTCAAAGGTTTGGTCGACGAAATCAATTTTCGTCGGCTATACTTCAGAATGGCCGACGATTTCAAAAATTTCGTCGGCCATTGGTATTACCGACGGCATTTTACCGACGAAGAATAGCCGACGAAAATTTCGTCGGTAGAGGGAATAGCCGACGAAATTTTGGAATAGCCGACGAAAAAAATTTCGTCGGCTATTCTGTCAAATCTGGTAGTGGCTCCTTGTTTTGATATTATCTACTAGACGGATGTGCCAGGCTTCTACTCGGAGGCTCAGATGCTCCTAAACCGCTGACACCCTTCAGCTAGGGGTGGGCGTTTGGGCCCGAAAACCAGAAAGCCCGGCCCGAAAACCTGAAAAAAGACTGACATGGGCCGAGCCCGAAAACTTTTAGGACCGGCCCTAGGAAAGCCCGACCCGACAATATGCACTTCGGTCCGAGCTTGGGCTTGAATTTTTTTGGGCCCGAAAGCTCGGCGCGGCCCGAAGGTTTACTATATATAGAGAAAAAAAAAACAAAAAACCTTAAGCCACTCTCACTCGTCTCTGAGAGTCTGAGACCTCGCCTCCTCCAAGCCTCCTGCCCAGCTGCAATCCTCCTCGCCTCCTGTCTTCCTCCTTCTCCGGCTTCGTGCAAATCGCCACGACACCACCAGCTCCTGCTCCGGCTCCGGCTCCGGCTCCGTCTCGAATCACGATTCCCAATCTCATGTCCATCTCCGGTTTGTAAGACACCATCTCTCTCTCTCTCTCTCTCTCATCACTCCATCTCCATCTCCATCTCGCTCTCAGTCTCTCTCCTAGTTTGAATTCTGAAAGGCGTGAAAGCCCGAAACGGCAGAGGGCTGGATTCCAGTGGTTGATCCGAAAGTCCGAAACGGCGGCGTTTTGGGTTTGGGGGAGGCGGATGGCGTCGGGGAAGAAGCAGAAGCCGTTGTAGCCGCTGGATGAGTCGGCGAGGATGAGGACGGCGAGGGCGAGGACGAGGACGGCGAAGATGAGGAGGCGGGCTTGGGCCCGAAAAAGCCCGAAAGCTCGGCTCGGCCCTTCGGGTTCGGGCTCGGGCCGGTCCTCAAATTGAAAAAAGCCCGGCTCAGCTCGGACCGAGGGGGTCGGGTTTTGGGTCGGGCTTTGACAATTTTGGGCTCGGCCCGGCCCACGCCCTACCTTCAGCCCTGAGGTCTGGCTTTCTGCCATCCGTCGATCAATGCGAGGAGGGAAAAATGTTATTTCTGCAATGCATATCCATGGCGGACCTCCCCCACTTCTCTTCAGACAAAGGTGGACAAGGCGTCGAGGTCTATGCACCCCATCTATTCGCCCGCCAATTCGGCCTCACCCAGCTTCTCCCTTATCCGCCAATCCAAAGCATCAATCTGTTCTCCGCCTGGCGGCCAAGCAAAGACAATCTGGCGGACGAAAATGCTCCTTTAGCCTCCACCCTGCGTCCTTCAATTCTTCCCTCGCTAGAGGAATGCCAGGAGTTAACAATTTTCGGCATAGCCTCAGAAGAGTATCAAGTTTGGTGGGAAAACTCCGAGGCCACCTCTTCAAGAAGGAGTCTATGCATTGGTTCCTGTCCTTATTCCGAAGCCATCAAAAGTTTCTCACCTCTGAGGACGCCAAGGTACTCGATGGGAGTCCTTTGTACCCTGAGCCAGAGGCTGATACTGTACAGGTAAACATTCACTAAGCTACTATTCACCTTGATTATGTTGTATTTAGAAAAACCACTAACTGATTCTTCTTGCCACAGGTCTCCAAGAAACCCCTTCCCGCCATAAAGAAAAAGAAGGCTCCTCAAACTCCCCCTGTGGCGGCTCAAAGTCTGAAGAAAGTGAAGCCTCCTCCCCCAGTGATTGAAGAGGAAGAAGATGAGGAAGACAACGTGCCAGTAATTTTTTACATTAATCCACCATGATCCGCCAATCATTAACTACTATTTTCTTTAGACCAACTTATAAGTCTGATGTAGTTGGCGAACTTTCTCCCTCAGGGGCTGACTTTGAGACAAAGTAGGAAACCAGCTCCCAGCACTGCTCCCACTACCAGATGCGGATGAATAGCCGACGAAAAAAATTTCGTCGGCTATGGTTATATTTCGTCGGCTATACCATCTGCCGACGAAATTTTCGTCGGCTATACGTCGTCGGAACAACCCCGTCGGCTATACTAATGGCCGACGAAAAAAAAGAATTCGTCGGCTATAGTAGAGTATGGCCGACGACTGTACCGACGAAAATATTTTTCGTCGGCCAAATCTGGGACAAATTGCCGACGAACTTCGTCGGGTATTTTCGAGTATGGCCGACGAAATTCATTAAGTATAGCCGACGAAAATTATGTATTTCGTCGGCTATTGTTAACAACATATAGCCGACGAATTAATAAATGTTCGTCGGCTATATGTTGTTAACAATAGCCGACGAAATACATAATTTTCATCGGCTATTTCCTCAAAATATATTAATATTTAATAGGCTTTAATTAGTTATAGCCGACGAAATAATGTAATTTTCGTCGGCTATAAGTTGTATAGCCGACGAAAATTGGTAAAATTCGTCGGCTATAGTTATTATAGCCGACGAAATAATGCCAAAATCGTCGGCTTTTCTTACATTTGGGAAAAAAAAAATTAAATTATTTTCTAAATTACCATTCCAAGCAACCTGCAAATCACAAAAACATTCAATGCATTTACACCAACAAGAAACACGTCTAAATACCATTTTTATTAAATTCGTTCTAATATACATAAACCCTAAACCCTAATCATCACCTAAACTACTAAAGTCTAGCAGGTCATCCCCAGCATCCTGCTCTCCATCAGGCTCGTCATCCTGCTGACCGAACACGGGAGGTTGAGGCATTGGAGGTTCCGCTAACCGCTGAAACGGGGGCGGGGGTGGAAGGCCTTGTTGTTGTGCCGCGAACAGCTCATAGCACCAGTTTTGTTGGCCGTCGTAGTTGTGTTGCCGAATTCTTTCGCATTCGGCATGCCAACCGGCCACATCCAACTGATACTGCTGTGATCTGCGGCGCGTCTCCTGCTGATACTGCTGTGTGCTGCGGCGCAGCTCCTGTACTGTCTGAGACGAGGTCGCCAATTCTGCGGCCAATCGCTGCACTTCCCCCCCTCATATGCTGGCTCTCCCCGCCTCCCTTCTTCTGACCTCCATTAGTGGTCTTCAGAAGCCCTAGTCCAGCACTTCCCAAACCCCGGCAGTAGTAGTTGTTTGACCGGTTTGGGAAGACTGCGTCGAAGATCCTCGCTGCCGTTTGGACACTGGACCGGTCGACATGGCGCATGGCTTCTTCCAGATCTGCCTCTGAAATGTTCGGTTGTGTGTCCCGAACTACTTGCTGGAGCACCTCTTCTTCGGCCCGGTTGACCCTCTCCTAAGTGGACGGGAAAAAAAAATTAATATTATAACAAATATATAATTAAGTAAAATTAATAATTAAAATTTTAAAATTGTAATATACGACTTACGAGCTGTTCTGTCGCTTGTGGATAAGCGATCTTGAACGTCTCCACGTACGGGTTGCTATCAGGATGATCTCTGAGCGCCTCCTCCTGATACTGTGCAAACGGCCGTGAACCAGCATGATGGGGGGTTGTGTTCCGGCGGCGGTTCGCAGAGTTTATCCGAGACCGTTCCTTCAAACAAATAATAAAATATTAGAAAAATACATCAGAAAATATTAATGTAATAATTATAATATAATTAAACTAATAATTAAAATATTAACAAAATAAACATTTTTACTGAAGTTTAGTATTTACCTGCATAACTGGGTTGTTGAAGTCTACTGTCTTCAACCAACGCCACTCGTACTCTCGGAACACGAACTCCCTGGGAGTGCCCATACGACCAAGGTGGTCGTACTCGTTATAGTGGGAACGCAGCTCGTTCTTCCACTCTTTGAACCTATGAAAAAAACAAAAGTGCATTAGAAATATTATTAATATCATAAAATATTAATAATTATAAGATAATTATAATATCATAAAAACAAACGTACCTCAAGGTCTGCTGGTTGTCCGCCCAATCCCGCCTGTGTTCGGCAATCTCGAAGAATGTCTGAAAAATAATATTTTATTAGTTTTACAATTGTAATAATACCGAAAATTATTAAATATTACGATAAATAAATTAAATTTTTTAAATTACTCACCGCCGCGGCAATGTTCACCTCCCTCTTGATCTCTTGGGGCACATCAGCCCACCGGGTCCACAACATAGCGACTCTGTCCCTAATCACTGACCCCACGCAACCCGAGTAGTCGCGTTTTTTCTTCCCCTGAACCTCCTGATTAGGAGGTTCGTTGATCTGGATCCTGCCGCTGCGCTCAACAGTTTTCCTGAGCGTGTCAAAACAGATGACACCTCTCGTATTCCTCCGTGAACTGCTAGCGGCTGTCCCTATCACAAAAACGACGATTGGTTAATAAAATTAAATATTAGTGCTTTAATTTTACTAAAACATTTAATTAATAAAATCAAATGTTACCTGAAGTGGATGACTCGTCTGTCGACTTCCCTTTTCTCCTCGCCGAAATAAGGTGGTCAGGGTCCTCAAATGGCTGCTGCCGGTATGCCTCCACAGCACTAACGTACTGAGGCATATCCGGCCATAAGGGCACACCCTGATAGTCGACCTCCAGTATCGCCGGAATGTTGTACGGGAGGAAAAGCTGGTTTGGGAGAGTAGGAACCTCAGTCGAGTCAGCACCAGACTGAGTCGGACTCGGCATCGGCTCCCGATGAACCTCAGGCATACGAACCTGAGGAACGTCGGCAGCTATCTCCTCGTGAAACAGCTGCCGACTAAACCTCGGAGCCACAACCGAGCACTCACACTCCGTCGCGGCTGGTCTGCATCCACAGTCCTCTGCGGCTGGGATGAATCTACACTCCTCCGCGGCTGGCTAGTGGTCCTCTCAGGCTGGCTAGCGGTCCTCTCGGAGTCTGCGGAACCGCCGGAATTTCTAGAACCTCTAGATCTGCTGCCACGACGGCCTCCGCATAGGTTTCTTAATGCATCGGCCATCTAAAGCCCGAGACATTAATACATTAATTGATATTAAATTATATTATATTAAATAAAAAATTCTAATTAATATAATAACCAATAATACTAACATATTTTAATATAACAATTTATATACTAACATATTAAATTATATTATATTAAATAACAAATTCTAATTAAATATAATTAAGCTATATATATAATTAAGCTAAATTATACAATTAAGTTATCAATTTATATAATTAAAAAACCAATTTATACGTATAAATTATATAATTAAAATAAATTTGGAAACAATTACCTAAATTAACATAAATACCTAAAATTTATCTAAATTAACATAAATACCTAAAATTTACCTAAATTAACATAAATACCTAAATTAACATAAATACCTAAATTATACATAAATTAACATAAATACCTAAAATTTACCTAAATTAACATAAATACCTAAAATTTACCTAAATTAACATAAATACCTAAATTATACCTAAATTAACATAAATACCTAAATTATAAATAAATTAACATAAATACCTAAAATTTACCTAAATTAACATAAATACCAAAATTATACCTAAATTAACATAAATACCTAAATTATACATAAATTAACATAAATACCTAAAATTTACCTAAATTAACATAAATACCAAAATTATACCTAAATTAACATAAATACCTAAATTATACATAAATTAACATAAATACCTAAAATTTACCTAAATTAACATAAATACATAAATTATACCTAAATTAACATAAATACATAAATTAACATAAATTAACAATTATAACTAAATTAACAATTAATTAACATAAATGAAAAAAAAATAAAAATTCCTTACATTGCTTGATTCGGGCAGAGGAGAAGGAGGCCGGCCGGAGGAGGGAGGAGGAGGCCTTTCGTCGTCACTGGAAACGGAGGAGGGAGACGGCCGGAAAAAAATGGAGGAGGAGGGAGGCAGGAGGTGCCGGGGCTGCCGCGCCGACGTGGAGGGAGGAGGAGGGAGGAGGTCGGGCCGGGGCTGCCGACGTGGAGGAGATAGAGGGAGGAGGGCCGGATTGCACGTCGAAGAGGAAGATTGGAAAAATGCAGCAAATGGAGGCTAGGGTTCGGCTGCAACAAACTTATACTCGATAGTATAGCCGACGAAATGTATCAACTCGTCGGCCATAGTTTAGGCGCTCAGCAACCGTCCGATCTCCCCCATCCAACGACGAACAATGAAAAGGCGCGGATCACTAGAGTTTAGCCGACGAAATTAAATATTTCGTCGGGTATAGTTTGGAAAATCACAGCCGTTCGATCTGAGCCATCCAACGGCGGACACTAAGCGGATGGCAAGAGTTTAGCCGACGAAATATTTGATTTCGTCGGCTAAACTTTGAAAATAGCCGACGAAATATTTAATTTCGTCGGCTATACCTTTGGTCAAACTACAAGGTCAAACCTCTAAACCTTATAAATTGAAACGAAAATTGGGCCGTCTAAATGACGTTGTTTGGCCTTATCTTCAACAGAGAATAGTTTCAAATCGATGAGACGCGACTAATCGTATAAAAATTTCCCTCATAATATTTACCGACCGGCATGCTACCCATAGGAAAACGGGAGTAAAAAACAGTTAACCGCAACATTCCGCACACAGATTTTGTCGGAATCTGCTCATTTTTCAACCGTAGACGTTTTTCAATATTTCGGTCATATCTTATTTCACAACACATTTGCATTTGAAGAGTCTACGTCTAGTAACTATTTGAAACTATACATTCATTTAAACACTTAGTAAACAAGTTAAGGAACATTAGTGCATATGTTCCGACTTTGAATCTAAAAGTTTGGAAAATCTATTACAACCGTCAGATATCACCGTTAAGATTAACTACATGTATGAAAAAAAATCCAACTACATCTGACAACGTTAAAGGCTCGATCGGGACAGTCAAACTGCAAAGTCAAACCTCTAAACGCTTTAAAACGGAAATTGGCCCGTCTAAATGACGTTTTTTGGCCTGATCTTCAACAGAGAATAGTTTCAGATCGATGAGACGCAACTAATCGTATAAAAATTTTCCTCAAAATATTTACCGACTGTCATGCTACACATAGGAAACCAGAAGTAAAAAACAGCTAACCGCAACATTCGACACACAGATTTTGTCGGAATCTTCTCATTTTTCAACCCTAGACGTTTTTCAATATTTCGGTCATATCTTATTTCACGACACATTTGCATTTGAAGAGTCTACGTATAGTAACTATTTGAAACTATACATTCACTTAAACACTTAGTAAACAAGTTAAGGAACATTAGTGCATATGTTCCGATTTTGAATCTAAAAGTTTAGAAAATCTATTCCAACCGTCAGATATCACCGTTAAGATTAAATACATGTATGAAAAAAAATCCAACTACATCTGACAACGTTAAAGGCTCGATCGGGACGGTCAAACTGCAAAGTCAAACCTCTAAACGCTTTAAAACGGAAATTGGCCCGTCTAAATGACGTTTTTTGGCCTGATCTTCAACAGAGAATAGTTTCAGATCGATGAGACGCAACTAATCGTATAAAAATTTTCCTCAAAATATTTACCGACTGTCATGCTACACATAGGAAACCGGAAGTGAAAAACAGCTAACCGCAACATTCGGCACACAGATTTTGTCGGAATCTTCTCATTTTTCAACCGTAGATGTATTTCAATATTTCGGTCATATCTTATTTCACGACACATTTGCATTTGAAAGGATGAAGCAACGGTTTGTCGACAGTGATAGAAAATGGAAGCTGCTCATTTTTTGTTTTTGTTTTTAATCATAGCCGACGAAATAAAACCTAGTATTCGTCGGCTATTCTTTTGTCGTTTTCGGTAAAAAATAAAATATTTATTTTTAAAAAAACTTATGGCCGACGAAATAATGAAATTTTCGTCGGCCATTGTTCGTAAAATAATTATTTTTAAAAATCTATGGCCGACGAAATAATTCATTATTCGTCGGCCATTGTTGCTATAGCCGACGAAAAGTTTATTATTCGTCGGCCATTGTAATGGCCGACGAAATAATGCATTTTTCGTCGGCTATTCTCAGAAAAAAAAATCAAAAAAATCAGTGGTTTTACACCTCTCCTATTCTGATGTCCTGTTCACATATAACCAAAATTGAACATAAAAAACCAGAAACCCAACAGTCAACATATTTCAAATTTTTTTTAAGGGGTTTGGAACCCAGCCTAGCTGGGAGGCTCATCCCCACGCCCGTTCATTAGAAATGAGTTGATTGCAAATGAAAGGATTACACCATTTAAATTACTTAATCCGTCGGATTGTAATCGGAATCATCGGATGAGTCTTCTTCGGTTTCTGAATTGCTCGATAGGGGTAATCTATGTCTTTCCTCACCACTAGAGTCCTCATTAGTTTCTTCAGTTGGATGAACATCAACAAGCAGTGGCTCTTCACATCGAATTCACACCGGCGTGTCTAGGCGAATAAAAGAGGAGTCAGGAATACCGTTTGAGTTGGGCTCTTGATACGCGGTGCCCCCTTCCTCGTTCTCTTCAACCACTCCAAGTGTAGACGCCCGGTAAATGTTGCGATGGTGGATAGTGTTGACTACTTTCCACGGGTCACCCTTGGCGAGATCATCAAGATAAAACACTTGTTTCACCCATGTGGCTAAAACGAAAGGGTCGTCCTCATACCATGATGTACTAGTGTTCACAGAACTTACGCCGTATTGATCGGTTTTCATGCTTTGCGGCCGTGTGTCAAACCATCTACACTTGAAAAGGTGCACTTTCATGCCTTCCCCGTAATGCAGTTCCACAACTGAAAGGAGAACACCGTAATAGTCAACTCCACCATCCCCACCATGTGCCATAACCCTTGAATTTTGTGTTTTCAGTCTGAGGTCTCTGTCTTCACATCGAAATAACACACCATTCACCTTGCACGTCGCATAAACTTTTGAATAGACCGGCCTCCTCGCTAAAAGTCTGAGTTCGTGCGACCAGTTTGGGTGATTATCATTTGCAATAAGGTCCATCTGCAACCATCAGAATCAACTATAAATATGAATAAATATACACAATAATATATGAACACGTATAGAATAGTGTTAAAGGTACGTACCCAGCGGCCGAAATACTCTGCGAATGTCTGGTTGTGGTAATCGCGATCACCTGCTACTCCTTCACAGCGTAGATGTATGTCCTTCCAAAACTGAACTTCTGGACAGTTGATTAGTACCCACCAATGTGCAATGGCTACCTCATAATCTTTCAACTTGTAGGAATCTGACATGTTTCCACCGAGTACAACATCGTCGGAGAGTATGGAAAGATTGAACTGTGACGGTACATCTTCCTGTATGCTTTCCTGTAACGCTCCGAAATACAGCTTCATGTAGGTGACGCACTCGTGCGCAATATATGCTTCAGCTATACATCCTTCAGGTGCGGATCTGTTTTGGACAAAACCACCGTATTGTCCAAGTTGCCTATAAATCAAGTTTTTAAAGTGTTATGATAATACATTAACACTATATCACATATATTGATGAGGAAATTAACATAAGGTGTAAAATACGTACCTTTCCATCGGATACATCCAAGTGAAGTGCACAGGACCGGTAAGCAACAACTGCCGAGGAAGATGGATCATGAGGTGAGGCATGATGTCGAAAAAATTTGGAGGAAATATCATCTCAAATTTACACATGATATGAACGATGTCTTGTTGCATTTCCCGGAGGTCAGATTTTCTCACTTCCCGTGTGCATACCTTCTGGAAAAATCTTGCCAACGCTACTAACGGCTCCACAACGTCAGCGTTCTACTTTCAGGATGCGTTCCTTGACGCCATTGGCAAAAGTAATGCCCGTGGCAAGCTGTGCTAATTCGTTGGCTGCAAAGTTCTTTTCACGAGGGACGTAATCGAGCACCACGTCAGCAAATTAATCTAACAACTCTGATGCTCGTTCCCAATAATGTATTTGGTGAAAAGACAAGCACTTGTATTAGCCTAATAGTTGATTGATGATTAGTAGAGAATCACCATATACTTCAATTTCTCTGGCATCCATATCCAATAGTAGCTCCAAACCAATGATGAGGGCCTAGTATTCAGCCTGGTTGTTTGTGCACGTCCACTCTAGCTGGAAAGAATAAGAGTGGCTTGTCCCTGATGGACTCTGGATGCAAATGCCTGCATCCGCCAAGGAGTCTGTACTACTACCATCAAAGTAAAGGATCCAAGGCACCGTTCCAATCATGTTGACGAAAGGGATAGGATCTTCAATCAATTCTTCCAAAGGATGATGAAGTAGGAAATCAGTTACTGCTTGTCCCGTCATCGCCTTGAGCGGTGCATACTGTAAAGAAAACTCAGAGAGAGCTAAGATCCACTTGCCGATCCTACCACGTAAGATAGGCCGAGTAAGCATGTACTTGACCAAGTCCGTTTGAGCTACCACAATGGTGGTAAAGGAAAGCATGTAGTGACGGAGCTTGGTCGTAGCAAAATATAATGCCAAACATAGCCGCTTGATAGGGGAGTATCTTGTTTCTGCGTCCAAAAGGGTCCTGCTGAGGTAAGAAACCGCATATTCGACTTTCTTACCCTCTTTAGTGGTTTCATCCTGAGCCAAAAGCCCAGCCACAGAACTGTTAGAAGCAGAAATGTATAACTTGAGTGGGATCCCTGGTTTTGACGGTCGCAATACTGGCGGACTGGCCAAATATTCCTTAATTTTATCGAAAGCCGCTTGATGCTCAGGTCCCCAAACAAAGTTTTCATCCTTCTTGAGTTTCAATAAAGGAGAGAAAGGAGCAATCTTTCCAGTTGAGTTAGATATAAAGCGTCAGAGGAAATTGATTTTCCCCAGCAAACTTTGAAGTTCCTACTTGTTCCGAGGTGCTGGGGCGTCTAGAACAGCCTGCGCTTTATCCCCCGCCACTTCAATGCCCCTTTCATGTACCACGAAACCAAGGAAATCACCAGCACGAAACCCGAAAATGCACTTGGCTGGATTCATTTTGAGCTGGTGCTTCCTCTTTCGTGTAAAGACATCACGTAGATGGCTAATATGGTATAACCTGGATTGAGAATTAACCACCACGTCGTCGATGTAAACTTCCAAAATGACCCCGAGGATGTCATGGAAGATCAGGTTTATAGCACGCTGATATGTGGCCCCTGCATTGGTTAGGCCAAACGGCATGCTGAGATATTCAAAGGCTCTGGCAAAGCCTGGGCAACGGAAGGTAGTCTTGTGAATATCCGGCTCGTAAATTGGTATCTGATGGTATCCTGCTGTTCCGTCCATGAATGATAACATCTCTGATTTTACCTTTGGTGAAGCAGCATTGAGGTCTCTGTAATCGACACAGACCCTGATTTTACCGTTCTTTTTCTTGACAGGAACCACATTCGCCAGCCACTGTGTATATTGGGCTGGCCGGATGATTCCTGCGTCAACCATGCTTTGAACTTCCTTCTTGACTGCTATAGCGGTTTCGGCATTCATTCGCCTCTGCTCTTGCTTAATAGGCCTGGCTCCCTCCTTGATAGGTAAGCGATGGCAGACAATCTCGGCATATCCTGATACTTTTCTGCAAAGCAATCCTTGAATTCTTGCAGCAAACTGATCAACTGTTGTCTCAGTTCTGGCTCCAGCTGCTGACTAATCCCGACTTCCATAGGTTCGTCGGATGTACCAAGGTTGATTTTCTCCACTGGGTCACGGACCTTAGGCGGAGTATTGTCTAAAGCTGCTGGTGCAGGCGGAATGGTCTCCACTTCTTCAGTGGTAATGACGTCGTCTTCGTCGATACACTCAACTAGAGCAACCGTATCCGAGGCTAACTGGTCAGTTCTAAACACCGCCAGCTGCTGTAGTAGAGAGGCCACAGCTTCTGCCTACTCAGCCTTGAAATCGTCAATCATGTTGACAATTGGTTGAAAATCGATGGAGACAGGCCGAGAACAATCTTCCTGAACCTGAGTCAATCCCCACCCTGTGAGATCAGTAGAGGTCACCCCTAGTGGGCGACCCTTATTATCAACCCCGTCGATCACAAGAGGACGCATACAGCTGTAATAATAATCTGCTTCCAGCGAGCAAGTCGCTATAGAAAATGGGCGCTCGTCCGCCTTGATCAAAACTGGTTTATCAGAAGCTGGATCCCACATGAGCATCTCCTGATGTAGCGAGGATGGTACTGAGTATGTTTTGTGGATCCAATCACGTCCCAAGATCACCGTGTACGGGACCGTAGTCTCCGTAACGAAGAGACCGTGACAAGCGTTAGAGGGTCCAAGTTTAACCTTGAGCACTAGGAAGCCAACCGTTTGAGCCACAGCACCCGCAAACCCTCTAACCTTTATAGTAGAGTTCTGGATCTTCTCTCTTGGAATCTGAAGCCGTTCCATAGTACTAAGTGTTATAATACTCACCGCCGCGCCTGTATCGATGAGTATCCTGTTTACCTGGACACCCTCCACCTCTGCTGTAACGTAGAGAGGTTTGAGATGTTGAGTCATCGTAAACGTAGGCTTAGGAAAAACCATGTGTGAGCTGTGAAGATCAGTGACCCCATCCTGGTCATTGTGTCCTGGTGAGGAAAGCAAATCCTCATTAGCGGGAAGATCTTCATTGTCTGACGCTTAGATAAGACAAACAGGCTTGTCCGCCGCCTCCTCTTGTATGAAATAAGCAGTTGGGATCGGCACAGACAAAGCATAACTAGAAGATAATATGAAAGCCATATTACAATCTAGAATTGGCTCATCACCGTCTGTATAACCTTCTTCATCCTCCAGCATCTCGTCATCCGCGTCCGGCATGTCCCTATCAACCCGTGATAAGTTCGTATTCACCCTAGGCTGTGAAGGTATAAGAGTAGCTTCTGCTTGCTTATCTGACCAGTGAGAACCGAAACCGGCTGAGCCGATGACCTGCTAAGGACCGGAGCAGATTCCTGAGTATCTGACTGTATCTCAGGGACCTTAGTAGTTGTTGGTGTGGAAACCGCCGTCATCCCCTTAGGCTGCCATTTCAAAATGACAGAGTCCACCCTATCCGTTTTGTCAGAGGTTATATGGATAGACTTGGGCTTTGGTGGGATCTCAACAGCTGAGCGGAGGGGTGTTTTCTCTGGAGAATATGCTAATTTCCTCCGCGGAGTTCTTTGAGGTGCACCATCTGCTGCTGTAGGATGTGCAATCCTTTCATGAACATTCCTTCTTCGAGGTGGTGATTTTTCCTCCTTCCATACCCGACGAGAGTCTATATAAGTTTTGGATTTGTAACGCTTATAGGCGTCACGTATGTGTGATGTAAGCCTAAGCTCGCACACAATAATAAACCCTACAAAAAATCGTTAGTAGTATAAGCAAGTAGGGATCGTTCTAAGCCGGTGATTAAGGGTACCTGAAATATGAGATTGTTAGACAAATATATACACAAGTATTCACAAAACGTCACAATGGGGGAATTGATATGGATCGGCAGCAAAGCTGCCCCTAACTCTAAGAACACGAAATTAAACCCTAATTTACTATATACAAGTGATCATCATCTCTCACACAAAATAGTTCACACAAAAGACTCTTTAACACATAGATTCGCATACAAGAAGGTAAGGATCAAGTATTTAGCATGTTCAAGACTCAAATTAGTTTCGACCTACAACTAGAACGTTTCCGATTTTTACCTAGTTGTGAGACTTTTTCTAATGTTTTAAGATCGAGCTATTCGCATGGTGATCCTAAAAGTTATGCTACCTTATACAAGTCATAGCATTGAAGCACAAAAGTCTATAATCGAAGACATGTAAACAAGCAAGGTTGTCAATCATCTTATTTAACATGCAAGTTTTAATTAAGGTACTACCCTAAGTGAGCACAATAGAATCAAAGCAACATACGTTTCATCTTTATTCATTCTACTCAGGTTAAATGAAACCTAACACCAAGATTTACATGCAAACAACAAATGCTTAAGCACAACTAATGTTTCGGTTTTTAAGGAACACCCTTAGATTACTAACCAAATTAAATCCTAAACATGCTTCTAATACCACTACCCTAATTATCCATACACACGAAACCCATGAATTAAAATTGCAAAACAACTACATAAACTTCAACAAAATCGGTTCATACAAAAGTTTAGCAAAAACCAAGAATTGAAACAAGTTCTTACAAGATAACCAAACAAAACTAAATACAAAAGCCATAGGGGAATGGATCACACTTTAAGAACCTTGAAGACCCCTTAAATGTGACAAGGTGGTACTCGGCTGCTGCTTGGTAGATGCTCGGTAGGAACAAAAATTCGGCAGAAGACCAAGGTGAAGGTACGGTAGTTTTGGTGGTGGTGGTGATGGGTTTTGGCTATGTATTTAAGTGTTGGTGCTTGAAAAGACTTGGTAGAGCTTTAGGCTAGTATTTTATGCTTGAGATGAGATATTTTCAGAATGAAAAAGTGAGGCTTTATATAGAGGAGAGGGGTTGCCGGCTGCCCTAGATGCTCAAGGAAATCAGAAAACCAAGTGGATTAAGGATTTGAAACCTTCCTTTCATAGTTCAATTAGGTTTTCTTTTTCTGAATTTTTCTTCAAGGCTTGGGCTTCACATCTTCATGGACTTCTTGATAGGTCATTGGACTTCAATTAGCAGGTCTTGATCCACCGAAAATGCCTTCATTGCCGGCAGCTTCATCATGGTACAAATCTGCCTCTTCCGGCAGCTTCTCCTAGTTTGACTAGGAGAACTTCTTTCTTCATATTTTTCTTCAATGCCCGGGCTTGGTGTCATCCTCCTTCCTTCCTTAAGCTTGAACCATCTTCACATATGCATTTGTACATCATATGGTCCATCGAAACACAGCAATTGTGAAAAGGAGGTAATGGCTTCCTGGAATCGGCAAGAAAAGACCTTGCTGCAGTAACTCCGGCATATCTCCTTACTCGGAGCTCCGATTGATGCGATTCCAAGTCTTAGTTAAACTAGACACATATAACCATCTCCCCATAAAATGGCTCGATTAACTTCCTTGTGAGTCATCGGGAATGATTTTTCGAAGTTGGGACAAAGTTCCAGGAAAATCCTGGAAGTCCCTGGATTGGTTTGCTCGAACTGCTGATTTGCAGCCATCTTTTGGGTGACTTCCCGAACTCCAATTGATCTGACATTTTAACACAACATTCCTCAGTATGTGAATAATAAGCACACCAAATGTCATTGAATTCGGACAAGGATAGATCACAGTTTTACTCATCTCAAAATCACGAAAAAGACATATTTTGCACTATTTTCCAGATTTCTCATACTTAGTCATTTTTCGGATTCTTAACCAATTTTTCCCAAACTCTACCAAATTAACACTAAACTATATTATGACTCTATCTTAGACAAATAAGGGTTAAACAAAGCATAAATGAGGGCATAAGCATATAATATCGTCGCACATTGTGCTCCTATCAACTACCCCACACTTATCCTTTGCTAGTCCCTTAGCAAACTAAATAAAACTAAGACTCAAAACAACTATTGCCCCTAACAATTTGTCTCAGGCTCGTATGTACACATAGCTTTCAAGTTAATGCATGAGGATGCTAGGCACGAAAATTCTGAGCTTCATGAACATGTGACATCAATATGAACATATAAGAGCAAAAGGTAAGCATGTAAACATGTAAAAGCTAATTCAAATCACCTCACCAGGCATACTCTCTTCTTTTCTCTCCAAGCATGGTTATTCACATATAAGTATATGCAAATGAAAGATAATGAATTACAAAGAGTAACTTGCATATGTCAAAGAAACGAAAGCACTTTGTGAATTTTCATCGAAAAACCTCATATGATAACTATATGCACCAATGAACCAAAACCATATGCTTACTCTTGAGATAATCTCCACAATCAAATTTAACCATCTTAAGAATCATGAAAAAGATCAATCAAAAAGGGTTGTAATGGGGCTAGGCTCAGAGGTATTCGATATTTGGATAAGGAGGCTCAAAACGTCACCGTGCGCTTTAGCAAAGCTCGAATCTCCTTATGTCTTCTCGTCGAAGGGTCAAATTTCATCTTGTTGGACCCATACTTCATTTTTTTCTTCCCATAACTTTACAACAATACCCAAGACAATAGCCATGCACAAACTTTTTCTTTTCTTTTTCAAGCCGTGCCTTACATTTTTCTTTTCTTGCTCTCGGTATCTTTTCTTTCTCTTTTGGTCCGAGCAAAAAAATTTTCTTTTCTTTTCTAAGGCACGGCATCTATTACATTTTACATATAGATTCATGGCTAAGTCTACCCCACACTTGTTCTTCTTCATCACTTCACGCAAAAACGCTTTCAAAAATCAAGCTTTGCCGACACACAAGGTAAAGGCATCACTATACTAAGCTCATGGAAAGTGTTTAAGGGTGATGAAAGAAAAGGCTCAACGTAGGCTCAAAGGGGTTTACTAAGGTGTCCCACGACGGGCACAAATAGGCACATGCTTTATTTGGCAATGGTGGTAAACCTAAATGATCTTTATTCAATCATTTTCAAAATCAAAGTATTTTATGATATAAACGTTTCGAAAATCAACAAGAGTAAGTTCTAGCATACTAGAGTTCATTAAAAAGCTATGGCACATAGTCATCGAATAATCAAAGAATTATGAGGTTTCGTGCTTCCTACGAATCTATTGAATTTTATCTTTTTATCTCTCAAGAAGAAAGCAATTTGGCACAAAAGCTCACATAGGTTATAATCGAAATAAACTAGCTAAAACATGCATGCTTCATAATCAACAAGTCCTACATGCTACTACCAATGCACATAATTCATGAAACTCACAATTTTAAAAGTATGCACAACCATCATCTATGTATGCAAAGAGGAGAAAAACATCATTGACATATTATGAGCATCTTAAGACTCGAAACAAACAAATTTAAACATTCTATTTTTGCATTATATTTTTCTGGATTTTTCTTTTTCTAAACTAAGCACACAAAAACATAAACGGATACGTTATCCCACCCCACACTTAGAAAATTACATTGTCCTCAATGTAAGCACAAATCTATATCAATGAATTTCCTAAGCATGCAATTGGCTAACATATACCAACATATCATCACAAATCAAAGAAAAAGAGAAGGGTTAAGAAATTTCAAACTCTCGGTGATGGCTCCTTCGTTTTTCTTTGATCTACTTGGGTTGTCTCCCAAGTAGCGCTTTGTGTTTATAGTCCATAGCCTAGACTCTTCACCGTTATTGATTTCATGTGTTCATCTTGCACCAAAATAGCCCAAATCGGCAAGAAGAAGCTCAAGAAGTAGTTCGTTGCAAGTTGTATCTGTGTCGGCACTGTTCAGCGTGTCCTGTGTATGCAACGTATCCGGCAGCGTATCAATCGAATCCGACGTATCCGGTGGCGCAGCTGCAATGTGTCCGGCTTCTTGTGTGAGCTTGTCAATCCTGCCGGCGATGGCAGGTCCGACAGGAGATGGAGTTGCAGCTGGAGTTGGGTGTTGCTGCTCGGCAGCAAGGTGTAGCGTGTCCAGGCTCAACACCGTATCGAATAAGGAGAGCTTCTTGGCAATGTGGTGGTTGGCAGCACGGCCGGCAGTGGCTGGTCCGTCTGCGACGCTGGTGAGTTGTGTCAACACCGAGGCAAGTGTAGTTTGTGGGGCGTCATTCAAAGGTTGGGAAGCAATGGTGTGTTCTTGGAATGAATCGTAGTAAGGCTTCAAGCGATGCCCATTAACCTTGAACTCTTTATTGGTGCTAGGATTAAGGATCTCAATGGCTCCATGTGAAAATACTTTAGTGACTATGAAATGTCCAACCCATCGAGAACGAAGCTTACCCGGAAAGAGTCGAAGTCGAGTATTGAATAAGAGAACTTTTTGACCCACCTCGAATTTCTTTCCTCGTATCATCTTGTCATGGTAAGCTCGAGCCTTCTCCTTATAAATCCATGCGGCATCATAAGCTTCATTACGAATTTCTTCAAGTTCGTTGAGTTGAAGCTTTCTATGAAGACCGGCATCATCAATGTTCATGTTGAAGGCCTTGATTGCCCACCATGCCTTGTGCTCTAGCTCAACCGGTAAGTGACATGCTTTGCCATAAACTAACCGAAAAGGAGACATGCCTATCGGTGTCTTGTATGCAGTCCTATATGCCCACAAAGCGTCATCGAGACGATCACTCCAATCCTTCCTTGAAGGTCCAACCGATTTCTCTAGTATGTGCTTGATCTCTCGATTACTTACCTCGGCCATGCCACTTGTTTGGGGATGATAAGGTGTAGAAACCTTATGTGTGACTCCATACTTCCTCAATAAGGCTTTAATGGTGCGGTTACAAAAATGGGATCCTCCATCACTAATCAAGACTCTTGGAACTCCAAAACGTGAAAAGATGTTGGTCTTGAGAAACTTGGCTACCACCTTGGCATCATTGTGCGTGTAGCCCTTGCTTCGATCCACTTTGACACATAATCAACCGCAAGCAATATGTAGAGAAAACCCTTACTCGAAGGAAACGGTCCCATGAATTCAATACCCCAAAGGTAAAAAATTTCTAGCTCAATGATAGGCGTGAGCGGCATTTGGTCTCTAACTCTAATGTTCCCCATTCTTTGGCATCTATCACATGCTTTGCAAAACATGAATGCATCTTTGAAAATCGTAGGCCAAAAGAAACCACAAGTAAGTACCTTCAATGCCGTTTTCATTGGTCCAAAGTGCCCACCACAAGCTTCATTATGACAAAAAGCAAGAATGGAGCGATGTTCATTATCCGGCACACGTCTTCGAATAACTTGATCACCACATTGCCTCCACAAGTGCGGATCGTCCCACAAGAAGTGTCGAGCTTGCTTCCTTATCCTCTTTTGTTGGTGGCTCGGCATCTCTTGGGGGAATCAGCGTGTAGCAAGAAAATTGGCAATGTCGGCATACCAAGGCTCATGCACTTCAAGTCGAAAAAGTTGCTCATCCGGAAAGGTCTCACATAGGGGCAGCCAATCCTCTTCATGAACAAGGCGACTCAAGTGATCGGCTACAACATTCTCTACTCCTTTCTTGTCCTTAATCTCAATGTCGAACTCTTGAAGCAAAAGAATCCATCGAATGAGCCTCGGCTTAGCATCCTTCTTTGTCATAAGATATCTCAAAGCGGCATGATCACTATAAACAATAACTTTGGAATTCAAAAGATATGATCGAAACTTTTCCAAAGCAAAAATTACCGCTAAGAGTTCCTTCTCCTTTGTTGTGTAGTTGAGTTGAGCATCATTGAGAGTCCTTGAAGCATAGTAAATGGCGCATGGCTTCTTCTCAATTCGTTGTCCAAGTACCGCTCTAAGTGCAAAATCACTAGCATCACACATCAACTCAAATGGCTCGTCCCAATTTGGAGAAACTAAAACCGGCGCCGAAAATAGGCAAGCCTTCAATTGGCAAAAAGCAATCTCACACGCATCCGTCCACTCAAATGTCACCTCCTTTTGTAACAAGTTGCTCAATGACTTTGCAATTGAAGAGAAGTCTTTGATAAATCTTCGATAAAACCCCGCATGGCCAAGAAAACTTCTCACTTCTTTCACACATCTAGGACTCGGCAATGCTTGTATTAGCTCCACCTTGGCTTTGTCAACCTCTAAGCCTCTTGCCGAAATAATGTGCCCAAGAACAATACCTTGCGTGACCATGAAGTGACACTTCTCCCAATTGAGCACAAGATTGGTCTCTACACACCTCTCAAGTATCTTCTCCAAGTTCCCCAAACATGCATCGAAGGTGCCTCCATACACACTAAAGTCATCCATAAACACTTCGATAATGTCTTCAATAAAATCCGAGAAGATAGCATACATACATCTTTGAAACGTGCCGGGTGCGTTGCATAAACCGAATGGCATCCGTCGATAAGCAAACGTGCCAAATGGACAAGTAAAAGTGGTCTTCTCTTGATCATCCGGGTGTATCATGATTTGATTGTAGCCACTATATCCATCAAGAAAGCAATAGAAAGAATGGCCGGCTAACCTCTCTAGCATTTGGTCCATAAACGGCAAAGGCATGTGATCCTTCCTCGTTGTAGCGTTGAGCTTCCTATAGTCGATGCACATCCGATGACCGGTTACAAGTCTTTGTGGCACAAGCTCATTCTTCTCATTCTTGACAACCGTTACACCACTCTTTTTCGGCACTACTTGCACGGGAGATATCCACTTACTATCCGAAATTGGGTAAATCACCCCACAATCAAGCAACTTGATAATCTCATCTTTCACAACTTTCATCATTGGAGGGTGAAGTCGACGTTGAGCTTCTCTTGTCGGCTTAGCTCCTTCTTCTAACAAGATGCGATGAACACAAGTAGTATGGCTTATTCCCTTGATGTCTGCTAAGATCCATCCTATAGCGGTCTTGTACTTCTTAATCACTCTTATCAAATAAACCTCTTGCTTCTCACTAAGCATTGAAGACACAATAACCGGTAGTGTATCTTCTTCTCCAAGATAAACATACTTCAAGTGACTAGGGAGTTCTTTAAGTTCTAACTTTGGGGCCTCTTCCACACTTGGTCGAAATTTTGTTGTGGCACTTGGAATTGACAAGAACGAATCAAACTTTGAATAAGGCCGAGCCTCTAACTCGGCACACACTTCTATCAAACTCGGCAACATCATGTAAGGTTCGGCAATGATGCTAGGCTCGGCAATGCTTCCCATCTCCTTAAACGTGACTCGTTCTCCCTTCTTGTCAAATCCGACCCCTTGCTCAATCGCTAATTGCTATGCGTCGAGCGAGGTCGACATAACTTGCTCGACCTCCTCCAATACATCAATGGCGCAACCATCCTTCAAATCAACAATGGGGAATTTCATGGCATCAAACACATTAAACTTAATCACCTCACCATCAAACTCCATAGTTAGGTTGCCCTCGGCCACATCTATCTTCGTGCGTGCCGTCCTCATAAATGGTCGCCCTAGTAGCAATTGAGTGCTATTGATCGGCGAATCCTCCATCTCAACCACATAAAAATCGGCAGGGAATATCAATTGGTTAACTTGCACAAGCACATCCTCCACATAACCCTCCGGATACTTACTTGACCGATCCGCAAGTTGAATGATGACATTGTCCTTCTTGAGAGGCCATATACTCAACGTTTGATACACATTGAGTGGCATGACATTGATCGATGCTCCCAAATCTAACATCACATCCTCAAAACGAGTGTTGCCTATCACACAAGGCACATTGAAGCTTCCCGGATCCTTCATTTTTGGTGGCAACTTCTTTTGAATAACGGCCGACACCGTCTCGCTCATAGTCACCACACGAGTCTCCCTCGTATGCCTTCTAGCCTTGCATAGCTCCTTCAAAAACTTAGCATACTTTGGTACTTGCTTAATGCACTCCAACAAAGGGATGTTGACTTGCACTTTCCGGAAAATCTCCAACACCTCCTCATCGGACTTATCATTCTTCGATTTAGCAAAGCGAGAAGGGAATGGAATGCTTGAAGTCGGCACCCCTCCCTTGCTTGCTTGGCTCAGCACTAACTCACTCTTTGATGTTGCGGGATCATACTCAAACTCATTGCGCAGCCCCTTATTCTTCACATTATTTCCGGCATCTCCTCCCTTCTCGGCATGCCTGCCATTCTCGGCAGCCCTATCACTCTCGGCTGCAGCATGGCTGCCGGCTGCAGCCCCTTTGTTTTCAACTCCATGGCTGCCGGCAATTGCAGGTCCGGCAGCCCTTTCGGCTTCATCAACTAAATCGAATGTTACTCGCTTCTTCTTTGGACTTGTTGGAGGAAACAACTTTCTTCCACTTCGAGTTTGAATTACCTTGGCTTGCTCATTCCTCGGATTGGGAATTGTATTGCTTGGCAACTTCCCTTGCTCATTAAATCTTCCCATGAAATCTACAACTTGGCCCATTTGAGTCTTGAGCTCACCAATGTCCTTTTAATGATTTTGTTGCCCCGCGAGCAATGCTTGAGTAGCACTTGACAAAGATTGGAGCAAAACATCATAATTTGGATTGCTAGGTGCGGCTTGGCCTTGGCTCGGCCCCCCTTGGTGTGGCACGGTTTGGTGGTTGCTCGGCATGGCATTGTAGTTGCCATGGTTTGGTTGAAACGGCTGCCGAGGCACAAACGGTGCCCTCGGTGCAAATGGTGCTCCTCCCTCTCTCGGTTGCATAGGTGCCCTAAGCACATTGTCATTATTCGCCCATCGAAAGTTAGGATGATCATTGAACCTCGGATTGAAGTTCCCAAACCGTTGACCTCCTTGAAAGCCAATAGCATTGCACTCCTCTACTCCCTCATTAACTCCAAATTGAGGGCATTGTTCGGTCTCATGGCCCTCGGTGCAAATTCCACATACCATAACACGCTTCTTCATCAAATTACTCACCAAGTCGGTAAGCTTGTCCACTTTCTCCTCTAACTTTGAGTTCGAAGACGTCTCATGCACTTTCTCATTCCTTTGCACATTGCCTCGTGCCATGCCAAATTGTTGGTTGTTCAATGCACGAACTTCCAACAAGCTTCTTGCCGCACCGGCATTCAACTCCAAAAAGCTACCTCCTGCGGCCGAATCAAGAAACTCTCTCTCCATGACACGCAATCCCTCATAGAAATATTGCAACAAGAGCCCATCGCTAATGCCATGCGATGGACACAAAGAAACTAGGGACTTAAACCTCTTGTAGTAGTCGAAGAAAGTCTCATCTCCGGCCTGCTTCACACTGGTAATTTGCTTCCTCAGATCAGTGATACGTGAAGCAGGAAAGTACTTGAGCAAGAACTCATCCATCATAGAACTCCACGAAACGATGCGACCACTAGGCACCTCAAACAACCACTCCTTCGCTTGATCTTCTAACGAGAACGGAAAAGCCTTCATCTTGAAGTGTTGCAAATCAGTCCCTCTTGGACACATAGACTCCGTGGTGAAGTTAAACCACTGTAGATGCTTGTTAGGGTCCTCACTTGGCATCCCATAAAACGATTTCAGCTTATGGAGGAATCCACTCCTCAATTCAATCTCTCCCGTCTTATCAGCTTCCAAGGGAGGATAAGTGATATTAGAAGGAGCAACACCAGCTCCAGCAACATGACCATTCTGTGATCGGATTGAAGCCATTATCTCTTCTTCTTCCTCTGATTCGGCAAAGGCCTCAAACTCTAGATTTCCAAGATCACACGACGACGAAACAATAGAAGGGGAGCTCGGCAAACTATCAGAACCGGATGACAAAGATGGCAATCTGGACGATGATGGTGATGACGGCAAGGTTGGTGATGGAACTGATGAACTGGTTGGTGACGATGGCGGTAATGGCACAAAACGAGCAATAGCAAGTTCTTGATCTAAACGTTGCAATCGACCTTGAAGATCTCTTGTCCAAATATTAGATTCGGACATGCATTATTCTGAAATTTGCAACATTTAAACAAGTTAGAACATCGTAAAGAAATAGAAAGCAAGAATATACATCATTACAAGCCACGGCATTGGCAATTACGCAACATATATACACAACAATAACACAAATCAAGCTTTTATAATCCCCGGCAACGGCGCCAAAAATTGATGTAAGCCTAAGATCGCACACAATAATAAACCCTACAAAAGATCGTTAGTAGTATAAGCAAGTAGGGATCGTTCTAAGCCGGGGATTAAGGGTACCTGAAATATGAGATTGTTAGACAAATATATACACAAGTATTCACAAAACGTCACAATGGGGGAATTGATATGGATCGGCAGCAAAGCTGCCCCTAACTCTAAGAACACGAAATTAAACCCTAATTTACTATATACAAGTGATCATCATCTCTCACACAAAATAGTTCACACAAAAGACTCTTTAACACATAGATTAGCATACAAGAAGGTAAGGATCAAGTATTTAGCATGTTCAAGACTCAAATTAGTTTCGACCTACAACTAGAACGTTTCCGATTTTTACCTAGTTGTGAGACTTTTTCTAATGTTTTAAGATCGAGCTATTCGCATGGTGATCCTAAAAGTTATGCTACCTTATACAAGTCATAGCATTGAAGCACAAAAGTCTATAATCGAAGACATGTAAACAAGCAAGGTTGTCAATCATCTTATTTAACATGCAAGTTTTAACTAAGGTACTACCCTAAGTGAGCACAATAGAATCAAAGCAACATACGTTTCATCTTTATTCATTCTACTCAGGTTAAATGAAACCTAACACCAAGATTTACATGCAAACAACAAATGCTTAAGCACAACTAATGTTTCGGTTTTTAAGGAACACCCTTAGATTACTAACCAAATTAAATCCTAAACATGCTTCTAATACCACTGCCCTAATTATCCATACACACGAAACCCATGAATTAAAATTGCAAAACAACTACATAAACTTCAACAAAATCGGTTCATACAAAAGTTTAGCAAAAACCAAGAATTGAAACAAGTTCTTACAAGATAACCAAACAAAACTAAATACAAAAGCCATAGGGGAATGGATCACACTTTAAGAACCTTGAAGACCCCTCAAATGTGACAAGGTGGTACTCGGCTGCTGCTTGGTAGATGCTCGGCAGGAACAAAAATTCGGCAGAAGACCAAGGTGAAGGTACGGCAGTTTTGGTGGTGGTGGTGATGGGTTTTGGCTATGTATTTAAGTGTTGGTGCTTGAAAAGACTTGGTAGAGTTTTAGGCTAGTATTTTATGCTTGAGATGAGATATTTTCAGAATGAAAAAGTGAGGCTTTATATAGAGGAGAGGGGTTGCCGGCTGCCAAACTCTACCAAATTAACACTAAACTATATTATGACTCTATCTTAGACAAATAAGGGTTAAACAAAGCATAAATGAGGGCATAAGCATATAATATCGTCGCACACTGTGCTTCCATCAATGTGCTCCACGGGCATGGAGAGTTCATCAGGAGTCACCTTCCCCTGGCTCAAAGCGTCTAAAGTTCTTCTCGCCTTGCCATATCGCTTTTGAACATTCCTAGTTGGAGGGGTTGGTGCCTCTACTACTGGTTTGGTTCCCGAAGGTCCGGGGTCTTGCCGGGACCTTGCTGGAATAGCATAAGCTGCTTTCTCCTGGTGAGGATATTTCGCCCGCTTGGGGTCACCAGACCTAGAGCGTTCCGGCCACGGATGGGTCCGTTTGGCCGTCTCAAGAGCCTTCTCTGTCGCCTCCTAAAGAGCCTTCAAAAGCTCTTCGTGTGTAAGAGGTACACGACAATCTATCTTACAATTAAGGCATAATTGAGCCCTAGGTACCGTCACCATCTCTTCCCCGACTGGCGGATTTACTGGCTTGTCCGCTCGCGAGGCGTCATTGGGCCCATCTTGGCCGATGGCATTCACCCAAAAGTGTTGAATGGATGCCACCGTGTCATTATCAAATTGCAGGACTCCTTCATTCAACCATTCTTGGATTTGACCTTTCAATTCTATGCATGCAGACGTGCAATGATTATTCGAACGGTGGAAAGAACAAAAGGATCCGTCTAACCCAATGCTTTGGGGCTGCTCTGGCATGTATTCAGGAGCAGTTATTCCCTCCTGGATTAGGAGTCGCCAAATCTCCTGCGCCTTGTGCGCATCGTAGGTATAGGCTTAGAACCTAGAACCCTATTGACGAGGTTCCAGTCCGTGGCATTTGTTAGGAACCAGAGAAATCATGTTCACCCCCGGAAAGGGTCGAGTCTCCGTCCAAGTAGGTTCCTTAGCAGTTTCCATCACCATGACCCGCTCATTAATCCACGTTTGGATCTGGTCCTTGAGCTTGACGCAGTCCTTAGTATAATAGTTATTCATGTTATGAAAACTGCAATACTTCTTGCCCGCCATATAGTCTGGCTTAGGCACGAATCCGCCTTCGTGTTGGAGCCGCCCCTGCTTGAATAATTCGGCGAGGATCTCCGGAGCTTGATGAGCATTATACGTATACTTCTCAAAGGCGGACTTCAGAGGCAAAGAAGTCATAATCTTAACAGGTTCCTTGGCGAACCTAACATTCTTCGGTTGTAGCGGCTGGCGACCCAACACCTCTACAACCGCCACGTTGTCTTCGTCTTCAGCATCTTCAACCCACGTGACCGTTGGCGAAGGGTCAGCTTCTATAGTCGCCACCGTCTTAGAAACAGGAGGGACACTCGTCTTAAGCTTCAGAGTGCCGGGATAATACGATAGTGGGACGCCTTTCTTCTTGCTGGCCTGAACCCTCGTCTGGTCGAGGAAGTGTTGATGCTTGGCTAACCTATTGGTTAAGTCTGCCATATTTGTCACGTACACTTGCTGCAAGTGGGCTTGTATCTCCGGCTCGAGCCCTGCAATTGCCAACTCGACAGTGGTATCTTCTGCTAGCCTATCTCTGCATTTAGCTCGTAGGAGTTTAAAGCACTTCAAATAGTCGATGGCGGATTCATCGGGCTCCTGGTTAGTATCCGCCAGAATCTTAATGGTTACCTTAGCCTCGACAACCCCAAACATGGTCCTAAAGAGACCCTCCATGGATTGCCAATCTGGAATAGAGCCTGGTGTTAGATCTTTGTACCAAGCTAAGGCTGACCCCGTTAGGGAAGTTCCAAACAATTTCAACTTGAGAACAGGGTCCTGGGCATAGGGGCCACATTCGTTGTGAAAACGAGTTATGTGGGTCTCCGCATCTTCAGAAGATTCGCCCGAGAAAGGGGTAAACCTTATATGCTTAAAATTCGCAGACCATGGCATTAGGTTCGCAGCTCGTGTTAATGGATTGGTATAGGTTATACTAGGATCCGGCAAACCTTGCATGATCCTTAATTGTTCCAAAAACACCCTCTGTATGTCGTTGCGAGTCATAACGCCATTTACGTCTTCCTCTTGATCTTCTCCTTCGTCGTCAGATGGCGGATCTATCATCCGTCCACCTCTCCTCTGTTGTCTTGGCGGAGCAGCAGTTTCAAACCCCTTATTACGAGGCTTAGCTGCTTTAGCTGGACCTTTCTCTATTGTCCTCCCAGGTTTTACTAGAGGGATTAACTCTCTTTGTTCAGAAATTTCAGCATCAAACCCTAATTGCACCATCTGCGCCAATCGTTCGACAGCGGCATTGGTCTTTTCTAGCTGATCTCGCTGTTGCAGCATCTGTGTTCTGAACTCCGCCTGCTGTTGTTGGAGTTGCTCGCTGAACTCAGCTTGATGCCCCCTCACTAATCTATTAAGACTTTTAGTGAGAGAAGTAATATGTCCAGCATTCGCCTGTTGTTGCCTTGCCAAAGCATTAATGTTGGTCATATGGCCTATCTGTTCAGTCTTCAACTCCTTCAGAGTAGCCTCTACCTTCTCTAGAACAACATCAGTGGCTCGAGACTTAGATATTACAAGGCCAAAAGATTCTACTATCTCCGTGGGAGATGGTGTCCGAGTTTGGAGAATTCCATCTCCATCATTGGTTTCAGAAACTGATGGAGCCATCGCGGTATTTGGGATATCGCCTACCTCCTGGCGATCAGCGATACCCTCCGAGTTGTCGGGAGTATGGTTATCTCCCTCAAGGACCTCATTCAGATCCTCAATCTCAGGTCTGCCGTCTCCAAACTTGGCTTGCAACTAAGATTCAGACAGACCTCTACATGCAGCTGAGTTGTGCTGTTTCAACAGCTGATGTTCTGGTTTCTTACACGACGACATCGGTCGTTTGTAGATATTGGCTTCCGCAATCTTGACACTGGTCCCACTGGGCGGGCCAAAAAATTTCGCCTAGACTTTTTTGACACCTGTCAAACTGTCAACAAGTGGGGGTGGCGGACGTAGATTTCAGTCCTGATGCGAGCGTGCCAGTACTTTTGGGTTAGGTACAACCTTGGTGGTGGACGACGTCTGGCGAATGAATCACCCTTGGCGAAAGGATGACTCTGGCGGACGTGCTTGACGGCTCCCTGCTACCTGACTTTTCGATCAAGCGACTGTACGCGGGCGTTGACATGCCGGCGTAAAGGCTCGAACAAGACCTAAGTAAACGATTACTAGGATTTTCTACTCAACCTCTTGTAGATTGAGATAATCTTACTTCGATCCTGGGATGCAAAACAGAGCTTTAAATCAAGACCGCGGATTGTGTTCGTCCAACCTCTGGCAGATTGGGAAAGACTGTTACCGGGGTAACGACTCGATTTGTCACAAGGCGTGATGACTAGACTCGATATGTCTCAGCGATGCTTCGACACGAACGCAAGGCACTTTCGACAACAGCGGCAGGTGTACGGCGACCGGTGGTGGGCGTAGGTTTGCGGCTAGGTTGGAAGAGTGGTCGTTTGCAGTTGGTGGAAGGCAGTTCGCGAGAGATTGCTCCGGAGAGGCTTGCAAGATTTGCGAGGCAAAAGCTTGTAGTTGTATGGTTGTGAACCCTTTCTACATTGTCCTAGAGTTCTTTATATAGTGATCTCAAAACTCCAAATACGTGTGTATCAAGCATCATAGAGCATAATGAATTCTGATATCGAATAGGATTGTATTACCTTAAACCACTTCCAATTCGGACTCTAAGAAGGACTTCAAGTCTTATTCCCAAAAGGAATGCAATTTAAAATATATCGGATTACCTTTAATGGGTGACCCTCTGGGCTTCGGCCCATAGTCTCGGGTAAATATTAATTTAGGCCCAAACAACATGCAACACAAAATGCATGAGAGTAACACAACATGAGACTGGAGACCCAACAAATGTTGAGAATATATAAATCTCAAATGGGAAAAAGGAGAGCTGCTTGCATATGGTTTGATAAGGGTTTTAACTGTTTGAGTCACTCTTTCTATATTCTATATTGCTAACTAGTATTGGATATAAAATCCAGATTAATTTATCACGGTATATCAGAGTCATTAAGAACCAATTCAAAGATTATAGTACTCCATTTGGGGAGGTGTAGCCGGCAAAAATCAAAGTCACACATCATGCGGTGTCTGGGGCCTTCTTCTGCGTACGTATATTTCTTATCAGACTAATTTGTGTTTCTAGCTGTACTGCTTATGATTCTGATATGTTATGGTTTGTGCTAGTTTACGTACAGTAACGATGTTATTCTTCGATCAGTTCCTCTTTTCTTAATTTCTAAATTAAAAATTAATTGTGATTTAACTTTTAACTCATTCGGCTTTGAACTTGGTCATTAGATTGAACATTTAGCTCTTACCAACTCGATCATTTCTATTTAAATATATTAGTTAGGGTAATTAATCTAGTAAGTATAATTGCATGATTTGATAACATAATGTCCAGTAGTTGTGCTACACGTGTGATTTCTCAGTCCATCGGTCAGTCAAGTAAAATTGCGTGTTTAGTTAATGAATTCCCTGACGTCCGATTCATCTGACCTAAGCAAACACGTATGTCATGTATGTCATCTATATATGACCAAGTATTTTTCAGTTGGTTGTATAATTAACAACGTGCAATGAGACGAAACAAAATAATCAATGAGACTAGTCTTTTCCATTTACGGACGATATAGTTAGTATTATGAGGACGGCGTGTCGCAGCTGGCATTCTACGGTGAAAATTAATTACACCTCATGCAAATGTCCGGAGCCCCGGGGCTTTTATGTACTTATCTTTCAATTCAGAATTTACATGCATGTGTGGAACCGGGGATTGAAAAATTACCAGTTTCTATTGGATCACGCTTTTACGTGGATTTTTTTTTTAATATTAAAAAGGTGGAAAATTTTGATGCTTTGCTAATATCCTCATTTTGATGCTTTGCTAATATCCCAAGTCCGCTGCTTGATCTGCGTAGGAGTCTGGAAACCAGAGAACAACTCTATCTGTATTGCTCCCATGCAATGGAAATAGATTCATTCTCTTGAAGACAAATTAATTATAAGTATATATGTGTGACACTTTAGGATCGGAGTTTTTCTCTCATTTTGGTTGAGCTTATCTGAAAGGGGAGCATCTAACTAGGGGAGGGATTAACTTCCTTTAAAAATAACTTGGGAATAACTTGGAAATCCAAACCCTACAGGTGGCATGATCGTGTAGAAACTGAACCACTCGGAGACTACCATACAGCCCAACTATGCCTATAAATAGGGCACGCATGTTGCTGGAGCAAAGCACCAACAGCGAACACAAGCCATAAGCCATAGCTTTAGCCTTGTTCTCTCCATCCGATTTCCCTGCTTTAATTTTAGCCATCATTATCATCAACATCATGCTAGGCCTAGCAAACAATATTGCTTCCAAGGTGGCCTCAGTAATCCACACTGAGGAGCTCAGCCGGTTTATAATTTCTGACGATAAGATCTTGGATGAGATTTACACTACTCATGTTCATGCTAATGACTCCTTTGATGATGATTCTCTTTTCATCATCGTTGAGAACATCCTTAAGCGTGCAACTCAAACTGTTGACAAGATTGTGCAGGTAAGTAACCTACATTGTATAAATGTTCCGGTCATTATTTGTTTGCATACATTATATGTCTGTGCTAGCTGTTGACTATTGTGCATGTTTAGAGGAATTAGGATTCCTACTGTAAAGCTGTAATTGATTTATTCTTTATTCCTTTCCTATTAGGAATCGTGTAATAGCTGTATAAATACCCACTTTGGGGATGAATGAAATATACAATTGAAACCCTAAACACTTTTCTACTTGGTATCAGAGCCATCCCTGTAGACCTATCGACAAAACCCTATTTTTTGTCACCCACTACACCTTAAAATTCCGCTGCCATGACTAATGTTATTGAACAAGTTGAAGGGTCCGACTCTGCTGAGACCTCTTCTCCTCCACCTCCTGCACCTACATCTACCTCCATCCACTACCACCAAGAAACCTCCTCTTTTCCAATTGGAGTTCTCTTGGATGACTCAAACTACTCTACATGGGCTCCGACTATGCAGATGCGCATCGGAGGCCGGAACAAGCTTGGATTTATTACTGGTACCAAGACTGCTCCGCCTTCTGGAACCCCTGAACATGAAACTTGGGCCACTGACAACGAGAAGGTGAAGAGTTGGCTGATCGACAACATGTCTCCTGGCATCGTTCGGCGCTATCTCCGTCTCAAGACTGCTGCTGAGATCTGGAAGGCCCTCCAGTTGACCTATTATGATGATCAGGATTTTACCCGGATCTATGAGTTACATCGTCGAGAGGACTTATTGAGTCTCGACAAGACATATGCTTATGTCCGTCGTGCTCACACCGACAGACTTGCCCATTCTGCCGTCCCGAGTCAGCCTGCAGTCATGAATACCACCATCTCTCCACCACCGGCCTCAGTTTCAGCTCCTCAGGCTGCTGTGGCTCAGCGTCGGTCTAATTCCCGTTTTGAGCGTCCTCCCAACCCGTTTGCAAACTCGGTCTGCCCTTTGTGCAAGGATAAGGGTCACTCTCCAGACAACTGTTTTGCCAAGATTGGATACCCTGACTGGTGGGGCGATCGCCCGAAGAAGACATTGCCTAAACCTACGGGCAATGCCGCTCCCGCCACCTCTGCTTCTGCTCATCTCGTCCAATCAGGTATGTCTGGTAAGGTCTCTCTTGCTACATCTTGTGGGAATAATGCTTGGATAATTGATACCGGTGCATCTGACCATATGACTAACACCCCTAGTTTAGTGAAGTCCCTACACCCTCCTTCTTCACCTAGTGTATCTACAGCTAATGGTTCTCCTTCTTCTATTATTGGTGAAGGCTCTGTCACTCTCTCTCCCACCCTTACTATTGATTCGGTTTTAGTTGTCCCTGCTCTAGCCTATAACCTTTTGTCTGTTAGTCAAATTACTATGGCTCTCTCATGTTCTGTCACGTTTTATCCCAATTACTGTGTTTTTCAGGACATCCTAACACGGTAGATTCTTGGTTATGGTACTAGACGGGGGAAGCTGTACTATCTTGATTTGACGACCAGTGGGGAGCAGCAGTTGAGTCAAGCCAACAGTGTTACCAGCTTAGAGAGGGTCAAGGAGGACGTTTGGTTATGGCATCGTCGTTTAGGTCATCTTTCTTTTGGTTATCTTAAGAAGTTACAACCCCATCTGTTTACGGGTGTTGATGATCAGTCTGTTTTTAAGTGTGATGTTTGTGAACTGGCCAAGAGCCACCGTGTTTCCTATTCTCCCAGTTTGAATAAATGCTCAGTTCCGTTTATGAAAATTCATTCTGATGTTTGGGGTCCTGCTAGAGTTTCTACACCCACTGGGGCTCGTTACTTTGTTACCTTTATTGATGAGTGTACCCGGATGACTTGGGTATCCTTGATGACCTGCAAAAGTGAAGTCTTCTCTCGCTTCACTGAATTTCACAAGATGGTGATGACACAATTCCAGCAGCCTATCCGTGTCCTTCAATCTGACAACGGAGGTGAGTATGTTAGTAGCTCCATGTCGACATATCTGGCCTCTCATGGAATCCGTCATCAAACTTCTATTGCATACACTCCTCAACAGAATGGCTTGGCTGAACGTATGAACAGGACTCTGCTTGAGGTTGTTCGTGCCTCTTTGTTTGGCATGAATGTCCCTCGCTCTTATTGGGGTGCTGCTGTTACTTCTGCCGCTTACCTGATCAACCGGACTCCTTCCCGGGTTATTGATTTCCAAAGTCCACTCCAGAAGTTACAAGACTTGCTGCAAGTCCCCTCTCTTCCTAATCTTGAGCCTCGGGTGTTTGGTTGCACAGTGTATGTCCATATTAACAAGCCGTTGCGTGGCAAGCTGGATCCCTGTGCCTTGAAATGCATCTTCATTGGTTATGCTGACTTGTAGAAAGGTTATCGTTGCTATGATCCTATTACCAAGAAGACTCATGTGTCATTAGATGTCTCTTTTCGTGAGTCTGAACCGTTTTACTCAGGGGGAGTTTCAGCGTCTTCCCTTCAGGGGGAGAGTGCTTGTGAAGGTAATACTCTTACTCTACCTGAATTTGATGACTTAGAACAGTTGGAGATGCGTTTTGGAGGTTCTGACAAAACTGGTCCGGAGCAGAATGACAGCATCGACCGGTCGAGAGATGGTCTTCGACCGGTCGAACATGTTGCATCGGATGGACAGAACGAAGTCATCGACCGGCCGAGTGATGGTCTTCGACCGGTCGAACATGTTGCATCGGATGGACAGAACGAAGTCATCGACCGGTCGAGTTATGGTCTTCAACCGGTCGAAAACCCGGTAATGGACGGACAGAATGAAATCATCGACCGGTCGATGAATGTGGCTCGACCGGTCGAAAATGCTGCTGACAGAGAGGTTGTTTCAGTTTTCCAAAATCAAGATAGTACCACAGCTACCTTCCCCTCGTCTACATCACCAGCTGAGATCGCTGTTCAGGATGCTCCACTTGAGGTACGTAAATCTAACCGGGTAACTAAAGGAGTTCCTAAACAGCAATATGAACCTAGTATAGATGCAAAAGCCAAATACCCTATTGCTACCTATGTCTCCCACCATAGGTTGTCTGAGTCTCATGCACTTGTTGTTAATCAATTATCTTCAGTATCTATTCCTAGCAATGTACAGGATGCCTTAACAGATCCCAAGTGGAAGCAAGCCATGAATGAGGAACTCGAAGCCCTGCAGAAGAATGAGACTTGGGATATTATTCCTAGGCCTCCTGGTATGAAGACTGTTGGATGCCGCTGGGTATTTACCGTAAAGCTCAAGGCTGACGGAAGCATTGATCGCTATAAAGCTCGACTGGTTGCCAAGGGTTACACCCAGAAGTATGGAATTGATTACCAAGAGACTTTTGCACCTGTTGCCAAGATTAACACTGTAAGAATTCTTATTGCTCTTGCAGCTCGTTATGATTGGCCCCTACGACAGTTTGACGTAAAGAATGCCTTCTTGAACGGTGACTTGGAAGAAGAAGTATACATGGATGCTCCACCAGGTGTCATCTGCAAACCAGGTGATGAAGGAAAAGTGTGCTACTTGAAGAAGTCCTTATATGGTCTGAAGCAATCACCTAGAGCAAGGTTTGGGCGCTTCTCCAAAGCAATGAAGAAGTTTGGATATCGCCAGTGTAATTCCGATCATACCTTGTTTGTGAAACGCAACAATGGTAAGACTACTGCCTTGATAGTGTATGTTGATGACATGGTGGTTACAGGAGATGATCCGTGTGAGATGGCAAGTCTCCAAAAGCAGCTGTCTCTGGAATTTGACATGAAAGATTTAGGAGACCTGAAGTATTTTCTGGGAATCGAAGTTGCAAGATCCAAGCATGGGATTACATTGTCCCAACGAAAGTATATCTTGGATCTTCTTGCTGAGACAGGTCTGTTGGACTGCAAGCCTGCTGTCACTCCTATTGAGCAGAATCACAAGTTGGAGCTTCTTCCAGATCAAACTCCAACGAATAAGGCCAGGTATCAGCGTTTAGTTGGGAGACTTATTTACTTATCACATACTAGACCTGATATTGCATACGCTGTCAGTGTGGTGAGTCAGTTTATGCATAACCCTGGAGTAGATCATATGAGTGCAGTACTCCGTATTCTCATATATTTAAAAGGTACACCTGGTAAGGGCCTACTATTTGCAAGAGACAACGAGTTGTGTGTCTCTGGTCTTGTCCAGGAGGTGTGTGTTTCAGGTTATAGTGACGCTGATTGGGCTGGTGATCATACCAATAGGGCGTCTACTTCAGGTTATTTTACTTTCATTGGTGGAAGTTTAGTAACCTGGCGTAGTAAGAAGCAGAATGTCATTGCTCGCTCTAGTGCAGAAGCCGAGTATCGAGGAATGGCAAATGGCGTGTGTGAATTGTTATGGATCAAGAATGTGCTTAAAGAGCTAGGTTTCAAACTCCAGAAACCTATAGATTTACATTGTGATAATATAGCTGCTATTGAGATTGCTCATAACCCCGTACAGCATAACAGAACTAAACATGTGGAGGTGGATCGACATTTCTTAAGGGATAACCTTGACAAGAAGATTATCCGGTTTCCCTTTGTGTCATCTGAAGAACAGTTAGCTGATGTTCTTACTAAAGGTCTGTCACATGATGCCTTTAGTAAATGGATTGTCAAGTTGGGCATGAATGACATCTACGCGCCAACTTGAGGGGGAGTGTTGACTATTGTGCATGTTTAGAGGAATTAGGATTCCTACTGTAAAGCTGTAATTGATTTATTCTTTATTCCTTTCCTATTAGGAATCGTGTAATAGCTGTATAAATACCCACTTTGGGGATGAATAAAATATACAATTGAAACCCTAAACACTTTTCTACTTGTGCAAGAATGAATGCTTGAAACTGCTACCTTCTTGTACGTGCTTGTTGCAGGGTACCCAAGTGCATGTGGAAGACATTGAGGAGAAGACCCCCAAAGCCAACTTCAGTGTACCATTGTGCACGCTTAAAGGAATCTCTTGCGAGGTACACAAGCAAAAATCAACAACTTTCTAGTTCATTACCGTTAATTTCTCGTTACATTTTCCATATATATATATATTCAAACTTTCTCTGATTTCAGATGCAATGCAAACCTCCTGGTGAGGAAATCGCCCACAGGACAACACTGGCAATACTCAACAAGCTGTCCAAGTTCTCATGGGAAGCAAAGGCATCACTGACCCTAGCAGCTTTTGCTATGGAATTTGGTGAGTTCTGGCTCCTCGCAGAGCTCCGCGAATCAAACCTCCTCGCCAAATCAATTGCAATTCTCAAACGAGTGCCTGTTCTCCTCAAGCCTTCTGAGCTGCCCAAGCGCAGGCAGGCTATACTTGAGCTTAACAATCTAATCAAGGCCCCATTGCAAGTTATTGAATGCATCGACCAGTTCGGCAAGCTTTCCAATTATCCCCCAAAAGATGTTCCCGGTTTATCGATTGCATTGGAACATATTCCGGTGGATATCTATTGGACTATCATGACTGTTGTGGCTATGGCCACTAAGGTCACCATACTGACTAGTGATGAGTAAGTTCTTCGATCTCATCGGTTTACAAAATAAGTTTGCGCACATTTACTACGGTTATAGGATGGCAAGCATTGTCGTACGTTGGTGATTGAATTTATGATATTTATCGCGCATTGTTTTTCAGGGACAAGGAATTTGATCTATCTCCGTATTCTCAAAAAATCCACTACGTCCTTAACAAGCTCAAGATACAACTGATAGTTTGTCACAAACAAATCGGTGGGTTATATATTACTTGTGTTATTATTATTTTTTTTTATAAAAAAATTAAATTAAATTAATTGAGGTTTACGTTCTATATCTTTTGCACTCTTAGAAATGAAAATTAAGGCATTAGTGATTATTCAATGCAGAGGAGGCAAAGAATCACAGATTGATCATAAATCTGTTCCGAAGACCTACTGAGATTATGGAAGTTTTTAAGGGTTTGATATTTTCGAAGGATAATGTCCAGCCACTGATTGATGGTTCCACAAAACAAACGGTATGCACATCGATTACTTCTCTACATATTGTGACTACTGTACGTACTGTAGTTTAATTGTGACTAACTATTTGAATTAACAGGTCAACATCGACATCCTAAGGAGGAAGAATGTGCTACTGTTCATTTCCAGCCTAGACATTACGGATGATGACATTTCCATTCTGAAACCGGTCCACGAGCTCACAAAGAAAGACAATCAGTATAAGATTGTCTGGGTTCCAATTGTGGAGCAATGGACTGATGAGCTGAGAAAGAAGTTTGATGTCCTGAAGAACAAGATGCCGTGGTTTACAGTGCAGTGCTCTGGAACTATAGCAGGCCTCAAGTTCATCAAGGAGGAGTGGAACTTCAAGGGTAAGCCACAACTGGTGGTGATGAACCCACAAGGAAAGGTCGAACACTCTAACGCCTTCCACATGATTCGGGTGTGGGGAGTCAAGGCCTTCCCTTTCACAGAGACAACAGAAAAAGAACTTACAAAATCCCGAGAATGGGTTCACTCTGTAGTTGAAAGCGTTCACCCATCTGTGCCAACTTGGGTACGTTATTCTCCTCAACTGAACAAAGTGCATATACAAACTCACGATACACTATTCATTGCATATATTACTTTTCACCTCAATTTTTATTATTAATGAGATTTAATTAAATGTGTTATCTTCTAACGTACAGATCAAGGAAAATAAGTACATCTTCTTCTATGGGGGTAAAGACAACGAATGGATTCAGCAGTTCACAAAGAAAGCAACTGTCCTCGCAACCGATCCAATCTTAAAGGAAGCTAAGATTCAGATAGAGTTGGTTTGCGTCGGAAAAGGCAGCAAAGGAGAAGATGACCATGGCATTCTAGGCCGCTTCTGGACTGGAGTAGACAGCCTGTTCTTAACCAAAGTCCACAAGGAAGCTGACTCAGTCAGTCAGGAAATCCAGAAGCTTCTCTCTTACAAGAACGAAAGCGGATGGGCGGCACTTTGCAAAGGCCCGGCTGTGTTGTTCACAGGTCCTGGTGTCTCAGTGTTGAAGGTGGTCGAGGACTTTGAGAAATGGAAGGAGCATGTCAAGGAGAAAGGGTTTGAGTTTTGTTTCAAGGCCTATGGGAAGACTATCCCGGATAGTCTACCTTGCTGCCGTCTGGACATTCCGGGGTCTACCGGAAAGGTTCCAGAGTCGTTGAAGTGCCCTGATTGCCATCGTAGTATGGAGACTTATATCAGTTACAAGTGCTGCCACATTGACGGTCCTACTGCATATCATTAAGCGTTTCCTTGGATGGGTCTTTGGTTCTTAGCTATTTGGGCTATGTCATGTTACGTTTATCTTTGCTAGAATAAGGGGCATCATGCATGCATGTCATCCTACCTGGATGCATGCATGGACATGTTGATGTGCAGATGCCTTAGCTAATGTTGTGTTTACTCCTGTTATGTCTGTTAATGGTGATCTTGTGTGCTGAAAATGTTGAATAAAACCTAGCTACCGGAACTTTGTATTTCGTGAGTAAAAGAAGTGTAATCTTAAATATTTCACTACCAAAACATGATCGTGTGTCTCATATATCTTGAACATTTACGTGGAAGCAAATACGTATAGTCTTTGATTTTATTAAATTTGATATAACTTGAACATTGATAGCTCCGCAGATATAAGAAGAAAGTAAGAAATAGATAAGAAAGTATGAAATAGATCTCACCCTCAATATCAAAACAAAAAGATTAATAAAAAAAATCACTGAAAATTCACATATACATACATGTTACGATGGATCAGCTGGATTTCCGGGTGAGAAGGTCGTATGCTGAGCGTCCGAGTGGATTTCCTCTCGCACTACCAGAAAAAAGGGTTTTCCCGACGAAAAAAAAAAAACGGCCGACGAATTAAAATTTTCGTCGGTAATTCTAAGGAATAGCCGACGATTTTATTTTTCGTCGGTGGAAAAAAAAAATCGTCGGCCATAGTTTAACCATAGCCGACGAAACTGTTTTTTCGTTGGTATTTTCAAAAAATCGTCGGCTATATTCATATTTCAGTCGACGATTTGTATTTTCGTCGGCCTTTCTCCGAAACATTAGCCGACGAAAATTTTTGGAAGTATGGCCGACGAAGTTGACATTTCGTCGGCTATAAGTCTATATATTTTCAGATCTGGGCAGTAGCTGCTCATTTAAAAAAACACGAAAAAAAAAGGAGAAAAAGGGAGAAAGAGTGAAAAATCTGTGGGTATTGTTGAAATCCGTCCTCTCTTACATTGTGGAGCTATATATATATATATAGGTACGTATATGTGTATATATGTTGATTTTGAGTTTTAGTGATTTTAATTTAGTAAGTGATCGATTTTTTGTTTTGTTGTTGTTTTAGTGTTAGAATGTATGTATATATGTTGATTTTGAGTTTTAGTTGAGTTGATTTTGAGTTTTAGTGATTTTGATTTATGAAGTGATTTTTTGTTTAATTTGTTGTTGTTTTAGTGTCAGAATGTATGTGTATATGTTGATTTTGAGTTTTAGTTGAGTTAATTTTGAGTTTTAGTTTTAGTTGAGTTGATTTTGAGTTTTAGTTTAATTATGTGTTTTAATTTGATGTTATTTTAATTAGTGTTAATATATATATATATATATGTTAATTAATAGTTGTTGATAGTGTAATTAACTTAAATAATGGTTGATATATAGTGTAACTTAAATAATAGTTGTTAATGGTATATATATATATATGAGTTGATGTTGATAATAATATATATTGTAATGTAATTAATTATTAAGGATTTATATATATATATATATGTGTGTGTGTGTGTGTGTTAATTAATTTCTTATTAATTAAAGTTATACATATATATTATTATCATGCTATATATGGATCTGGATAAGAGTTGGATTTCGCTTCCAAGGCATGACCGACGATACACTACAGGAGTTGTGAATTTTTTGCAGTTCGTCGAGGAAAATGCAAACGGGAATGAATACCATTATTGCCCGTGCAAGAAATGTAAGTGTCGCAGTGATATGTGTCGATTTCCGATTAGGACAGTATGGGAGCACCTAAAGAGTAATGGGTTTTGGCCGAAGTACAAACGTTGGATATATCACGGTGAGCCATCATTAGATGGATCGCATGATCATGGGCAGTTTTTTTAGGCGGGCAGTAGTAGTACATCCAACGATCCAACAATGGCATTCGTCAACGACGTGTTTCCTTTTGAAAGCGGTGTACGTGGGGAACAATATATGCATGACCCGGTGCAGCCCTTCCCACAAGTTGTCAACACTGCTGCCTTTGACAAGTACAACAAACTGATTGCATTGCAACAGACCCCTGTGTCTTCAAGTTCTGAGAAGAGAGTTCTTGAAAGTGTGATGGAGGTAATGAGGTAATGAGGAAGGTGGCACCGCGTATCAAGAGCCTAACTCAAACGGTATTCCTGACTCCTCTTTTATTCGCCTAGACACGCCGGTGCGAATTCGACGTGAAGAGTCACTACTTGTTGATGTTGATCCAAATAAAGAAACTAACGAGGACTCTAGTGGTGAGAAAAGACATAGATTACCCCTATCGAGCAATTCAGAAACCGAAGAAGACTCATCCGATGATTCCGATTACAATCTGACGGATTAAGTAATTTAGATAATGCAATCCTTTCATTTGTAATCCACTCATTTCTAATGAACGGGCGTAGGGATGAGCCTCCCAGCTAGGCTGAGTTCCAAACCCCTTAAAAAAAAAAATTGAAATATGTTGACTGTTGGGTTTCTGTTTTTTTTATGTTCAATTTTGGTTATATATGAACAGGACATAGGAATACGAGAGGTGTAAAACCACTGATTTTTTTATTTTTTTCATAGAATAGCCGACGAAAAATGCATTATTTCGTCGGCTATACTCATAATAGCCGACGAAAAATGCGTGATTTCGTCGGCCATACCTATATTGAAAAATACATATTTTATTTTAAACAGAAAACGACAAAATAATAGCCGACAAGTACTAGGTTTGATTTCGTCGGCTATGATTAAAAAAAAAACAAAAAAAGACCAGCTTCCATTTTCTATCACTATCGACAAACCATTGCTTCATCCTTCAACTGCAAATATGTCGTCAAATAAGATATGACCGAAATAATGAAATACGTCTACGGTTGTAAAATGACAAGATTCCGACAAAATCTGTGTGTCGAATGTTGCGGTTAACTGTTTTTTACTTCCGTTTTCCTATGGGTAGCCTGACGTTCGGTAAATATTTTGAGGAAAATTTTTATACGATTAGTTGCGTCTCATCGATTTGAAACTATTATCTGTTGAAGGTCAGGCAAAAAAACGTCATTTAGACAGGCCAATTACCATTTCTAAGCGTCTAAAGGGTTGACTCACCCGGTTGACCGTCCCGATCGAGCCTTTAACGTTGTCAGATGTAGTTGGATTTTTTTTCATACATGTATTTAATCTTAACAGTGATATCTGACGGTTGGAATAGATTTTCTAAACTTTTAGAATCAAAATCAGAACATATGCACTAATGTTTCTTAACTTGTTTACTAAGTGTTTAAGTGAATGTATAGTTTCAAATAGTTACTATACGTACACTCTTCAAATGCAAATATGTTGTCAAATAAGATATGACCGAAATAATGAAATACGTCTACGGTTGAAAAATGACAAGATTCTGATAAAATCTGTGTGCCGAATGTTGCGGTTAACTGTTTTTTACTTCCGTTTTCCTATCACTACAAGAAAATATTGCTTTGCCGACGAAAAAAAAAAAAAAACGGCCGACGAAACACTTTTTTCGTCGGCTATTTCCAAGAATGGCCGAAGAAAATGTTTGTCGTCGCAAAAAAAAAAATTTCGTCGGCCATTTTCTGAGAATGGCCGACGATTTTTTATTTCGTCGGTAAAAATGAAAAATCGTCGGCTATTCTACAAGAATGGCCGATGAATTTTTCCGTCGTCCCTAAAAAAAAAGTTTCGTCGGCTATACTCCTATAATGGCCGACGAATTAAATTTTTCGTCGGCTATACAAATTTTAGAAGAATGGCCGACGAAGTTGGCAATTTCGTCGGCTATAAGTCTTTATATTTTCAGATCTGGACAGAAGCTGCTCATTTGAAAAAAAAACGGGAGAAAGAGTGAAAAATCTGTGGGTATTGTTGAAATCCGTCCTCTCTTACATTGTGGAGCTATATATAGGTACGTATATGTGTATATATGTTGATTTTGAGTTTTAGTTGAGTTGATTTTGAGTTTTAGTGATTTTGATATAGTAAGTGATTTTTTGTTTTGTTGTTGTTTTAGTGTTAGAATGTATGTATATATGTTGATTTTGAGTTGTAGTTGAGTTGATTTTCAGTTAGAGTATAATTATGTGTTTTAATTTAATAATATTATTTTAATTAGTGTTAAAATATATATAAATTAATATATTAATTAATGGTTGTTGATAGTGTAATGAACTTAAATAACGGTTGTTAATTAATGGTATATATATATATATATATATATGAGTTGATGTTGATAATAACATATATTGTAATATATATGTGTTAATTAATTTATTATTAATTAAAGTTATACATATATATTATTATCAGGCTATATATGGATCGAGATAAGAGTTGGATTTCGCTTCCAAGGCATGACCGACGATACACTACAGGAGTTGTGGATTTTATGCAGTTCGTCGAGGAAAATGCAAAGGGGAATTACCATTATTGCCCGTGCAAGAAATGTAAGTGTCGCAGCGATATGTGTCGATTTCCGATTAGGACAGTATGGGAGCACCTAAAGAGTAATGGGTTTTGGCCGAAGTACACACGTTGGATATATCACGGTGAGCCATCATTAGATGGATCGCATGATCATGGGCAGTATTTTGAGGCGGGGAGTAGTAGTACATCCAACGATCCAACAATGGGATTCGTCAACGACGTGTTTCCTTTTGAAAGCGGTGTACGTGGGGAACAATATATGCAGGACCCGGTGCAGCCGTTCCCACAAGTTGTCAACACTGCTGCCTTTGACAAGTACAACAAACTGATTGCATTGCAACAGACCCCTGTGTCTTCAAGTTCTGAGAAGACAGTTCTTCAAAGTGTGATGGAGGTAATGAGGATTAAAGTCGAGACAAAAGGGAGCATCAGGCAAGTGGATGAATATCTACAGTACACTTCTTCGTTGTTGGAGGAGGGTCATCGTAATCCTACCAATCACCGTCAGGTCCGAAGTATCCTCAAAGATCTAGGGCTTTCCTACATAAAGATCCATGCATGCGCATTTGACTGCGTTCTCTTCTAGGGTGAAGATGCAGAAGGGAATGACCTTGCTAGCCTTGACGCATGTCCGATATGTCAGTCTGACCGATATAAGTTGACGGGAGCAGGCAATAGGAAACCTGTGAAAGTGCTTCGGTATTTTCCGTTGAGAGATAGGCTTGAGCGGTTGTACATGTCAGAAACCACCGCAAAAGCGATGAGATGGCACGGTGAGCGGGACGCGAGAGACGCAGATATCATGACACACATCTCTGACGGAGCGGCTTGGAAGCATATAAACAATGAGTTTCCTTATTTTGCGTCAGATGTCAGAAACGTCAGGCTCGGGCTCTCAACCGACGGGTTCAACCCTTTCGGCACCATGAGTCTTTCATACAGTATATGGCCGGTGGTTTTGGTACCTTACAACCTTCCTCCGTGGATGTGCATGAAGAAGGAATATAATATGTTGACGTTGTTGATTCCGGGGCCTGGTTACCCAGGAAAATGTCTCGATGTGTATATGAGACCATTGATTGAAGAGCTTAAGGTATTGTGGGACGTTGGTCATCCCACTTTTGACAAGTACAAGCAGGAGACGTTCCAGATGCATGCCATGGTTATTGGTACCATCAGTGATTTTCCTGCTTATGGGATGTTGTCGGGCAGCGTTGTTAGGGGATATAAGGCTTGTCCAGAGTGCCTCAGCGATTATGGGAGCACCCCTCATTGCAACAAGATATGCCGAATGGGTCATCGTGTGTTCCTTCCGGCGGATCACCACTGGCGTTACGAGTCCGCCGCATTTGATGGAACCGAAGAACACGGCCGTGCTCCCAGAAGATGGACAGGAAGAGAAATTTTAGCAAGACTTAATGAGTACGATTTTGGGCCCCTCAGCTATCATCCCGATATTGTAGCGGAAATACCTGAAAGGCCTGAGAAGTACAAATTCTGGACACATAGGAGCATATTGTGGGAACTCCCGTACTGGTGTGAGTTGCTGATCCGTCACTTCCTAGACGTTATGCACATAGAAAAAAATGTTTCTGAAAGTGTGGTGGGCACAACGCTGAACTTAGAGGGGAAGACGAAAGACGGTCCTAAGGCTCGCACTGATATGCAAAACATGAATATCAGAAAATCACTATGGTTGAAACAAGGGAAGAGAAAAATGCCTCAAGCTCCTTACACCGTCAAGCCTGAGCATAAATCAGAAATTTTCCATTGGATAAGTCGGGCCAAGTATCCTTCAGGCTTTGCTGGAAATATAGCCAAGTGTGTCAACAGACAATGCAACAATCTGTACGGGTTGAAAAGTCATGACAATCATATCCTGCTACAACGTCTCTTCCCTGTTTTCATTCGACCGTTCCTTCCCCGTCACGTTGTGGAGCCGTTAGTAGCGTTGGCAAGATTTTTCCAGAAGGTATGCACACGGGAAGTGAGAAAATCTGACCTCCGGGAAATGCAACAAGACATCGTTCATATCATGTGTAAATTTGAGATGATATTTCCTCCAAATTTTTTCGACATCATGCCTCACCTCATGATCCATCTTCCTCGGCAGTTGTTGCTTACCGGTCCTGTGCACTTCACTTGGATGTATCCGATGGAAAGGTACGTATTTTACACCTTATGTTAATTTCCTCATCAATATATGTGATATAGTGTTAATGTATTATCATAACACTTTAAAAACTTGATTTATAGGCAACTTGGACAATACGGTGATTTTGTCCAAAACAGATCCGCACCTGAAGGATGTATAGCTGAAGCATATATTGCGCACGAGTGCGTCACCTACATGAAGCTGTATTTCGGAGCGTTACAGGAAAGCATACAGGAAGATGTACCGTCACAGTTCAATCTTTCCATACTCTCCGACGATGTTGTACTCAGTGGAAACATGCCAGATTCCTACAAGTTGAAAGATTATGAGGTAGCCATTGCACATTGGTGGGTACTAATCAACTGTCCAGAAGTTCAGTTTTGGAAGGACATACATCTACGCTGTGAAGGAGTAGCAGGTGATCGCGATTACCACAACCAGACATTCGCAGAGTATTTCGGCCGCTGGGTACGTACCTTTAACACTATTCTATACGTGTTCATATATTATTGTGTATATTTATTCATATTTATAGTTGATTCTGATGGTTGCAGATGGACCTTATTGCAAATGATAATCACCCAAACTGGTCGCACGAACTCAGACTTTTAGCGAGGAGGCCGGTCTATTCAAAAGTTTATGCGACGTGCAAGGTGAATGGTGTGTTATTTCGATGTGAAGACAGAGACCTCAGACTGAAAACACAAAATTCAGGGGTTATGGCACATGGTGGAGATGGTGGAGTTGACTATTACGGTGTTCTCCATTCAGTTGTGGAACTGCATTACGGGGAAGGCATGAAAGTGCACCTTTTCAAGTGTAGATGGTTTGACACACGGCCGCAGAGCATGAAAACCGATCAATACGGCGTAAGTTCTGTGAACACTAGTACATCATGGTATGAGGACGACCCTTTCGTTTTAGCCACATGGGTGAAACAAGTGTTTTATCTTGATGATCTCGCCAAGGGTGACCCGTGGAAAGTAGTCAACACTATCCACCATCGCAACATTTACCGGGCGTCTACACTTGGAGTGGCTGAAGAGAACGAGGAAGGGGGCACCGCGTATCAAGAGCCCAACTCAAACGGTATTCCTGACTCCTCTTTTATTCGCCTAGACACGCCGGTGCGAATTCGACGTGAAGAGCCACTGCTTGTTGATGTTGATCCAACTGAAGAAACTAACGAGGACTCTAGTGGTGAGGAAAGACATAGATTACCCCTATCGAGCAATTCAGAAACCGAAGAAGACTCATCCGATGATTCCGATTACAATCCGACGGATTAAGTAATTTAAATGATGTAATCCTTTGATTTGCAATCAACTCATTTCTAATGAACGGGCGTGGGGATGAGCCTCCCAGCTAGGCTGGGTTCCAAACCCCTTAAAAAAAATTTGAAATATGTTGACTGTTGGGTTCCTGGTTTTTTATGTTCAATTTTGGTTATATGTGAACAGGACATCGAAATAGGAGAGGTGTAAAACCACTGATTTTTTTGGTTTTTTTTTCTGAGAATAGCCGACGAAAAATGCATTATTTCGTCGGCTATAGCAACAATGGCCGACGAATAATGAATTATTTCGTCGGCCATAAGTTTTTTAAAAATAATTATTTTAAGAACAATGGCCGACGAAAATTTCATTATTTCGTCGGCCATAAGTTTTTTTAAAAAATAAATATTTTATTTTTTACCGAAAACGACAAAAGAATAGCCGACGAATACTAGGTTTTATTTCGTCGGCTATGATTTAAAAAAAAAAACAAAAAATGAGCAGCTTCCATTTTCTATCACTGTCGTCAAACCGTTGCTTCATCCTTCAAATGCAAATGTGTCGTGAAATAAGATATGACCGAAATATTGAAATACATCTACGGTTGAAAAATGAGAAGATTCCGACAAAATCTGTGTGCCGAATGTTGCGGTTAGCTGTTTTTTACTTCCGGTTTCCTATGTGTAGCATGACGGTCGGTAAATCTTTTGAGGAAAATTTTTATACGATTAGTTGCGTCTCATCGATCTGAAACTATTCTCTGTTGAAGATCAGGCCAAAAAACGTCATTTAGACGGGCCAATTTCCGTTTTAAAGCGTTTAGAGGTTTGACTTTGCAGTTTGACTGTCCCGATCGAGCCTTTAACGTTGTCAGATGTAGTTGGATTTTTTTTCATACATGTAGTTAATCTTAACGGTGATATCTGACGGTTGGAATAGATTTTCCAAACTTTTAGATTCAAAGTCGGAACATATGCACTAATGTTCCTTAACTTGTTTACTAAGTGTTTAAATGAATGTATAGTTTCAAATAGTTACTAGACGTAGACTCTTCAAATGCAAATGTGTTGTGAAATAAGATATGACCGAAATATTGAAAAACGTCTACGGTTGAAAAATGAGCAGATTCCGACAAAATCTGTGTGCGGAATGTTGCGGTTAACTGTTTTTTACTCCCGTTTTCCTATGGGTAGCATGACGGTCGGTAAATATTTTGAGGAAAATTTTTATACGATTAGTCGCGTCTCATCGATTTGAAACTATTCTCTGTTGAAGATAAGGCCAAAAAACGTCATTTAGACGGCCCAATTTTCGTTTTAATTTATAGGGTTTAGAGGTTTGACCTTGTAGTTTGACCAAAGGTTTAGCCGACGAAATCAAATATTTCGTCGGCTAAACTCATGCCATCCGCTTAGTGTCCGTCTTTGGATGGCTCAGATCGAACGGCTGTGATTTTCCAAAGTATAGCCGACGAAATATTTAATTTCGTCGGCTAAACTCTAGTGATCCGCGCATTTGCATTGTTCGCCGTTGGATGGGGGAGATCGGACGGTTGCTGAGCGCCTAAACTATGGCCGACTAAATTTTTTTAACATTTCGTCGGCTATACTTAAGTATAGCCGACGAATTAAAGCATTTCGTCGGCTATACTTAAATTTAGGTATAATTTATGTATTTATGTTAATTTAGGTAAATTTTAGGTATTTATGTTAATTTATGTATAATTTAGGTATTTATGTTAACTTAGGTATAATTTTGGTATTTATGTTAATTTAGGTATTTATGTTAATTTAGGTATAATTTTGGTATTTATGTTAATTTAGGTAAATTTTAGGTATTTATGTTAATTTATTTATAATTTAGGTATTTATGTTAATTTAGGTATAATTTAGGTATTTATGTTAATTTAGGTAAATTTTAGGTATTTATGTTAATTTAGATAAATTTTAGGTATTTATGTTAATTCAGGTAATTGTTTCCAAATTTATTTTAATTATATAATTTATACGTATAATTTAATTGTATAATTTAGCTTAATTATATATATAGCTTAATTATATTTAATTAGAATTTGTTATTTAATATAATATAATTTAATATGTTAGTATATAAATTGTTATATTAAAATATATTAGTATTATTGGTTATTATATTAATTAGAATTTTTTATTTAATATAATATAATTTAATATCAATTAATGTATTAATGCCTCAGGCTTTAGATGGCCGATGCATTAAGAAACCTATTCGGAGGCCGTCGTGGCAGCAGATCTAGAGGTTCTAGAAATTCCGGCGGTTCCGCAGACTCCGAGAGTACCGCTAGCCAGCCTGAGAGGACCACTAGCCAGTCGCGGAGGAGTGTAGATTCATCCCAGCCGCAGAGGACTGTGGATGCAGACCAGCCGCGACGGAGTGTGAGTGCTCGGCACCAGACCCTTCTCCCGGCGGGGCGGCCGTCGAGCACTTCACTTCCGCATGCCGGTCCCGCTGTGGCTCCGAGGTTTAGTCGGCAGCTGTTTCACGAGGAGATAGCTGCCGACGTTCCTCAGGTTCGTATGCCTGAGGTTCATCGGGAGCCGATGCCGAGTCCGACTCAGTCTGGTGCTGACTCGACTGAGGTTCCTACTCTCCCAAACCAGCTTTTCCTCCCGTACAACATTCCGGCGATACCGGAGGTCGACTATCAGGGTGTGCCCTTATGGCCGGATATGCCTCAGTACGTTAGTGCTGCGGAGGCATACCGGCAGCAGCCATTTGAGGACCCTGACCACCTTATTTCGGCGAGGAGAAAAGGGAAGTCGACAGACGAGTCATCCACTTCAGGTAACATTTGATTTTATTAATTAAATGTTTTATTAAAATTAACGCACTAATATTTAATTTTATTAACCAATCGTCGTTTTTGTGATAGAGACAGCCGCTAGCAGTTCACGGAGGAATACGAGAGGTGTCATCTGTTTTGACACGCTCAGGAAAACTGTTGAGCGCAGCGGTAGGATCCAGATCAACGAACCTCCTAATCAGGAGGTTCAGGGGAAGAAAAAACGCGACTACTCGGGTTGCGTGGGGTCAGTGATTAGGGACAGAGTCCCTATGTTGTGGACCCGGTGGGCTGATGTGCCCCAAGAGATCAAGAGGGAGGTGAACATTGCCGCGGCGGTGAGTAATTTAAAAAATTTAATTTATTTATCGTAATATTTAATAATTTTCGGTATTATTACAATTGTAAAACTAATAAAATATTATTTTTCAGACATTCTTCGAGATTGCCGAACACAGGCGGGATTGGGCGGACAACCAGCAGACCTTGAGGTACGTTTGTTTTTATGATATTATAATTATCTTATAATTATTAATATTTTATGATATTAATAATATTTCTAATGCACTTTTGTTTTTTTCGTAGGTTCAAAGAGTGGAAGAACGAGCTGCGTTCCCACTATAACGAGTACGACCACCTTGGTCGTATGGGCACTCCCAGGGAGTTCGTGTTCCGAGAGTACGAGTGGCGTTGGTTGAAGACAGTAGACTTCAACAACCCAGTTATGCAGGTAAATACTAAACTTCAGTAAAAATGTTTATTTTGTTAATATTTTAATTATTAGTTTAATTATATTATAATTATTACATTAATATTTTCTGATGTATTTTTCTAATATTTTATTATTTGTTTGAAGGAACGGTCTCCGATAAACTCTGCGAACCGCCGCCGGAACACAACCCCCCATCATGCTGGTTCACGGCCGTTTGCACAGTATCAGGAGGAGGCGCTCAGAGATCATCCTGATAGCAACCCGTACGTGGAGACGTTCAAGATCGCTTATCCACAAGCGACAGAACAGCTCGTAAGTCGTATATTACAATTTTAAAATTTTAATTATTAATTTTACTTAATTATATATTTGTTATAATATTAATTTTTTTTTCCCGTCCACTTAGGAGAGGGTCAACCGGGCCGAAGAAGAGGTGCTCCAGCAAGTAGTTCGGGACACACAACCGAACATTTCAGAGGCAGATCTGGAAGAAGCCATGCGCCATGTCGACCGGTCCAGTGTCCAAACGGCAGCGAGGATCTTCGACGCAGCCTTCCCAAACCGGTCAAACAACTACTACTGCCGGGGTTTGGGAAGTGCTGGACTAGGGCTTCTGAAGACCACTAAGGGAGGTCAGAAGAAGGGAGGCGGGGAGAGCCAGCATATGAGGGGGGAAGTGCAGCGATTGGCCGCAGAATTGGCGACCTCGTCTCAGACAGTACAGGAGCTGCGCCGCAGCACACAGCAGTATCAGCAGGAGACGCGCCGCAGATCACAGCAGTATCAGTTGGATGTGGCCGGTTGACATGCCGAATGCGAAAGAATTCGGCAACACAACTACGACGGCCAACAAAACTGGTGCTATGAGCTGTTCGCGGCACAACAACAAGGCCTTCCACCCCCGCCCCCGTTTCAGCGGTTAGCGGAACCTCCAATGCCTCAACCTCCCGTGTTCGGTCAGCAGGATGACGAGCCTGATGGAGAGCAGGATGCTGGGGATGACCTGCTAGACTTTAGTAGTTTAGGTGATGATTAGGGTTTAGGGTTTATGTATATTAGAACGAATTTAATAAAAATGGTATTTAGACGTGTTTCTTGTTGGTGCAAATGCATGGAATGTTTTTGTGATTTGCAGGTTGCTTGGAATGGTAATTTAGAAAATAATTTAATTTTTTTTTCCCAAATGTAAGAAAAGCCGACGATTTTGGAATTATTTCATCGGCTATAATAACTATAGCCGACGAATTTTACCAATTTTCTTCGGCTATAAGTTGTATAGCCGACGAAATTTGCATTATTTCGTCGGCTATAACTAATTAATGCCTATTAAATATTAATATATTTTGAGAAAATAGCAGACGAAAATTATGTATTTCGTCGGCTATTGTTAACAACATATAGCCGACGAACATTTATTAATTCGTCGGCTATATGTTGTTATCAATAGCCGACGAAATACATAATTTTCGTCGGCTATACTTAATGAATTTCGTCGGCCATACTCGAAAATACCCGACGAAGTTCGTCGGCAATTTGTCCCAAGTTTGGCCGACGAAAAATATTTTCGTCGGTACAGTCGTCGGCCATACTCTACTATAGCCGACGAATTCTTTTTTTTCGTCGGCCATTAGTATAGCTGACGGGGTTGTTCCGACGACGTATAGCCGACGAAAATTTCGTCGGCAGATAGTATAGCCGACGAAATATAACCATAGCCGACGAAATTTTTTTCGTCGGCTATTCATCCTCATCTGGTAGCCTGACGTTCGTTAAATCAATTTTGTAAAATTTTTATACGATTAGTTGCGTCTCATTAATTTGAAACTATTATCTGTTGAAGGTGAGGCTAGAAACCGTCGTTTAATTAGACTAATTTCCGTTTTTAAGCGTTTAGAGGTTTGACTTAGTGGTTTGACCAACAGTTTAGCCGACGAAAATTATATGTCGTCGGCTAAACTCTTGCGATCCGCGCCTTTTTATTGTCCGCCGTTGGATGGCTCAGATCAGACGGCTGCTGATCTTCCAAAGTATAGCCGACGAAACATTTTAAATCGTCGGCTATGCTTTAAGTTTCGCCGACGAAATATAATTTTCGTCGGCTAAACTCTTGCGATCCGCGCCTTTTTATTGTCCACCGTTGGATGGCTCAGATCAGACGGTTGTTGATCTTCCAAAGTATAGCCGACGATGTTCATAGAATAGCAAACGAGATTCAAAGTATAGCCGACGAGTAAAAAAGATTTCGTCGGCTATTCTTTGAATAGCCGACGAAATCTTTTTTAATCGTCGGCTATTCTTTCTGCTATAAAAGCAGAAAAAGGCAGCAGCCCGACTTTTTCAACTCTAAATCCGCAAAAACTCCTCCTCCGCTCCTCAAATCGGCCGTGCGTCTCCTCCAAGACCATTGCTCGTCCTCCTCCTCCTCAAATCGGCGCCGTTCCTTCCCCTCCACCCCCATCCGGCCTCCTCCTCCATCCGGACAAAATCCGGCCTCCCCCGGTCCTTCCCCTCCTCCTCCGGCCCCCTCCTCCTCCTTCCCCTCCTCCTCCTCCGTCAAAACAGATCCGAAGGCAATTACCATTTTTTTTTTCAATTTATTTTAATTTTATAATTTAGGTATATAATTTAGGTATTTATGTTAATTTAGGTATAATTTAGGTATTTATGTTAATTTAGGTAATTTTTTTAGGTATAATTTAGGTATTTATGTTAATTTAGATATAATTGTTAATTTAGGTATAATTTATGTATTTATGTTAATTTAGGTAATTTTTTAAGGTATAATTTAGGTATTTATGTTAATTTAGATATAATTGTTAATTTAGGTATTTATGTTAATTTAGGTATAATTTAGGTATTTATGTTAATTTAGGTAATTTTTTAAGGTATAATTTAGGTATTTATGTTAATTTACATATAATTGTTAATTTTGGTATTTATGTCAATTTAGGTAATTTTTTAAGGTATAATTTAGGTATTCATGTTAATTTAGATATAATTGTTAATTTATACGTATAAATTGGTAGCCTAATTATATAAATGGTTATATTTATGTTAATGGTTAGTATTATTTAAAATTAGTTGAAATTGAAAAATTAATTTGTTAGTATGTTTTAAAATATGTTAGTATTATTGGTTATTATATTAATTAGAATTTGTTATTTAATGTAATATAATTTAATATTAATTAATGTATTAATGTCTCAAGCTACAGATGGCCGATGCACTCAGACAGTTATTCGGAGGCCGTCGTTCTTCCAGATCTAGGGGTTCTGGAAGTTCTGCCGGTTCCGCAGACTCCGACAGGACCATTAGCCAGCCTGAGAGGACCACCAGCCAGCCGCGGAGGAGTGTGGATTCATCCCAGCCGCAGAGGACTGTGGATTCATCCCAGCCGCGGAGGAGTGTGAGTTCTCGGCACCAGACCCTTCTCCAGGCTGGGCGGCCGTCGAGCAGTTCACGTCCCCCTCTCGGGACAGATGCTCTGAGGTTCAGTAGGCAGCTATTTCAGGACGAGATAGCTCCAGACGTTCCTCAGGTCCGTATGTCTGAGGTTCATCGGGAGCCGATGACGAGTCCAGCGACTTCTGCTGCTGACTCGACTGAGGAGCCTACTCTCCCAAATCAGCTCTACCTCCCGTACAACATTCCTGCGATACCCGAGGTCGACTTTCGTGGTGTGCCCATATGGCCTAATATGCCTCAGTACGTGAGTGTTGCGGAGGCATACCATCAGGAGCCATTTGAGAGACCTGACCTCCTGATTTCGGCGAGGAGAAAAGGAAAGACGACAGACGGGTCATCCAGTTCAGGTAACATTTGATTTTATTAATTAAATGTTTTATTAAAATTAACGCACTAATATTTAATTTTATTAACCAATCGTCGTTTATGTGATAGGGACAGCCGCTAGCAGTTCAAGGCCGAATACGAGAGGTGTCATATGTTTTGACATGCTCAGGAGAACTGTTGAGAGCAGGGGGAGGATCCAGATCAACGAACCCCCTAATCAGGAGATTCAGGGGAAAAAAACGCCGCGATTACGCGGGTTGCGTGGGGGCAATAATTAGGGATAAAGTCCCTATGTTGTGGACCCGGTGGGCTGATGTGCCGGAAGAAATTAAGAGGGAGGTTAACAACGCGGCGTCGGTGAGTAATTTAAAAAACTTAATTTCTTTATCGTAATATTTAATAATTTTCGGTATTGTTATAATTGTAAAACTAATAAAAGATTATCTTTCAGGCATACTTCGAGATTGCCGAAGACAAGCAGGATTGGGCGGACGCGATACAGAACTCGAGGTACGTTGGGAATTCCTCATCTTATAATTTGAAATATTTTATTATATTAATAATATTTCTAATGCACTTTTGTTTTTTCCGTAGGTTCAAAGAGTGGAAGAACGAGCTCCGTAACCACTTTACCGAATACGACAACAGTGGTCGTATGGGTACTCCAAGAGAGTTCATGTTCAGGGAGTACGAGTGGCGTTGGTTGAAGACAGTAGACTTCAACAACCCACTTATGCAGGTAAATACTAAACTTAACTATAAATGTTTATTTTGTAAAAATTTTAATTATTAGTTTAATTATTTTATAATTATTACACTAATATTTTTTTATGCATTTTTCTAATATTTTATTATTTGTTTGAAGGAACGGTCTCAGATAAACTCTGCGAACCGCCACCGTAACACAACCCCCCATCATGGTGGTTCTAGGCCATTTGCACAATATCAGGAGGAGGCGCTTAGAGATCATCCTGATAGCAACCCGTACGTGGAGACGTTCAAGAAGGCTTATCCACAAGCGACAGAACAGCTCGTAAGTCGTTGATTACGATTTTAAAATTTTAATTATTAATTTTACTTAATTATATATTTGTTAGAATATTAATTAATTTTTTTTCCCGTTCAATTAGGAGAGGGTGAACCGGGCCGAAGAAGAAGTGTATAAGCAAGTAGTTCGGGAGACACAACCGAACATTTCAGAGGCAGATCTGCAAGAAGCCCTGCGCCAGGTCGACCGATCGAATATCCAAACGGCAGCGAGGATGTTCGACGCAGCCTTCCCAGACCGGTCAAACCAATACTACTGCCGGGGTTTGGGAAGTTCTGGAATAGGGCTTCTGAAGACCACTACGGGAGGTCAAAAGAAGGGAGGCGGGGACAGCCAATAGATGAGGGGGGAAGTGTACAGATTGGCCGCAAGATTGGCGGCCGAGTCCCAGAAATCACAGGAGCAACACCGCAGAACACAGCAGTATTATTCAGATCTGTCCAGTTGGCATACTGAATGCGAGAGAATTCGACGACACAACTACGCCGACCAACAAAACTGGTGGTATGATATGTTCGCGGCACAACAACAAAGCCTTGAACCCCCGCCCCCGTTTCAGCCGTTAGTTGAACCTCCAATACCTCAACCTCCCGAGTTCGTTCAGCAGAATGACGAGCATGATGGAGAGCAGGATGCTAGGGATGACGTGGTGGACTTTAGTGCTTTAGGTGATGATTAGGGTTATATTTTATGTATATTGGAACAAATTAAATAATAAGTCATTTAGACGTGTTTCTTGTTGGTATAAATGCATGGATTGTCATTGTGAATTGCAGGTTGCTTGGAATGGTAATTTAGAAATTAATTTAATTTTTTTTTCCCAAAATGTAAGAATAGCCGACGAAAATAGCATTATTTCGTCGGCTATAAGTGCTATAGCCGACGATTTTTACCAAATTTCGTCGGCTATAACTGTTATAGCCGACGAAAATGACATTATTTCGTCGGCTATAATTAATTAATGCCTATTAAAATATTAATATATTCCGACGAAATAACCGACGAAATAGATGAAATCGTCGGCTATATTTCAGAACAAATAGCCGACGAATTTCGTCGGCTATAGTTTACGATATCGTCGGCCATACTCGAAAATATCCAATGAATTTCGTCGGATATTTTGCCAAAGTTTGGTCGACAAAATGAATTTTCGTCGGTAATATCATCGGTCATACTCGAAAATAGCCGACGATTTTATTATTTTCGTCGGCCATTGGTTTTACGGACGCCGTTTTACCGACGAATTATAGCCGACGAAAATTTGGCATAGTCGACTAAATTTTTATCGTCGGCTATTCTGTCCGATCTGGTAGTGTCGAACTCTTGATCCTACACAAGTCAAATCCGGTCAAGGATGTCACGATCGGGGGTGGCCGACCGTTAACTCTCCGACGCTCAAGTTAGCCAAAGATGGATAAGACCAAGCGTGCGAATCAAGGTACTTAGTGAGACTTACCTTTTTGGGAAGGTTGCGCCTGTTAAGTAGGCTTATGTGGGGAGAGCCTAGCAGTATCTATCGATGTGGGACTGGTTGTCTCTTGGTCCAGGGGATTTGGTTCTCTAGAGGTGGTTTCGAGGACTCCCCTAAGCATGCTCAGGGCCGGAACCGTACGTATCAATGGCCAAATGACGCTGCCGGGGGTGCAGGCGTGGCCTGCAAGTGGTTTGCCAAGACTCTGAGAGCCGGACCGGCGGTGAAAGCGAGGGGCAAAGTAGCCGTCCGGAGCCACTCTGAAAATTCACCGCTTGCCTTTTCAATAAAAAAACAAAATTAATGAAAAGATTGAAATAGAAAGAGAAATAAGGGACTAGAATCTTGGTTTTTCTAAATGTGACAAAAGCTTTCTCCAAAGTACAATGAAGAAAGATAAAAATGTTGGAAAAATTTGAAAATGTTGGAAAAATTTGACAATGTTTGGAGTACTGGTGGAGCTACCGAGCTACCTACCTAGCAGCAGCGCATGCAAACAAAAGGATATGAAAAATGGTAGCGAGTTTGTCCATACACGTACAGCATATGCCAAATTTGAGTCATATCTCGGAAAATCAACAACACAATGAAATTTGCAATATCATTGTAAATGGAATTTTCAAGCACATATATATACATAGCTATGCACATTTTTGTTTGATTTAGTGGAATAGTTTTCTCAAGAATGATTATGAGTTTAATTAAAGAATATCATATTGTTACTTAGTATTGTTTGGTCTAATGACATAAGTCTCTTATTTGTAAGTGAGAGTTCATGAGTTCGACTCAAAACAGATTACTTACAGTATGCCAGTTGTTTATTTAATAATAATAATAAAAAATAAATCTCAAATTGTTGTTTAACAATAATTTAGGATAAGATTAATTAAATTATATTTTCATACTACTGTATGTCTTATCTTGCTTATCTTTTAATTCTCTATTATACTTTTGTTCTTCTCTTTTTAAAAAGAGGATCAAATTAAAATGGTTCTGAATTGCTAATTATGTTGAGCTTCTAGCTCCTTCGATCGTGTATCATTTGTTTTGGTTCTGGCCCTTTCCTTGTTTTCCTGGTGAAGAAAATTGTAAAACAACAATGCCATAACCATAAAATGGTCCTGAACTTATGGTTAGCAATCTTTTCTATCTCCTATAATTCAAGCAAAAAAAAAAAAATTCAACAACTACAAAAGGAAGGATATGAACAATGCGGTCTTAAGGTACAAGCTGAGATTTTTGTTGATAAATTGTTGATATCTTTTGGACGTCGAAAAGAAATCAACAGTTTCAAGCTAGCTGAGATTTCACAGAGTATATTAAAAACATGATCACATATATTTGTTGCTGTAAGTACTCCAGGCCAGGTGCATGTGATGCATGTTTCAAATAAATAAACGGAAACGTAGTTAGTGATTGATATATCCTACTAAGTACTTACTAATGATGTTTACTCATCTCTCACCTACTTGTAAGAAAATAATTAGACTTCTTACAATAATATTCAAATTACATGAATTGTATGCCAAGTATGAGAACTAGTTCAACATGGACAATTGTTTCTGCACAAACCCGTAGGCCTGGTAGAGACAGATGAATCCAAGCGTGATCTCCTGTAAACCTGCTTACTAAGGGAATACCGGGCGGGCCGGTCTTCTCCTATCCGATGCATAAGTTAGTACAGTTGGGATGAACAGATAACTTAAGCACGTATGATAAGCGGTTGGAGAGATCAGTTACCTATTAATGAGGGTAGTTGAGACCCTTATATAGGTGGCTGGGCGTGAGGTCTGGCCTCACTCTTCGATGTGGGACTGGTTTCCTTCTGTTTGCACACCAAAGGGCAGCTCTGGTGACCTCTTTGGCAGGCTGGCGCCCCCGGTCCCCGGGCCCCTGGTCGTAAGGTAGACTGCTGGACTCCGGGTCCGGGTGCTGATGATCCGGTCCCGGTCCCGGGCCCTGGACCGGCCCCGGGTACACTGGCTGCGGGTCTGTGGGCCTGTTGTAGCCCCTCTGTGGCTACTGTCAACAAGTCCCCCAAGTTCCCGGTCAAGTGCAATCTTGAATGGGGACTTAATGTCTTGCTCCTGTCCCGCAGGGTTACCAACCCAACGGTGCCCAGTCCCCCAAGTCTGTATTGAAGATTGGGCGTGACCGGGCGTTCGGTCAGAGGAGGCGTGGTGAGTACCTGTTAATGATGATGTGCGACAGTTATGAGTATGTTTGCAATACAAATGGTATTGTGCTCAAGTGTTGTCGTGCCATGAGCATGGAGCGGGTGAAACCCGGAGAGTGCATGGGATGATAATGGGGTGTTGAAATCTGCCATGCAATAGATATGGAGCAGGGTGAAACCCGGAAAGTGCATGGGATGATAATGGGGCGTTGAAATCTGCCATGCAATAGATATGGAGCGGGGTGAAACCCGGAGAGTGCATAGGATCTCGACCGGGCGTTCTGCCATGTCGGAACGAGTCCCCCAAGTACCCAAAATGAAATTGTGCATGGGATCTCGACCAGGCGTTCTGCCATGTCGGAACGAGTCCCCCAAGTACCCAAAATGAAATTGTGCATGGGATCTCGACCGGGCGTTCTGCCATGTCGGAACGAGTCCCCTAAGTTCCCAAAATGAAATTGTGCATGGGATCTCGACCGGGCGTTCTGCCATGTCGGAACGAGTCCCCCAAGTACCCAAAATGAAATTGTGCATGGGATCTCGACCGGGCGTTCTGCCATATCGGAACGAGTCGGTGAAACCCGGAGAGTGCATTGGATCACGACTGGGCGTTCTGCCATGTCGGAACGAGTCCCCCAAGTTCCCAAAATGAAATTGTGCATGGGATCTCGACCGGGCGTTCTGCCATGTCGGAACGAGTCCCCCAAGTACCCAAAATGAAATTGTGCATGGGATCTCGACCGGGCGTTCTGCCATATCGGAATGAGTCGGTGAAACCCGGAGAGTGCATTGGATCTCGACTGGGCGTTCTGCCATGTCGGAACGAGTCCCCCAAGTTCCCAAAATGAAATTGTGCATGGGATCTCGACCGGGCGTTCTGCCATGTCGGAACGAGTCCCCCAAGTACCCAAAATGAAATTGTGCATGGGATCTCGACCGGGCGTTCTGCCATATCGGAACGAGTCCCCCAAGTTCCCAAAATGAAATTGTACCAACGGCAGGCCGGGAGTAGCCAGGTGGCTCGGCCCAGCTTGTGTTGGGATAAGCATGGGGTAAGACTGCTAGCCTGCGGGGAGGCCTGTTAGAGCGTAGAATAAGCCAACAGGTGCCCCGGTGGGTGTTGCGGCCATGCTGAAGCACCGTTTAACACTGGCTAGTTCTTCTCAGCTTGTGTTGGAATAAGCGTTGAGGTAATGTGCAGGTTTGTTAGCCTGCGGGGAAACTTCTTCTGTGTTAGAGAAACAATCTGCCCGGTGGGGTGGCGTTGAGGTGACAAGTCTCGCCGTGGAGCCCCACATTGATTGCAGTTCAGTGCGATGCAGAGTTTTTATCCTGCTGGACAAGAGTACATGTGTTAGATGTAAACTCACCCGGGTGTATAAAGCCCATGCCGGTTGAATGTTCTCATAACCGGTGTCATGCCATGGAGCCGGTTGAATGTTACCTAACAGGTGAAATGCCATGGAGCCGGTTGGATGTCTCATAACCGGTAAAATGCTCTCGAGCCGGTTGAATGTTACCTAACCGGTGAAACGCCGTGGAGATGCCATGCAGCCGGTTGAATGATACCTAACCGGTGAAATGCCATGGAACCGGTTGGATTGACCATAACCGGTGAGAAGCCTTCGAGCCGGTTGAAAGATCATAACCGGTGAGAAGCCGTGAAGATGCCATGCAACCGGTTGAATGATACCTAACCGGTGAACTGCCATGGAACCGGTTGGATTGACCATAACCGGTGAGAAGCCTTCGAGCCGGTTGAAAGATCATAACCGGTGAGAAGCCGTGGAGATGCCATGCAGCCGGTTGAATGATACCTAACCGGTGAACTGCCATGGAACCGGTTGGATTGACCATAACCGGTGAGAAGCCTTCGAGCCGGTTGAAAGATCATAACCGGTGAGAAGCCGTGGCTCTTGGGGAAGTGGGGGGGGGGGGGGGGGGGGGGGGCCGCTTGACGCCTCGGTTCCCGCTCCTATCTCCTTGACTTGTCGCTCGTAAGAAGGACAAGTGGCTGACATGCATTTAAGAGAAAGCCCATCAGTCCCGTCAGTTATGATGGCGTGGGAAGTTTACCAATGCTGGGACACATGCCAGTAGGGAGCGATCTGAGATGGAGGGTCTGGATTCGCAGGCGTTTGAGTTGCCCTGATTGCGTATTGGGGGGATTACAAGCGCCTAGGGCATCGGACCCATCTATAAAAAGGCCTCCTCTTCCTTCATAAGTTCTGTTTTGCTCTTTGGCTCAGAGAGAAGAAGAGAAGGTTAGAGAGGAATCCGGCGAAAGCTCTGTGAAGGTGCCCCGCGACATCCGTTGCCTCAAGCGTTCTTGTTCTTTGCCTACCATTGCTCGGTGTTTTCATAGGACGGACTTTCCTCGGTTGTGCATAGTAATCGGTAAGTCTTCCTTTCTTTGCCTGGTGTTTTTCTTTTTCTTTTTGGCGTTTTGCGGCGGGGGGGGGGGCTCTGTCGCCGACAGTGAGTTTTTTTTAAGTGAGGCGGGCTGCGGTAATCTTGGGGAGGAGCCGCAGAGGGCGCTGTTCTAGCCTGTTGCTGACCAGCGGTGGGGTTTTGTTTTCTTCCCCTTAGGTTTAAATGGTTTCTACAAGCTCTGATGGGGCTTCTGAATCGGCCGACAGGCGTCCCGTCGTGGACGATGAGGAGAGACTGGAGGATTGTCTCGGTTTGGAATCCCCGGAGGCCGAAGCCGCTGAACACTCCCGGGGTAAGGTTTCGTCTTCCGGGTCCTCGGGATCTGAGGAAATCCCGCACGGGGTGCGCTTTTCTGGCACTCCGCCCGTGAGCTACACCATCGGGAGTGGGGAAGAGGCCGTGGAGTGCAATGAGCCGGAGGGTAGTATGAACCCCGAAGAGATTGCCGCCTTCCGGGAGACGTGGAGTATTCCCGATGAGGTGGCGTTACGGCCACTGAATCCCGGAGAATCGGCCTCTAACCCGGAGGCGGGTTGGGTTGCCGTGCACTTAGACCAATTTCGCCACGAGTTTTCCCTCTCGCTACCAGATTTCATGCAGTACACGCTCAGTGCCCTGCAAGTGTCTCCCGCGCAGCTTCCCAGGAACCAGTGGAGGCGGCTGCTGAGCCTCGGTTGCCTGTACGAGTTGTCCTGGATGAGCATGCCAACGGTGAATGAGTTCCGGGCACTGTATAGGATATCCTTCTCGAAGAAGCGAGGGTCCCGAGGTTGTCTGACCTTTAGCGCCCGGTGTTTCCAGCCTATCATCACCCATCTGCCTTCTTGGGTGGATAATAGCTGGAGGAAAAAGGTGGTGATGGCGGGTGGGAAGTGGCAGAAGAGGAAGATGTACCGGGTTCTTGGTGCCTTCCAGCTCCTTGGCGACCAGTCGTTCGAACTATTCGAGTTGGAGCGGGAAAGGATTACGACTATACTCGGATGCTGGGACGATCTTGAGCGAAGCTCCTACAACTTCATTCGGCGGGAGGTGCTGGAGTACTGCTGTCTCGGGGAAGATCCTGGTGCGTAGCAAGGTTTAGCGGTGACATTTCTGCTGATCGAGTTTTAAACATTAACCTTTTGCTTGTCCTACAGGTGCATCTTCCCGGACGGTCATCAAACTCGACAATACCTTATCCATGGACGGTGAAGTCCTTCTCTTAAGGCTAAAGGCGAAAGGGGAGGCCGTTTCGAGGACCTCTGTGGATGAGGAGTCCGGCCGGCTTACCGTTCATGCCGAAACGAGGGCCATAGACGTTGAGGATGACGCCTATATTCTGAGGCGTGTGAAGAATCACCCTGCTGCGCCCAAGGCGAGACCTGGAAAGGGCAAAACCACCGGGGGCCCACCAAAGGTTCCTGGTGGGGTGAACCGGATTCCGTACCGGCCGGGATCAGTCCCGCTCGTCACCAGGGTCACCCGGTCAGGCGCACAAAATTCTTCTCCGGACGGCCAGGGTGAGAAGAGGCGGAGTGGATGTTCCTCCCTCCGCGTTGGTGACGCTGACCGGCCGGTCGTCAGTTGAGAACTTGGCGAAGCGACTCAAGGTGGTCAGCGGTGCGCCGAGTTCCGCTGGGGACAAGGCTGCTACTGCTCCAAACTCTGCCGGTCAGCAGAGTAGCCCCGCTCCTGCGGAGGAACAGAGGGGGAGTCTGGAGAGTCCCTTCGTCCGGAAGCTGGCGGCAGATGTGGCTGGCCTTAGTCTGGACAGGCCTGGGGTCACCGGATCCTTGGCGGGGGAGGACCGCCAAAAGTGCAAGGAGTTGGTCCTCCGGGTAAGAATTGCTTGGTGCCATGGCACCGCTCGTAACTCGTTACCTTTGCTGCTTGCCTAATTAGCTCCCTGTTGTTGTGTAGTTGTTGTACAATCTGTACCAGCCGGATCCGAGCGAGGAGCTGCCGGAGCTGAAGAGGCAGGTGGCAGCTCTGACAGAAGCCCGAGAATGTCTGGAAGTAGAAAAGTCCAGGCTGGAGCAGGAGAAGGTCAAACTGGAGGAGAGGGCCAAGAAGCAGGTGGCCAAGCTGGAAGAGCAGGTCCGGAGCCTCAAGGAGGAGAAGGAGCTGGCTGAAGAGGAGAGGCTCGAGCTGGAGGCCAAAGTGGATGAGCTCCAGGTGGGAGCTGCCGCTGTGCGCGCTGCCGCCGCCGCTGCAGCTGGAGAAGAGGACCCGGAGCTTTACCAGCGGGTTGTCCTCAAGTATCATGAGAGCGATCAGTTCCTTAAGTTCCTGGAGAAGGCCAGAGAATCGGGTATCGCGTACGCCTACGTGGAGTGGGAAGAGAAGGGGTACCTGGATACCTCTCGAATGCCGAAGGCCGGAGCTGATGAGAATATCCATGAGCAGTTGGATATCCATGAGCAGTCGGTAGGCGAGGAGCAACTGGAAGGGGAAGGCGGGCCTCAAACTGCAGCTGGTGGAATGCCCGCTGAGGAGGGGGGGGGGGGGGGGGGGCACTGCTCTTTAAGATTTATGCTTTGCTCTTTTTTTTTGTAAACCCGCTGGAACGGTTTTTGTTTATATTACTCCTTGGATATAAATACACTTGCACTGGTGGAACCGGTGGAATTTTTCTCAAAATAGTTGGCATACATATCATGATGTTACAACGGTTGAACCGATGATATACCAAACTAACCACTTAGAGGTTTGGGCGTGCCTACCAGGTCTGGCCCTGCTCCCGGTCGGGATCTGCTCTCCTTTCCCCTATATACCGCTGGAGCTGGCCGTTGCTAATCAAACCCTCCACCGCTGTCTTGAGAGTGAAGTACATGTTCGTCCGATGAGTAGATTCATCGTGATAGGAGCAGTACTTGCTCGTTTGCGCCAGGGTAAGCTTTCCCTTTGGGTACTTTCTCCTGGGCGGTGGGGGAATGATGTTCTCGTTCTCGTGCAAGATGTCCTCGTATGAAGAGGTTAGGGTGGTGAAGACCTCTTGACGTTCTGCTGGCATGATTGTCAGGGGGCGTTCTTGCCGGTACCGCGCCGGCTTGTGCTCGCCCTGGGGTTTGTCATGATAGGGCCTCTGCTGCCGTTGCCCCCAATTTCTGCTGGGTCGGCTCGGTCGGGCACCTCGGTTCTCGCTCCGTTGGCTGGCCTTGTCTTCTTGGCCGGGAGGGGGGTGCTCCTCCCGGGGGTGGTCCTCCTGCTGCTCGTCCCGCTTTCTTTTCAGCAGGTGCTGCCAGTACGTTTCATGGTCGGCCTAAGCATGCCTGATGGCCATCGCCGTTAGCTCGTCATACCCCTGCGGGAGTTCCACCCGTACGGCGTAGGAAAATTTTCCCGGCCGGAGCCCTTGTTTGAACGCCATCTCGGCGATACCCTTGTCGAGGTTCCGAACCCCGGCCGTCGCCGTCTGCGAGCGGTTGACAAAGGTCCTCAGCTCCTCGCCGGGTGCATGCATGCAGTTGAAGAGGATGGTCGATGTCAGGGCTCCCTCGACCCAGAGGATGAAACGGCCTACGAACCGGTCGGCCAGCTGCTCGAACGCCTCGATGGAGTTTGCCGGAAGCTCATAGAACCAGCTGAGCGCTTCTCCAGACAGGGTTTCCTGGAAAATGTTACAGCATACTGCATCGGAATAGCCCTTGGCGCACGTCTGGGACCGGAAACTGTCCAGATGCTGGTACGGGCAGCCGGATCCTGAGTACGTGAGCTTTAGGGATTTCTGGTTACCAGACCTCCCTGATTCCAAAACCCGGTGCGAGAAAGGGCCCATGCGCTCGTTGAATCGCGCGCCTTCTATCGGCCGCGCCGCCTTTCTCTCGTTAGCCTCCATTTGGGCCTTCAGATCCGACACAGTGTTGGTGAGTATCTGCAATGCCCGTGCAGTCGGGGTCATGACTTCATCCTCGAATGAAGCGTGTGGTTGCCGGGGCGTCGGCGTGTTCTTTGGTGGGACCGTGCCGGCCGGGGACTCCGCTCGCTCAGGGTCGCTGGGCCTTCCGCCCGATGACTGTCCCGCTTCAAACCACTGAGATCGGCCTGGTGTGGGTGCATGTGCCCTGGTCATAGCGTCGTTGCGCTGCTGTCCTCTCTCCAGAGCGGCTACCAGGGCAGCGTTCACCGCCTCCATTTCCTCATACCGGGCATTGGATTTTGCTCTATCCCGGTCGCCATCCTCGCGCAGGCGACCGACTTCCGCTGCCAACGCCCGTATCTCCCCCGCCATATCGTGTCGGTCGGGGCTGTAAGTGGTGTCCCGGTCACTGTCACCGAGCGGGCTCTCCTCCCTGTCGCTCGGATCGTCCGAGAACGTCAGCGAAAAGCCCCGGTGCGCTGGCTGGTCGTCCTTCGCCGGGCCTTTCCCGCGCGAGCTATCATGGTATGGCCCCAGCGTGCCGGTCGGCCTCCCACAGCTCCCGTCTTCCTGGTTCCCCTGGTCGCTGCGCTGCTCTCGCGCGACGACCGGGGTGGAGATGAGCGCTTGCCCTGGTGCAACACGCTGCTCCTCGGTGGCATTTCTTTCCTGGCCTGCTTCTGAGCTTTCTGCCATTGGTAATGCTTACGTGGTTTTTATCCAAGCTTCCCACAAACGGCGCCAATTGTTTCTGCACAAACTCGTAGGCCTGGTAGAGACAGATGAATCCAAGCGTGATCTCCTGTAAACCTGCTTACTAAGGGGAATACCGGGCGGGCCGGTCTTCTCCTCTCCGATGCCTAAGTTAGTACAGTTGGGATGAATAGATAATTTAAGCACGTATGATAAGCGGTTGGAGAGATCAGTTACCTATTAATGAGGGTAGTTGAGGCCCTTATATAGGTAGCCGGGCGTGAGGTCTGGCCTCACTCTTCGATGTGGGACTGGTTTCCTTCTGTTTGCACACCAAAAGGCAGCTCTGGTGACCTATTTGGCAGGCTGGCGGCCCCTGTCCCCGGGCCCCTGGTCGTAAGGTAGACTGCTGGACCCCGGGTCCGGGTGCTGATGATCCGGTCCCGGGCCCTGGGCCGGCCCCGGGTACACTGGCTGCGGGTCTGTGGGCCTGTTGTAGCCCCTTTGTGGCTACTGTCAACAACAATGATTTGTGCTCACTCCTAGTTGCTTTAGGAATCTGTGTGTTGATACTTGAGCTAAGAAACCCATTTGGATTCTATGAGAAGAATGGTGCAGTAATTCATTCAGTATCTAATTAAGTTTTGTCAAACAGTGACACGCGTGGCTCGTGGATTAACTATACCAATATTGTCCCAACTTAGCCACCTTAAAGGTGTTGGTTTTTTAATCACAAAAGGCCTCGGTACAATTAGGTATTATCCACCCACTTATAAGTTGTATTATATTTATCACTTTTATGATATGAGATCTCTCCTCTCCAACACGCCCCCTCACGTGCAACCTAATTTTAAGTCTACACGTGAAACAGACTAACAAACCAAACAAACCAAGGCTGGCCTCCAACGGACACTTGGCGACAAATCTAATCAGAACTGAAAGAACCAAATTATTTCCGATGGCAACATAATGGAACCCAACTCGGGCCCATGACAGAATGAAGACGCAACTGGAGAGGGACCCGCTCTGATACCATGTCAAACGGTAACAAGCATGGCCCGTAGATCAACTGTACTGATATTGTCTCAACTTAGCCACCTTAAAGGTGTTGGGTTTTTAATCACAAAAGTCCTTGGTACAATTATGTATTATCCACCCACTTAAAAGTTGTATTATATTTATCACTTTTCTGATGTGGGATCTCTCCTCTCCAACAAGTTTCTTATGCTTCAAGTAGTCTTTTATGGATTGACTCTTGATATTTTGATCATATATATATATATATAGATGGTCTCTATTATTTCCATCGTATTTTAACATTTGTTCTGTCTATATCAAAAGCTATTGGTGGTGAACTAAAAGAAGGCAAAGCCTAGTTGTTTGTTGTTTCAGGTTCAAGCTCGAGATGGATCCAATTAGAGGTGCTGATGGTATGAAGTTGTTCTTGATGCAGTACTAATATTCTGTTTGCTGTGTTTGGTTTTTACTGAATTGGTTTTATGCATAATCTTTATGAATTCAGTTATGAGCATGATGTTTGTTATTGAAAATAACAATTAGTATCAGAGCACATTTATGCTCATGAAATTGGTTGCTTGATCAGTATTTTGAAAACCAATTTTAAAGAACAAAAGGATTTCTGTTTTTGTTTTCGGGTCATGTTCTTAGCAAAAACTCATGTGCAGAGGCTAACCCGGTTTAAACCCGACCAGAAGCAAAAGGTATTTAAAAGCGCAGAATTAACCGTTGGCTCTTAACGGTCAATTCCTACAAAGCAGTTGGGAAATAGATGGATCAAACAGGCTTGAGATGCTCTGCGTCTCTAAAGGAGTTCGAATCTAACAAGCCATAGATAAAAAAGCCAAGAATTTGATGCTGCTGTAAACAAAGATGCTTAAGCTTTAAAAAAATTTATGCAGCAATTTGGGAAAAAAGCAAAAACCAGGTTTTTCGTATCTGATTACAATTCAAACATGTTATATATATATATATATATATATATATATAAGAACCCTAGAGCACTCCCAGCTAACACTACCAGAAAAAAGGCTTTTCCCGACGAAATAAAAAAAAACGGCCGACGAAATAAAATTTTCGTCGGCTATTCCCAAGAATGGCCGACGAAATTTTTTTTCGTCGCTAAAAAAAAAATCGTCGGCCATTCTAGGGGAATAGCCGACGATTTTTTTTTTCGTTGGTAAAAAAAAAATCGTCGGCTATATTCATATTTTATTCGACGATTTGAATTTTCATCGGTCTTTCTCTGAAACTTTAGCCGACGAAATTTTTTGGAAGTATGGCCGACGAGTACTAAGTTTGATTTCGTCAGCTATGATTAAAAAAAAAAAAAAAAAACAGCTTCCATTTTCTATCACTATCGACAAACCATTGCTTCGTCCTTCAAATGCAAATGTGTCGTGAAATAAGATATGACCGAAATAATGAAATACGTCTACGGTTGAAAAATGAGAAGATTCCGACAAAATCTGTGTGCCGAATGTTGCGGTTAACTGTTTTTTACTTCTGTTTTCCTATGGGTAGCCTGACGGTCGGTAAATATTTTGAGGAAAATTTTTATACGATTAGTTGCGTCTCATCGATTTAAAACTATTATCTGTTGAAGGTCAGGCCAAAAAAGGTCATTTAGACAGGCCAATTATCATTTCTAAGCGTTTAAATGGTTGACTCACCCGGTTGACCGTCCCGATCGAGCCTTTAACGTTGTCAGATGTAGTTGGATTTTTTTTCATACATGTATTTAATCTTAACGGTGATATCTGACGGTTGGAATAGATTTTCCAAACTTTTAGATTCAAAATCGGAACATATGTACTAATGTTCCTTAACTTGTTTACTAAGTGTTTAAGTGAATGTATAGTTTCAAATAGTTACTATACGTACACTCTTCAAATGCAAATATGTCGTCAAATAAGATATGACCGAAATAATGAAATACGTCTACGGTTGAAAAATGACAAGATTCCGATAAAATCCGTGTGCTGAAATAATGAAATAAGTCAAAACCCGGTTTACTGCAGATTTGGCGTCCGGCGTCCGAATGATGATTGTGATACCATTCCGGAAAGGGAACGACGCCAGGAATCAAACTCGTCGCTTTGCCACGATGTGTGGGCTTTTTCGGTCTTTCGAATTCGTTTAGGGCCTCAAAACGGCAGTTTAGTATGTTTTCATAGAATAGCCGACGAAACATTGTATTTCGTCGGCTATTCTCTAAGTTTAGCCGACGACAATTATATTTCGTCGGCTAAACTCTTGATCCGCGCCTTTTTATTGTCCGCCGTTGGATGGCTCAGATCCGACGGCTGTTGATCTTCCAAAGTATAGCCGACAAAATCTTTTAAATCGTCGGCTATTCTCCTTCTAAATCTTTTAAATCGATTCCTCCCGCCTTTTTTCTCTCCTCCTCCTTCCCCTCCTCCTCCTCCGGCCTCCTCCTTCTCCTCCTCCTCCTTCCTCTCCTCCTCCTTCTCCTCCTCCTCCTCCTCCTCCTCCGGCCACCTCCTTCCCCTCCTCCGGCCTCCTCCTCCTTCCCCTCCTCCGGCCTCCTCCTTCCCCTCCTCCTCCTTCTCCTCCTCCTCCTCCTTCCCCTCCGGCCTCCTCCTTCCCCTCCTCCGGCCTCCTCCTCCTTCCCCTCCTCCGGCCTCCTCCTCCTTCCCCTCCTCCTCCTCCTCCTTCCCCTCCTCCTCCGGCCTCCTCCTTCTCCTCCTCCTCCTCCTTCCCCTCCGGCCTCCTCCTTCCCCTCCTCCGGCCTCCTCCTCCTTCCCCTCCTCCTCCTCCTCCTTCCCCTCCTCCGGCCTCCTCCTCCTTCCCCTCCTCCTCCTCCTCCTTCCCCTCCTCCTCCTTCCCCTCCTCCTCCTCCTCCTTCCCCTCCTCCTCCGGCCTCCTCCTTCTCCTCCTCCTCCTCCTTCCCCTCCGGCCTCCTCCTTCCCCTCCTCCGGCCTCCTCCTCCTCCTCCTTCCCCTCCTCCTCCGGCCTCCTCCTTCCCCTCCTCCTCCTCCTCCTTCCCCTCCTCCTCCTTCCCCTCCTCCTCCTCCTCCTTCCCCTCCTCCTCCGGCCTCCTCCTTCTCCTCCTCCTCCTCCTTCCCCTCCGGCCTCCTCCTTCCCCTCCTCCGGCCTCCTCCTCCTTCCCCTCCTCCTCCTCCTCCTTCCCCTCCTCCTCCGGCCTCCTCCTCCTCCTCCTTCTCCTCCTCCGATCCGGTATTTTTTTTTTGCCCAAAATGCAGTTATAGCCGACGATTTTGGCATTATTTCGTCTGCTATAATCTCTATAGCCGACGAATTTTACCAATTTTCGTCGGCTATACAACTTATAGCCGACGAAAAGTGCATTATTTCGTCGGCTATAACTAATTAATACCTATTAAAATAGTAATATATTTCGAAGAAATAGCGGACGAAAATTTATGAATTCGTCGGCTATACTTAATGAATTTCGTCGGCCATACTCGAAAATACCCGACGAAAATCGTCGGCAATTTCTCCCAGGTTTGGCCGACAAAAAATATTTTCGTCGGTAAATTCGTCGGCCATACTCTACTATAGCCGACGAATTTGTTTTTTTCGTCGGCCATTGTATTACCGACGGGGTTTTCCCGACGATTTATAGCCGACGAAAATTTCGTCGGTAGAAGGTATAGCCGACGAAAAATTGGCATATTTCGTCGGCTATTCCCTCAGATCTGGTAGTGTAAGTTAGTGATTGTATTGTTCTGTGGCTGGATGAAATTTCAATACAGGTTATATGTTGATGTAACTGTATTTCTATAATGGATATTTTGATCTCCTTAAAGTTTTATATGTGGGAAAAGATTTACAGATACAGGGATTTCTTCAGAGTTTTCTTATAAAGATTAATTCCGGTTAGAAAAGATAAAGTTATAAATTATGAAATTTCGCTGCATTCTGCTGATATCAATGAGCATATTGCACAAAACATTTCTTATTGATGTCACGAGAATGCATCTGGAAAACAAAATTGAAAATTATGTTATGTGTTTTAAAATTATACCATTGTATCTTCCAAAGAAGTGACTCCAAAACAACAGTATGCATGTTAAATTAAATTATATTTGGTTACATTGAAATATTTTCTTCTGTCCAAACATGTGGATTGATTTATCTGTATAACGTAGCTTTATTTAACATGGCTTATTGATCAAGAACTATAAAATATTTGGTTTATGCTCAAAAGTGTTGTTTTAATATTATTTTCGGTTTATGGACTGAAAGATGCAAGTATAATGTATGATGTGTTTCATATAATCAACACTGAGCTTTTGTTGCTATCCTTTATTGGTTCACTCCTTTGGGCAATGGAAAGTACCATGCATATTTCAGTGGTGCAGCATTAGAAGCTTGGAACAAACTTACACATATAATTTCGGCACTGCAGCAGTTTTTGTAGCCTTGTAACACATTTCTGGCCTAATGTATAAATCTTTTATGAACCCTAATACGATCGGACCTCCCTCCTCATTGCTATGAAATATCTGGCCTTCTTTCTGCATTTGTGGATATCATCAATTGTAATAGTATTTTCATCAGACGTGTGCCTATAACCTGTATATTAACTGCAAAGTTATGATAAAAGGACCAAGCCATGGATGCATATTAGTGTTATGTTTCTTCAGTTTGTAATTATTCTTCGGTCGGCAGGGCTGACAATAGTCTCGAAGCCATAAGGGAGAAGCTCTTCCCTTCTGGAAGTAAAAAGGTCAAGGCACGAGCGCGCAGCAGACTACAATCTCCAAGTTATAGGCTCTGAAAGAGCCTTGCCTTCAGAAACAATAAATACCAAGGAACCTGAAGCTGGTGTTCCCTCCTTATCGTCACCAGGGAGAAGAAACCAGAAATTCCTCTCTTCATTAGGAACAAGCACACCTACAGTTACAACCAGGTCCTCTGCATGTGGAAGAAGGTATTTGACCAGAAAGAGTTCAGCTCTACATGAGAGTCATCTTTCGATTCAAGAAGAACCTCTTCCCAAACATGAAGATTTTCCGGGGAGGGTTAAATCATCCGAGAACCTTAAAGAAGATGCAGCATATGCCAGACAGGTTAACAGAAGGGAAATAAAATTATATTGTTTTGTTTGTCCTTCTATTAAAACTTAAAATATGGTACATTTCTTTTGTTGCAGAATGTAACTCAGAAGTTTTCTAAGAAGGACGAGATGAGCAATGGCTTCATGAACAAAGCACAACCAAGGTGGATAACTGGTCTGATGGAAGCCGAAAGAGAAGCTGCAAGGGTGCCAACAAAGCGAGTGTTCTTCAACCTCAACAATGAACCAGCAGAAGAGCTTAAAAACTTTCAGGAGCATGGCAATAATGGTGAATCTACTCCTGCACCATCAGCGTCACTGCCAATTGCCAAAGGTCCACGCGGCCGCAAGAGAAAAGCAGTATCAGAACCTCAGGAGTTATAAAATCCAGCACAGCATATGGTATCTGACACAAATAATGACATTGAAACAAGATCATAACCAATCTGGTTCTCATTGGAAGCTTATCCATGGTGAGATTCTTTCTTTGGTTTAAAACATTAAGTGATCTTGATTTTTTTTCTTTCTCAATCCATATATGTCAAGTTTTACAATCTAGTAACTCAATGGTTGTAGGGAAGGATATGCACTTAGTGTTATTTCTTTGTTTAGTCTGTTTCTTACTTACACATTAATTTGAATTTCTTTATTCAAATGTCTCAGAGATGGTAACTTACCCAGTTCTTTCATAAAAAAGTACCTAGTGAGAAAGCTGAATCTTCACAGCGAGGCAGAGGTAAAACCACTTGTTCTCCCTTTATAGATTAGTAAAGATGCTTGCGTGACCTTCGTTTTATAATGGTGAAATGCATTCAGGTTCATTATTAGTTTTGTCTTAAGCTATCTGTTTCTTTGATGCCTAAACTTACTAGTATGAACTGCAATTTTCATTTTACCATCAATGACATCAGAAGTTGGATTATATGTACCTTCCTTGAGATTCTGAAGATGCATCAAGTATATATGTACTTGAGACAACAGAATTTTGAACTGTTGTTTCTGATAGTAATTTCTATAGTCAAAACCGAGTATTGTTCCTTAGTTTTATCAATGTTGCTCCACATTTCATTCGACCCATCCCCTCATTTTGTCATTTGAGTTGGCCGGACTTGACAATATAAAGTTATTTCAGCACAAAGTTGACAACAACTTTCACTTAATTCCCAATACAAGTCCGATATTGCTGCTGCATCACTTGGTGGATTTGTGGTTGCAGAAAATACCAGCATCACATAAAATAGAATCCACTGTAGGCAGCTCGGCAAAGGAGTATGTGATGGTTATAACTGAAAAATAATCAAGGTACTGTGTTTGTTTGACACACCTTTCTCATTGATATTCATCTGATTATATACAAGCCTAAAGCCCTTATGTTCTGGTATTCTAGATCCTAATGTTCTGCTATTATAATCAATACAATATCCCTGTGATTGAGCTATCAACAATTACACAATCAATCTGAATTATAATAGCTATAAATGCAGAGATTACGATTATAGACTTGAATGAAGAGGAGTGATCTCAGGAATTAACTTGAATGTTTATCACCTCACCACACACCACATACCCCACACACACACACCCCCCCAGAAGCTGATAGTCCGCTGCAGGAATGGAATTTTGGCCAGAATGTAGCAGCTGACAAACCTTTGGTAAATATATCAGCTAGGTTTGGTAAATATATCAGCTAGTTGGTCAGTTGAAGAGACATAACCAACCTTAATTTCCTGCCGGACAACTTTCTCTCTAATATAATGGTGATCAACTTCAATATGGCGTGTTCTTGTGTAGAAGACGGGATTGGATGCCAGGAAAATGGCATTGATGTTATCACACTATAACATGGGAGCGTGAAGGAAAATTCCCAGGTCACGAAATAAAATACGGAACCAGGAGAGATGAGCAGTTGTATAAGTGAGTTGACGATATTCGGCTTCAGTGCTGGAAAGAGAAACGCCATTTTGCTTTTTAGAACTCCAGGACACCAGATTGTTGCCTAACTAAATGCATGTTCCACCAGTGGAGATTCTGGTTGACAGTACCCGCCCCAGATACAAAACTGCTATTCATGGTGAATCCTGCGAGGACCACCTTAAGAGAAGTTTTACCGAAAAATCGGCATGACCTCTCTTAAAATGGACAACCCAAACCTGTGAACAAAACTATATATAAAACACTTCTACTATATCACCCTGACTCCAAGAGCCACCTGCTCCCCCAAAATCAAACAACTTTCGCAAGAAAAAGATAAGAAACTCACATTCAGGAAGATAAAATATGAATGAAAACAACATAACAATTAGTGTCGTTGGGTCATAACCCGTAAGTAAACAGTTCTAGTTTACAACAGCACTAAAAGGCATCAGAGCGACTATACAAAGAAAGAAAATATACTACAAGTAGGTTAATCAAGTAACCTACGATTTCTGACAGCGGAAGGTGAACTATAAGCCTTGTCTCCTACTAGAACCGAACAACTCTGCAAACTGGGCATTTGAAAACGAAGAGCCCAGGGAAAATAATTTAAAACGTTAGCGTGAGTGGACAAAAATCAATGTACAACTACATATCATTTTAATGAAAAATAATTTATTACTTTCCTCATTTTTCATGAATAAAACCACGATGCATGCTTTAATAAAATATTTAATTCTAATATTCTTAATATAAAGAACACCCCAGTCCCGCTGGTTCGGGAATTTATAAAATAATAGAAATTCTCAAGGATTCCTTAATGCCAAGTATAAAAATATACATAAATAACTAGGCCAATCTCATTGACCAATTAGTAAAATCGAATAAAAATAGGGGAACGTCAACCACCATATAATAATGAGCCTCCAAGGCTAAGGGTCAGAGTCTCCCAGACTCTATAACGTCCCACGCTAAACCTCTACACCACCCTACGTCGACCACCGAGCGTGAATCTGACCTATGTGGTCAAGTCGTCACCTCACGTGGGATGAGGTTAATAAGCTAGCTAGCAATAAACATATATGGACCCTTGTATGGTGAAAAATCTGAAAACAAAATCAAAGTTCATCTGAGGTTTATAATATAATTAAATACAATTGTAGTCTCATAGAAAAATAAATATAATCAACATTTCTAATATATCATAATATTCAAAAAAAAGTGAAATCATATAATCATCGGAAATCTCATCTCCGGTTAAATATCCATATACATATAAATTTTTAATAATGTCAAATTAATTGACTTAATGTGTAAACTATTTCAAAATCGATAAAAAGAAATCATCATTTAGAATAGATTATCGACCTTCAATAATCCCTAACATTTTCAAAATAACTAACAAATATATAAATCCCCACAATAAAATTATTCATGCATGCATTAATTTAAAATAAAAGTCCACTCACAATAACCGGCTACGCGCCTCTCGTTAGTCTCTTCAATAAGAGCGTCCTCAATTCCTGTATAAATTACACAATTAATTCCTCTTTCCTTAAATGCTCATAAAAATTCGACAATAATAACGTATTCAAGTAATCCTCTCACGTGTCAAAACCTTGCCCCTTAACCTTTATATTCATTTTCTTTAATTCAGTCCCTAGACCTTAAATTCTCAACCATCCTACTCCAATCTTCAAGATCAACACCAATAATTCTATGTTCCATTCTTAAGCTTTTAATCCTCCACAAAATATTTAAGCTATATTTAAACAATTAGCCTAATCCTTGCTAAACTCCTCTTAAAATTCCAAAATATATACCAATATACTCCATTCCTCACAACTATTCGAAAATTAACATAAGAAACCACCCATTGTGGCTGCACCGCCGCCGGCAGCGGTCAACGGCCCCAAAAATCACCAAAATTTAACAGAATCTTCAACTCAACATTTCTAACATTTTTCCCTTCTACAACAAACACCAATTTCAAACCTAAAAGGGTCAATTTACAAAAACCCCCAATTGGACACTATTCACGTAGAACCCTAGAAATTAAATTCTTTGATTTCTCTTTACCTACTGAAAATTGAACAAATTCCCTTTGAGAGGTTGTTCACAATGACAAAAACTTCAACTCAATACCAAGAACTCGTTCTAATTCAACCCGAGGAGAGAGAATCGACAATGGGTTTAATGAATAGTAAATCGTCCCTAATTCGATTGATTTCTTTCTAATCATTGCAAGAAGAGATGAGATACCTGCCTAGAATTGTATAGGGGAAGAGCAGCTTCGTCTGGATACCAAGAACACCACCATTGGTGGCTCGACGGCGGCACGGCGACGGAAAAATCGAAGGGAAAAGAAGAACTCGGGTCGGGGAGAGAGAGGAAGAAAAAAAATGAAAATTTCTGAATTTTTTTCTTTTTGACCCTTTTTACCATCTTACCCTTACCCATTCCTTTTATACTCACGACTAAAATGGAAACTACCGTCTTTATATCACAACTTTTGCGTTCTAACTCTGAATTAAACGTGCTACGTGTCCACGAACTCGTTTTAACTTGTTCTATCTCAACGTAGCAAAAAAATTCTCGGTAGACTCAAATTATAAAAAGTCAACTATTAAGACCTCCATAACATTAAAAAAATTCTCAGGCACGTGAAAGTAAAATAAAAATAACGGAAAAGTTAAACATGGTTCGGGACGTATCACTGGTATCCGAATCACCAGGGTAATCAGAATCACTGTAGCCTGTTATATGGAGAGAGCTTGAAGTGTAGAATCCATGTGTTGGTGTGGATTTCAAATACCGAAGAATACGCTTAACTGCAGGCTAATGTTCAGTAGTAGAAGAATGAAAAAACTGGCAAACCTGATGACAGCATATGAAATGTCGGGACGAGTGAGTGTAAAATATTGAAGTGCTCCCACAACACTTCTATACTCAGTGCCATCAGATAGAGGAGTGCCATCATTAATACTCAACCGCTTATTGCTGGATGGAGCGAGACAGGACGGACATCAAGCATATTGGTACGATTAAGCAACTCCATTGTATATACTTAGTTTTAATGAGACTCAGACCCGTTGAAGATCGTTCAGCCTCAATACCCAAGAAATAGTGCAGAGGCCCCATATTGTTTCATAAGAAAAAGAGTGCTTAACTTGGATATGATGGATTAAATCTGATTAGTATGCGTCCCTATTATGAGAATGTCATCAACATAAATGAGCAAAAATATCTTCACATGCCCTGACTGATAGATGAACAAGGAGGGGTCTACTTGAGACGATATATATAAACCCCAATTCTTCCAAGAACGCTGTAAAACAAGAGAACCAAGCACGGGGTATTTGTTTAAGCCTGTACAAGGGGCGCTGCAATTTGCACAAATGATTTGAAAATTTGGGATCAACAAATCCTTAAGGTTGCTGTATATAGACATCTTCAGATAAATAACCATGCAGAAAAACATTTTGAACATCCAGTTGTTGGATGGACTAGCTATAGGAAACTGCAATAGCCAATATCAATCAAATAGAGGAGTGTTTAATTACAAAACATAAAGTTTTGCCGTAGTCAACACCCTCTTGTTGGCGAAAGTCTTTGGCTACTATATGTGCTTTGTACCGCTCCACACTACCATCTTGTTTCCTTTTTATGCGATAAACCCATTTATTGGGTAGCACATTCATGGATGGAGAATGAGGAACCAATTTCCATGTACTTGCTTGGATAAGAGCATCAAATTCAGTACGTATAGCAACGCACCATTCTGATTGTTTTGCTACCTGGGTATAACAAGATGGCTCAATTTCATGAGTGATGGAAGTGACAACCATGGCGTGTTTTGGGTTGGGTTTCACAACTCCATGTTGGTTTCAAGTTACAAGACGCAGTCGTAGAATAGGTGCAGGAGGTGGTGGGGGTGGTTGTTGGAAAGCAGGTGAGGATGCTGGTGGTGGTGGGAGCTGAGGTGACGATGGCGGAGGTATAGAGATGTTGCTGAGGCGGCGTTGGTATTGAAAAAGAGGTTGAGTAAATTGAGGAGCTTGAGGAGCTTGAGTATATATAGGAGGTCGATTAGATTGAAGAGGGTGTGACGTGATTTGTGGTGATTGAGGAATTTGGGAGAGTGAAGACGTGTATTTTGGTGTTTGAGCAGAAGAAGGAGACATATTAGTTGGAGGAAAAGGTGGGGAGTGATTATTTGAGGATAAAGTTGGGCTTGTGTTTGGTGAAGTAGTAGTTACTGTGGTCATAGTGAGAGGTGGAGAAGTTATCGTTGGAGAAGCCTTTGGACAAGTCGAAGTTACACCGGATTATTTGAAAGGGAAGAAAGACTCATCGAAAATAATATGTTGGGAGAGATAGATCCGACCAGTAGAGAGATCAAGACATCTATACCCTTTGTAGTTTAAAGTGTACCCTAGGAAAACACATTTAGTAGAGCGAAAATCAAATTTATTGTTATTATAAGGTGTGAGATAGGAAAAACATGTGTACCCAAAGGTGCGAAGAAAAGAATAATTTGGAGAAGAGTTAAACAATTTTTCATAATGAGAAGAGAAGTTTAAGACTCGATTTGGGAGGAGATTGATAAGATAGAGAGCCGTATGTAAAGCCTCAACTCAATAAGATTTTGGAACAGCAGAATGAGCAAGAAGAGTTAGGGTGGTCTCGACAAGATGACGATGTTTGCGTTCCGCCAATCCATTTTGTTCGGGATGAACTGTCGAAAAGTGCTACACCGCTGGTAGACTTCTTTAAGCGACTTGCATGAACGCAGTGCTGTTCAAAGTGATCAAAGTTTAACAGGTTCAGCGGCCTTCACCGTACAACATGCATTTGGATTTAGAGTTCCATTTCTTCTTCCTTTCATCCCTACAAGCATATAATGCTTTGCTTGCAGTGTGGTGTATCAGACACTTTAAAGAACTGTTTCATGGATGGGAAATTATGAAAAGCTTTGCTTGTTCATGTTTTATTATATTTTTTTTTATTTTTCTTATAAAAAAGTTCTAAGAGTTTCACACCTACCTCATTACTTGTTTAAGTTATGACTGCTTGTTCAAGTTATGACTACAGTGTTTCTGTCGTGTTCATTTCCTATAACCCAACTATAGATGGAAACAACTAAGAAGCAGGTTATAGCTTTAAACCAAAAGATATGGTTGTGCAAGTTATAAAAACAATGATAGTATCAGTATAATCTTCAAAGGATGGATCATTTCTGTAACGTTCATATCTATGACTATTTGCAACTGGAATGTGGCAGTCTCTCAGATAATATTAAGAGTCTAGTTCAATATACAAGTGGAGTAACTGTTGTTTTTGCTCCAACTCTCCAAGTACTGCAAACGGAGTAGCACATAGACTAGCAGCTGACGCTTTCAGTGTTGTGGTTGGCAGAATATACCACCTGATTTGCTTAGTGATGTACTAAGCTTTGATTGTAAACATTTGTCTTAATGCAATTGAACTTTTAATTCAAAAAAAATTTACACGAACTGAGGACTTTTCTCGAATTTTTATTAAAATTAGATGGCAGACACCACTATTGAAAATTAGCACTGCAGAAATTATTACAACAAAATTGCAGTTACAATGTCCTTTTGCTCCACATTTACCATGAGAAAACAATGTATATACAAGTTTCTCTTCCAATAGCACCAAAAACATCATTGAATGGGCAAACAAAACTGAAAAACAATTATGCTGATGTTTACACAATTACAGACTCCAGAAGCTAACAACAGAACTGGCTGAATTTGTTTGTTAAAGTATATCCGCATCGAACCAGGCACCTGCTTGTCAAAAGAAGAAATGCTACCATCTGCAATATTGAAGGACTCATATTAAAGGACATAATACCTTGAACAAGCAACGCTTTTCAAATGTATGACAGGAACATTTAATGGGACTAATAGTGATAAATAGAACCACATTTCAGCATAAGAGAGAACCCATGCAACAACTGAAGACAAAGCCGCAGTAAGACAAAATGACATTTCAAGAAATTTTGTGGTTTAACCAGTTACTGGTATTTAAGTAGCTATCCTACACATGTAATTCCAAGGCACCAGTAATTATGCCTTTGTTATGAATCAAGTCAGAACATTCCAAAGTAGATAGGTATGCTTCAAAATAAAACATAAGCATCATATATATACAGAAAGATGCATACTTCAGCTGTATAAAATTCAACTTTATTCAATCCCCAACTATGTCAAGAGTCCTGAAAGTTAATAACAATGTTTTATACAACTTGTGCTCATGTTGCAGAAAGCATATGCCATATAAAAAAAACACATTCCCTAACTATATGGCAATGCAATGTTACTCACTCTGGCCAAGGCCTAACATAAACGAGGAAAAATGATGCAAGAGTTCTGAAAATGATGTGATAAAGCGATTAAACAAAACTTACTAAAATGGTAAGAGAAAAAAATCAAACATCTTCCAGTTTCTATAAAAGGAGCATCATGACAATAATTAACGAATATTCACCAAAAAATGAAAACTTTTAAACAGAAATAATTTGGCAGCTGCACAATATGGTCAAAAAGTGATGCCAAACACTAACTTTTGATTACAACCATCTTCCATAGCTACACTTACTTCTCTCTTTTTTTATATGGAGGTACAGTCACTTTAGTCCTCTGAAAATGTCTCGAAAACAGGTAATGCAGCAAGCAGAATTTCATATCTAACAACTAAACCACTACATTTTGAATAACTTGGAGCTTAAGATAAGTAAAAGAAAAAGTAGATAAGACTCAAATACTCATCAAGACACGAAATTGAGCCATATGATAGATTCGAATATACTCCCTAGAATCAAAGGTATAAACATCAGCACATGTGCAGGTGCTGTTTACACACTTCATCAGTAAAATAGCAAAATAAGCTTCAAAACTACAGACATTGCCAACAGCCATATAAGACAGCTGGTAAAACTTTCACTTCTCTACATGATCCATACATCAGCCATCCGATATTATGCATCTAAACTCCAAAACAGCACCTATTGCTAAGCTACATTTCCAATCACAAGAGCCAAACTTTTTGCAAACTCATATTACATAAAATGTTCAATATATGGACTAACACTAAAGTACTAAAACAAAGCTCCAACCTTTTCGACACACAAATCATAAACCTTTCACTTCTCTACATAATCCACAGTTCCACACTACCCTAACCCACATTATGCTTACACTCAATAAACTACACCTATCCTAAGCCACATTTCCAATCACAATCACAAGAACAAATCTTTTCGCAAACTCATTGAAAACCCAAGAACAAAAACTCACCTTTTTTCACATAATGGTGTAGTTCCCACGCGGGTCAGGATCATCCTCAAGCAAAGCCCCATAAGGCGACTCCTTGTCCTCCATCACAAGATCCTCCGTGCCTCTTAACACCGCATGAACCCCCACCACCACAATCCCAACCACCCCCGAAACAACCACATTCACCCACACGTGCGTCATCACCAGCGCCACCACCGTCACCACTCCCAGCACCGCCATCACGACCCGGTCCCCGACCCGAAACCCGAATACCTCAACGTCGTCGTCGCGGGAGAAGTAGAAGAAGACCCATGCGGCGAAGACGGCGAGGAAGACGAGGAGGTAGAGAGGGTGGAAGACGAGGCTGAGGAAGAGGATGACCAAGACCACCATGGCATAGTTGGACCGGAAATGGGTCGGGTTTTGGAAGAGCCGGGTCGTGGCGTAGGAGAGGTTTTGGGGGAGGCTGAGGGCGGAGAGGTCGAGGAATTCCGACCAGGGGCGGTGGGAGGACAGTGCTGATTGGCCGGCTTCTTTGAACCGGGTCAAGATTCCGGTGGACATTTTGGGTGTAAAGATTGGATTTTGGGGTGGGGAATGTGGTAAAGATTTGATTTTGGGGAGGGGTGTGGTAAAGATTTGATTTTTGAGGAGAAATAGGAGTTGGGGGAGCTTTGGTTTCTATGTCAGTGGTGGTGTTGAGAACTCCGTTGACGTTTGAAGGGGGAGATTTGACGGGTTTGGACTACAAGTTTATAGTGAGGTTTTGTGGCTAATTGGGCTTATAGAGAGTGGGCTTTTGTAGGTTTAAGCAGAAGTAAAAAGATGTGTTTGCCAGTTTGTGTAGAGATTAGAGGGAAGGGTGGTGAGGTTTGTTACGATCAAGGAGTAAAATATAAAATATCGACGTTTTAAAATACGAAAATAATAAATTATTGATTCATTAGAAATTTTAGAAAAAACAATAGAAACTATAAAAAATACATGAAAATTTGTATTAAAATTTTCTAAAATTGTTTTATGATATGTTATCGATCATATGTGAGATGAAAATATTGATAAACTCAAATAGATATCAATTTATTGACATGTTATATGAATTATTACGTGAATAGAGTTGATATTTGTTGAAACTTGAAATCTAAAAAGAGGCTACACCATCACACCCTTTAACATTATTTGTACATAATATTTCACAAAAGCAACTACATGACGTTTTTAAAGCCATACAAAAGACCGATGATGTTCGAAATTAACACTGCCTTCTTTATCGTCTTGTGTAGAGTCATGAGTGAACTGCGAAGAATATTCGTTGAATGATTGATTGCTCTCCTCTAAAATTCTGCATGTATTGATGTACATGCCAACCATATGGATCAAGTGGCGATCTTTAAAGATTCTGGGACTCATAGTACGGACCACACGTTGCTCCATGATTATCAGCATCTGAGTTAGTTTGTGTATGTGACCATGAGCTATCAGTGGATGGTATACCATAAGACTAATAATATGATGGATACAATATTGAAAAGTTATGTAGAAATATGGGAAGTTAGGTTAGAAATTAAAATTATGTGTTGAAAATTAGGTAGGTTATTAGTTCTTGAAAGGTAGGTTAGTCAATTTCGGAAGTATTAAAAATTTAGTGAAAATATCAGAAATATCGGTGAAATATCAGAAAATATCGAGAAAATTGGACAAAAAAATGACAGAAGTGAATCGATATATCGATTTTACATTATGTGATTATGATGATAAGTGTAGAGAGTGAGGCAAAGAAAAAAGAGATACGGTCTAGGTGTTGTTGAGAGGGAGCGAAGCATAAGTTTGACGTCGCAGAAAAATTTATGTCATTGTAAACGAGGCGGGATGTGTGTAAAGCGATTGACCGAAATCCGGTCACAATAGTCTCGTGGGAAGCGATGGATGTGAAGAGGAAGGGAAGGGTAGGTGGCACGAATGGGAATAGCTAGAGCTCATGGGGTTTGGTTTCTTGAGAGAAATGTAGTGAGAGAGCTTACGGTTTATGCAATTTGGCGAGTAGATTTTCTAGTGTACGTAATGAAAATACAAGCACTCTTTTAGTGTTGCAAGAGAACTTGGTGACAAATGGTTTTAAAAAAAAAAATAGAGGAACATCTATATCAAAGGCCTTCAATACAATAATGCCATTGGCTAACTATTGAATTCAAAACATCAATATCAAAACACATTAATATCACAAGCACATTCATGAAATAAGTCAAATTAATAACTAAATGGCCATTGGCTTATTGAATTGAATAACATCAATACAGACTATACAGTAGATGAATACATAACTTTTGAGCTTGAACATTTGATCATACCACATGCCTCGGAACATTACGGTGTCCAAGCATCGTATGCATGGGGAATGTTCTTTATTCTAGCAAACTTACATAACATAGTCCATCAGTACTAGTACTGAAGGGCAGTGATTACCAATTGAGCCAGCACTCAGTGATAAGCAGTATTACCGTGGCAGCACCTGTAACTGATAAAAGACTCCATAGTCCCTTGGCAATCTGGGCACTTCATCATCTCCACCGGGAGTTTGACATTAGACCCCGGCATGTCCAGACGGCAGCACGGACGGCTTACACATTTCTGACTAACCTCTTCATAGTAACTCTTCAAACAAAATTCAAACCGATTCTCCTTCACACGCTCCTTCCATTGCTCAAATTCCTCGTCCACCTTCAAAACCAAGACACCATGACCAGTGAGCACCACAGAAGACCCTTTTCTTAGCATGAACCATCCGCTTTCGTTACTCTTGTACGAAAGAAGCTTATGGATTTGTTGGGTGACGGAGTCGACTTGCTTGTTAATTAATTTTGGTCAAGAACAGGCTTTCTATGTCGGACCAAAAGCTACCTAGAATATCATCTTCTCCTTCGTTTCCTTTCCCTTGGCACGCCACTAACTCTAGTAGGAGTTTGGATGAGTTTCAAGATCCTTTTGTAAGTCTCTGCCACATCTGCATAATTAATAAAACAAACATTTTTCAGCATTTCATTACAAAACGCATTTTACAGTTCCTATTTAGAGCGAACATTCGCTCTGAAATGCGAAATTTGTTTTTTGACACATTTTTCTATTATATTTTCACATCTCCACCCTTCAGATGTTGGTGTTAAAAGTATGTGGTAAATATATTTCTTCAGGATGTAGATGTGTACAGCAGCAGGTTGTTCTGCCCCGCTGTGATGCTTTTAGTTGGTTAAATTGGATGCTGTAAGACTAAAATAGTAATATTCCTGGTCAGGTCTGGATCCTGCTCAATTTTACGTACGTCTGGATCTGGTTTCGGGATTTCCATTCGATCGAGCCAGTGCAATCTTTAATTGACTACTAATTTGATCCGACAAAAGATGTCCATTGTTGGTATCGTTACTGGTGAAGTGAATATGCAACGAGAATTAGCAAGGATAGAATTTGAGTAAGTATTTGTTAAAATTGCTATAGAAAAACTAATGGATAACAAATTTTGCTAATTAATCCACAGAAAATTTTCGTCATTATAAAGGGCAGTAATGTGAACTCTGGTATGAATCGAATGTAGGAAAGCCAGTTCTTTGCCATATGCAATATGAAGTATAAAATTTGACCATTCATGATCATGTACCTCGAGTTCGATTCGTTCTAGTGAACATCGATTACTTTCTTTTTCACTAGCTACCATGCATGCTCGATCACCCAAATGAAATGCAGACATATAATATTTGGTCTGTATTATACGAACTCACTAAAAGACTTGTGTTTCAAAATAATTCAAGGAACTCTTATTATAATCTCCACACACACACACACACAAAAAAAGGACCATCTCTATGGATTAGTTAACTGGAGATAAGATCGACCAAGTGGTTAAAGAAGACCATTTCTATGGATGAGAGATAGCTGTTAGAGGAAAAACATCAGCCCCTTTTAAACAACAAATTAAAGAGAATCGGTTTGAGAGTGTCTGCAATATATGGCTCGGGTTGTATGAATAATCCCACATTAAAACTTAGCATGCATGTATGGCTAAGAAGTCTCCAATTATGCGGGAGCGTGCTCATAGTATGAATCTCATTGGAGTTTCGCTCTAGTTCAGACTTCCCAAACGTATAAGAAGTCCGCCGAGCAAAAATATAAATCTCATATGAGAACACACGGCAACCTTGTTACTATATATATCACGGTAACCTTTTTCTTTCGATTACATTTACAATATTGTTGTTGTATATATAATATATGTGTGTGTGTGGGTTTGATCTCCAGCCAATTTGTACGTTCTTTACTTTTTTTTTTTTTTAAATTTTCGGAGGGATATGATGAGTTAATTAGTCCCTCACTTATTTACCAATATATATATATATATATGGTGGGTTTTGCAGGCAGATAATGAGTGAAAGAGACGAGTATGCGCATACGTACCCCATACAATTTTTGAGGTCATGAAATGGTTTTCAAGATATTCAGTTTGGTTCACCGATCGATCTCAACATTATCCGTACGTACGCGTGTTTATGTATATCTTTGAAACAAGATAATTAATCAATAATCCATGAAACTTGTCTTCTGCACTTGATTGCAATAAGCTAGCTAGGTTAACATGCATGCAGGCAAATTTTATATATAAGTCTCCAGTCCGGCAGTACGTCGCCGTGGTAGGGGAGGGGATGAGGGGATTGCTATGAAAATTACTCCTTTCTTCCTTTCTTTTCTTCACCCGAATATGAGTGAGACCATATATCTCGAGAATAAATTAAAGAGTAGCTAGTTAGGACCGCAAAAGAAATACTTGTTTTGTTCTCTTCACTGTGAAAAACAAAGATCTTAATTTGTACGGTTTGATCGAAGCTTAAGATCCAGATCTAACAACCATCTTGAATATATCCTGAAAAAGACATGCAATTTTGTGATCAATTATAAAGTTTCGGGTGCAGCTGGCAAATGCATGAAAACTACGTACCAGTAAACACAATTTGTATATGTGTGCAATATAGATATGGCGCGCCTTTTTCTACCATAAACATCAGTATTCACATTCACCCTTGAACAAGGAATAGAGAAGGCCAGGTGAGTCAATATGATTACAATAGGAATTGATTCTGGATTCAGATCAAAGAAGGGAAACAAAAGTGTTCCCATTCCACGCAAAACACATTGATGAAACTTGTCTTGTTCACTTCATTGCTTAAAAAATCAAAACCCTATGTTTGTTTTACTTCGATCGAATTATCTAAAAGCAGAAGACAAAGTCATTAAGAACCAAAGATTTTAGTACACTCCATTTGGGGAGGTGTAGCAAGCAAAAATCAAAGTTACACATCATGCAGATCAGCCTGGGACCTCTTCTACGTACGTTATATTTCTTATCAGAATTCACATGCAAATGTCGGAACTTGCGAGTCAGAAAGTATCCTTTTCCTATGGCTTGAAGAAGAGTTAGAAAACTTGATACCTCCCTCATTACTACCGAATTCGCTGGCATGCCGCTCCAGAATTTAATAGCAAGTTTGATTTTAATTGAGTGATGAGCTTTCAAGATAATAAAAAAGAAAAAAAAAACAATGTAGTCGATTTGTTCCTTTTTCGATTCTGAGTTCTTAATAGAGATTTTGGTCTTCATGTTCTTCACTGTCTGAATTCCTCATCTCTGCCTATATTACATTTCAAATCAATACAAAATGAATCATTAGGCCACTCTTTATCATTTAAGTGATGATAATGAAGAGTGGAATGGTTTGTCGCCGGCCACCATTTTTATAAGTCTCAAGCATGTTCGTAATTCCGTTGGGTCGTTAATTAGCTTGTTAAGAACAGACGTATCACGTACGTATATCATCTATGGCCAAGTTTTTTTTTAGTTCTTGTTATATTGTGCATATTGACAGAAAACCTCGTGCAACACAAAGTAAGAGTAGAGACCCAACAAAATGATTGATGTATTGTATTGTTCACTTCATTGGCCTAGCTATCTATGTCAGTTACCTTCAAAGCTCTTTTTGTTAGCGTGAGTCATGAATATTATGTAATTAGTACTTTCATGTTCTGTATATGGTAGTACAAGGTAGTACATAGTACGTAGGGTTGTAGTACATCTTGTATCCTCTTTATATAACCTCTAATGTGAGAAAAATAATATATCAGAAAATTCATTCTTCAATTCGTATTATATTTGACTTGGTATCAGAGCAAAGATCCGAAAGGACTTTGTCTCTTTATTTTCCGCTGCAATTCTTCGTCTGGCGTTGGTTCTCTGTCAGACGTGTGAAGTTTGTTTGTCTTCTTACAACTAAACCCCATTGTTAGGGTTTGTTAATCTCTTCCTAATCAGATCGCTTGCGTTTGGTTTGGTGTTCGATTCTATCAGCCTCGCCGGGAAAGAAAATAAATTTTTTTCTGCACACTTTTGCCGACAACATACTCGTCGGGAAAGAAAAGCAATTTCTCCTGCACCTTTTGCCGACAACAGTCTCGCCGGGAAAGAAGAGCAATTGCTCCGTCGACCCGATCCGTTCAACCCGGTCTTCAGCAGTTTTTCTTCGTCGTGCTCGACCCACCGACGCTTCCACAATCCCAGGCGCTGCCGCGACGGCCGAGTTATCCTAGTCAATATCTCCGATCACGTCAACGCCGGCGTCACTCGACCCACAGGCGCGTCTTCGGCAGTCTCAGGCGCGACCCACTGGCGTCTCACCCGCTCGTCTCCAGTGTCTCGTCCGTCGATCTGCACTGGCGTCCCATCTTCCGCAATCTCAGGCTCCCGCGGATAGGAAGAATCATCCCGACCCTGTTCTGCTTCAGCTCGACCCGATCCTGCTATCTGACCCGACTCGGCTCCTTCTATCCGACCCGGCCCGGTTCGAGCTCCTTCTATCCGACCCGACCCGACCCGGTTCGATCCAGTTCGACCCGGTTTCAGATCCGCTTCAATCTGACCCAGCCAATCCGACCCGCTCTACTATTTATCCTTTACGAAATGTCTCGGGTATATGTTGGAAATTTGGGTTCTTGGGTTTCATAAAAAGAACTCGAAAATGAGTTCTGTGTCGAAGCCACAGAACTCATTTTCGAGTTCTTCTTCTGAAACCCAAGAAGGCCACCGGGTTATGCTTTTCATCGATTTTGTGCACAGTAAAGATGCAGAGAATGTCGTTTATGAGTTAGATGGCAAGAATGGCTGGAGAGTTGAGTTCTCACATAAATCTATACATGCGATTGGTCAATACTGCAACAATGGTAATATTTACATAACTAATAAGACTCCAGCATGTGGTAAGATCGGTATGGCTTTAAACGTTTCTAGCTTTGATGGTTCTGATACTTGGATTATTGATTCTGGTGCCTCAGATCATATGACTTATGATAATTCTCATTATATTACTGATTTGTCTTCTCCACCCGTGTCATATGTCACTAATGTCAATGGTGAAGCTTTTCCTGTGTTAGGGATAGGGTCAGTCCGTGTAACCCCTGTTTTAACCCTTCACAATGTTCTATATGTACCTGACCTGTCACACCATTTGATATCTGTTCCCCAGTTAAATACTGAGTCTCGATGCTCTGTAACCTTTTATCCCATGTATGTGATTTTTCAGGATCTTCTCACTAGGGAGATAATTGGTCGGGAGAACTTGAGGGGCAGATTGTTTCACCTGGATCAGACATATGCGGGAAAGAAACCAGGAGCACCGTCACGCACTGCTTTGACTGCAAGTTCGAATCAGCTAAGTGAAATTAGTTATGGCACCGTCGCTTAGGGCATCCATCTTTTAGTATTATGAAAAAATCCATGCCTACTTTGTTTATTGGTGTGGATGAGTCAGTCTTAAATTGTGAAACATGTGTTTTGGACAAGAGTCATCGAACTACTTATTCCCCTAGTATTTCTAATAAAAGTGTCGTTCCTTTCGAATTAATTCATTCTGATGTTTGGGGACCTTCGAAAGAACATACTGTGTCGGGTATGAGGTTTTATGTGTCTTTTATTGATGATTGTACACGTCTTATTTGGATTGTTCTTCTTAAAACCAAGGATGAAGTCTTTCCGGCATTTCAAGCCTTCTATTCCAATGTCCAAACACAATACCATGCCACAATTAAAGTTCTTCGTTCTGATAATGGGGGGGGGGAATATGTAAACCATGCCTTTCAGGAGTTTTTTCAAACACATGGGATTGTTCATCAAACAACGTGTCCTTACACACCTAAACATAATGGGGTATCAGAAAGGAAAAATCGTCATTTACTTAATATGCATGGCTCGTTGTCTTCTCTTTAGTGCCCATTGCCCTAAAAATCTTTGGGGTGATGCTCTCATAGCCTCTGCTCATCTCATTAATCGTCTTCCATCTAGTGTCCTCCAGGGAAAAGTACCATATGAGGTACTTGCATCTCATGTCTCTTTACCCTCGTTTCATAATCTCCCTGCTCGTGTTTTTGGTTGTGTCGCCTTTGTCCATATTCCTAAGAGTCAGAGGTCAAAGTTGGATGTCCGGGCCCTTAAATGTGTATTTGTTGGTTATGGAGGACATCAGAAAGGGTACATGTGCTATCATCCACCTAGCAGAAAATACTATGTCACTATAGATGTTACCTTTTTTTAGGACATGAGCTATTTCACCTCTTCTGATACTGCTCTTCAGGGGGAGCATTCATATTTTGAAGAGTTGTATCATGGAGAGGGGGAGATAGGCCAGACAGGAGATATCATGGTAACAGGTTCAGTTGAGATTACTGATGCATCAGCTTCACAGGCACCATCAAATGGTGCTGGGATAGTTACTCCAGAAATTCAGGGAACAGAAGCTGACAGCGCAACTGCCCCTCCTGCCTCGCCAACTGTTATTGATACCCCTGACTCATGTCTCCCTGGTACAGAAGATCACTCATCTGAGGTTAGTCATCCTATTGGGGTTAATACTAGTGATGCTACTAGTGGACAATATACTTTACCAAATAGGTCTACTCGAGGTCAACCAGCAAAAAAGTATGAACCTAGCCTTCAAGCCAAAGCTAAGTATCCTATAGCAAATTTTATGTCCACCAAAAGATTGTCTAAGTCATATGAATCATTTGTGAATCAAATATCTGCTGTATCAGTACCTAACAAAGTGCATGATGCATTGGGAGATTCAAAATGGAGGAAAATAATGGAGGAGGAGATGGAAGCATTACAGAAGAACAATACTTGGGAGCTTGTATCTCCACCACATGGAAAGAAGGCTGTGGGATGCCGTTGGGTGTTTACAGTAAAGCATAATCCAGATGGGTCAGTGAGCAGGTATAAAGCACGCTTAGTAGCAAAGGGATTCACCCAGACATATGGCATAGACTATGATGAGACTTTTGCACCTGTTGCACAGATGAACACTATTCGGGTATTGCTTTCTTTTGCTGCTAGCTTAAACTGGCCTCTTAAACAGTTTGATATCAAGAATGCATTTCTTCATGGAGAACTTACAGAGGAAGTGTATATGGACCTTCCACCTGGATATGTAGCTGCTTCTCTAGGTAACTTCGTATGCAGATTGAGAAAATCTTTGTATGGTCTTAAACAATCACCTCGTGCTTGGTTTGGAAGGTTTTCACAATTCATGAGGAAGATTGGTTACAAACAGAGTAATTCAGACCACACATTGTTTCTCAGACACCAACATGGGAAGGTAACAGCCCTGATTATATATGTTGATGATATGGTAGTTACTGGTAATGATATTGTTGAGATAGATAGATTACAGAAGCAGCTAGCCACAGAATTTTGATATGAAGGATCTGGGTACACTCAAGTACTTCTTGGGCATTGAAGTAGCCAGGAGGAGTGAGGGAATCTATATGTTTCAGCGGAAGTATGTCCTTGATCTACTGACAGAAACAGGTATGTTGGATTGTACTCCAATTGACACTCCTATCGAGCAGAATCATCAATTAGCAGAGTATCCTGATCAGGTGCCTACCGACAAGACTCGTTATCAGAGGTTAGTTGGACGCCTGATTTATCTGGCACATACGAGACCAGATGTTGCGAATGCAGTAAGTGTAGTGAGTCAGTTCATGCATAATCCAAGTGTGGATCACATGGATGTTGTTGTGAGGATTTTGAGGTACTTGAAGTCAGCTCCAGGAAGAGGAGTAGTGTTCTCTAAACACAACAACATTCTTGAGGTTAGTGGTTTCACAGATGCAGATTGGGCTGGAAATATTACAGATAGGAGGTCGACATCAGGTTATTTTACCTTTGTGGGAGGTAATTTGGTTACATGCATGGAAGAGTAAGAAGCAGAAGGTTGTAGCTCGATCTAGTGCTGAGGCTGAGTATAGAGGTATGGCTCATGGAGTGTGTGAATTGTTGTGGTTGAGAAATCTGCTACGTGATTTGGGTGTTAAGTTGTCAAATGCAATGCAGTTATATTGCGACAACAAAGCAGCTATTGATATATCACAGAATCCAGTACAACATGATCGTACTAAACACGTAGAGGTGGATCGTCATTTTATAAAGGAGAAGTTAGACGCTAAGATTATTAGCTTCCCTTTTGTTCCTACTGAAGAGCAGCTTGCAGATGTACTCACTAAAGAGGTTTCCAAGAAGGCCTTTCATGACTCATTAAGCAAGTTGGGCATGGTTGATGTGTATGCGCCAACTTGAGGGGGAGTGTTAGTGTGAGTCATGAATATTGTGTAATTAGTACTTTCTTGTTCTGTATATGGTAGTACAAGGTAGTACATAGTACGTAGGGTTGTAGTACATCTTGTATCCTCTTTATATAGCCTCTAATGTGAGAAGAATAATATATCAGAAAATTCATTCTTCAATTCGTATTATATTTGACTCTTTTGTCAAATTATCTTGATACAGAAGATGTACAAAACCATTAAGACCATAGAATCTATTGAGGGAGCTCCGCGAAAAATAACAAAAAAAAAAACGTTCAAAATGAGGGTGATTTTTTTTTATTAGTTAAATTGAACCGGAACCCATTCGAAATGCAAACATTTCCCAATACATATCAAAGAAAACCAAATGCGAACCTATCACACGCGAAACACATTGAGGAAGTACTGCCAAACCATATATGTGGATAGCCTGAAACATAGAATTGCCAGTAAAGAACGAAGTAAAGCTGAACATGTGAATCCAAGAAAACCTATCATATATATATATGATCGATCCATATGAAGGAAATGAACTGTTCCACGTATAAGCTTCTACAGCCTTCGAATGGAGTTTCACGTGCAGGACCAGTTTGCAGAATTGTATATCTAGCTATATAGAAGTTGAAGAGAATATAACTTATAATCAGTCGACATTGTTTTCACGTCTATCGGAACTTCACCACAAAATCTAAAGAACCTATTCATCAGTAACTGTTGGCTGGCTAGCGTTAAGGTTATGCAATGACGCCAGTATATACGATTTTCGTAATTTGTATTATCCAAGGTAAGTAAATGAAAGAGAGCTTGCTAACAAAAAAAAAAATAATTATATGCTGGATAATTAGTCTCTCATCATGATCATTTCATTTTTTTAGTAACGATCTCAAGCTGGATAATTGATTCATATTATTTGTGTTTCCAGTTTGCGTCGAAGTTTTGAGATCGAACTTCAACTCGATCAGCATGTAGTTGCGTATTATATATATGAAAAGAGCCTCGTTCTTTAATTTCAAAACAGAACTCCACTCACGCTCTAAATAGAATATATATATATATATATATATATATATATATATATATATATATATAATATGTAGTATATATTATCATTTAATCTAAATATCTAATCGAATCAAACCCTTTCCTCTAGAAAAATAAGGCTGTAGTAAATATCAGTGTTACCCTTTTATGAACGGAAGTTTATCTCTCAGTTTAAAAAGAAGCATAAGATACTTTCATTAAGTTTCACGTGTATATTTATGTGGCAATGCAAACCCTACGCGTGGCATGATCGATCATGTAGAAACTGAGCTGATTAGGTGACTGCCATACAACTCAAGAATGGCTATATATAGGCCAGGCATAGCAAGAGCAAAACCACCAACAGCAAACACAAAACAAAAGCCAGAAGTTAGCCTTGTTCTCTGCATTGTTTAAGCCATTGTCATCATGCTAGGTCTAGTAAACAAGATGGCCTCAGTAATCCACCATCCTGTTAGCCGGTTTGCCATTTCGGACAAGAAGATCTTGGACGACATTTACTCTACTCATGTCCGTGCTGATGATTCATTTGATGACGATTCTCTTTTCGACATTGTTGAGAATATCATTAAGCATGCAACCCAAACTGTTGATAAAATTGTGCAGGTACGTACATGCATGTATGTAGATATATCTGTGTCTCTATATATATATATATATATACATATATTTATATGTATTTCGTGATAATTAATATCAATTTAACATGTAACACCAGTATATATGGGTTTTTTTTTTTTTTTTTTTTGTCTGCTAGAAACTATCTTTTGCTGTTGTTGGTAGTGACTGCTACATACTTGTGGTTGTTGCAGGGTACCCAAGTGCATGTGGAAGACGTAGAGGAGAAGATCCCCAAAGCCAGATTCAGTGTACCACTGTGCACGCTTAAGGGAATCTCCTGTGAGGTGCATATATAACAAAAAGAAAAAAATCAAAAAATTTCAAAATTAATTGTTCATAATTGCTTGTTACAGTTTCCACACTGAAACTTTCTCTAATTTCAGATGCAATGCAAGCCTCCTGGTGAGGAAATTTCCCACAAGACAACACTGGCAATACTCAACAAGCTGTCACAGTATTCATGGGAAGCAAAGGCATCACTAACCCTAGCAGCTTTCGCTATGGAATTTGGTGAATTGTGGCTTCTTGCTGAACTTCGTGCATCAAACCACCTTGCCAAATCAATTGCAATTCTCAAACGAGTCCCTGTTCTCCTCAAGCCTTCTGAGCTGCCCAAACGCAGGCAAGCAATACTTGAGCTCAACAATCTGATAAAGGCCACATTGCAAGTGATTGAATGCATCGACCAGTACGGCAAGCTTCCCATTTATGATCTAAAAGATGTCCCTGAGTTGCCGAAAACATTAGAACATATTCCAGTGGACGTCTATTGGGCGATCATGACTGTTGTGGCTTGTGCCACTAAGCTCACTATACTCACTAGTGATGAGTAAGTACTCTTCCATCATCTTACAAAATCAGTTTTGCATACATTTAAACAGATAGGCTACAAGTACAAGACATTGTTGTTGGAGATTGGATTTGTGTATCAGTTTATGATATTTACCTTTGGTGTATTGCCTTTCAGGGATAAAGAATTTGATCTGTCTCCCTACTCTCAAAAGATCCACTATGTCCTGAACAAGCTCAAGACGCAGCTATCAATTTGCAAAACACATATCGGTATATATTAATTAGGTTTATTGAGGCTGACAACAATTATATATATGCACTCTTAGAAGTACAATATATATCAAAGAATGATTATTGTTGTTTAATGCAGAGGTGCAAGAAAATTATAACAAGCTCAGAAAACTGCTCCGAACACCTACCGAAATTATGGAAATTTTTAAGGGTTTGATATTCACAAAGGATAATGTCCAGCCACTTATTGATGGTTCCACAAAACAAACGGTTTGCAAATAGTCTCTACTAGCTAATTGCAACATTTCTCTACAAATTGTAACTAGTGTAGTGGAGTTTAATCGCACCTAATTGATTTAACAGGTTAACATCGACATCCTAAGGAGGAAGAATGTGTTATTGTTCATTTCCGGCCTCTACATTACGGATGAGGACCTTTCTATTTTGACACCGATCCACGAGTTCACAAAGAAAGACAATCAGTACAAGATTGTCTGGATACCAATTGTGGAGCAATGGACTGATGAGCTGAGAAAGAAGTTTGACATCTTGAAGAACAAGATGCCATGGATTACGGTGCAGTACTCAGGACTACCTATAGCAGGCATCAAGTTCATCAAGGAGGAGTGGAACTTCAAGGGTAAGCCTCAACTGGTGGTGATGAACCCACAAGGAAAGGTCGAGCACTCTAACGCCTTCCACATGATTCGGGTGTGGGGAGTCAAGGCCTTCCCTTTCACAGAGACAACAGAAAAAGAACTTACAAAATCCCGAGAATGGGTTCACTCTGTAGTTGAAGGCGTTCACCCATCTGTGGCAACTTGGGTACGTTATTCTCCTCAACTGATCAAAGTGCATATACAAACTAACGATACACTATTCTAGGCATATATTACTTTTCACCCCACTTTTTATTATTAATGAGATTTAATTAAATGTGTTATCATCTAACAGATCAAGGAAAATAAGTACATCTTCTTCTATGGGGGTAAAGACAACGAATGGATTCAGCAGTTCACAAAGAAAGCAACTGTCCTCGCAAACGATCCAATCTTAAAGGAAGCTAAGATTCAGATAGAGTTGGTTTGCGTCGGAAAAGGCAGCAAAGGAGAAGATGACCATGGCATTCTAGGCCGCTTTTGGACTGGAGTAGAGAGCCTTTTCTTAACCAAAGTTCACAAGGAGGCTGACTTAGTCCGTCAGGAAATCCAGAAGCTTCTCTCTTACAAGAACGAAAGCGGATGGGCGCTGCTTAGCAAAGGCCCGACTGTGTTGGTCACAGGTCATGGTGTATCAGTGTTGAAGGTAGTCGAGGACTTTGAGAAATGGAAGGAGCATGTCAAGGAGAAAGGGTTTGAGTTTTGTTTTAAGGCCTATTATGGTAAGATAATTCAGGCTAATCGACCTTGCTGCCGTCTGGACATTCCGGGGTCTACCGGAAAGGTTCCAGAGTCGATGAAGTGCCCTGATTGCCACCGCAGTATGGAGACTTTTATCAGTTACAAGTGCTGCCACATTGATGGTCCTACTGCACATCATTAAGCGGCTGGCTTTATTGGTGTTTTCGATCAATATTCCTTCAGTATGTAATGATGGACTCTATCATGCTTTATTTTGCTTCTGCTAGAATAAGTAAGTGGAGTATTGCCGATGCATTGTGATGCTTGGTATAACCCAGACTTACAATTTGAATTTTCATGTTATAGCTATATGGCTACGTCCACTATGTAAGGTGTTGTTGTACTTTTTGGGTTAAATAAAACCAATATTTTGGTGACTTGGTGGAATCAATTTTGGGCTTTCTTGTTTGATTGAAACCATTTATTTTATTTCAGTTTTTATTTTGTTGTTGAAAAAAGAAGCATAAAATAAAATACGACAATTTATTAGATGAAGGGTGCGATGCTGCGATTCATCAACGAATTTGAACCAGGATTTGAATTGCTTTTCAATTTATATATGTCTCTTGGCCCGGAACTTGATGGTTCTAATCAATTCGTAATTAGAAACGATAAAATGTCCTGCAGAGTGCAGACTAAGTAAAGGTATTACTAAATGTCCTGCATGCAGCGTGGTTAAAGACTTAAAGGGTGTGTCTCCAAGTTAAAAGCATCGATAAATGCCAGGTAAACTACATTATATATAGTCCATGCATGCAAGAACCAGGGCATGGAATTTACTTGCCAATAATTAACTTTTAGAGAGGAATAAAACAAGTAAAGGAATGTAAATCGAATAGCTTGATTAATTGCCGCGCAAAGAAAACAAATGGTGATTGCAATGAGTTCTGACCATACAACAATGGTGCGTATCCTCCCTCCCCTTCTCATCAATCCGTTCGGCGAAAGGGTACAGATCGATATTCTAATCAATCGGCTCCAGGCAGAACTATGCTGTATATTGTTCTGTTCATATGATATTGTGGGTTGCAGTTAATGAATAAAAGAGACGAGTACGAACCATACAATTTTTGAAACAAAATTATCCGTACACCGATCGATCTCAACATTATCCGTACGTGTTCATACCTATCTTTCACTACTGCAGCAAAGCAATGAAGCGAAGAAGAATGAAATGGGAAAAGCAAAAATTGTCGCTTCAACACATCCAAGCGACTAATATTGGTTTTATTCAATACTCGTCGCTAAGATGTGTTGAAGCGACGACTTTTGCTTCAAATTTGTCGCTCACAGATTATTGAAGCGACCAATATTGGTTTTATTCAATCTTTGTCGCCAGATAAATATTGAAGCGACCAATTTTGTAGACTTCGACGCTGTACGATAAGTGAAGCGACGAATTTTGGTCAATATTCGTCGCTTTTTTTTTTTTCATCAATCACATTGTACTTCCTCTTAAATGACAGTTGTATATATAATCAAAATTTGACTTCTTTTATATAGTTGCTTCGAAAAGTTGTACACTTGAGTATAATCTTATAATCAAGTTATACCGTATTAGTAAGCATGTTGTCATTATAATAGATAAATTCACAAAATGAAAATTTTGACCGTCTGATGTGATCATTATAGTTAAATATGAGTAGAGTAGAAAAATCAACTCATTTCGTGAACGCTCGATGCTCGATCGAAACGGTCGTCAATTATATTTTCATAAAACTCATCACACGAAAACACTATTACGTACCTTTAGATGACATTGTTTCGTCGAATCTTCCAAACCTTAAACTCTCAAATAGATGAGACATAATCAGCCATGTAAAAATTTGAAATATGAAGTTACCTAGTGAATGATCCACATTGAGTATGTCAATTTTATTTCATTCGTAGATAATTAACACTAATTTAGATTTGTTACTTCAATTTAGCATAATTAAAAACATCTTAAATAAACATCTAAATTAGGTAATTAGAAATTTACGTAGGCTGGATATATGGATCAATAAGGTAAGAATACGTTGAAGATATTTGTAGTAATTAGAAATATCAAATATGTCATATATATAATATATCCATTAATAGTAATTAATAATATTAAGATATATTATTTTATACCTTTTTCTTTCTTAGGGAATATTAATCTTAAGCAAGAGCAAGAAACGGAAAAAGAAATAGAAAAGAAAAATCATAAACAATGAACAAATGTCCAATTAAATGATAAGGCGCGGATCGACTATATCAACCGTCGGATTTTTCAAATCCAACGGTCTCCCCATTGCAACCCTTGTCTTTCCCAAGTCCCAACTATCTCTTTTTTTTATCCTCCTCCTCGATTACATCGGTTCTTCATCACATCTCCTTGATTATCACCATCATCCTCACTGCCTCTCTCACAGCACAACTCTCTTCCATCTCTATTGCTCTCTCTCTCTCTCGATCCAGATCGGACCAAAGTTGAGGTAAGTTCTTATATTCCCTTTCTCACCACCATGTTTGGATTTGATAAATCTAAGTTTCTTGAATTCTTGATAGTAATTTGAATTGAACTGGGTTATTCTCTGAAATTTGTTTCAGTTGAGGAAGGGTTTGGACTGGTGGTGGTGCGAGTGTTGTGTGTCGTGGATCCGAACCCGGTCGTGGGTCTTGATGGCCTGGAGCAAGTCGTGGCGGTCGCGGAGCTTGGCGAGGTCGGGGAAGAAGTCACGCTCGGTGATGCGCTCGAGGACGGCTGCGTAGGTGTCTTCGTCGAGGACCTTGGGGTAGGCGGCGGAGGTAGGGTTTTTTTTGGGGGGGGGGGAGGGGCAGCGGAGGAGGAGGAGATGTAATCGGAGACGGTGGAGGTGGAGTGTTGACAAATTTTAAAAACTATTGTGGCGAACGGTGGAGGTGGAGGTGGCCTGGAAGGCTGGAATAGTAACCCTAAACCCTAAAATAAAAAATGAAATTCCTAAAAAGTATTTAAATTAAAATAAAAAATAAATTAATTAATAGTATTGAATGAATATTCAATTATATTAAAGAATTAACTTTTAATAAAAGAGACGAATTTTGTGGCGACGAAGTTTGATCAAAGTTTCGTCTCTTCATATGTGGCGATGAATTTTGTCGTCGTCTCTTCAGAAAACCAAGCGACGACTTTTGAATCAAAAGTCGTCGCTTCAGTATTGAAGTGACAAAAATGAAGCGACAACAGCGAAGCGACGACTTTTGACGGTTCGGTATTGAAGCGACGACTTTTGACGACAAAAAATCGTCGCTTCAATCTGTTCCTGGAGTAGTGTTTGAAATAAAATAATTAATCAATGAAACTTGTCTTCTGCACTTGATTGCTAGCTAGTTACATAAACAGGTAAAATTTATATGTCTCCAGTTTGGCAGTTTGTCGTTGTGGTAGGGGAGTGATGTAGGGAGAATCGCAGAGGAGATTGAGAAGCAGATCAATCTTGGCAAGTCAAAATCCGATTTGTTATAGATTTGACATTCGGTGTTAGGATGGTAATTATTATATCGTTTAGAGAGAAGGGAACGACGTCGAAATCAAACAAGTCGTTTTGCCACAATATATGGGCATTTTCGGGCTTTCGAGTACGTTTTGAGCTTCAAAACGACAGTTTTATATATATTTCCAGTATTTTATGTTTTCTAATTTGTTTTGGATTTGATTTATTTTAATCTTTGTGCTTTTAGGGTTTGATGTTAGTAGTCCTAGGGCTTTATTTTAACTATTTAAGCATCTTTAATGGGTGTAGACAGATGATTTTATTAGTTTTCTCTTTCATTCTAGTTTTTATCTATGATTTTTCACTTGAAATTCCTTCACTAACCTTTCGGGTTTATCGCTTGTATTATGAAGATAAATCATCAGCTCATGTATAGGCCTAGCTTGAATAATCTACAAGAAAAATTAAGTCCTGCTTAGAATAGGGAGGGCAGGACCGTCCATCGTACGTGCTATAAATTTTCAGGTTGGAAAGGAGGGGAAGTCATGATCAAATTTGAGGGCAACTAAATTCTGTAGGCAAGAGGGGCAACATGATCAGCTGCTCTATTCGTTGGTATTTCTGATTAAATAATTAAGTCCATCAATCCATTCCGTCCCTAAAATTATTACCTAAGAGGAGACGACCAAGATTAAGTTTAAATTCTAAATACAATAACTTTCTTTGTTTCTTTCTTCTGGAAAATAATAATAATAATAAATAAATAAATAAACAGGACTTGATGTAAAAAGTCATCTAAATACGTCTTTACAGTTTTGGACCGGAGCTGCACAAAATTGAGTGTTGCAGAAGAAGAATAAAGCATAGGTCTAGAAATTGACAAAGCAATGGACGGAGAGTAAGAAGTTGAGTGCATGTGAGTGAAAGAGTAGCTAGGACCACACACTACGTGTTTACAGATTTTCTCAAACACGAAGAACGTGCAACATGAACGAGCTAGAGTTGACAAACAACGACTTACGACAGTCTGATTCATGTTCTCTTCATTGCCAAAAAAACAAAGATCTTAATTTGTTTCGTGCGTTTTGAAGCTTAAGATCTAGATCTAACTATCATCTTGAAGGCCAAAGAAGACATGCAAAGTCGTGATCAATTAGTACATCAAACAAATGGTCTAGAAATTGACAAAGCAATGGACGGAGAGTAAGAAGTTGAGTGCATGTGAGTGAAAGAGTAGCTAGGACCACACACTACGTGTTTACAGATTTTCTCAAACACGAAGAACGTGCAACATGAACGAGCTAGAGTTGACAAACAACGACTTACGACAGTCTGATTCATGTTCTCTTCATTGCCAAGAAAACAAAGATCTTAATTTGTTTCGTGCGTTTTGAAGCTTAAGATCTAGATCTAACTATCATCTTGAAGGCCAAAGAAGACATGCAAAGTCGTGATCAATTAGTACATCAAACAAATGGTGATAGCAATGAGTGTGAGGGTTTTCAATTATTTCTGATACTAACGATAAAGGAATCAACGAAAGAGCCCACATAACAGGGAGGGCAGGGCACTCCATCGTTCGTACGTGCTATAAAATTTTCAGATTGGTAATAAGAGAAGTCATAATCAAATTTGAAGGGCATTACCCTTCTGTGTCGGTAAGAGCTGCAACATTATCAGCTGCCCTATTCTTTTGTATGTCTGGTGAACTAAACCCTGGTAACTTGCCAGGCTATGGCATGGGAAATTATATCTAACCCTAAACTGAAGACGTACATAAATGAACATGTTCGCGTCGGATTTTACTCTTGTCGAACTGTCAACACGTGGGGGTGGCGGACGTATGTCTCAGTCCTGATTTGATGTGTGCGAGTGTGCCAGTACTTTTGGGTTAAGTACAACCTTGGTGCGGACGACGTCTGGCGAGCGAATCACCCTTGGCGAGCGGATGACCCCTGACGAACGTACTCGTCTGCTCCCTTCTACCTGACTTCTGGATCAAGCGACTGTTACGTGGGCGTTGACGGACTGGCGTAAAGGGCTCGAACAAGACCTAATAAACTAGTACTAGGATTTTCTCTCAACCTATTGCAGATTGAGTAATCTTACTTCGATCCTGAGATGCAAAGAAGAGCTTTAATCAAGACCGCGGAGTGGGTTTGCTCCCAACCTCTTGCAGATTGGCTAATCTTCCAACCTCTTGCAGATTGGCTTGGTTTGTTACCGGAGTAACGACTCGATTTGTCACAAGGTGTGACGACTAGACACGATATGTCTCTGCAATGCTTCGACACGAACGCAAGACACTTTCGACAACCGTGGTAGGTGTACGGTGACCGGTGGTGGGCGTAGGTTTGCGGCAAGGTTGGAACGGTGGTTTGCGGTTGGTGGAGGCAGTTCGAGAGAGATTGCTCCGGAGAGGCTTGGAAGATTTGCGAGATGCAAAAGCTTGTGTGTTTGTAAGATGGTTGTGAACCCTTTCTATGTTGTCCAAAAGTTCTTTATATAGAGAATGCAAAACCTTAATATTTGCGCATCAAGCATAATAAATTCTGAGATTAATTAGGACTTAAATACCTTAAACCACCTCCAATTCAGATTCCTAGACGGACTCCAAATCTATCCCAAGAAGGAAAACAATCTAAAATATCTTAGATTACCCATTAACGGATAATCTCTTGGGCCTCGATCCATGCTCTCGGGTAAATATCCATGCTACCTGAGTACTAAGAGGCCAGCAGTGTGAGTGACCGCTCCGGCAAACCCTCTAACCTTCGTAGTAGAATTTTGAATCTTATCTCTAGGAATCTGAAGTTTTTCCATGGTGCTAAGAGTAATGACACTCACCGCAGCTCCTGTATCGATGAGGATTCTGTTTACCTGAACACCTTCCACCTCTGCCGTGACGTAAAGGGGTTTGAGGTGTTGAGTCATGGTGTAAGTAGGTTTAGCAAACACCATGTGTGACTTGTAAAGATTAGCCAATACTGAATCAAGCGCCGGCGAAGAACAAAATTCTATGATGGAGGAGTCTTCGCCAGCGGATACCTGGATATGACAAACTGGCTTGTCCGCCGCCTCCTCTTGTATGAAATAAGCGGTTCGTATAGGCTCAGACAATGCATAGGCGGATGATAATATGAAAGCCATATTACAATCCAAGATAGTCTCATCCCCGTCCAAGTACTCGTCTTCACCTCTAGCATCTCATCATCTGCCTCCGACAGCTCTGAATTTACGTCTGGCAAATCCCTATCCGCTTTGGCACTTGGGGGTCGGAATCCAGAAATAATCTCCGTGTGTTCTGGCGGGAGCGTCTTTTTTAACTTCTGGGCTACGTACTGGGGATAAGACTGGTCAGGTTGGCGGCTTGAGGATGGCTGGCGAATCAGATTTGAAGTGGATTTGGCAAGCTCTGATGTGATGGATGTGGATTCCTTGGTGACTGCTTGTGTCTCAGGAACCTTTATAACAGCTGGTACTGGAAACGCACCCGTTTCCTTAGGCTGCCACCTCAAAACCAAAGACTCCTTCTTGTTAGCATTCTCCGAGGTATGGTGGAGAGATGTGGATTCCGGTAGGATGTCCTCAGCCAAACGGATGGGAGTTTTTTCCTGGGAACAGCCCAACTTCCTCCTTGGAGTCCTGCTTGGCACACCATCTGGCGGAATGGGCTGTGAAAGCCTCTCATGAACACTCCTACGTCGAGGTGGCGATTATTCTTCCTTTCATACCCGACGAGAGTCTATATAGGTTTTGGACCTATAGCGTTTATAGGCAGCTCGTATATAATCTACAGGCATGGAAAGTTCTTCTGGAGTCACCTTACCTTGTTCCAAACCATCCAAAGTTCGCCTGGCTTTGCCATATCGTTTTTGTGTATTCCGAGTTGGCGGGGGTGATATAGCCTTGCCTTTAAGCTGTTGGTTCTGCGTATCCGTCTTGAGTTCGGCTGTTGCCGCCGGTGGGAAATCATACTTTGGCACTGGTTTGGTACCAGAAGGTCCGGGATCTTGCCGGGACCTTACCTTGTTGGCATATGTCTCCTTCTCCTGGTGATAATACTTTGCCCGCTTAGGGTCATCAGTCCTGAGCCGCTCTGGCTTCGGATGGGTCCTCTTGGCTGTCTCGAGGGCCTTCTGTGTTGCATCCTGTAGAGCATGCATGAATTCCTCAGGCGTAATAGGTACACGGCATCCGACCTTACAACTGACGCATAGTTTGGATTTGGGCACCATTACCATCTCTTCCTCGTCTGGCGGATTCGCTGGTTTGTTAATCCGCGGGACGCCCTTTGATCCACCTTTTTTGATGACATTAACCCAGAAACGGTGGGTAGAAGTCACCGCTTTATCATCAAATTGTAGGGTCCTCTCATTCAACCACTCCTGGATTTGATCTTTCAACTCTATGCACGTAGAACTACCATGGTTATCCGAATGGTGAAAGGAACAATAGGATCCACCTGACCTTAAGCTCTGCTGCTGAAGCTGAATATGATCAAGTGCTCTCATCCCATCCTGGACCAGACGTTCCTAAATTTCCGGTGCCTTGCTTGCATCATAAGTATATGTCTTGAATCTAGAAGTTCGCTAGTGGACTTCCGGACCCTGACATTGGTTAGGGACCAGAGTTATCGTATTCACACTTGGGAAGGGTCTAGTTTCTGTCCAGGTGGGCCCCTTAGCGGTTTCCATCTCCATGATTCCATCGTTAATCCATGTCTGGATCTGGTCTTTAAGCTTGACACAATCCTTAGTAAAATGATTGTTCATATTGTGGAAGCTGCAGTATTTCTTTCCCGCCATATGGTCTGGCTTGGGGATGAAGCCTCCTTCATGCTGAAGTCGTCCTTGCTTGAACAGTTCAGCTAGGATCTCTGGAGCCTGGTGTGCATTGTATGTATACTTCTCGAAGGCAGACTTCATTGGTAAAGAAGCCATAATCTTAATGGGATCCTTAGCGACCCTCACGTTTTTCGGTTGTAGGGGTTGGCGACCAATCACCTCTACGACCGCCACGTTTTCTTCTTCTTCAGCCTCGTCGATCCAGGTGACAGTTGGCACAGAGTCTGCCTCTATAGTCGCCACTGTCTTCGACATGGGAGGAATGCCAATTTTAGGTTTTAGAGTGCCCTGGTGATAAGATAATGGGTCACCTTTCTTCCTATCGTTTAGGCTCCTCACTCGATCGACAAACTGCTGCTGGTTGGCTAACCTAGTTGTTAAGTCCGCCATATTAGTGATGTGGACCTGTTGGAAATGAGCCTGGATCTCTGGATCAAGCCCTGCGATTGCCAACTCAACAATATTATCTTCTGGCAGTCTGACTCGGAGTTTAGCCCGTAACAGCTTGAAACGCTTCAAGTAATCGATGGCGGATTCATCAGGCTGTTGTTCGGTTTCCGCTAAAACCTTTATGGTCACCTTAGTCTCGACGACCCCAAACATGGTCCTAAAGAGACTCTCCATCTCTTGCCAATCTGAGACTGACCCGGGAGCCAGATCCCTGTACCAAGCCAATGCGGATCCATTTAATGAAGTACCAAACAGCCGCAACTTGATGATTGGATCCTGGGCGTATGGGCAGCATTCGTTATGAAAACGAGTAATATGGGTCTCCGCATCTTCTGAGGATTCACCCGAGAAGGAAGTAAACCGAATTTGCTTAAAATTTATAGGCCTCTCGCGGTAGTGGATTAGTGTAGGTTACACTGGCATCCGGTAGCCCCTGCATAACCCTCATTTTATCTTCAAACATTCGCTCCACTTCGTCGCGGGTAAGAAAGCAAACCGTGTCCTCTTCTTGCTCTTCTTCTTCATCGTCAAATGGAGGATTAACTATCCGTCCACCCTTTCTCTGCTGTCTTGAAGAGCTAGTAACGTCGATTCCCTTGTTACGAAGCTTGGACGTTTTGGACAGAACCTTTTCGGCCGTCCTTCGAGGCTTAACAAGTGGTGTTGATTCCTTCTGCTCATGAGCAACAGTATCCAGCTTAAACTGCATCATTTGAGCTAACCGTTCAATGGTAGCTGCCGTCTGATTCAACTGTTCTTGCTGGTTCTTCATCTGCGCATTGAACTCCGCCTGCTGACCTTGTATATGTGTGGTGAATTCTGCCTGATGCTCCCTCAATGTGCATTGAGGTCTCTTGAGTAATTAACGCTATTTCTCGTAGTTATCTCATGTTGTTGCACCAGCCAGTTAATGCTTGACACATGACCCATCTGTTCAGTCTTCAACTCCTTCAGGATAGCTTCTACCCTTTTAAGAATAGCATCAGTGGCCGCGGATTTAGTCAGCACTATTTCGAAGGATTCCATCATCTCCTTAGGGGATGGTTCCCTAAGAGGTACAACTTCTTCCTCGTTAGTAATTTCTGGGACTGACGGAGCGATAACTCCCTCATTATTTGGGATGATGACTGCATCTTGGCGGTTGTCATCACCCTCTGAGTTCTCAAAAATCTGTTTATTGCCTTCGAGGACCTCATTCAGATCCTCTATCTCAGGCCTGCCGTCTCCGAACTTGGCATGTAGCTGATTTTCGGATAAACCTCTACATGCAGCTAAGTTGTGTTGTTTAAACAACTGATGTTCCGGTTTGTTACAGGCAGGCACGGGCCGTTTATAGATATTAGACTCCGCCATCTTGACACGTGTCCCACCGGGTGTGCCAAAATGTTCGCGTCAGATTTTACTCCTGTCGAACTGTCAACACGTAGGGGTGGCGGACGTATGTCTCAGTCCTAATTTGATGTGTGCGAGCGTGCCAGTACCTTTGGGTTAAGTACAACCTTGGTGCGGACTACGTCTGGCGAGCGAATCACCCTTGGCGAGCAGATGACCCTTGGCGAACATACTCGTCTGCTCCCTTCTACCTGACTTCTGGATCAAGCGACTGTTACGCGGGCGTTGACGGGCCGGCGTAAAGGGCTCGAACAAGACCTAATAAACTAGTACTAGGATTTTCTCTCAACCTATTGCAGATTGAGTAATCTTACTTCGATCCTGAGATGCAAAGCAGAGCTTTAATCAAGACCGCGGAGTGAGTGTGGTCCCAACCTCTTGCAGATTGGCTTGGTTTGTTACCGGGGTAACGACTCGATTTGTCACAAGGTGTGACGACTAGACACGATATGTCTCTGCAATGATTCGACACGAACGCAAGGCACTTTCGACAACCGCGGCAGGTATACGGCGACCGGTGGTGGGCGTAGGTTTGCGGCAAGGTTGGAACGGTGGTTTGCGGTTGGTGGAGGCAATTCGCGAGAGATTGCTCCGGAGAGGCTTGCAAGATTTGCGAGGCGCAAAAGCTTGTGTGTTTGTAAGATGGTTGTGAACCATTTCTATGTTGTCCAAAAGTTCTTTATATAGAGAATGCAAAACCTTAATACTTGCGCATCATGTATAATAAATTCTGAGATTAATTAGGACTTAAATACCTTAAACCACCTCCAATTCAGATTCCTAGACGGACTCCAAATCTATCCCAAGAAGGAAAACAATCTAAAATATCTCAGATTACCCATTAACGGATAACCTCTTGGGCCTCGATCCATGCTCTCGGGTAAATGTCAATTTGGGCTCAAACAAAAGACAAACTAAGAATATGTTAAATGCATGAGCAACGAATCCAACGATCAGACTTGTCTTGTTCCCTTCATTGCTAAAGAACATACATCTTAATTAAATTGGTCTCGTACGTTGTAACGCTGCATATCTAGATCTAACTATCATCTTGAAGCCCAGGAAAGAAATGCAAAGTCGTGACCAATTATTATCTATAGAGCTTCGGGTGTAGCTGGAAAATGCATGAAAAGTACCAGTAAACACAGTCGCAACTTCGTAAAAACCCATTGTCCGTGAAAATTCCCTAGCTCGTCGGTTTCTTATGAGGCAGTGTTTGTTTTTCCAGTAAAGACTAAAACTTATGTCTGTTAAGAAAGAGAAAGAGTAAAGGACTGAAAGCGTAACATGTAAATTCAAGACGATCCACTTGGAGATGGTTGCACAGTATAAGGATCTGCAGCCTCTGCTTGGAGTTTTAGCCATAAAGGAACAAACTTTCTGGACGAGTTTGCAAATATTTGTCTTGAATAATGTTAGATGAACCACATTTTAACATCCGACCTAGAGCCTACTTTATGTGTCAGCTCATGCGGCACAACCACGTCATTTAATTAACCACCTTATTTGTATTGTTATATATTACTTGAAGACAACACTTAAAATATCACTCAGCATTGTTTTAGCATATGCATATATAGATGCTCCGATTCCTAAAAAGAGGAATCTAAAGAATGTATATACTAGTAAATTAGACAGTAGCACCCGATCAAATTTATAAACACAAATAACTCACTTCTAATAATTTTTAAACAAAAAAGGACATAAGTTTAACCCAAAATCGAGTGAACTCAAAACTGATTGAATAATTGAGGTTGAAATGCCTATAATGCCACTGATTTCACCAAAATTACTATGCTACCACTCCACTAACTGACAAGTTTTTCTCTCCTCCTTTTTTAGTTTTTTCCGGCAATTTCAAGTTTTCCGGCCAAACTATCGACAATTTGGAGAAGATTCAAACTACAAAATTGTTCTTCATCTCATGGGCTTTCATTTGAGTATAGTGTTGTATATATTTTGAGAAACTTTAAAATTTCAAATTTCAACCACCATGAGTCACAGTAGCAGTAGCAGGTTTTGATAGGTGAAGAAGTTTCATGAAGCAGTAGCAGGTTTTGATCGGTGAAGAAGTTCTATGGAGTGTGATTAGGTAAAGCCGTGAACCTTGATGTGAGCTATTGACAAAGTAGCATCAAATATCATTCTTCTTCGTCTTCAATCGGTGAGTAGCACCGTAATACAAATTTTGATTTGATTTTTTTTTTGAAAAAATACACAGTAGCACATTAGCAAAAAATGGACTTGTATGAATCGATTTCGATGACAAATTCACAGGTTTTGTGACACGTTGGAGGTTGTACTAGCTTTCTTTCATGTGAAGTAGCACTAGCAGTAGCAATAGCAGCCAACAAAGGAGCTGCTACTGAGAGAGCTAATGCAGCTGAAGAAGATGCTACTGAGCGTGGTCATGCAAGTGAAGGAGCTGCTACTGGGATAGGTGATACAGCTGAAGGATCTGCTACTGTGATTGGTGATGCAGCTGAAGAAGCTGCTACTGAGAATAAAGAAGCTGAATGAGCTGTTACTGAAATTGGTGATGCAGCTGAAGGAGCTGTTACTGAAATTTGTGATGCAGCTGAAGGAGTTGCTACTAAGATTGGTGATGTAGCTGAGAGAGCTGTTACTGAGATCGGTGATGCAGTTGAAGGAGCTGCTACTAAGAAGTATGTTAAGAATTAGATTGCAATTATTTTACGGAAGAGGATTTCAAATTTCATTATTCTTCTTGTATAAATGAGGGGTAAAAATGTCAAATTGCTAGTGACATGTAGCAGCTTAATAGCATTTTGTACTAATTTGTAAATTTTAGTCTTAAATTGCTAAATTGAATATGTAAGTGAATTATTTATAAAACAAATTATTGTCATGTACCTATCTGTAGTTTGTTATATATATATATAGCTCTTATCCAGAGCGAACCTTCGTTCTGAAATTAACGTGCGAAGTTTTTTTTTTGACACACTTTTTTATCATATTTTAACATCTCTACCGTTCAGATGTTTGAACCTAATATATATATATATATATATATATATATATATATATATGTATTCTATCACTGTAGGATTTAAGCTGCAGGGATGGCCCCTGTTTGGCCTAATGTAGTGATATTTTTAGAAAATTATATGTGCGTACGCATATGAAACCAAAGGCAAGGGTGATGTGAAACCACAGCCATTCACATATTGCGTACGTAATGACATAATCCAATAACGTGCAACACAAAATGAGAGTAGAAACCCAACAGATTGTTGAGAATATAATATTAATCCCACATTGGAAATTGAGAGTTTATCTGCTGGTGTATTAAGGGTTTAAATCATTCTATATTGTTAATTAGTTTTTGAATGTGAACTCCATATTATTTTTATCACAATTAAGATCAAATTATCTTACGTGTAGATGCTACAGCCGCACTGGCAGTATGTCACTCAAAGTTGTCCACACTTATGGCTGTAAATTTTGTTATTTTTGTGCATGGAGATTTGTCAATAATATATACATATCCCACATTGGAAAAAAAATTTGTCATGACTTTTTAAAATTTGCCAAGTTTATGGCCAAGAAAAAAATGGCAAATTATTTTATAAACAAAAAATTGATGAGGTCCATTGATGAAACTTGTGTCTTGTTAACTTCATTGCTAAAAAATCAAAACCTTATCCTTGTTGATGTCGATCAAAATCCGTTCTTTTTTATTATGACAAACTCGTTCAGACCAAAGATTGTAGGACCATCTAATCAAAAGAAAAAAAAAATATATATTCTAGGACGTTGTTCTACGTAGCCACGTAGGTATCCTTATCAGAATTACAGTAGCATGGGTGGGAATCAGAAAAGTAATCCATTCTCCTATGGCTTGAAGAAAAGTTGGAAAACATGTATAATTATTAGCAAGTAGGGAAGGGACTAGAATACGCCTGAGTGTTGGTACGCCTTAGTGGGCCAAAGACATGTGGCACATCTTCGTCCACAAAATTTTAAAAAGAAGGACACTGCTGTAAAAGCACACTTAACAATCGTCAACAGTCAAAGTATTATCTTGAGGGTATTTAGGACAAATCTACAATATAATAACCGAACTCTCCATCGGTATCTCCCACAGTGGCACCGTCTGACATCGATGATATGAAATCCCTAACCAACGCTACCCACCACCGTCGTCCCGGCCCAACCTCCCATCCCCATCAGAGCCTCCATCCATGTATCCCCTTCTTCCAATCCAACCTCCGCCTACGAATAGTTGTCGTGTTGTTTGCGGTAATGAAATCGAAGCGAAAAAGACGAGGATTTAAAAATGAGTGGGTTGATTTGGATCTGGGAATTGTGGAGTGATGGTGGAGCAAGCCAATTTCCGATATGGTCACGCTGACCGTGGTGGTGGAGAGATCGGAGCAAGCCAATTAGTTTAACGGCTGCTCATCATTTCAGGTTCGTGGTGGATAGGACAGGATTTTAAAATCTTGTCAGAGTGGTGACAACAGCGACGGCGAGCCGGAAAAATGTAAAGGCCATGTAGACGGCGCCGGTAGAGACGCGGAAAACTTTGAATTGGCTTCCATGGAAGATTTGGGGAAATCGCATATGTCTTAGATGGTGTCGTTTGGGCTGGTGATGGAGTTGACGGTGGGGACGGAGGTTTCCCGATGGCCGGAGTGTACAAGAATGGAGTCGACCTTCTGGTGAACCAGTTTTGCTTTCTGGATTGGAGGATTGGGAATATGTGGGAGATGTAGAACTTGTCAATTGGCGCCATTGTTGATTAGCTACAGGGATTTTGGTTCTTAGAATTTTGGGAGTTACATTTGAGTGGAGTTGAAGAAGACGAAGATGAAATCCATTCCAGATCTAATTCGCTCTCACCAAACATGTGATCAGATTAAAATAAATCTAATCTAATCTTATTACTATCCTAATACATGTCTATCCTGTTGCCAAACGGTTTTTGGAAGAGCAGTGCATCCATCACTCAATAGTGGGTTACATTATTGCCCTTCAGTAAAACTGATTTCACTACATATAAAGAAATTACATCGTTGCCGTTCTGTGATAACACCGTCAAAAGGCGCTATTTTGCGCTGGTGTATTCAAGAAATTCTCTAGCAAGTAGTTTGATTTATTTGAGTGTGCTTTCATGAAGTACTTTTCAAGATGAGCAGTACTCTTTATTCTTTCCTTTTAACAATGAAATCTGTTTGTTCCTTTCGATTACGAGTTCTTAGCTAGAGAGATTTAATTTAGTCTTCAAGAGTTCAAGTTCTTTTATAATCTCTGTATTACATTAATTTCAAATCAATACAAGATGGATCATTTGGCTACTCGATCTAGCTTAAATTAGATCGAGATGACAATATATGAAGAGCAGTGGAATCGTTTATCGCCTTTAATTAAGTCTCAAGCACTTAATTTTGTAATTAGATGGGTCGTTAATTAGCTAATCTAATTACGTATGTCATCTGCTATATATGACTCGGCTTTTTTGTTCTTGTAAAACATCGGGCATGTTGACACAGCACAACGTGTAAAACATAGAGTGAGATTAGACACTCAATAAAATGATAAAACTTATCTTGTTCACTTGATTGCTCAAGAATCAATACCCTAGCTAGCTTGTCTATTTCCGTCCACGCGAAACCATCATTTGAGACTATGTAATTAAGTGGTTAAGGGATTAAGGCTATAAATTAAGCTCTTATTATGAAGTATCTGGAAATAGATGGAAGACGTGCAAAGTCATTCAGACCATAGATTCTATTGAGGGAGAGAAAAGAAACAAAATTAATAGTAACACCCTTCAATTGAGATTTGAGAATGAAATTCTTTAGTACGTAGATCCTTGCAATTGGAACCCATTAGAAATGCAAACATTTCTCAATAAATATCAAAGAAAACCAAACATTTCCCACACAGAACACATTGAAGTATGTACGTAGTGCCAAACCATAAGGATAGCCCCGGCCCGCCTTGTCGATCGATCTTTGAAGTTGATTGCGATGTCTTTTTTTTCCCAGTAAAGCATGAAACATGCATTCCAGTGAAGGAAGAAGTAAAGCTGAACATGTGAATCCAAGAAACCCCATCATATACATGATCGATCCATATGATCGATGATAATGAATTGTTCCACGTATAACCTTCTGGAGCCTTGCTTGGAGTTCACCATGAATATATACTGGACCAGTTCGAAGAGAATACTTTAAACCACACATTGTTTTCACATATGCAGAAATGGCACTAAAAGATCTGAAGAATCTATTCATCAATAACTGTAGGCTACCTTTAGATTAATTAAGCAATGATAAATATATACCAGACTTAATTAAGGGTTCCATAATCATCCAAGATATATGAAAGAAATCGAGCTTGCTAACTAACAAAAGAATATAAGTTATATGCTAGATAATTAGTTTCTTATGATCATTTTCTTTGTTATACTAACGATAATTCATTTTCTTTGTAATATTCTCATCTAATCGAATCAAATCAAACTCTTTTCTCTTGGAAAATCAGGCTGCTGTAAATGTGAGATTCACCCTTTTATGAACTTTCTCCTCAGTTTGAATAGGAGCATCTTTAAGAGTGAGTTACTTCCATCAAATTCACGTGTATTTGTGGAAAAAGAGCAAAACCACAGGTGGCATGCATGATCATGTAGAAACGGAGCCGATTTGGAGACAACCATACAAACTAAATATGGCTATAAATAGGGCAGTCATAGCAAGATTAAAATCACCAACAGCAAACACAAGCCATAAGCTACAAGTTAGCCTTGTTCTCGATCTCCATATATCCGATCTCACTGCCTTTAAGCCATTTTCATCATGCTAGGCCTAGGAAACAAAGTGCATATCAAGCTGCCCACACTCGAAATGCACCCTACTCGGCTACTCATGCATATTGGGGAGCATAGCAGGTTTTCCATGTCTGACAAGAAGATCATGGAAGAAATTTACACTACTCATGTTCATGCTGATGCTTCATTTGATGACGATTCTCTTTTCGACATTGTTGAGAATATCATCAAGCGTGCAACCCAAACTGTTGACAAAATTGTGCAGGTACATATATTTATCTATAAAGATATATATGTATATTTTTCGTTCTCATGTAACGCCACTATGTACGTGCATGCGTTATAAATCTATTCAAGGATGACAATTTAAGGAGTTTTTTATCTGCTAGAAACTGTCTTTGTCTGTTGTTGGTAGTGACTGCTACCTTCTTGCGGTTGTTGCAGGGTACCCAAGTGCATGTTGAAGACATAGAGGAGAAGATCCCCAAAGCCAGCTTCAGCGTACCACCGTGCACGCTAAAAGGAATCTCCTGTGAGGTCTGTGTGTGTGTGTGTGTACCAGCAAAAACCATTATTTTCCAAATTAACTTTTTTTTAATTACTTGCTAAATAGTCCATACTGAAATTTATTCTAATATCAGATGCAATGCAAGCCTCCTGGTGAGGAAATCGCCCACAAGACAACACTGTCAATACTCAACAAGCTGTCACAGTATTCATGGGAAGCAAAGGCATCACTAACCCTAGCAGCTTTCGCTATTGAATTTGGTGAATTGTGGCTTCTTGCTGAACTTCGTGCATCAAACCACCTTGCCAAATCAATTGCAATTCTCAAACGAGTCCCTGTTCTCCTCAAGCCTTCTGAGCTGCCTAAACGCAGGCAAGCAGTACTTGAGCTCAACAATCTGATAAAGGCCACATTGCAAGTGATTGAATGCATCGACCAGTGCGGCAAGCTTCCCATTTATGATCTAAAAGATGTCCCTGAGTTGCCGAAAACATTAGAACATATTCCAGTGGACGTCTATTGGGCGATCATGACTGTTGTGGCTTGTGCCACTAAGCTCACTATACTCACTAGTGATGAGTAAGTACTCTTCCATCATCTTACAAAATCAGTTTTGCATACATTTAAACAGATAGGCTACAAGTACAAGAATTGTTGTTGGAGATTGAATTTGTGTATCAATTTATGATATTTACCTTTGGTGTATTGCCTTTCAGGGATAAAGAATTTGATATGTCTCCCTACTCTCAAAAGATCCACTATGTGCTTAACAAGCTCAAGGCACAGCTAACAATTTGCAGAACACATATTGGTGCGTTACTTGCATATAGTTGTAGTTCATTGACATTCCCATTAGTTCTATATGTGCACTCTTAAAAATTGAAATTTGAAGCATTATTATTGTTGTTTAATGCAGAGTTGGAAGAAAATTATAGAAGGCTCAGAAAATTGCTCCGAACACCTACAGAAATTATGGAAATATTTAAGGGTTTGATGTTCACAAAGGATAATGTCCAGCCACTTATTGATGGTTCCACAAAACAAACGGTTTGTAAATCATCTCTACTTGCAACATTTCTCTACAAATTGTAAATAGTGTAGTGGAGTTTAATCGTGCTTAATTGATTTAACAGGTTAGCATTGACATCCTAAGGAGGAAGAATGTGCTATTGTTCATTTCCAGCCTAGACATTACGGATGAGGACCTTTCTATTTTGACACCGATCCATGAGTTCACAAAGAAAGACAATCAGTACAAGATTGTCTGGATACCAATTGTGGAGCAATGGACTGATGAGCTGAGAAAGAAGTTTGACATCCTGAAGAACAAGATGCCATGGATTACGGTGCAGTACTCAGGACTACCTATAGCAGGCATCAAGTTCATCAAGGAGGAGTGGAACTTCAAGGGTAAGCCTCAACTGGTGGTGATGAACCCACAAGGAAAGGTCGAACACTCTAACGCCTTCCACATGATTCGGGTGTGGGGAGTCAAGGCCTTCCCTTTCACAGAGACAACAGAAAAGGAACTATCAAAATCTCAAGAATGGGTTACCTCTGTAGTTGAAGGAACTCACCCATCTGTGCCAACATGGGTACGTAATTTTCCTCACCGATCAAAGTGCTTACACAAATTAAACTCACGAGATATACTATTTATCTTATTGCCTATACTCTATAGTAATTTTTACCTCACAGTACAATACTACGTACATCAACACATAATTAATTTTAATGAACTATATATATATATATACAAGTCATCTTCATTACTATTCATTAATATATATAGTTTGGGAACATTTACCTATATAATATTATAGATAGACTATACATATTGAACAACGAAACAATGACATATATATTAGTTGAGGAAATAATTTTGTGAACAGTAAGACTGGACTAAATTTGTTATCATCTAACAGTTCAAAGAAAATAAGTACATCTTCTTCTATGGCGGTAAGGACAACGAATGGATTCAGCAATTCACAAAGAAAGCAACTGCCCTTGCTAACGATCCTACATTGAAGGAAGCAAAGATTGACCTAGAGTTGGTTTTGGTCGGAAAAGGCAGCAAAGGAGAAGATGACCACGGCATTCTAGGAAAATTTTGGACCGGTGTCGAAAGTCTGTTCTTCACCAAAGGTCACAAGCAGGGTGACTCGGTCGGTCAAGAAATTCAGAAGCTTCTCTCTTACAAAAACGAAAGCGGATGGGCGGTGCTTTGCAAAGGCCCGACTGTGTTGGTCACAGGTCATGGTGTCTCAGTGTTGAAGGTGGTCGAGAACGTTGAGAAATGGAAGGAGCATGTCAAGGAAAAAGGGTTTGAGTTTTGTTTCAAGGCCTATTATGGTAAGATAATTCAGGCTAATCAACCTTGCTGCCGTCTGGACATTCCGGGGTCTACCGGAAAGGTTCCAGAGTCGATGAAGTGTCCTGATTGCCACCGCAGTATGGAGACTTTTATCAGTTACAAGTGCTGCCACATTGATGGTCCTACTGCACATCATTAAGCGCTGGCTAAATTAATTGGTGTTTTCGATCTGTCCTTCAGTACGTAATGTGATGGACTTTGTTATGTTATCTTTAGCTTCGATCTGCTCAAATAAGTAAGGGGGTATGGCAGTTGCATTGTGATGCTTGGCAGAATTAACCCAGACTTGCGATTTGAAATTTCATACTATAGGCTGCGTAAACTATGTTGAGTGTTATTGTACTTTAATAAAAATGTGATTTAAGTAAAATAAATTTCCTATATATATAGAGTTCAATTCATTTCATGGTGGTTCCACGTACGTTCAACGTGAAGCTAATAGGAATCGATGCCATGCAGGTTGAGTGAGTGTCATCTGTCTAATAAAATTGTGTTTTAAAAAACAAACAAAAAACCAAAAAAAAAAATGAGCATTTTCTTAATTTCTTTGATCCTTCAGTTGCAAGAGGTGTTTCCCTTTCAAAATGCCAAAAGCTAGAGAGTATTTCTTTTTAATGTACGTGTGAAATATGCTGTTCACTCATGAATTTGGTTTAAACAAATGAGTGATTGGTAATAAAATTATCACAGATTCATCATTACTAGATAAATGAAAAATCGATAAACAAAACTTAAACCTATATATATGCGGCAAATGAAAATGCATGGTGTCCTGATATTTTATTTTTTTTTAAATTATTTTTCATGATCATTCTTGTTATAGATTTTTCTTTCTTTCTTTAAAAATAAGTTTAAAACATAAAAATTAACACGTTAAGACATGCATGATCGTGAAGAGTGAAACCACTTTTTTCATGCGCATTCTTCCATTGTGCACTCTTGTAAGATTCAATGTCATATGAATGAGATCTATTGTTAATTATTAGAAACGTAACTTGATCATTATGTATAGTCTAATAGATGATTGCATAAGCATAATCTCCCCCCAAAAAAATACCTCCCACCTAGCTATTCACATTCGATTTTGTCTCCTAACAAATAATATACAACAAAACAGTGTCATGATGAATAACAAAGTCCCAATAGCAAAAGAATACGAACAAAGGCAAATAGTAACACAACAAATTTCGCACGCAGTACACACTGAGGAAGTAGTCCCCAGTAAAGCCTGGTATAGGCATGTGCCGGTCAGTAAAGCTGAGCTGAATACAGTAAGTGAATCTAAGAAAACCGATCGTCATCGGTACTGGACTACTGGACCAGTTCTTTAAAATCAGTCATTATCTCACACCTGCATAAATGGCACTACAAAAATTAATCTGAAGAATCTATGCAGCACTACTCAAAGCATATATAGCTGTAGGTAGGACTGGTAGGTTGCACCATCCTAACTAACACAACTATAACTTAATTTGCTAGGTAATTAGTTTCTCATTTTCTTTTTACACTAATTACGATCTCAAGCTAGATAATTATATCTACGTTTTGATTATTATTGAAGGGGAGGCCTTTCTTTCCATCAACTTCACGTGTGTTTTTATTTGACAATCCAAACCCTACAGGTGGCATGATCATGTAGAAACTGAGCCACTCGGAGACTACCATACAGCCTAAATATGGCTATAAATAGGGCAAGCATGTTGCAGGAGCAAAAGCACCAACAGCAAACACAAGCCATAAGCCATAGCTTTAGCCTTGTTCTCTCCATCAGGTCCCTGCCTTTAAGCCATTGTCATCATGCTAGGCCTAGGAAACAATGTGCATATCAAGCTGCCAACACTCGAAATGCACCCTACTCCGCTGATCATGCATACTGGGGAGCATAGCAGGTTTCCATGTCTGACAAGCAGATCTTGGAAGAAATTTACACTACTCATGTTCATGCTGATGATTCCTTTGATGACGATTCTCTTTTCATCATTGTTGAGAACATCCTTAAGCGCGCAACTCAAACAGTTGATAAGATTGTGCAGGTATATTATACGCGATCATTACTCCAAATATATGTAATGAAGCCTTAATGTAAGCATGCATATATTGTAAAACATTTATATTAGTTATAGTCATCTGTTGCTATACTTTACATATCTATGCAAGAATCACCAATGTTTAATTTCTTTGTGCGCTAGAAGCTGCCTTTTGAAGTTTTGATGTTGTTGATAGAGACTGCTACATTCTTCTGGTTGTTGTAGGGTAACCAAGTGCATGTGGAAGACAGAGGAGAAGATCCCCAAAGGGAGCTTCAGTGTACCATTGTGCACGCTTGAGGGAATCCCTTCCGAGGTTCATATATACCAGCAAATATCAATAAATTTCAAAATTTATCGTTACATTTTCCATAATGAAGCTTTCTCTGATTTCAGATGCAATGCAAGCCTCCCGGTGAGAAAATCGCCCACAGGACAACACTGGCAATACTCAACAAGCTGTCACAGTATTCATGGGAAGCAAAGGAATCACTGACCATAGCAGCTTTTGCTATGGAATATGGTGAATTCTGGCTCCTTGCAGAGCTACGCAAATCAGACCACCTTGCCAAATCAATTGCAGTTCTCAAACGAGTCCCTGTACTCCTCAAATTTTCTGTGTTGTCCAAGCGCAGCCAAGCAATACTTGAGCTTAACAATCTGATCAAGGCCACAATGCAAGTGATTGAATGCATCGACCAATTCAACAAGTTTTCCATTAAATATGACCCGAAAGATGTCCCCGAGTTGTCGATAGCACTGGATCAGATTCCTGTGGATGTTTATTGGCTTATCATGACTGTTGTGGCTTGTGCCAGTAAGGTCTCTATTGTTAAAATGTTAATGCTTTCCTGGGAGGACTAGGAGTCAGTGTGAAAAAGCTGATATGCTTTCCAGCACCTGTTTCACTGTTCATTCCCACTGAGATTTCATCTTAGATATTTGTAGTATCATAGTACTATAATTGTCAAGTTGATCTCTAGCTTACTAGCCTTAGATATTTTGTTAGGTTACTTTGTGCCCCCTATATAAGGGAAGTGTTTACTCTGTAATCAATAAGAATTTTGAGATCAAAGAAAAGCTGCATAAGTTCAGTCATCTTATTTTTCTTCACACCCGCTCGCCACACCGTTCGCCAAGAACAGAGTGTGTAATACTTCGCTCGCCAGAGTTAAAAGTTGAAGTATCAGGAATTCTAACATGGATTCCAACATGGTATCAGAGCTCTGTTGATCAATATCAACTGGGGTGTACCATCTGTTGATTCAGAAACAAAAAAAACAAACACAAGTCTTATTTTTCTGTTACTGGAATGGCTGCATCAGGAAGTTCAGAAAACAGAGTTCCAATCTTCAATGGAGAGAACTTTGATTTCTGGATAATCAAGATGGAGACCATGTTCATCTCACGAGATCTATGGAGTCTTGTAGAAGAAGGATACAAGAGACCAGATGCAGAAGAGGAGCAAACAATTGCGCAAATGGCAGAACTGAAGTCGAACATCAAAAAGGACGCAAGAGCGCTCAACATCTTGCAGACTTCGGTCACAGATGAGATTTTTCCCAGAATCTCAAATGAGAAGACAGCCAAAGCAGCGTGGGATGTACTCAGCCTTGAATACAGAGGATCTGCGAGAGTCAGAGCTGTCAAGGTACAATCTATTAGAAGAGATTTTGAGTATACAAAAATGAATGATACTGAGTTGTTAGGTGATTATAGCACCAGATTGACGAATATAGTTAATCAAATGAGAACCTACAAGGAACCAATACCTGAGGAGAGAGTAGTACAGAAAATCCTAATGAGCTTGAATAGGAAATATGATGCTATTGTTAGTATTATAGAGGAGACTAGGGATCTAAAAACTCTAGGTGTTCAGGATCTAATGGGGACTCTGAAAGCTTTCGATCATAGGTTGTCTAGTCATGAAGAAGATGCTGAAAGGGCTTTCCAATCACTCAACCTAAACTCTAACAGGAGTGAGCCATCTAGTTCTAATTCTAAGCAGAAAAAGAACTGGAAAGGTAAAGGAAAGAAGTGGGAGGGAAAATCAAGTCAGCGGATGAAGAGCAACAATGAGGAGAGTAGCAACTCAGGGTACAACAAATGCACTGTCTGTAATAAGCTTCATGCAGGCGAGTGTTGGTTCAAAGGGAAACCAAAATGCTCAAACTGTGAAAAGTTTGGTCATGTGAAGAAGGATTGTAACTACAAGGGAAATCAACAGGCGAACAGCATTGATGCGAGTGACTCAAACATGTTCTGTGTTACTCATGCTGCGAGTGCTGCAGTAGAAGAAAATGTGTGGCTTGTTGATAGTGCTTGCAGTAATCATATGACGGCGAATGCCAATCTTCTACATGATATAGACTGCAACAGCATCACAAGAGTGAAAATGGGCAATGGAATGATGGTGGATACAAAAGGCAAAGGAAGCATTGCTGTTGAAACCAAGTCTGGAAAGATGTACATTAGAGATGTGATGTTGGTTCCAACACTGGATTCAAATCTGCTAAGTGTCGGACAGCTCATTGAGCACAATTATCACCTTCATTTTGGTGATGACACTTGCAAGATATATCAGAAAGGGAGCAGCAAGAACCTGATGGTAGAAATCCAGATGAAGAGGAACAGAAGTTTTCCTCTGACCCTGAAATATGCAACTGAAAGTGCAAGAAGAATGGAGCTAAAGGATGATTTCTGGCTCTGGCACAAGAGACTTGGACACCTGAATTTTCAAAGTCTCAAGTTGCTGCATCAAAAGGAAATGGTGCAGGGTCTACCAAAAATAAATGATGCAAATGAAGTGTGTGCAGGATGTGCATTGGGGAAGCAACACACACTCCCATTTCCGAAAGGAAAAGCCTGGAGAGCAAAAGTACCTCTGGAGCTGGTACATTCTGATGTATGTGGTCCAATGAGAACTACAACTGATGGAGGAAACAGATACTTTCTGACCTTCATAGATGATTTCACAAGGATGACTTGGGTTTATTTCCTAAGGCAAAAGTCTGATGTGTTCGCTGTGTTCAGAAAGTTTCACGCGATGGTGGAGAGACAATCTGGCCTCAAACTGAAGAAGTTAAGAACAGATAGAGGTGGCGAATACACATCGAATGAATTCAAGAATTTCTGTGAAGACATTGGGCTGGAAAGGCAGCTCACTGTAAGCTACACGCCACAGCAGAATGGCGTAGCTGAAAGAAAAAACAGAACGATCATTGAGATGGCCAAGTCCATGCTCCATGACAAGTCAGTACCTCAAGTATATTGGGGAGAAGCAGTAAATACTGCAGTGTATTTGATAAACAGACATCCAACAATTGCTGTCCAAGGAAAGACTCCGTTTGAAGCATGGAGTGGCAGAAAGCCAAGTGTAAATCACTTGAGAGTGTTTGGTTCAATCTGCTATGCACATATCCCAGAGGATCTGAGATATAAACTGGATGGAACCAGTGAGAAGTGTGTATTCATGGGATACAGCTCTCAATCAAAGGGCTATAGACTCTTCAATCTGCAGAAGAAGAAGATGATAATCTGCAAAGATGTTCTCTTCAGTGAGAATTCATCATGGGATTGGAACCAAGGTTCAGCCCAAAACAAAGAAGGAAATGTTCAAAATGAACAAGAGAATCCAGTAGAGCTGGAACTCAATCCGCTAGCAACTGAAGCTCATCCGCCAGCGACAGATCCGCCAGCGACTCATCCGCCAGCACCTCATTCGCCAGAATCTTCAGGAGCTCAATCAACACCAAGCTCGCCTCCAATGAGAATGCGAAGCTTAAATGAAGTGTATGAAAGCTGCAATGCATGCTTATTTGAGCCAGAAAGATTTGAGGAAGTAGTGAAGGAAAATGAATGGCGAACTGCAATGCAAGATGAGATCAATGTGATTGTGAAGAACAACACATGGGAGCTAGTTGACAAACCAGACAACAAGGATGTCATCGGTTTGAAGTGGATATACAAGACCAAGCTGAACTCAGATGGTTCTGTACAAAGAAACAAAGCAAGATTGGTGGCGAAAGGATACTCGCAGATACCCGGAGTGGATTTCAATGAGACCTTTGCACCAGTGGCAAGGCATGAGACCATAAGAGGTCTGATTTCCATTGCTGCACAAAAGGGTTGGTATCTACACCAACTTGATGTCAAATCAGCGTTTCTAAATGGAGTGCTGAAAGAAGACGTGTTTGTGGAACAACCACAAGGTTTCATCATCAAAGGCAAAAAGCAGAAAGTTTACAAACTGAAGAAAGCTCTGTATGGCCTGAAACAAGCCCCAAGAGCTTGGTATGGTGAGATCGATTCCTATTTCACAGCAAGGGGTTTTCAAAGGAGTGAAAACGAACCTGCCCTTTACACAAAGACTGAAGGTAAATCAAGCATTCTTATCGTCTCCTTATATGTTGATGATCTGATATTTACCGGAAGCTGTGAAAAAATGATTTCAAATTTCAAGTCTGATATGATGATGAAATACGAAATGAGTGATTTGGGAATCCTGCATTACTTTCTGGGAATTGAAATAATTCAAGCAGTGGAGGGAATCTTCATCACCCAGAAAAGATATGCGAAGACCATTCTAGAGAAGTTCAAAATGCTTGGTTGCAATCCAGTTGCAATTCCTCTAGTGGTCAGTGAAAAATTCTCCAAAGAAGATGGGAGTGGTCCAGCGGATGAAAATCTATATAGAAGCTTAGTGGGAAGTCTGCTATACTTGACTGCAACAAGACCAGACATTATGTATGCAGCAAGCTTGATGTCCAGATTTATGCACAATCCAACCAAGATACACTATGGAGCTGCAAAGAGAATCCTGAGATACATCCAAGGAACAGTGGACTTTGGAATCCTGTATGAGAGGAATGTAGAACCAAAACTCTTTGGGTTCTGTGACAGTGACTGGGGAGGAAGTGTAGACGACTTGAAGAGCACATCTGGATATACTTTCACACTGGGAACAGGGGTATTCTTCTGGGCTTCAAAGAAGCAGAAATCAGTGGCATTGTCCACAGCTGAAGCAGAATACGTCGCAGCTTCACTCGCCACTTCACAAGCAATATGGTTAAGGAGAGTCATAGAAGACTTTGGTGAGAAGAACAGATCAGCAACAACCATTCTCAGCGATAATAAGTCTGCAATCGCCATGAGCAAGAATCCTGCCTATCACGGTCGGGCAAAGCACATCGCCTTGAAGTTTCATTACATCAGGGATGCAGTCGAGGAGAATGAGATTGATTTGGTGTACTGCAATACAGACGACCAAGTTGCTGATATCTTCACCAAGACACTCGCCAGAGATAGGTTTGAATACCTACGAGGCTTGTTAGGAATGATAAGGCAAAGCATTAAGGGGGAGTGTTAAAATGTTAATGCTTTCCTGGGAGGACTAGGAGTTAGTGTGAAAAAGCTGATATGCTTTCCAGCACCTGCTTCACTATTCATTCCCACTGAGATTTCATCTTAGATATTTGTAGTATCATAGTACTATAATTGTTAAGTTGATCTCTAGCTTACTAGCCTTAGATATTTTGTTAGGTTACTTTGTGCCCCCTATATAAGGGAAGTGTTTACTCTGTAATCAATAAGAATTTTGAGATCAAAGAAAAGCTGCATAAGTTCAGTCATCTTATTTTTCTTCACACCCGCTCGCCACACCGTTCGCCAAGAACAGAGTGTGTAATACTTCGCTCGCCAGAGTTAAAAGTTGAAGTATCAGGAATTCTAACATGGATTCCAACATCTATACTCACAAGTGACGAGTAAGTTCTCCACCGTTTTATAGAATTATTTGTTCTGCGTACATTTCAATAAATATAGCCGACTCGCGTTGTTGTTATAGATTGAATTTATGTACCACGCATTGTTTTTCAGGGATAAAGAATTTGATCTGTCTCCCTATTCTCAAAAAAATCCACTTTGTCCTTAACAAGTTCAAGATACAGCTAAAACTATGCAGAACACAAATTAGTGGGTTACTTGCATAGTTTTAGTTAATTGAGGTTCATATCAATTCAAAATGAGCACCCTTAGAAATGAAATTTGATGCATTATTGCAGTTGTCTGATGCAGAGATGGCAGGAAATTATATGTAGAAGGCTCCAAATTCTGTTCCTAAGACCTACTGAGTTTATGGAAATTTTTAAGGGTTTAATATTTACAAAGGATAATGTTCAGCCACTCATTGATGGTTCCACTAATAAAAAGGTTTGAAAATCATCTGTAGTGCCATCATTTCTTTACAAAATTGTTTCTACTATATCGAAGTACGTTTAATCATGTCTTAATTGTTTAACAGGTTAACTTCGACATCCTAAGGAGGAAAAATGTGCTTTCTAACCTAGAAATTAAACATTTCCATTCTGAAACCGGTCCACGAATTTAATAAGAAAAACAATCAGTTTAAGATTGTCTGGGTTCCAATTGTGGAGCAATGGACTGATGAGCTGAGAAAGAAGTTTGATGTCCTGAAGAACAAGATGCCGTGGTTTACAGTGCAGTGCTCTGGAACTATAGCAGGCCTCAAGTTCATCAAGGAGGAGTGAAACTTCAAGGGTAAGCCTCAACTGGTGGTGATGAACCCACAAGGAAAGGTCGAAGAAAGCAACCGGAAGAGGGGGGGGGGGGGGGGGGGGGGGGGGGGGTGTGGGTGTTGGGTTGTAAAGACAACGAATGGATTCAGCAGTTTACAAACAAAGCAACTATCCTCGCAAACGATCCAATCTGAAAGGAACCTAAGATTCAGATAGAGTTGGTTTGCGTCGGAAAAGGCAACAAAGGAGAAGATGACAGGCCATGGCATTCTAGGCCGCTTCTGGAGTGGAGTAGAAAGCCTTTTCTTAACCAAAGTCCACAAGGAGGCTAACTCAGTCAGTCGGGAAATCCAGAAGCTTCTCTCTTACAAGAACGAAAGTGGATGGGCAGTGCTTAGCAAAGGATCGACTGTGTTGGTCACAGGTAATGGTGTCTCGGTGTTGAAGGTGGTAAGGGACTTTGAGAAATGGAAGGAGCATGTCAAGGAGAAAGGGTTTGAGTTTTGTTTCGAGGCTTATTATGGGAAGCTAAGTCAGGCTAGTCGACCTTGCTGCCGTCTGGACATTCCGGGGTCTACTGGAAAGGTACCGGAGTCAATGAAGTGCCCTGATTGCCACATTAGTATGGAGACGTACGTTTATCAGTTACAAATGTTGTGTAGAAGGAAGAGAATAGAGCAAGAAGTTTTCTGGTATGAATCTGAATAGAAGCTTGTACTCTCTTAATTCAAACAGTAGGATTACATAGCTTTATATGGGACTTAGCTTGACTCTAGAACTCTCTAACTTAATAACGCATTAAGTACTGATTGCATAACTGACAATGAACAAACTAAACAACTCATAACAGCTAAAACTGAAATTACTGGAAATTTGGAAATTATTAGGCTGTAGCTGACAGCAGCTTTATTCTGAGAAAACAAACCAGCAAATTTGGTTTAATTAGCCAACATAGCCTCCCGTAAACCAAATTTTCTTTTGACACCCAACCTTGCAACATTCTTCTTGAAAACTTGTCCACCAAGAGCCTTTGTAAAAACATCAGCCATCTGATCATCTGATTTGCAATACTTGACTTCAATAACTCCTTCATTGACCAGCTCCCTCAGAAAATGGTATCTCATACGAATGTGTTTTGTCCTCCCATGAAGAACTGGGTCTTTTGCCACTGAAATTGTGGAACTATTGTCGCAAAACAAAACTGTAGGACTATTTTGCTTATGCTGCAAACTTTCCAGAACACCTTGCAGCCAAATAACTTGACATGCTGCATATGCACCAGCAATGTACTCTGCTTCGGTTGTAGAGAGAGCAACAATTGGTTGTTTCTTTGAACTCCATGAAATCACACCACTTCCAAGACTAAAGACATAACCTGAAGTACTCTTGCTGTCATCAATACTTCCAGCTAAATCACTGTCAGTATAACCAACAAGATTGACTGGAACATGTGCTTGATAGAAAATACCATAATCAATGGTTCCAATCACATAACGCAGAATTCTCTTTGCAGCCTCCCAATGATTAGCATATGGTTTCTCCATGAACCTGCTCACTAAACTCACAGCATACATGATATCAGGCCTTGTTGCTGTTAAATACATTAAATTTCCCACCAAACTTCGAAACATGGTGGAATTCACAGCTTTTCCTTCTCCATTTTTGCTCAGCTTTGCTCCTGTAATGCATGGTGTTGCTACTGAATTAGCATGTTCCATCTTGAACTTCTTAACAACCTCCTTTGCATAGCTCTCTTGGGAGATAAAAATATCTTCCTTGGACTGCTGAACTTCAATTCCAAGAAAGTGATGTAATTCTCCCAAATCTGTCATCTCAAATTCTTCCATCATAGAGAGCTTAAACTCATTCAACATCTCCAAGCTATTTCCAGTAAATATAAGATCATCAACATAAAGACTTACAACCATAAAACTTCCTTCTGAGCTGCCTTTGATGTAGAGAGTGTGTTCATATGGACACTTCGGAAAACCATGCTTCTCAAAGTAGGAATTAATGCGACTGTACCAGGCCCGTGGTGATTGCTTCAGGCCATACAAGGCCTTCTTGAGCTTGTAAACTTTTTCTTCTTCTCCTTTCTTCACAAAACTAGGGGGCTGCTCAACATAAACTTCTTCTTGGAGAGAACCATTTAGGAACGCGGACTTCACATCCATTTGAAACAGCTTCCATTTGTTTTGAGCAGCGAGAGAAATCACCAAACGAATGGTATCAAGCCTGGAAACGGGAGCAAATACTTCAGTATAGTCTTCTCCTTCTTTTTGTTTGTATCCTTTCGCCACAAGCCTCGCCTTGTGCTTATTGATTGTCCCATCTGGATTCATCTTTGTCTTGTACACCCATTTTACACCAATGGGATTCTTGTGTGGTGGTAAACTTGTGAGCTCCCAAGTCTTGTTCTTTTCAATGGCGTTCACTTCTTCTTCCATAGCTCTCTTCCACTTTTCCTCTTTACAAGCTTCATTAAAACAAACTGGATCCTCTCCAGCAAAGAATGCAAAATAAACAACATCATCTTGCATACTTACTTGTTCTGTGGAGTCATAAAGATCTTGCATGCTTCTGAATCTTGGAGGAGGACTTTCAGGTGCATCATCTGCATCTGATCCATTAGTATTGGATGTTCCAGATTCACCTCCAAAGGCTGGAATGCTTGCTGTACCATTTGTGTCTTCATCATAAACAGCATACTCATCAAATAAAACATCTCGGCTTACCACAGTCCTTTTTGTCTCTGGATTGTACAGCTTGTAGGCCTTGCTCCGGTCACTATAGCCAATGAAAATGCACTTCTCTGACTTGTCATCAAGCTTGTTTCTGATTTGGCCAGGGACATGAGCATATGCAACAGATCCGAAAACTCTCAAATGTTGCACATTTGGCTTCACTCCGTACCATGCTTCATGAGGTGTGCAATCATTCAAACTTTTTGTTGGTGATCTGTTGATTAAGTAGACTGCACAAGAAACTGCTTCAGCCCACAACTCGTTTTGCACTTTCTTCTTTCTGAGCATGCACCTCACCATCTCCATTATGGTTCGATTCTTTCTCTCACACACACCATTTTGTTGTGGTGTGTAGCGAGTTGTCAATTGATGCTTTATTCCATTGTCCTTGCAAAACTTCTCAAACTCCTTGGACAAATATTCTCCTCCACGATCAGTTCTCAAAACTTTGATTGACCGGCCGACAGTATTTTCAGCTTGTGCTTTAAAGTCTTTGAAAGCTTGGAATGCTTCTGATTTTTCCTTGAGAAAACAAACCCAAAATTTTCTTGAATAATCATCAATAAATGAAATAAAATATCTGCTACCTCCAAAAGATGTCACTGGCATAGGACCACAAAGATCGGAATGCACAAGCTCCAAAGGATAGTTTGCTCGCCAAAAAGACTGTGAAGGGAATGGATTCCTATGTTGCTTTCCATACTGACATTCTTCACACACACCATCTTCTTCATTAATCTCAGGTAACCCTTCAACCATGTTTTTTGTTGCCAGCAGCTTCAAACTTCCATAATTCAAGTGACCAAATCTGTCATGCCACAACCTGGAGCTTCCTTTCTCACGACCAACAAAGCATGATAAATTTGTTGTTTCAAGCTTGAGAGGGAATAAGTTATTTCCAGCCACACCAATCTTTGCAATAAGCAAATCTTTCTTTGATAAATAGCAAGCAAAATCATGAAAATGAATATCATACCCTCTCCTCAAAAGATGCCCAGCACTTAGCAAATTGTTTTTCAAACCAGGAACATAATAAACATCTGACATCTTCTCAATACTCCCTGATTTTGATTTAAATGTAATTTCTCCAACTCCTTTTATTTTGTAAGCTTTGGCATCACCAATTGTTACTTCACCATAATCCATCATTTTGAGAGTTGAGAAAAGACTTTTATTACCAGTCATATGCTTGCTAGCTCCACTGTCCAGATACCATATTTCTTCCATGCAATTTCCATGGCATGCTGCGACTGATAAAGTGTCTTGCTCATGGTTTCCAATGTTGCTTTCATGCATAAAGCCAGCTCCGACTTGCTTGTCATATTCTTGCTTAGACCAGTAATTACGCTTCACATAACTTGGTCTGTTGTGGTAGGAACCTTCAAATCGTCCCCTTCCGTGATTATAGCCACGACCTCTTCCTCTACTTGGAAATGTGGTGTCTGCACTCCTATCGCCTTCATATTGATTGTTTGCTGAGCCTCTTCCATTTCCTTGAAAATTATAACCTCTTCCATGAGAATTGAAAACACGTCCTCGTCCTCTCGCTCGACCATCTCTTCCATTCCATTGTTGAAATTTGTGGCCATAATTCCAGTTGCCTCCCGTGGATGTGACTTGGGACTTGAGTGCTTGATCTGGTTGAGGAGGGGAAGGATTCCTCTTATTAATCTTGAACTCATGAGCTTCCAATCTTCCTTGCAAATCATCCAGACTAAGAGTAGCCAAATCTGTTGATTCTTCAATAGCAGCTTCCACATAATCAAACTTTGGTGTCAGGCTCCGAAGAACTTTCTCAACCACCCTTTTGTCTTCTAAAATCTCTCCATTTGATGCCATTTTGTTCACCAGCGAATTGACTCTTGTAAAATACTCACGGATGTTTTCAGTCTCCTTCATCTCCAATTTTTCAAACTCTGATCTTAGAGTCTGAAGACGAACCATCTTCACCTTCTCTTTGCCTTTGTAGGCTGCATGAATGATGTCCCAGGCCTCCTTGGAATTCTCAGCTTGAGCAATTCTTTCATACACAGACTCATCAATTGTCTGGTATATATAGAAGAGTGCCTTGCTATCCTTCTTTCGATTCTCCTTCAAAGCATTCTTCTGTGCTTGTGACAATGTACTTTCATCCTCTGGTTCAGTGTAGCCATCATCAACGATGTTCCAGATATCAAGGGACTTTAACAACACCTTGACATTCTTACTCCAGTAATCATACTTCTGACCATTGAAACGAGGAATGAGGGAAAGCATATTGGAGCTGTTTTCATTTGCCATAGGAGCTGTCAGAGCTTCTATAGCTCTGATACCAAACTGTAGAAGGAAGAGAATAGAGCAAGAAGTTTTCTGGTATGAATCTGAATAGAAGCTTGTACTCTCTTAATTCAAACAGTAGGATTACATAGCTTTATATAGGACTTAGCTTGACTCTAGAACTCCCTAACTTAATAACGCATTAAGTACTGATTGCATAACTGACAATGAACAAACTAAACAACTCATAACAGCTAAAACTGAAATTACTGGAAATCTGGAAATTATTAGGCTGTAACTGACAGCAGCTTTATTCTGAGAAAACAAACCAGCAAATTTGGTTTAATTAGCCAACATGCTGCCACATTGATGGTCATACTGCACATGATTAATTAAGTGTACGTTGTCTTGCATGGGTGTTTGGGTATTAGCTATCTGGGCTATATCATGTACGTTTTGCATATCTTAATTTGCTTGAATAAGGGGCATCATGTCATCACGATGCTCTTTCTCAGTTTCAATTCTCTCTCTTTAATCACAAAATTAAAAATTATGTTTGGGCCTAAATTAACATTTATCCGAGATCATGGATCAAGGCCCAATGGGTTATCTAGTAGCGGGTAATCCGATATATTTTAGGTTACATTCCTTCTAGAAATAAATTTGGAGTCCTTCTAGGAATCCGAATTGGAGGTGGTTTAAGATAATTGAATCCTACTCTATCTCAGAATCTATCATGCTTGATACGCAAGTATTGAGGTTTTGGATTCTCTATATAAAGAACTCGTATGCGACATGAAAAGGGTTCTCAACCATCTTACAAACACACAAGCTTTTGCGCCTCGCAAATCTTGCAAGCCTCTCTGGAGCAATCTTACGCGAACTGCCTTCCACAAACTGCAAACAACCACCGTTCCAACCTTGCCCGCAACCCTACACCCACACTGGTAGATGTACGCTTGCCGCGGTTGTCGAAAGTGCCTTGCATTCGTGTCGAAGCATCGCTAAGACTTATCGTGTCTAGTCGTCACGCCTTGTGACAAATCGAGTCGTTACCCCGGTAACAAACCATAACCCAATCTGCAATAGGTTGGACGAAACCCGTTTCCGCGGTCTTGATAGTTGAAGCTCTGCTTTGCATCCCAAGATCGAAGTAAGATTTACCAATCTGCAATAGGTTGGAGAAAAATCCTAGTAGAAAGTTTATTAGGTCTTGTTCGAGCCTTTTACGCCGGCCTAGTCAACGCCAGCGTAATCGTCGCTTGATCGAGAAGTCAGGTAGAAGGGAGCAGACGAACATGCTCGCCAGAGTCATCCGCTCGCCAGAGGTCGTCCGCACCGTGGTTGTATCTAACCCAAAGATACTGGCACGCTAGCATACACACCACCAGGATTGAGATCTACGTCTGCCACCCCCACGTGTTGACTGTTCGTCAGGAACGAAATCTGACGCGAACATTTTGGCACGCCCAGTGGGACCAGCCAGTGTCAAGATAGCAGAATCTAACATATATAGACGCCCCATGCCTCCGTGTAACAAACCAGAGCATCAGCTCTACAGGCAGCACAATTCAGCTGCGTGTAGGGGTTTGTCTGAACTGGACATGAAGGGGGCAGTGGAAAAGTCTCCTTCCAGAGCATTGAAGCCGCGAAGGAGGGGGCTCAATGTTTCCGGATCCTCAAGGCGGCAGAAGAAAGGTGGTCCGATAAATAATCCTCCATCTGACGACGAGGAAGAAGAGCTAGAAGAAGACGAAGTGCGTTTTCTTACTCGCGTCGAAGCAGATAAGATGTTTGAGGAAAAGCTAAGGGTCATGCATGGCTTACCAGACGCCAATGCAACATATGCTAATCCACTTTCCCATGAGGTGAACGCTCTACCATGGCCGGCTAACTTCAAACATGTCCGCTTCACCCCATTCTCTGGGGAAGCTTCAGAAGATGCTGAGACGTATATTACGCGTTTCAACAAAGAATGTGGTCCTTATGCTCAAAGTGATATAATCAAGCTGCGGCTATTTGGGACTTCGCTAACTGGATCAGCTTTGGCCTGGTATAAGGATTTGACGCCAGGATCAGTCCCAGACTGGAAGTCCATGGAAATCCTCTTCCGGACTATGTTTGGGGTTGTTGAGGCTAAGGTCACCGTAAGAGTTCTAGCTGAAACTGTACAACAACCTGATGAGTCCGCCATAGCTTATTTGAAGCATTTCAAACTGCAGTTACTTAAATGCAAAGATTGGTTTAAGGAGGAGACCATTGTAGACATGGCGATCGCAGGGCTCAATTCGGATATCCAGGCCCACTTCCAACAAGTGTTTGTGACGAACATGGCTGACTTAACTAATAGGTTAGCCAAACAACAATAGTTTGTTGACCGAGTGCAAAATCAGAGATAGTGGCTGAAGGGGGTCCCATTGTCTCACCACCCAGGGACTTTGAAACCCAAGACGAGCATCCCTCCCATCTCCAAGATAGTGGCGACCATACAGGCTGAGTCACCTCCAATCATAACTTGGGTTGAAGATGACGAAGAAGAACGAGTAGCGGTTGTCGAAGTGATTGGGCGCCAGCCACTACAATCGAGGAATGCTAGAATGGTCAAGGAGCCCATTAAGATTGTATCTTATCTACCAACAAAGTCTGCCTTGGAGAAGTATACGTACAATGCGCTCCAAGCTCCTGAGATTCTAAGTGAATTGTTTAAACAAGGACGGCTTCAACATGAGGGAGGCTTTGTTCCCAAGCCAGAATATATGGCGGGTAAGAAATACTGTAACTTTCATAACATGACAAACCATTACACTAAGGATTGTGTCAAGCTCAAAGATCAAATCCAAACATGGATTAATGATGGCGTCATGAAGATGGAAGTTTCTAAGGAGCCCACCTGGACAGAAACTAACCCATTCCCGACTGTAAACATGGTAGCTTTATTTTCCAATCCATGCCAAGGGTTGGGGCTCTGCAAACAGGGATCAAGGTTTGCAGAATATACATATGATGCACATCGAGCATCAGAGATTTGAGAGCTGTTGGTCTAGGAGGGGATGACTACTCCTGATCACATCCGCCCGTCACAACGAGAAATATCATGTGGCGGTTCCTTTTGTGTGTTTCATCTTTCCAACAGTCACTGCACTTCTGAGTGTCTAGAGCTGAAGGATCAAATCCAAGAGTGGTTGGACGATGGAACCATACAGTTTGCTACAGAGGTGGTGGCCTCTACCCCTCAGTTTTGGGTTAATGCCATCGAGGGAGATAAAACAAATAAGGTGCAGCAAACTATCAAGGAGGCGAACCCGCCAGGCGAGGAGGAGATGGTACTGGTGCCCAAATCCCAGTTATGTATTAATTGCAAGATTGCGTGTTGTGTGCTCATTACACCAGAAGAACTGATGATGACACTTAGAGAGGCAACACAGAAGGCCCTAGAGGCGGCTAAGCAGGCTCATCCAGCACCGGAACGATCAAGGTCTAGTGATCCCAAGCGAGCGAAATACCATCACAGGGAGCAGGGGTCTTATGCTAGCAAGGTAAAGTCTGGGCAGGATCCAGGACCTTCTGAGACTAAGCCCGTCCCTAGTTAAGGTCCTTCCAAGTACCGAAATCAGATACCACTGCCAAGCCTTACATTTCGCCAGCATCAAAATCAGAACTTAAGCCTGATAGGTGGTATCAACAGCAAAATGGCAAAGTTGTAGAGGTACCTCCTCCTCCAACCAGGAATATGCAGAAGCGGTACGGCAAGGCGAAGAGAACTTTGGAAGCTTTAAATCAAGGTAGGGTAACGCCAGAGGCGCTCTCCGTTCCCATGGGACAAGTGCTGGATACCTTCAAACGGTATAGGTCCAAGACATACGTGGTTTCCCACCGGGTCCGAGATAGGGATGATTCACCACCGCAAAGAAAGAGTGTTCATGAAAGGCTCTCGAAGCCAGCTCATGTGGATGGTGCACCCAGGAATACCCTAAGGAAGAAGTTGGTTTGTTCTCCGGACAGAAGTCCAGCTCGACCTGTCAGGTCACCCCAACCGGAGATTGAGGCCAGGAAGGATTCCACTACTTTGAGGTGGAAACCCAAAGAGATAAGCTCTACGGCTTCTAAGAATGCGACAGAGGTTCCTGGGGGGCAGGCGCTTGCCAAGGAATCTGGTTCAACGAGGACAGAGCTCGCCAAGCCTGTTATGGTTCTGGCTCATTCAAAGTCTTCCAACGTTCCTCCTGGTATGTCCTATCCCCAATATGTGGCACGAAGGCTTGGTACTGAGCCCCTTTCGAAGAATGCGGAGGGTGCGTCCACATCCCAACCGACACAACCACCGGCGGATGAAGAAATCCCGGAGGCGGATGATGAGATATTAGAAGGTGATGAGGAGTTTTTAAACGATGATGAAACATATTTAGAATGTAATATGGCTTTCATCTTGTCTTCTGCTTATGCTTTACCGGAACCACTGCCTACATCTCAATTTATCCAGGAGGAATCGTATAATACACCGGTCTGCCATATACAAGAGGTGCAGGAAGAGGCGGCGACAAACTTGAAAGAGACAGGCCCCCAATCCACTCAAGAAAGTTTGGAGGGGTTGGCTGCCCTTCATTGATCGAACATGGTGTTTTCCAAGCCTACTTTCACCATGTCTCAACACATCAAACCTCTTTATGTATCGGCCGAGGTGGCGGGCTTCCTGGTTAACAAAATTCTCATCGACACAGGAGCAGCGGTGAGTGTGGTTACTCTCAGTACCATGGAAAAGCTCCAAGTTCCTCAAGATAAGATCATAACTACCACTGCTAAGGTCAGAGGGTTTGCCGGCGTGATCACCCAGACCAACGGTCTTATAATGCTTAAGATCAAACTTGGGCCCTCTGATGCCTATCATGGTCTCTTTGTTACAGAGACCATTGTTCCCTATAGTATGATCTTAGGTCGCGACTGGATCCACAAGACGTTTTTTGTTCCTTCCTCGTTACATCAAGAGATGCTCATGTAGGATTCTGCATCGGATACGCCAATATTGATCAAGGTGGACGAACGCCCTTTCTCAGTAACGGCCTGCTCGCTGGAGGCTGACTACTATTACAGTTCAATTCGACCTATCAGGGTTGAGGGGATAGATGATAAAGGACATCCAATTGGAGTGACCTCTACTGATCTTGCACGGTGGGGATTAACACAGGCCAAATCAAGTATTTCCAGGCCAGTCTCCATCGACTTCCAACAAATTAATATCAATGAGTGACAACCTCATCGTTGAGGAAACAGAAGCCTTTGCTTCTCTGATGCAGCGCTTCGCTATCTACAGAGAGGAGCAATTGGCTTGGGATGTGGTCGCTCTAGTTGAGTGTATCGAGGAAGACGAGACAATGAATATAGCAGAGGTGGAGGCAATACAGCCGGCTCCAGTAGCACTGGATGATACTCCACCTAAGGTACGTGATCCTGTAGAAAAGGTTAACTTGGGCACGACGGACGAGCCTATGGAAGTGGGGATCAGTCAGTACCTAAAACCATAACTAAGGCAGCAACTAATTGAGTTGCTGCAAGAATTTAAGGACTGCTTTGCAGAAAAATACCATGATATGCCTGGCTTGTCAAAGGAGTTGGTATGCCATCGTCTACCTATCAAAGAGGGATCCAGACCGGTCAGGCAAGAGCAAAGACGGATGAACACTGAAACTGTGATTGCAGTCAAGAAAGAGGTCCAGAGCATGATTGATGCAGGAATTATTAGGCCAGCGTAGTACACACAATGGCTGGCGAATGTGGTCCCTGTCAAGAAAAAGAACGGTAAAATTAGGGTCTGTGTTAATTACAGAGATCTCAACGCCGCCTTGCCAAAGGATATCTACCATATGCCTATCGCAGACTTATTGGTAGATGCAGTGGTGGGACACGAGATGTTGTCTTTCATGGATGTAACGGCGGGCTATCATCAAATCTCTATTTATGAGCCGGACATCCATAAGACTGTCTTTCGTTGTCCAGGCTTCACTGGAGCTTTTGAATATCTCAGCATGCTATTCGGCTTAACCAATGCAGGGGCGACATATCAGCGTGCTATGAATCTGATTTTCCATGAATCCTTGGGGGTATTTTGGAAGTCTACATTGATGACGTAGTGGTCAAGTCTAAACATAAAACAGACCACATTACTCACCTTCGAGACGTCATTACACGGATATGGAAACACCAGCTCAAGATGAATCCAGCAAAATGTATCTTTGGGGTTCGTGCAGGCGACTTCCTCGGTTTCATGGTACATGAAAGGGGCATCGAGGTGGCTGGAGATAAAGCACAAGCCATTTTGGACGCTCCAGCACCACGAAATAAGAGAAAACTTCAAAGCTTGTTGGGTAAGATAAATTTTCTTCGGCGTTTCATATCCAACTCAGCTGGCAAGATTGCTCCTTTCTCACCATTATTGAAGCTCAAGAAAGGAGAAGACTTCACATGGGGTCCTGAGCACCAAGCGGCATTTGACAAGATTAAGGAGTATCTGGCAAGCCTGCCGGTATTACGACCACCGCAGCTAGGAATCCCACTAAAATTATATATATCTGCTTTCGACAATTCTGTGGCCGGGTTGTTAGCCCAGGACGAAACGATCAACGACGGGAAGAAAGTTAAATACGCGGTTTCTTACCTTAGCAGGACGTTGTTGGATGCATAAACTAGGTACTCGCCAATCGAGCGACTATGCTTAGCGTTGTACTTTGCTGGAACCAAACTTCGTCATTATCTGCTATCCTGTACCACCATTGTGATAGCTCAGACTGATTTGGTGAAGTGCATGCTTACTCGCCCTATCTTAAGAGGTAGGATTGGCAAGTGGATATTGGCCTTGTCTGAATTTTCATTGCAATATGCCCCTTTGAAGGTAATGACGGGCCAGGCGGTTGCAGATTTCTTGCTCCATCACCCTCTCAAGGAGGCAATTCCAGATCATGTTCCACTTATCAACATGATCCGAACTGAGCCTTGGATACTTTATTTTGACGGTAGCAGTACTGACACCTTGGCGGGTGCTGGTATTTGTATCCAAAGCCCATCTGAAACCCGGCAGTTATACTCTTTCCAACTCGAGTGGAACTGCACTAACAATCAAGCAGAGTACGAGGCGCGCATTATTAGTCTAAAACTGCTATTGGACATGGGTGCTAAGGAGATTGAGGTCTATGATGATTCTCTATTGGTCATCAAGCAGCTTACGGGGGAGTATAAATGTCTCTCTTTTCATTTAGTACATTATTGGGAATGAGCATCAGAATTATTAGATCAATTTGCTGATGTGGTGCTCGATTATGTTCTTCGTGAGCTGAACTTCACTGCTAATGAGTTGGCACAATTGGCCACTGGCATTAGTCTAGCCAATGGATTTAAGGAACGAATCTTGAAAGTAGAACGAAGAACACTACCATCCTTTGCTGCTCATCGAGAGAAACGAGACGAGTGGTTGGTTGCCACAGTTGAACTCATTGACACAGATTGGCGGCAACCAATCATCCAGTATCTACAAAACCCCTCTGAACCATCTGATAGGTGAATTAGATATATTTCCACTAACTATTTACTCAAAGGTGACAAGTTACTTCGCCGGGGTAAAGATGGGGTTGACTTAGGTGTGTCTATGGCGCGGAAGCCAAGCGACTCATGCACGAGGTCCACTTGGGGGTATGTGGTTCACATAAGAGTGGATCAAAGATGAGGTGACTTATTAGCCGATATGGATATTGTTGGCCATCTATTCTCAAGGACTATATCAGCTTTGCCCAAGGTTGCATTGATTGTCAAATACATGGACCGGTTCAGCGGATCCCTAACATAAATATATACTGATTGGTACGAACTTCTTCACTAAGTGGGTTGAGGTCATCCCTGTCCGAAATTGTGACGCTGCTACAGTCATTCATTTTATCTTTCAGAATATTATATGCAGATATGGTATTCCTGAATGTATCGTGGCGGACAGGGGGGCAGTGTTTATAGTTGAGAAGACACAGGAATTTCTCGAAGCATATGGTATTCAATTTCTACATTCTTCCCCATACTATGCTCAATTCAATGGCCAGGCCGAGGCCAGCAACAAGGTCATTATCTCTATCATCAAGAGGATGCTTGAAGACAACCCGAGGACATGGCATACTGAACTTGACAACACTCTCTGGGCATATCGTACTTCTAAAAGAACTCCTACCGGAACTACCCCGTACGCCTTGATGTTTGGCCATGATGTCGTTCTGTCTGTGGAGATCAATGTGCATTCCCTTCGTGTTTGCGAGAAGCGTCAGTTAATTGGTGATGATTATGTCCAGGCTATGTTCCAAGAGCATGAAGACGTTGATGAGCGGCGGTTGGAGGCTTTAACCAACATAGTCTTAGAGAAGAAGAAGGTTGCTAGGGCCCATGAAAAGCGGACCAGGGGTAAGTCCTATGGTGAAGGCGACTTGGTCTGGAAAGCTATGCTTCCTTTTGGCGAACGCGATACCGGTCGTGGTAAGTGGTCTCCCAAATAGAGGGTCCCTTTGTCATCGATCGGATTGTTGGCAAAGGTGCTTATCAACTCAGGGATGTTGAAGGTGAGGTTCATCGAAATTCTATTAATGGACGTCATCTCAAGAAATATTTTCCAAGTGTGTGGGAATTCAAGGAGCCACTCGCCATGGTTGAGCCCGGGGGGCAACCCCTTTCTTAACTTTCCCATACTTTCCCATACTTACTTGGAATGGGACAATCTTACTTAGTTTCCTTGACTTTTGGCTACCATTTTTGCCTCAGTCCAAGGAAACTAGGGGGGCAACACAGGAGGCAATATCAGAAGACTTGTATTTCTTGTTTGTACGTCCGCCAGAATTAGGTACCCTATATCTTCTGGCAGATTGTTCTCTTTGGTTCACTTTTTAGTTACGAATCTGATAGAGGTTGGTTGAGACCTTTGAATTAAGGATCAAACCTGTGGTCCTTAGAGGTTTTTGCTTGTAATGTAACTCAAATTAAGAGGAAAATAATACATATATTTTTCTAAATTTACATTGCAACATTTTATTTCAAATAATGACTTTGCGGTCAAAAGATTTACAAGTACAGAAATACAATATATCCTTATGCTTGTGAAGTTCTTGATCGATTTGGAGGGGAGGTTTGGATAAGGATAGGGTTTCTGTTTCACAAATTCCTTGGGTTTCAAAATCGAACACATGCTTCCTCCAATCTCATGTTTTGTTCGTCATCCCCTTACCCTTCGTAAGATTCTTTATCCACCGGTTTTTCCATGCCACTCCGAAATCAAGAAGGAGGCTTGGACGGTTAGCAGAAGAACAGAAGGGCAAAAAGCTTCCTATCCGCCAGGTTGGAGCAGTTCAGATGAGATATTTCTCCTTCCAAACCTAGCATGGATGGAAATGCCGTCCGACGGTCACTTGTATTTTCCAACCGGACTCCGAGGAGCAACAGAAGGAAAGGGACCATCATGATGTCGGATGACGCCTAAGTCACTATCCAGTATTATACCAAGGGAAAACGTGGAGCATCCCAGATTAGTTTGGGGATTCTATCCGAGACCACATCGTCTAAGGGAATAATACCAGATTATGCAACTTAGAATTTGGCTAATACCGGATTACACGACTTAAGGATGTTCATAAGAACATCTCAGTGTAATCCGGAGGAATGGGTTGTGGTAGCCATAAAGGCCGGGTGAAGAAACAGAAGAAAAGAACAATTAACATGATCAAGACTGAAGGAATGATTTTTCCTTTGGCATAGGGGTTTCTTTATATCGTAAACCACGCATGAAATCCAACGGCTGGGATGGATTAGGATTTTTATCGGGTCAAATCAAATTTTTGGAGGAGTTATCGCTTTCAACCGCTGAGGAATAGGGACGGTCATGAGGTTTGAATGTTTAAATTCAAATCTTGGGAACTGACATGCGCAGTTAAAGGTCATTAATCGGTACGTTGATTGTTGAATCAATGAGGCAGTTCCAAGAATGAAGTTTTGGGCCAGACAAATTTGAAGCTCCTTACGGGCTGGATCTTCGATTCTGGATTACTTAATTTAAAATCAAATATTTTATTCCATAAAGGGAAGGAGGAGGGGGGGGGGGGGGGGAGCAGGGTCTTAATCTCTTACAACTCTAGTGCTAGTCTCCTAATCCTAGCCTTCATGTGATTAACGTAGTTGGTGAGCTTCCCTTCTTCGGTCTGATTTCTCTAAATTTCCTCTTGGAGAGTTGACAGAAGTACCCTTTGCTCACCCACTTGCTGAAGTTGTTCTTGTTGGCGGGCCTTTATAATAGCTATCCGCTGATCCAGCAGCTCTCTCTCTTTCTCCAGGCGAGCGAGCTCGGACCCACTCTCTTCCTTAACAAGTGACACCAGGGCGGAGTAGTGGTTTACGGCACTGGCGTGAGCTGCGGCCGAGTCCTGAATTTTGGCTCGCTGTGTTGGGAGCTTTCTCATGCCATCTTGCATTGACTTCAAGTATTGGGGCAGGATCGCTAGAATCTCCCTCGCCTTGGTTTGGAACTCAGCAGGCAGATTATCAGCCTGACCTTGTAGGACCTGGATGGAGGAAAAGAACTTGGCCGCCACATCAACATCAGCAGGATCTCCCAAGTACTGTAGAAGTGCCCAGGCTTCCATCACCTCAGGAGGATCTTTTCTAGAAGTTGGGAGTTTGAGGAGAGGATCTTCTTCCAGGTCTGGAAAGGATATGCCCACCATTGGGAGATGCGAGGTCGGAGTTGCTAGAGGGGGAACTTTAATCTGAACGCTAGGGCCAACCAACATTACAGTTGGTGTCTGCTCGCCAGAGGCCTCATCACTCCTAGTTGTGCTAGGAATGTGGATCAGAATCTGCGCAGGTCCGAACAAGGGTGGAAGGATCTTCATCCGCTTCGGTGTCTGCTTCTCCTAAGTCAACTACCTCAGGGTGTTGGGGAGTCTGCCTGACATCCGTCATGGGTTCGGAGGCTTGGGAGGTTGTTGTTCCCTCAGTGGTTGGCTCTGCAGGAGGAGTCGAGATGATAAGAGGGACAGCTTGGGTACAGCTCACAGGATTAACCAAAGTTGGCTCTGGGATGCTAGGAGTACCTGTATCAGCAGGAAGAAACCTTAAAGGGCGAACGTCGAGAACAGTATTTTCGCGAGTCCATCGAAATTCATTCTGAATTTTCTCAATGACTCGCTCAATTTCAGCAAGTTCAGAATCACTGGCGGAGGACTCACCTGAAGATACTTCAATTGGGGAGGTAGCAGAGGTTGAGGCTAGCTTCTTACTATTCGTTCGAATTAGTCCCTACTTGATAAGTTTTATTAACTGCATCAGATTTAACGTATGGGTTTATACAAATGAACTAGTGGTGCAATAACAAGGATGAGCCGGTATAAACAACTTACTGGTTCATTCTCTTCCGGATCTACTTCTTCTTCCTCAACAATTTGGAGAGGTTTGGTTCGCTTCTGAACCTGAGGAGTAGAAGAGGTCTGAGGTGCCTTCCTTTTTCCTTTATTAGGGAGGAACTTCTTGGAAGTCTCTGGCAAGGAAAATCAGTTAGTGGTTTTCCATATGCAAAATAAATAAATATAATGAATCAATGCATAGCGAGTATATACCTGTGCAGTCTGCTCATCTATTTCAGGATACAGCGGGGCTTCGTCAAGTATCTCGGCGTCTTCAGTAGTAAGATATCGGCGCTGGTCGGCGAATAGGGTCATGAAGTAGTGGAAGGAGTCCTTCTTGAACAGATCTCCTCGGAGCTTGTCCCACCAAGTTTGGTATTCCTCGGCGGCAATGTTTGAGATTTCCAGTTCTTGACACTGCTCCAAGGGCGGGAAGGTGGCAGGCCGCAGGGTAGAGGTAAGGTAGGCATCTGATAGGAGCACAATGTGCGATGATATTATATGCTTATGCCCTCATTTATGCTTTGTTTAACCATTATTTGTCTAAGATTGAGTCATAATTTAGTTTAGTGTTAGTTTGGTAGAGTTTTGGTAAAATGTGCTTAATTGTCCGAAAAATGACTAAGTATGAGAAATCTGGAAAATAGTGCAAAATATGTCTTTTTTGTGATTTTGAGATGAGTACAAATATGATCTATCCTTGTCCGAATTCAATAAAATTTGGTGTGCTTAATATTCATATACTGAGGAATGTTGTGTTAAAATTTCAGATCAATCGGAGTTCGGGAAGTCACCCAAAAGATGGCTGCAAAACAGCAGTTCGAGCAAACCAATCCAGGGGCTTCCAGGATTTTCCTGGGACTTTGATCTAACTTCGAAAAATCATTCATGATGACTCACAAGGAATTTGATCGAGCCCTTTTATGGGGAGATGGCTATTTGTGTCTAGTTTATCTGAGACTTGGAATCGCATCAATTGGAGCTCCGAGGAGGGAGATATGCCGGAGTTACTGCAGCAAGGTCTTTTCCAGCCGATTCCAAGAAGCTACAGCCTCCTTTTCACAATTTCTGTTTTCAATGGACCATATGGTGTACAAATGCATATGTGAAGATGGTCTAAGCTTAAGGAAGGAAGGAGGATGACACCAAGACAAGGCATTGAAGAAGAATATGAAGAGAGAAGTTTTCCTAGTCAAACTAGGAGAAGCTGCCGGAAGAGGCAGATTTGTGCCAGGATGAAGCTGCCGGCAATGAGGACATTTTCGGTGGATCAAGATCTATCAAATGAAGTCCAATGATTATACAAGAAGTCCATGAAGATGTGAAGCCCAAGCCTTGAAGAAAAATTCAGAAAAAGAAAACATAATTAGACAATGAAAGGAAGGTTTCAAATCCTTAACCAACTTGGTTTTCTGATTTCCTTGTGCAACAAGGGCTGCCGGCAATACCTAGCTTTTCCTCTATAAATACCCAACTTTTACACAGAAAAAAGTGTCACATTCCAAAGCAAAAAAATCTAGCCAAAGCTCTACCTAAATTTTCCAAGAGTCCTATACAAAAACCCTAGCCAAAACCACCTCCACCACACCTAAAGTTTCTGCCGAAACCTTGGTTCTTCTTGCTGCCGACACAACCACTGCCGAGCAGCAGTCCCATCCGACACCACCATTCGCCAGATCCATACAAGACGAAGCTCTCCAAGTTTCTAATGTGTGATCCACTCCCTTCTCTTGGCTTTGTAATTTTTGTTGTAGTTATGTTAAACTTTGTCTATGAAGTTAGCATGAATTCTTGGTTTCAAGTTGTATGTCTATGTATGAATTGGATTGAAATTTGGTTTTATGATTTGTATGTTCAATTTGTTTTCTTTATCTTTAAGTAGTTTTTGGATGTAAGAATACAAATTGCATGTTAAAAAGTAAGGGAAATATGTAACAAATTAGTTAATAGGATAATCGGCAAGAATGCATGTTAACTTGGTTTTAGGGTTTTCTTGACTTGTTCTTTAAATTCATGTGCTTAAAGATTGGTAGTCTATGTAATTGCAATATGTAGATTGTTAATCTCATTAGCCGAAAATAATATGGGTTAAGTAATCTTTAGGGTTATTTTAATTTGTGTTGTTTTCACGAGGGCTAGAGTAATTTAAATGAACATGCTTGTTAATAAGATGATTGACAACCTTGCTTGATTAACTTATTTCCAACTAAAGAAAAAGACTTTTTGTTTAATTACTTGTCATGTTTGTCTACGTCGATTAGAATATTCAAAGATGACTAGTATAATTTTAAGGTTAGGTGATTAGTCACTTAAAATACATGAGGAGTCTTAATCAATTAGTAGTGCCGATTAGGAGCTAATTGGGTTGGAGTTAAGTTGAGTCTAGAACATGTTAACATCTTGCCGTGAGTCTTGCTTGCTTGTTTGTTATGTGTTTTGATTGCTTTCGTGCTAGTGCTTTGTGGAAGAATGTCGACCAACCTTGTAAATAGTAGCTTTAGGATTTATTTCATGTCTTAAATTCATGTCTAGGAATTTGTAGGCAGCTTTGCTGCCAAGCCTTTTATCCCCCATAATTTCGTGTGTGAATATGTATATATGTATATAAGTGTGACAATTATGTGTATATGTATTTGTGAATATTTGTGTTAACATTCTCATGTTTCAGGTACCCTTAATCTCCGGCTAGAACGATCCCTACTTATTCTATACTACTAACGATTGTAGGGTTATTATTGCTTGATGCTCGCTTCGGCGACTCGTCAGCATCTTCATCTGCAGGAGTGTTTTTACAGGGCCGCCAGACATAAAATGTAATAACCCGATTTTTATTACTAATTTCTTGTAATTTAATCGCGAACTATTTGGAGGATGATTTTTGAGGATTTGTGTTTCGTACGTTTTAATTAGTTGTTGCGTGACGTCGGAAGTGAGTTTCGAGAGTTAAAGATTTGAAAAACGTTGAATTTCGAGGGGCTAAAAGTTGACTTTCTGATCCGTCATGAATTTCGATAAGTTTCCTTCATGACAGTCGTAGAGATCGACGATACAAGTTCGTAGACACGTGGCACGCTTGAAACGGACGTCGTATGAAAAATTTACGACCTGTTGAAGTTATTCCAAAAATCTAAAATTTATATAAATAGCAATTTAATTTCAGAAAAATCAGAAAATTCCGAAAATATCAGAAAATATCGCGAAACATTGTTCATCGTCCCCAAATCGAATCCAGAGCTTCTTTCGCGTAGTTCTCCCTCGTCCGACCACCTTTCAAGGCGTGCTACCTGTCAAAATGCTCAGCACGACTTCCTCTTTCATTTGAGCCGCGCCACGCCAGGAGCCACCACCCGTGCACGGAGCAGCGGAGCCCGATAGTTTCCGCCACTGTCGGTGGCGGTGCAGCAGCCGTTTCAAGCGTCGCTGGAGCTCGAGCCACCCACCGATCGACTCGTCTCCTCCTTGCGCGCCTCCCTGTGGACGTCGTTTTTGCCGTTTCAAGCTCGATCGATCGGATCGAAAATGATCCGATCCGATCTGTCGACCCGTTTCCTGCAGACAACCCGACCCGACCCGGTTCGACCCGACCCGCTTCAGACCCGACCCGACCTGCGTTGACCCGCGTTGACCGTTGACCGTGACCTGCGTTGACCCGACGTTCACCAGACGTTGACCCGACCCCGGAACTGCTGCGATTCGATCTGACCCGATCCTGCAGCGATCCAACTCAACCATAAATGGATAATTACCAATTCTGGTGAATTAAGGTGAGTAAACTTCAGTGTATTCGTATTAAATACGAGTTGATTACGAGTTAATTATAGTATATGGATCGTATATGCAAAATGGTTTTATGGAAATGATATTTGTTTTAAATTCAACGAACTTGATCGACTACGGTTCATTGGTAAGTAAAATAATTTTAATATAAAAATGATTTTCAAAGGGTTTTACGATCAATGACTATAGTTGGTATTAATGGACTATTCCTGAGTGGATGTCTATGTATATATATATATTTACGTGAAATATATAATGTGAGTGTGCAATTGGGTGAATGTATTATGTTATGAATTTATCATATATGTGATTATGTGAGTGGTGTGATGTGTGGTTGTATTGGTATAGAAACCAACGGTTAAAGTAAGATCTCACCAATAGTGGTGAAAGATCTTACATGTGTGGGGAGAGGATCTCGCCTAAGTGGTGAAAGGGATCCTTATGGCAAGTATGTCGGGACCAAGCCTTTGGCCGGGTGATTGGTTACGATCAGTTAGAGCTCTAGTCTGTTTGCCTTGTGAGATTTGTAGGGGAATGACGATGGTGAGTGAGCCCCTAATCTTACTCTTTTGGTTGATTGTGCATCGTGAATTTTATAATGCACGAGTCGTGGTTGGTTGGGAGTGTTTTCCTTTATTGATTTAATTATTTTATTCAGAACTTGTTTGTTTTATTCACACGAGCTTTGAAAGCTTACAGGGTTCGTTGTTTACAACCCGGTGCACCAATTGATGGTGTAGGGGTTAGACCTGCAGGTGAGGACCAGCAGTCAAGGAGCGGCATCTGAGTCGCACGGCTAGTAGGTGTAGGTCTTGGTCTAGCTTGTAATTATTTTTTTGGGTTAGAGAGTAACAGTGAGAGACTCTTTTCTTACATCTATGTTGTTGATGATGTAGTATTTTGAATGTATAGAGCCACGCACTTAAACTATGTTGATTTACTTGGCTATTGTATGATAACTTTTAAGTGATTGAGTTTATTTGTAAATTTTAACATTGTCGAATTTGAATTTTATTCAAAATTCGGAGCGTTACATAAAACAGGTTAAGACTCTGGACTGGTGGGTAGGCAAGCAGCTGAGTTAGCCCGAGTTGGCGAGCGAACAGTTGGGGGGCATAAGCTTCAAAGCCTTGCTCGCCTTTATCTGAGGAAAGAATAGGAAAATTCGCCATGGATATGCATTGCAGAAATAATTGTTTTCCCTCTTCACATTGATCGACAGAGGGCAGAAAGCCACTCCTCAAGGCTTTGGGGTGCTTCCGTTTAAGGAGCATCTGTGGCTCCGAATAGAAGCCTTGAGCGTCTGTGTTGAAAATAATATCAAAGCAGGCTGTATAGCCTTGGCCATACTTTGGCGGTTAACCGGCATAGGCTGCTCCTATTACTTTGTTGTCTCCTATTGGTTTAGGTTCTGAGGCTAACCCCGGGAAGTACATGTTGTACCAAATTTCCAGGATCCAAAAGGGTCCGAAGACTTTGCAGGATAGGGGATTCATGGACAAAGAATGGAGGCACCTATAGAGATGTGCCAGGACAATTGGGGCAAGGCTAATTTCATTGCAGGCATATAGTATTTCCGCCATTCTTCTGTATGTCTTGGTCATCTTGTTGGTGGAGGAACAAAACACAAATTTATTTAGCTAGAAGTCCAAGAAAGCTATTCCCCCTATATCATCGTTTCTCTTTGCAAATTCGTCTAACCAAGAATGGTAGCTCATGGTATGGGTTGGTGGGAGGATGGTTGATGGTACATCAGGTTGGGGGTAATCATCCATATTAAATGGTTTTCTTTCTAGAGGAAATCCTAACCCAGCATGCATATCTAGCAGGGTAATGCTGGCTTAACCGAACTTGAAATCGAACGTATTAGCGGAGGGATTTCAGAAACATACCAAAGGCATAAGTGCACATCGGTTTCCTCCTTTAGGGTTGAGATGGAAGCAGAGGTCGATGGCTTCATCAATCCCGGCGGTTCGCCATCTGCGTAGGTCTAGTTGTCGTCTTGCCCAGTACCATTCTATCATTGTTACACTCGATAACGGCCAGGAGCCGGGATTGACTGGAATTTCGAAGTGGTTGGATACTTGCCAATCTCCACATTTGACGCTTTGGTCGCGGAAGGCGATTGGAGGCGGTCGTGACGAATCAACATAAGAAATTAGAGAACGCTAGGTAAGCTCTCGCTGCTTTGGACCTAGCCTAGCACGGCTGTAATCGTCAGGTGGGGTGAGGGAAGTCTGATAGGGGCTTCTAATTTCTATGGTGGTATTCATAATCCTTTCTTTTCCTTGGAGGGCCTGGGAATATTCAATCTCAGATGCCATGGTAAGAAAAAACGAAGGGTTTGGAGTTTGGATTACGAATTGATTCTCGATCAGGGTTTTATAGAATCCGAAAGGGGTTCTATGAATTTCTAGAAAGATGCGATTGGCAGCGGTCGAGGGTTTTAGGAACAGTTCTCCGAGCTCGAATTGGTAAAGTTGTATTGGTTAGAGGGAACGACACAATGTTTCAGAATTTTAAATGGGTATGGACTGGGCTTTTTAACCTTTATCAATTTCGAGTGGGCTTTCAATTTCAAAGGCTGGGGGGCAATGTTTGGGCCTAAATTAACATTTATCTGAGATCATGGATCGAGGCCCAAGGGATTATCCAGTAGCGGGTAGTCCGATATATTTTAGGTTACATTCCTTCTAGGAATAAATTTGGAGTCCTTCTAGGAATCCGAATTAGAGGTGGTTTAAGGTAATTGAATCCTAGTCTATCTCAGAATCTATCATGCTTGATACGCAAGTATTGAGGTTTTGGATTCTCTATATAAAGAACTCGTATGCGACATGAAAAGGGTTCTCAACCATCTTACAAACACACAAACTTTTGCGCCTCGCAAATCTTGCAAGCATCTCCGGAGCAATCTTACGAAACTGCCTTACATAAACTGCAAACAACCACCGTTCCAACCTTGCCCCCAACCCTACACCCACACTGGTAGCTGTACGCTTGACGCGGTTGTCGAAAATGCCTTGCATTCGTGTCGAAGTATCGCTAAGACTTATCGTGTCTAGTCGTCACGCCTTGTGACAAATCGAGTCGTTACTCCGGTAACAAACCATAACCCAATATGCAATAGGTTGGACGAAACCCGTTTCCGCGGTCTTGATAGTTGAAGCTCTACTTTGCATCCTAGGATCGAAGTAAGATTTACCAATCTGCAATAGGTTGGAGAAAAATCCTAGTAGAAAGTTTATTAGGTCTTGTTCGAGCATTTTACGCCGGCCTAGTCAACGCTCGCGTAACCGTCGCTTGATCGAGAAGTCAGGTAGAAGGGAGCAGACGAACACGCTCGCCAGAGTCATCCGCTCGCCAGAGGTCGTCCGCGCCGAGGTTGTATCTAACCCAGAGATACTGGCACGCTCGCACACACACCACCAGGACTGAGATCTACGTCCACCACCCCACGTCTTGACTATTCGTCAGGAACGAAATCCGACGCGAACAAATTAATTGTGATTTAACTTCAAACCGTTCGACCATTAGATTCCACATTTAACTCTTACCAACAACTCGATCATATGTTTGGTTAGATAATTAATCAAGTATAATTGAATGATTAGAGAATAGAATGCCCTGTAGTTGTGCTACACGTGTCCTTTCTAAAGCCGTCAGTGAAGAATAATTGCATGTTTAGTTGGTGAATTCTCTTGCGTCTGATTCATCTGACCTAAGCAAAGACGTATGTCATGTCATGTATGCCATCCATATATGACCGAGTATATTTCAGTTGTTTTTTGTATAATTAACAACGTGCAACACGAGTAAGAGTAGATCGAGACGAAACAAAATAATCAATGAGACTTGTCTTGTTCACCTAATTGCATAGAAAGGAAACCCTAGCTAGCCTTGTCTCTTTTGCACGGACCATATAATTAGTCGTTATGATCAATCATGTCCCCATATGTGACGACGGCGTGTAGCAGCTGGCATTGTACGGTGAAAATTATTACACCTCATGCAATGTCCGGAGCCCTGGGGACCGTCTTTTACGTACTTTTTTTTTCAATTCAGAATTCACATGCATGCGTGGGACCGGAGATTGAAAAAAATTATTCGTTTCTATTGGATTACGCTTTTACAGAAAACGTGGAAACTGGAAAGTACTGGATGATTGGTAGAATAAAGTTATCATAGATCATGATTACTGTATAAATCAAGAATCAATCTACAAAATGAAAGCAAAAAAGAAAAATTATTAATAAACTTAAACTTATGTGTTTTGGTTTTTATGATCATTCTTATTGTATTTTTCTTTGCTTTGAATACAAGTCCAAACTTCAATAAATAAATTTAAAAAAATACAGGTTCGGTTTGAACAAGAAAATAATATGGTAGAATACGATTGTGGAGAGAAGAATTAGTTTTGTCGTCTGCATTCTTCCCTCAAGATTTCTTTAAGAAAAAAAAAAAGACAAAAAAAAAAATTGTCTCTCAACAAATAATATACAAAAAACAATGTCATGAAGCAGAAAACGAAGATGTTACCCCTAGCTAGCCTCCCACGCGAAACACATAGAGGAAGTGATGCCAAACCATTATGGATATAGCACCGCGTGAAGTCGCTTGTCCATCTTTTACGTACGTTGCAGTCTTTTTTTCCCAATAAGGCTGAACATATAAAAATCCATATGAACGATCATATTAATATTTATATATAAACGCACTGGACCAGTGCAGTAGTTGATACCAAGGTATTCAAAATCGATAATATCGGCGATATTTCGCCGATATTTTCGTTTTTCCGTGGGATCGATATTTCGATTCAATTCTTTCAGTTTCTCGTCGAAATTTCCCGATATTTTCCGATATTTCCGATATTTCACCGATTTTTCCGATATTTCCGGCGAAATTTCCGATATTTCCGATATTTTTCAGAATTTTTTTATCTTACCTTCAAAAACTAATTTTCAACAATTTAAAACATATAATTTTCAACACCAAATTTTAATTTCTAACTTACCTTCAAGAGCTAATTTTATCATACTTCTGTTTTGATAATTTCCTAATAAGTTTCTTACTCGTGCATGCTTAATATTAATGTGTCTTACACTATATATTTTACTATAATGTATATTTTTGTAACATATAATCAAAATAGTAATGTGTAATGATTTTACATGATAATGTATGTAATTACAATTTTATTGACATGATTTTTCTATGATGTTCTAATAAGCTTGTTTTTTTTTGTTTTTTTTTATGTAGCGATTCAACGACTATATAATAGCTAGTGGCAACGGGTCAACGACTATATAATATCAATTTATGTATGGTTTTAAAAAAAATTCATGTAGTTGCTTTTGTGAAATATTATGTACAAATAATGTTAAAGGGTGTGATGGTTTAACCTCATTTTAGGTTTCAAGCATAAATTATATATATTAAATTATATTTCAATAAATATCAGCTCTATTCACATAGTAATTCATATAACATTTCAATAAATTGATATATATTTGAATTTATTAATATTTTCTTCTCACATATGATCGATAACATAGCATAAAACAACCTTAGAAAGTTTCAATACAAATTTCCATGTATTTCTTATAGTTTCCATCGTTTTTGTCAAAATTTCTATTTGATCGATATTTTATCGATATTTCCGTCGAAATATCCGTATTTTGAAACGCCGATATTTCCTCGATATCCGATATTTTACTCCTTGGTTGATACAGACATTTGGTTTCGCACCTGCAGAAATGGCTACGAAAATCGAAAGAATCTAAATCATCTCAAGCTCCTAATTACCACAAATGCTTAAAATCATTTGTCAAGCTTATGTTGTCCACAAATTTTCCCCAATATTTTTTTTTTCTTTGCGTACGTGGGATTAATCAGGAGAATACAAGGTGTTTCTATCAAAGATGTTCAATTAAACGGTTAAACCACATGCAAGGCCAAACATGAACTGAATTAGGGTTCCAAAAAGATGAAATGAGATTCTCTCCTAAGGAATTCCTCCTCATATCCTCCTCATAAAAGAATATGGACCGTTCAATTTTAATCCAACGGTTCAAAATTCTCTGTTACTATTCACACAACCCCTGCAAAGCAATCTGAGCCATCCAATTTTAATCCGACGGCCCAGATTGCATGAGGAGAGTGAGGAGGGTGTTTTATTAAGAGAGAATTCGGGTCCTCCAAAGATTAACACAGATATGCATTCTTCATTGTATTGAGAAGGATCTTACTCCAGCACCAGCAACCAGCAACCAGCAACCAGCAACCAGCAAGGAAATGATCGTTGTTCTTAAGACAAATAACCATCCCAAGTCCGCTGCTCGATCTGCGTAGGAGTCTGGAATTAAACCAGAGAACAACTCTATCTGTACAGGGCCGGACCTGAGATTTGAGGACCTGAGGCAAACTTTAAGATTGGTGCCCTCTAGTACTTTAATACGAAAAAAATCAATAAACACCAAACATGGCAAAAAAAAAAAAATGGTGTTCATTTATGATCTAGTGCCGTCCCGCAACTCCTTTACCTGGACCAAGAACATAACTCCTAGATTCTGGTAAGCCACTCGAACCAAAATCCTCAGAACCATCAACAGGATGCTGGAAGGAAGGTTTTGCTTCCACCATAGAAACCTTATTCTGACAAGAACTTTCGGCTGGTTTATCAAGAACATCTTTCGGGCCCCCAAGTTCAACTTTGCCTTTACTTGAACCCTGGTACCGTTTCCCCATACTGATTAAATCTTCCTGCTGCGCGCTATGGTTAGGTGCCTTGTTGGGATTAATTACAGAACCATTTGAATAGCCTACTGTCTTCACTTCATAAGCATTAGCAGCCACACTAGACGTGGACGAAGCCGCTTCACTTCTCAATTGCTTCGGAGATGGAGGTTGAGAGGGACGAGAAGTCCCAGTCTTGCCTCCTTCAGGTGCCGAATAGCGAGACTTTGGTACAGAAACGACCCCGTCAGCCATTGAATCCATTGCTAGCACACAAAGAACTCCCACTGCAAATTCCAATTCCCCACACAGATTTTAATACCAAGGCCATTAATTACAGAATCACACATTAACTATAATCTACAAACCGTAAAATTCAAACAAACAAAATATCTGCACAGCTATACAATCAAAGATAATCACAGCCTTGATTCAAGAAACCAAATCCAAGATATCCACAGCCTTAACTCACAATCAAATTGAAGCTTAATTTAAAAACCCATTTCCTAAATCGAATTCAATCACTCAAAGAACATATCTTTCACAATCCAAGGCCATTATCAACTTAGTTACAGAACCAAGAAAACCCAAAACCCTGACTGATGATAAGCCCAGAACCCAGTTTCTAATTTCGATTCCAACCAAAACCCAACTCGAATTCACAATGAAAAGCAGAGAAAGATGAGAGTGGTTTACCTGATTAGAGAGCAGAGCCGAGTTGCATGGCTGGTGGGTTAGAGAGAGAGAAAGTGATGTGGCTTTTGAGTCTGAAGAGAGCTTCAGATCCGATCGGAGCAAGAAAGCAAGATGACGAAAACCACGAGAAGATGATGAAGAAGAAGAAGAAGAAGAAAATAGTAATAAAATTTAGGTGAAGAAAAAAAAAAGAAAAAAAAAAGACGGTTTCTCTCGTCGCGTTGTGGAGATTATAGAGAAGAAGAAGAAGAAGAAGACGAAGCAAAATCAATTAAGCTTGAGAAAGCCGGCTTTGTTTTCGAGTGGTTTGCCTCTCTCTGCGATAAAGCTCGAGGCAGGTGAGTTTGGGTTGTTGGTGGAATTTTGGGATTGGTTGGTGGAATTTTGGGATTGGTTTGTGATATTGGTAAACATATATTAGATATATATAAAAAAAAAAAAAATTGGCCCCCAAAATTTTGGGCCCGAGGCTGTTGCCTCATGGGCCTCTATTCAGGTCCGGGTCTGTATCTGTATTGCTCCCATTGAATGGAAATAGATTCATTCTCTTGAAGACAAATTAATTATAAGGATATATGTGTTACACTTTTGGAGTTTTTCTCTTATTTTAATGGGGAAGATCTAACTAGGGGAGGGATTAACTTCCTTTAAATTCACGTGTGTTAATAACTTGGAAACCCAAACCCTACAGGTGGCATGATCACGTAGAAACTGAACCACTCGGAGACTACCATACAGCCTAGCTAACTATGGCTATAAGTAGGGCAAGCACGTTGCGGGAGAAAAAGCACCAACAGCAAACACAAGCCATAAGCCATAGCTTTAGCCTTGTTCTCTCCATCCGATTTCCCTAGCTTATTTTTAGCCATCATCATCATCATCAACATCATGCTAGGCCTAGCAAACAATGTTGCTTCCAAGGTGCTCTCAGTAATCCACACTGGGGACCTTAGCCGGTTTGCCATTTCTGACAAGAAGATCCTGGATGAGGTTTACACTACTCATGTTCATGCTGATGACTCCTTTGATGATGATTCTCTTTTCATCGTCGTTGAGAACATCCTTAAGCGTGCAACTCAAACTGTTGACAAGATTGTGCAGGTAAGTAACCTACATTGTACATATGTTCAGGTCATTATTTGTTTCCATACATTATATGTCTGTGCAAGAATGAATGCTTGAAACTGATACCTTCTTGTACGTGGTTGTTGCAGGGTACCCAAGTGCATGTGGAAGACATTGAGGAGAAGACCCCCAAAGCCAACTTCAGTGTACCATTGTGCACGCTTAAAGGAATCTCTTGCGAGGTACACAAGAAAAAATCAACAACTTTCTAGTTCATTATCGTTAATTTCTCGTTACATTTTTCAAACACACACACACACACACACACATATATATATATATATATATATATTCAAACTTTCTCTGATTTCAGATGCAATGCAAGCCTCCTGGTGAGGAAATCGCCCACAAGACAACACTGGCAATACTCACCAAGCTGTCCAAGTTCTCATGGGAAGCAAAGGCATCACTGACCCTAGCAGCTTTTGCTATGGAATTTGGTGAGTTCTGGCTCCTCGCAGAGCTCCGCGAATCAAACCTCCTCGCCAAATAAATTGCAATCCTCAAACGAGTGCCTGTTCTCCTCAAGCCTTCTGAGCTGCCCAAGCGCCGGCAGGCTATACTTGAGCTTAACAATCTAATCAAGGCCACATTGCAAGTGATTGAATGCATCGACCAGTCGGCAAGCTTTCCATTTATCCCCCAAAAGATGTTCCCGCTTTATCGATTGCATTGGAACATATTCCGGTGGATATCTATTGGACTATCATGACTGTTGTGGCTATGGCCACTAAGGTCACCATACTGACTAGTGATGAGTAAGTTCTTCGATCTCATCGGTTTACAAAAATAAGTTTGCGCACATTTACTACGGTTATAGGATGGCAAGCATTGTCGTACGTTGGTGATTGAATTTAATTATGATATTTATCGCGCATCGTTTTTCAGGGACAAGGAATTTGATCTATCTCCGTATTCTCAAAAAATTCACTACGTCCTTAACAAGCTCAAGATACAGCTGATAGTTTGTCACAAACAAATCGGTGGGTTACTTGTGTTATTTTTTTTTATATAAAAAAAAATAAAAAAATTTAATTGAGGTTTACGTTCTATCTTTTGCACTCTTAGAAATGAAAATTAAAGCATTAGTGATTATTCAATGCAGAGGAAGCAAACAGTTACAGATGGATCATAAATCTGCTCCGAAGACCTACTGAGATTATGGAAGTTTTTAAAGGTTTGATATTTTCGAAGGATAATGTCCAGCCACTGATTGATGGTTCCACAAAACAAACGGTATGCACATCGATCGATCACTTCTCTACAAATTGTGACTACTGTACGTACTGTAGTTTAATTGTGACTAACTATTTGAATTAACAGGTCAACATCGACATCCTAAGGAGGAAGAATGTGCTACTGTTCATTTCCAGCCTAGACATTACGGATGATGACATTTCCATTCTGAAACCGGTCCACGAGCTCACAAAGAAAGACAATCAGTATAAGATTGTCTGGGTTCCAATTGTGGAGCAATGGACTGATGAGCTGAGAAAGAAGTTTGATGTCCTGAAAAACAAGATGCCGTGGTTTACAGTGCAGTACTCTGGAACTACAGCAGGCCTCAAGTTCATCAAGGAGGAGTGGAACTTCAAGGGTAAGCCTCAACTGGTGGTGATGAACCCACAAGGAAAGGTCGAACACTCTAACGCATTCCACATGATTCGGGTGTGGGGAGTCAAGGCCTTCCCTTTCACAGAGACAACAGAAAAAGAACTTACAAAATCCCGAGAATGGGTTCACTCTGTAGTTGAAGGTGTTCACCCATCTGTGCCAACTTGGGTACTACGTTATTCTCCTCAACTGATCAAAGTGCATATACAAACTCACGATACACTATTCATTGCATATATTATTTTCACCTCACTTTTTATTATTAATGAGATTTAATTAAATGTGTTATCATCTAACAGATCAAGGAAAATAAGTACATATTCTTCTATGGGGGTAAAGACAACGAATGGATTCAGCAGTTCACAAAGAAAGCAACTGTCCTCGCAAATGATCCAATCTTAAAGGAAGCTAAGATTCAGATAGAGTTGGTTTGCGTCGGAAAAGGCATGAAAGGAGAAGATGACCATGGCATTCTAGGCCGCTTCTGGACTGGAGTAGAAAGCCTGTTCTTAACCAAAGTCCACAAGGAGGCTGACTCAGTCAGTCAGGAAATCCAGAAGCTTCTCTCTTACAAGAACGAAAGTGGATGGGCAGTGCTTAGCAAAGGGTCGACTGTGTTGGTCACAGGTCATGGTGTCTCGGTTTTGAAGGTGGTCGAGGACTTTGAGAAATGGAGGGAGCATGTCAAGGAGAAGGGGTTCGAGTTTTGTTTCAAGGACTATTATGGTAAGATAATTCAGGCTAATCGACCTTGCTGCCGTCTGGACATTCCAGGGTCCACCGGAAAGGTTCCGGAGTCAATGAAGTGTCCTGATTGTCACCGTAGTATGGAGACTTATATCAGTTACAAGTGCTGCCACATTGACGGTCCTACTGCACATCATTAAGCGTTCTCTTGGATGGGTCTTTGGTTCTTAGCTATTTGGGCTATGTCATGTTACGTTTATCTTTGCTAGAATAAGGGGCATCATGCATGCATGTCATCCTACCTTGATGCATGCATGGACATGTTGATGTGCAGATGCCTTAGCTAATGTTGTGTTTACTCCTGTTATGTCTGTTAATTAATGGTGATCTTGTGTGTTGAAAAAGTTGAATGAAACCTAGCTACCGGATCGAACTTTGTATTTCGTGAGTAAAAGAAGTAATTAATAATGCACTTTGAAATTTGACTTTGAAGTAAAAGAACTAGGGGTGGACATTCGAAACCGAAAACCGAAAAAAACCGAGCCGAAACCCGAACCGAAACCGAAAAAAACCGAACCGAAAAAAAACCGAACCGAAAGGAAAAAACCGAACCGAACCGAATCAATTCGGTTTGGTTTTTGGTTTTACCTTGTGAAAAACCGAACCGAACCAAAAAACCGAATTCTCATTAAAAAGATGTCGTTTTGTATTTTATTATTAAATATTTGATTTGATTAATGTGATTTTAGGTTTTATGATTATATATTTTACTTTTTTATTAATATTTTATATTTTATTTTGTTTTTGTGTGAGGTTGTGTGCATGTCAAAATATTCAAAATGTCCGTGTAGGACTCTAGGTAAAATATTAAGAGTGTTGTGTTGTCTAAAAAATCCAAGGCCATATTTTTTTAATTTAAAAATATTAAATTATGATGTCATAGTTTGAATTTTTAAGAGTTAAGACTTTGGTGGTTACAATTTTTGTAGATTGATGATTTGTTGTCATAAATATTACTAATAGATTGTATGCGTATGCTTATAAAAATAAGGAACTATCAGGAAAAAAAAAAAACTCAACTACTTGAATTGTCGAATTAGCGAATTTTAAATTTTTCACAAAGTTTTTTTTAAATACAAATATTTAATATTATATTTTTTGCAAAAAAAAAAAAACCGAAAAAAAACCGAACCGAACCGAACCTTTCGGTTTGGTTCGGTTTTCGGTTCACTCTCTCCAAAAATAAAAAACCGAACCGAACCGAACCAAATTTTTAGTTCGGTTTGGTTCTCGGTTTTGGTAAAAAACCGAACCGAATGGAACCGAATCCACCCCTAAAAAGAACTTTGAACTTTGCATCTTTCGATCACCCACTATCACGTACAATCTCTACAGCGGGATGCTGGTAGAGATTGATGACTCCAATTTAAGCCTTCCATCTACACATTAACAATGCATATTGTTAAAAAATAATTAATACATTGATGCAGTCTAGACTAATCATGCTGACATTCTTCTCTAATCTTGTTTTAATTACAGTATTTTAGGGCATCTCCAACAGCTTTCCTATTTTTTTTGTAAAATAGGGAAGCAAAAGTCAGAATCTCTAAAAAAATTATGTTCCAACTCCAAGAGCTTCTCCATTTTAGAGATTTTCACATTTATTACAACTAAATTCATATTTATTTCAACAATATAATATTCTTTTATTTATTTATTTTCAAACATGCAATAAATACTCTATATCTAATACATTTATTGTAAATTGTAATTAATGATTACTTTTAAGTTATTCTATAATAATAAATTTATTTATTTTAAATAAAATCTATATAAAATTCTATAATTAATGATTACTTTTTAGTTTTCTGTGTCAAATTGATTTGATCATTAATTTTTCATTCTGCAAATGTTTCTTTCTCTCTCTACAAATATAGGGATGTGTTGAAGGAAAAACGTATTATGTGCCTTCGTCAATGTAACTGACGATAGATAATTATGTAGTCATTATTGTCATTAATGTATTTCCTATTACCGTTGTAATACTCACCCTATATAAAGGGGATTATCAATGAAATGAGTAGACCAATTCTCATTTTCCTACAACACGTTATCAGCACTTTGCTTTAGCCAGAAAAAAAAAAAAAGTCTCGGTTTTGTCTCTGAAAAGAAAATCAAAACCCTAATATTCTTTTCTGCCGACAACAGCTTGTCGGAAAATCCCCAGAAATTCACTCTACCGACAACAGTTTGTCGGAAAAAGCTTGAAAATCTCAGCTCACCCAGAAAGTTTCTCTGGGCACCCAACCCGTCGAGATTTGCAGATCGGACCCGCGCAGCCGACCACGTCACGTCCCGGCACCACTGCTCGATCGGCGCCTCGACCCTGCGCTCCAGCGCCTCGACCCAGTCGCTCCAACCGGCCTCCGATCGATCCCCCCCTGATCTAGTCGTCCTCGACGACAAACGACGCAGTCGTCCCCGATCGTCGTCATGACACCCTAGCCCAACGACGCAGGCGACCCTTTCATCCCCGTCGATGACCTGCATCGATTCCTGCCATTCACGTCGACGATCCAACCTCGACGCCGCGCCCAAGACCTAGCAACAAGAAAATCTGCTTTGGGCACCCATCGTCGATCCCGATCCAGCCCTGCACGCAGCTCCGCGCCGCCGATGCAGGAGCCTTGCGCGTCGGAACAGCCACCCGATCCAGTGTGTAGAGGGACACTGCTCAGTGCTTCGTCCCTGATCCAGCCGTCCTCGCCTCCGCGCCGACGAATCTGGCGCTGCCCTCCCCGCGACGCCGTCCGCTCCGATCTGCCACAAACCCAGATTTTGGGGCCTAATCCGACCCGGCTTCTTTGGGCCGGGTCTCGACCCGACCCGGTATGTTGGGCCTGACCCGGATCTGCCTGATCCAACCCACGAAAAAAAACAGTTTTTTTTTTAAAATATAATTTAAAGGTAAATTTAAAATTACGGCATTGTTATTTTTATTTACCGTATTTACTGTTTTAAGAATTTAATGGTAAATATTAAATTATTTAATTGATATGGTAAATGTATGATTAAAGTGACTGATCATATGAATATTTTTTTTATGTGACGTATCAATTTAATGATGCGGCATGCGACGACAAATTTGGAGTCGGAGATCGAGCAATCGATTCATATGCAGTTTATTTGGCAAACTTACAAGTAATATTTACATTGACGCTCTTCTTTCATTATATTTTGTTTCAGTTATTTATATGATATAATGCTCTATTAAATTTGATTGCATTAGTATTTTATATAAATGAGAAACATGAAGCGTTATATGTTTATTTTATTAGTGTTAAATAATTGTTTTATTTAACATATTATTTAGTTTGAACATTGCCCTGATAATGTAATTTCATGAGCTTTGTAATATAAAGAAAAAGTGACAAACCTATATTGTGAAAAAGCATTTTCACGAAGTAAGAAAAATATGACCATTACAAATTTCGGTCTTGAGATCCAATTTTTATTTCTTGAAAAAATTTTCAAGATGGATATCTTATTAATTGTGTAGAAAGAAACGATAATGGAATTTCATTAGCTTCACATGTAATGAAAATAGAGAAAATTTTATTGTGATAACGAAATTTCACGAAGCATCGGATTTACCATAATGCATATTGGTTTATATTAGTCGTCGTGCATGTCATTTAGACCACGAAATTAATACATTTTATTCTTCCTATATTTTACAGATGGTTTAACCATCACAGTTTGACTTTGACACATTGGACTCTGAAGAACATGAGTACCAAATTCCCCTATTGAGCCAACTAAGGCTCGAACATGGTATATTTATGCAAACTGCTTTATGTAAATAGCTAAGAAATAATTATAATATCTTCAATGACAATGTAAGGTCTGAGAAAAATAAATTTCCTGAAAAAAATTATGCAAAGTAATGCAACAACCCTAAATCAAAAGGTAATGACGATGTAAGGTCTTAGAAAAATATATATATATTCTTGAACAAATTAAAGTAATGCAACGACCCTAAAACAAAGGGTAATTACCATGGACGTAAAATTCATATAATCATCCAAAAGTAAGTGGAAACAATATAACATTTGAAAAGCTGGCATTGGGGACATGTCATGTGCAGTGAAGCACTCTGTTGTAAATCAATGAAGTATTGATACGTACATTATAAGCTAGCAAAGAATTAGCTACGACTTTCAATAAATATGAAGAATCATATGAGTACGCGGATTTTGGAAAAGTATCTTCAATATCCAACAATAAACATTGAAAATGAGTTTACAACTAAAGGCATACCATATGGGAAGAAGATGTCAATGACATATCTCATCATTGCAGCTATTAAAAGAGCAAAAAGGATTTGGCTCCATCCAAGATAGACTTTGATTAGTCTATTTTTAAATTTCTAAGATATCCTTATAAAGGCTATCACGCCTAAATTAGACTTTTAGTCTTAAAGTTTCTATCTCTAAATTGGACAAGACTAAATATAATCGTTGGCATGTTAATTTTTTTGAATTTTCTCTAAAGGAATTGAGATTATTCAAATTTTATTCATGATATACATGATTCAATTTTCTGCATATAACTTTGCAAAGTATTGCATAAAGTAAAGTAACATATCATAATATAGGCATGACACAAAGAACCGTATGCAAAGAAACGCACCATGTAATCCCTAGAATAATAGTACTGAAGAACAATAGTACTAATATATCACAAAAATAGCACAATAGTACTGAAGAACTGTAGTACTATAATGAAAGTGATAAGGATCTAAATATCTGTTCCTTTGGGATTCATAATGCACTTGCCTAACTGGGATTACAATACCTTTTTTACAATCCCCATCGACTTACTCTAAAGAACTTGAGTTACATTTTGATGTATATATTGAGCATATGTCAAATTGACAATTTATGCGATAAGAGAAAATTGAATTTGTTCAACATTTTAAAGAAATTTATGCCACGATGTTCATGTAAAAAGACAGAAGTGAGAATTCATTTGAGCTCCTTTGCATTACCTCTAATGACTACGGATGTAAACGCGTATTAGAGAAATTTATATGTCAACTTAGTGGGTTATATGTAACCACTAATTGCACCCAAAGTCAAAAGAAAATGATATTTTTGGAAATCTGACATACATTGGCTTTGATCTGGTGATCCGAACATTAAAGAAATTACTATGGACACCCATATTTTGAATGAATAGAAGCAAACACCAGAAGAATATGGTTCACACACGAAACTGAGGACGATCAAAGAACATTTTATCCTCAAATATTATTTCGATACAATCCATGTAGGGTTGAAGACGTGTGTTCAAACCCTAGATTCCACTGCTCCCCTAAGGTGGCATTATGATTGATGCACAAAGTACATGCACTTATACCCTATTATGCTTCTGATATCCATCGTGACTTTATGAATAAAAGTACATCATTCAAAGCCTACTCATAAAATTATGATTGACACCATCATATGCAAAGGAAACATGTGTTCTCATTATGTACTTATATTGAATCCAAAGATGATTCAGTGGACTGATTCAACCAACTTGCGGACACCTTAGATATTTTATGGTGTTGGTTGTAGTGTCGACACGCTGGTCACGTGTCATGACACCATCCACAATTAAAATTTCTGCTGCTTATGCTAGAAAGTCAAAGCACCTAGGCCGGGTTAATTTCCGTAGGTGTGATGATTCTATGGCTTATTATATGGGATTTGTAATGGACATCATATTCTTATATAAGAACCCAATTGGTCTCACGGAAAACGACTACAGTAATAGTCTTAATATTGGTAAAACACACCAATACTTCCGTTTTGGGTTATGCAATTTTTGCATGCAGCGTTACTTTTTCATCCATGGCCAACATCATTGAACCAATTTACACCATAGCTAGTGACTATGTGTGAGGATTTTAAAGGATTTCAAACGAACTTGTAATCCTTGAGCTCTTTTGGATTGACACGGATCTACAATCCTTGAGCTCCATTAAATGTTTTATGTGCCAAAATTGCGCCGCCACAGCGCACAATGATGGGTTACTTGAGATGAATAAATATTTATGCTGGATATGAACTTCCAGCTATAGTCCACTATGTCGAAACCTTGACAGGCGATCTCCTCACCGCTAGATTTGCGGTGTGTCACTTTGATGAGACAGTCTTCCCGTCGTTAGGGGGAGATAAGAACAAGCATGTTCAAGTGGAACGACAGGAATTGTCGTGGTTTGTCCCCACTGTGTCTCATCTCGATCCCCAAAATCACACAAAGTAAAGTGTGCAGATGTCTTATACATTAAAGTGACGAGATCATATAAACCTGCTGCAAATATACCTGCAAGGATTGTGTTTTATCAAAAAGACATGGTACCACCCAAGTGGAATTGGGTATTGCACTGCCACCATCCATGGTGGCATGGTGACGCCATAAGTGGCATAAATGGTGTCACAGGCCGTGGCTCTCCAAGGAAGAGGGGGAGGCCACCTTAAGTTCGATACATACTTGTGTAAAGGAAGAAAACAAGTTTGGCACAACCTGATCTATTGATCAGTGATACTCAAATCCGTCTCATGAGAATATTTATGGATTGTGGTTATCATTGGGGGACGCCTCAAATGTTAGAACCAATCCTTAAAGTATAGAGATCTCTACAAACACATTACACTAGTGTACATGAGGACGTGGAATAATGAGTCTACTATCGAACCATACTTCGTTGAAAAATGTCAACTTAGTAAACTGGCCTAATGAAAAAAAGCGATCCAGTATAAACAAAGAGATAGGTCTTTTGGGCAGGTGACGCCGACACCGCAAATATAAACCCTATCAAATATATCTTTGTTAGAATGCGTTATGAGAATAAGAGTATGCAAACTCACCTTATGGCGCAAGGTCTCTCAAAAACGCATTGGAATCGACTACGAGGAGATATTCTCTCGTAATGGACTACGATGAGACAAACTCTCGTAATGGATGTCATTGCACTCCACTACCTTGTCAGTTTGGTTGTTTCCGAAAAACTGAACATGCAGCTTACGAAAAGTGATCAAAACATATATCTCTATGGGGATCTAAATTAAGAGATATACATGAGGATCCTAAACGGACTTGATCCACCCAAATCAAGTGACTCTAGATCACATGAGTACGTTTGCAAAAGAAATTGAAACGTTCACTAAAGTGACTACTTGATTGGAAAGGGATTGATGAATTATGCGTTTTCATTATGGATATATATGAACTCTAAATGAAATAAGAGAAACTCAGTGTATTGTAAATCCTAAGTTGAGAATGAAAAAGATTTTGGGAATACACAGTCTTGAAATGGAACTCAAGGACTGTAATGATGGTGATCATCCATCAATCGGCTTAGGCACTCTAAAGAATAAAGTGAGGCCTACAGATATTCCCATGATCAGTCGAAGTCTTTACTCTAACAATAGATCCGTTTTTCATCTAAAGGAAGATGACGAAGAAGTATTGGGAAATGAAATTCCTATACAAGTGCAATGACGCATGATTGTACTTAAACATAATATGTAAGACTCGACCTCTCATTCGATGTAAATTTGTAAAGCTATGTCTAGCTATGCGCCTACGCAACGCAAATCGTTCTTTCATTAAAGATATGAAAGATTTGGGCTTATTCAATCTCTACATAGAATGTGACATGATAAAGAAATTATCCACGTCATAGCTAACTATGCGTAAAGAAAAACGCATTAAAGGTGAGATAAGAAAATCTGTTATCACAGATCAATTTCAAATCTCTTAATGGTTCACTCATACTTTAGACAAAGTTATGACTATTTTGTTATATGAAGGTCATACCACGAGTGAACCTGATGTTCAATATGAACCTATGCATTCAGTTCATGAACAACCTTATCCTCAAGATCAAAGAAAATCAAGTTGGATCTGAGGACGATGTGGCAAGATTTAGTTACTAAATCATTGCTCAAAGTCATATTTGGAAAAACATGTGAAAATGCATAATTATGCTAATGTTACTGAAGCTCCCTTGATTAAATGAAAGAATCAGGGAGAATCCAATGATTAATGTAAAAATCAGGGGGAGGTGCAGACATCAGGGGGAGTCTAGCACATACATGTTGTTTTCAAATGTAATAGGTGCGTTGCGCTCTTTTTGTCCTTCGACCAAAGTTTTATTTTCTCCCATTGGGTTTTTGTTACTTGGCAAGGTTTTTAATGAGGCAACACCACATGCACCATTCTATCTCTGACTCGGCACAAGGGGGAGTGTTGAAGGAAAAACGTATTATGTGCCTTCGTCAATGTAACTGACGATAGATAATTATGTAGTCATTATTGTCATTAATGTATTTCCTATTACCGTTGTAATACTCACCCTATATAAAGGGGATTATCAATGAAATGAGTAGACCAATTCTCATTTTCCTACAACAGGATGCATATATTCTCTCTCATCCAAATCCCCATTTTAGGGAATGAGATGGAGAATCTGTTGGAGGAGATTTAGAGTCCAAAATCCCCAAATTTAAGTAAAATCCCTATTATAGGGAATCTGTTGGACTTACAATTCAATCTGCAAAAATTGCATATTTGACTGTGCATACTTGCATACTTATATATGAGTGTGTAGAATAATTTTCCGCTCAATCGAATTAGATTTGGCACTAACTGTTTGTGATAATTAATCATACAAACATGTCCTCGATCTTTTCACCCCATGCAAGTTATATGAAAAACGTGTTGTGGTACTGTTTTAATTAATAGAAAATAATTATTTTATATATTTTTTGTCCAAAACAATGACCATTCTTAAAAATTGCCCAAATCAACATAAGGTGAACAATCTATTGCCCAAATGATACAAAATGTTTTCTTTTCTATATTTGTTAGACTATTTTACCTTCACCCCTTATATACTCATATAAAGAGAAAATAGATGATAGAGAAAACTTTGCTGAAAGGTCACCAAACTCCGATGGCCGGTCGTCAGAATCCGGTCACCAAATTTTTTCACCGAAATTTGTTTTTTTCAAATATCGCCGGAAACGCCTAATAACCTCCTGTCTAATAATAAATTACTGACCATCAGTAACACAATTACTTACTTCATTAACCCCAAGATTTATTAGACTGGAATATAAATATTAGACCCGGCAAAAAAAGCTTTATTTTTGACTAATTGGTCTTTTTCGCTTTAATTAATTAGAGTTTCACATGCATTTGTTAATTATCAATCAAACTATCAAATCTATGATTTATGTACGACTAACTTCATAATTAGCATTTGTTGGTACGTACCGATTGGTAAAACGAAAAAGCTGATCGATCAAGTTATTAGCACTTTTGGTCCACGATATCAAGACTTTTAGACAGCTTGAAAAGTAATTAAACCCTTTAATCGAAAAAATAAAATAAAATATAAACCCTTTTTTGTTTTTCACATTGTGCAACACGACCCATCTCCTTTGAACGTGTGTGGACCAAATCGAGCTAAGAATCACATCGTTTCTTTGCCCTTTTTCAGTCTATAGTCTTCCCAGTGCGATTTTTTTTCCCTTCCTTTCAAGAAAAGCTAGATAAGAAATGCTGGGAGGAGAAATAAAAGTTGTTTGTCCCATGCACACAATTGATTTAATTTGTGTGTCATATGCATATCAAAGATTAAGCTAGCACTCATATATACTAGGTTTTCTAATTTGTGGTAAAATTAAAAATTATGACCTATCTTAGTTGTACATTAAAATGTCTCCCATGCCAGGAGAATTCTCTGCTGTTGATTTTGGCTACTAAATTGAAACGATGCTATTTCGAATTAAGCATCTCCACGTCTCAACAGTACTATGAATGTGAAATGTAACAAATTGACTACTCTTAAAAAGTAAACAGCTTCGATAAATTAGCCAGCCATATATATATATCTTCTTTTCATGATGCCTTTGTGAGCCAGTTACATCATCTCTGATCTCTTAATTATTGTCCTTTCTTATCTTCGAGATCATAAAATTTTGTGGAATCTAATTTCAGCTAGGAGACGCGCGCATTTATGCTTATTATGATTTAACATTCTTGGTGGTGCATGTGCTCCTATTTGTACGTGGGAGGAGCAGCATATATATTGAATTATTTACCCGAAAACAATCATGAACAACGTGACGTACACATCCTATATGACCATAGATATTTCTCATCGTCTACAGTCCATATATACGGAGAGTTCTGATAAAACCGGACGGACGTAAAAGTATTAGATCACTTGCATATAGAAAATTATTCTACGCACCAAAATGTAAGTAAACTGACATTTAAATTTATAATTTTAACTATTTATTTAATAATTAATTATTCACATAATCTTAATATTCAAGCGTTTGTGAAATTAAAGTTGTAAAATACTATATATGATCAAAATAAATTAGAGATGAGTTACAATATCAACATATATAATTAACAACAATAGAAATTACAAGAAAAAAGACAATAAAAAACGGTGTCCACAATATACAACCATTGAGGCTTTAAAAAACACTAACGGAGTTAAAGAAATGAAAACATAAATGACTTGTAAATTATTGGTACAAGTACATTTTTGTGCGTATTAATGTCAATGTAGGTTAAATAATAACTTTATCATTAATTTTCTTTAATCTGCATGCGAAACCAGATAGAACCACCCACAATGTATATAAAGCTACGTAAATACGTCGGCCATTTACTAATTAAAAAAAATTAATAATAAGGTTATTATTCCGATCCGCCATTGGGATTCTTTAATTTCCGGTGTGAGACTGCTATATATCTTAGGGTTATAACTTAATTATCGATGAGCTTACAGATCGAGTTATGATGATGGACATAGGTAGCTTCAACTGAGTACCTTTATTTAGGGCTTACGTTGTAATAGCTTACCCTAGTCCTTTAATGTCCCTTTAGTCTTTCTCGTTCTTCTTATGGTCTGCCTCAACCTTCAATTATTTCTCTCTATTTTCTACCTAAGCTAGTCTCCTAATTTATATGTTCAAGCACCAAAGTGTTTCAGCTACAAAATATTACATATCAGTTTTACCCACCCAATTTTCATCATAAATCCGCCGAGAGCTCGCCGGAGGTGTTGGCTTCGTTGGGTGTAGATTTTGTTAGGAGATAGAAAACATCACATTCCATGAACTTCAGCACCATATAATCGCAAAACGTAGGTTTTTTTTTTTTTTTTTTTTTAGAGAATGTGGGCTATTTAATTTACACAATAAATCTATAAAGTGGCATTCACATGCTTAAACTAAAAGCCATAAACACATTGCTAATCCTTTTTCCAGAAGTCTCTCATTGCATATTCCCCACATGGCAATGTATTATTGGAGTGCTGGACCCTCCTTCATGCGATTGTCCAAGCTCAAACCTTGCTATATAAATAGAGACCCTCAGCAAACACTGAGCTGCAAGAAGAACTCGTTCCTTCGAATTCGATATATATGATCAAGCAATATTCCATAAGCTATAATCCCAGCTCCTTGATCATTTCCTTTCCTTCTGTGTTAATTAATTAAGCCATATATCTACTACTTCACCATGCTAGGGATAGCTCAAAATGCGGTGAGCAAGGTGACCTCTGCTGTCAGCAACGCTGCTCAGCTCAATATTGAGGGTGAGCTCAGCTTGTTCACCATGTCTGACCACAAAATCTTGGAGCTCATTTACACCAGCCATGTCCATGAGGACGACTCCTTTGATGTCGAATCTCTTTTCTCGATCACCGAAAACATCATCAAGCGTTCTAACCAGATCGTCGATAACATCGTGCAGGTATATATACATGTGTGCTAGCTAGTCCATTATGCAGTTGTGATTCGATCTTTTCAGGAGTGTTTCTGTAGAAAGTGTTTTGAAACAGTACGTAGTGCTTCTGCAGTTCTGCTATTAGGGCTTTTGCCATGAGTGGATGAGCTTGAGTGCATCATATTAATTGTCACTTTTGTTTGTAAGCAAGATTAAGAAGATAAAATCTGGAAGGAACTAAAATCGATCACAGTAAAGTCCTCTCTATAGATTTTGCATGCACTGTAGATTTTGAATATTTGTGATGTACCTTAATTTTGATTTTCATTATTTTTGGAAAGTCAATAGGCTAGACAGTTCATATCTTTAATTTCCTGGTGACAGAGAAACAAGACGATGAGATGAGGACATGAGGAGAATCGGACCTTTACTTTTGCTACAAATTAATTAAAACACATTAGATAGGACGATTAAATCGTTTTCACGAGCATGTTACAGGGACCCCAACACTACGTATTCATGGAGTACGTTGTTACCAAACAAACGAAAGAAAGAAAATCCATTAATTAAACATAATTGTAAAAAAGATAAATGTGCTTTACCATGAGTCCTGGACCAAGAAATGATTCTCGATCCACACTATCTCTTTCATTCAAATACTTTACCATTGTGAACTGAAATTAGTTTGTTTTTTTTTTTTTTTAAATAGTTTTTAAATGATCTATACTGTAGTAAATCCAATTAGTTTCTTAATCAAGGTGTAATTGTGTAAAAGTTTATACGCAGAAACTTCTTCATGGGAATTTTTGCATGGTTTTATTATAGTTCTACATGTGTGCTGATCGATTATGAGTATAAATTAGAATACTATATTGAATTGATGATTGCATCTGACTTGTTGCAGGGCACCCAAGTTCATGTTGAAACCATAGATGAGAAACCGCCCAAAGCCAGCTTCAGCTCCCCATTGTGTACCCTCAAGTCCATTGGTTGTGAGGTAAACTAATTAGTACTTCACTCAACAATTTTCTAATTGCGTTTTGATTTATCTAAATTAATCAATTTCGCATGGAATTTCAGCTTTCTTGCAAGGGTCCTGGTGAAGAGATTGCCCACAAATCAACACTATCAATACTTAACAAGCTATCAACCTATTCCTGGGAAGCCAAGGCAGTCTTGGCCTTAGCTGCCTTTGCTTTGGAATATGGTGAGTTCTGGCTCCTTGCCCAAGTTCACCAATCTGATCCACTAGCCAAGTCTGTCGCAATTCTTAAGCGAGTGCCCATCCTTCTCAAGCCCGCTACCCTCCAGAAACGGCGTCAGGCAGTGGTTGAGCTTAACACTCTGATCAAGACCACATTGCAAGTGATTGAATACATTTTTCAGTTGGAGAGGCTTTCTTCATATGATCCAAAGGATGTGCCTGCATTGGCTATTGCAATGGACCATATCCCAGTTGATGTCTATTGGTGTATCATAACCATTGTTGCTTGTGCTACTAAAGTTACCCTTCTCACCAGTGATGAGTAAGATTTTGTGTCAACAACATTTGATGATTTCTATAGCTGATGTGATTAGAGCATACTGAAGAGCATGTATTTATCCAATTGAAATTTGATGTAGGGATAAGCCACATGAATTATCCCAATATTCTCAAAAGATCCATTACATCCTAAACAAGCTTAAGATCCAGCTGATAATCTGCAAAAAACAAATAGGTGGGTATTTTTTTTCATTACTCTGTATTCGCTGTATAGCTTGTACTACAAGAAATGCTGAAGAATTGGTATTGGAAACAGAGGAGGCAGAGACCTATAGGAAGCTGAGGAAACTTTTTCAGACCCCTACCGAAGTTATGGAGGTGTTCAAGGCCCTGATTTTCAGCAAGGATAATGTGCAGCCAATCATCGATGGTGCAACTAACAAAACGGTTTGTTCAATCACACAGCTAGTACCTTACTCTGGAATAGATTTTATAACCATAGTTTGTAGTTTTAATTTACACTTATAATTACAAGTCTTTGAAATTGCTTGTCCACACAGGTTGCCATTGATGTTCTGAGGAGGAAGTATGTGTTGTTGTTCATCTCAAGCCTGGACATTTCTGATGATGACATTGCAATTCTCAGACCAGTTTATGAGGGAATAAAGACAGAAGATAAGTACAAGATTGTGTGGATTCCCATTGTGGAGCAATGGACTGATGAGCTACGGAAGAAGTTTGAGATCTTGAGGACTAAGATGCCATGGTACACAGTGCAGTATTTTTCACCAGTTGCAGGAATCAGGTTCATCAAGGAGGAGTGGCACTTCAAGGGTAAGCCTACAATGGTTGTGATGAACCCACAAGGCAAAGTGGAAAACACTAATGCTCTCCACTTAATTCGGGTATATGGAATGAAGGCATTTCCTTTCCATAAATGCGTAGAAGACACTATTGTAAATGACAAAGAGTGGATCACCCCCATTGTGAATGATATTCACCCAAGCATTCAGACATGGGTAAGTAAACTCATGATTCACCAGTGCCTACTTGTATTCATCACAACGCATACATTTTGACATGATATGGTTTAATTTGTAACATGCATGCATGTTGACTCATCAACAGATCAAGGAGGAGAAGTATATTTTCTTCTATGGAGGCAAAGACAACGAATGGATCCAGCAATTCACAAAGAAAGCCACTACCATTGCAAATGATCCTTTTATGAAGGAACTGAAGATCAACATTGAGCTGTACTGTGTCGGCAAGACCGCAAAAGGAGGTGAAGACCTTGGCATTCTAGGACGTTTCTGGAACGGCATTGAGAGCTTGTTCTTCACCAATGTCAACAAGCAAACAGACACCGTCACCAAAGAAGTCCAAAAGCTGCTTTCCTACAAAAATGAGAGTGGATGGGCTGTGCTTAGCAAAGGGTCCACTGTGGTGGTCAGTGGCCACGGCTTCACAATCTTGAAGGTGCTTGAGGACTTTGAGAGATGGAAGGAGCTTGTCAAGGAAAAGGGCTTTGAGGTCTCATTTAAATCGTACCACGATAAGGTGATTCAGACTATGAAGCACTGCGTCCGCCTTGACATCCCAAGTGTTGCAGGAAAGGTTCCGGAGACAATGAAGTGTCCCGAGTGCCCTCGCACCATGGAGACCTATGTGAGCTACAAGTGTTGCCACACTGACGGTCCCATTAACGCACACCACTAGATTCATGGTTTGCTATTAAGAGACTAAGAGGGCGTTTAATGCCGCTAGCTAGTACAAGGGATAAGTGTTGTGCTTTGTTTTGTTTGTCCAGTGTCATCATTTGTACCATAATAATGGGCAATATCATTACGTTGGTAATGTGTGATGCCCGCCTATGTGTGTGTGTTCAGTACTCGAGTACTAAAATCTCATGTTCATCTTCTAATGTAATCTTATATATGTAATGTTATGCTTCAACATTCATATATATGTTTTCTACCATGGTTTCTTTTGCGCATGCCTTGTGGCTTGAAAATTTTCATATTGATGCAGCTTCCACTTTTTTATTCTTCTGGTTGAGAAAAAAATTAAAGGAAAAAGACCAAGCAGGCAGCAGCAGGGCAAGGAAACAAAGAGCCTGAGAGAAACAAACTACCACTCCCCAAAAATCCGGTTACTGTCATGTACACCATCAAACATATCTCGCTCATAGATAAATAATAAGATGCAGCCAAATTCTCAGATTGATAATATACACTAAAATAAATGCTAAATCAGCAAAATAAGTTACAAATTAACCTCATCTAGGGGAATAATAATATTGTTTCATGGCATATACGGTTTGCACTATAGTGACTCCCAAAAGGATAGAAGCTGCAATCAGAGAAGTAACTTTCCAGAGGCTTGTGGAAGTAACATTCCACGTTAGATAATTACGCTTCAACTGTGCAGTAGTTCGTCACTCACGCCTCATTCTTTGAAGCTTTTTGTCCTGTGCAACTTGGTAATGTTCATTTACTCAACCTGAATTCTCAACACTGCAACCAACAGAGTATTGGAAGACTGTATTCGCCACTGCTATGACACTAATGAGAGCCATACATAACAAGATCAGTGAGATCGGTCCTGTTTCAGAATGTAACAATTTCAAATGATTGTCTGTGGAAACAACTTTATGTGTCTAATGCGACGTAATTTGCAGCAGGAACAACAATAATACAAGTGTTCAAGGAATCCATCAACGTTAATCTCCTCAAGACAAATCTAAGCAAGGTGGAATTTCCTCAAGGTGAATCCAAGTGAGATCGATAAATCTCTTCGAGTGGGAGCGCACAGGGATCTGCAGAGAAACCACTTTTACGCTTTGGGAGCGCACATGCAGTCCTCCTTCCATATGCAAGGTGAACGTGGTCTTATGATACAATCTTCATCTGCCGGTAAGCAAACTCCTTCCCTATACAAATCCGAGGACCAGGGATCACTTTTTTGAAAAAACCCTAGTTGTGAAAAAACCCTAGTTGAGGGTTCTGGAATGTCGTCAACAAGTTCTGGGATGCGTTCGGTGATTTGCCCCTGGAAGTTCATGGGTGGCCTGGACGCGGAAGCACCATCCCCTTCAACGATTCCGAAAGCACGCACCTTTGCCTCTGTTCTCTCTAACTCAGCCGAGTCTGCTATTCCACTTAGTCAATTGCCATCTCCTGTTGTTTGTGGAGATAAGATCTATGTTAAGATCAATGAATCCTTGTATCAGGAGCAACTAAAGCAATTCAAAACAAATCTTATTGGACGACTTTTATTGCGTAAGGGTTCTAAACCTCTGAAGGCAGATGCTCTAAAAGGTTTGTTGGCTGCTCTCTGGTGTCCTTCCCAGCCATGGCGTATGGTACCACTTGGTAAAGGCTACTTTGATATACATTTTGCCACTGAGGAGGATTTGCGTAGGGTTTGGGGTGGTGGAACTTGTACTCTTCCTGATGGAATTTTCTGTCTAACTCAATGGAAGCCGGATTTCGTTCCTGGTGATTCACTTCCACAAACTCATTCTCAAATTTGGGTTAGATTATATGGTCTGAGTCAAGATTATTGGCATCAACAACATCTTATGGAGATTGCTCGAGGTGTTGGAACCCTTTTGCAAATTGATAAAGCCACAAAGGAACGACAATATGGGTATTTTGCTCGTGTTTTGGTTGATGTTGATCTTGCAAGTGAATTACCAACTTCTTTGATGGTTGAACGGGAAACCCTTTGTTTTCCAATTGAGGTTGTGTATGAGAATTTGTGTACTCATTGTGGGAAGGTGGGTCACATGGCTGATCTATGCAGGCACTCGAAGCCGTCTAACAAAGAGCCAAGGGTTCAAGAACATATGTGTGTTGAGAAGCCAACTCGCATTGTGCGTCAATTTTATCGACCTAAGGCAGTGGTAAACAAAGTCTCTGAGCAGATTTTAGACTCTTCTCCTCAAGCCACTACTCCTCAAGTCCAGCATTCCTCCGAGGTAGCAGTTGCTATGTTTGCAGGTGATGTTCTCAATGAGGTCGTGGATGAGGAACTTGATCGTATTGCAGATTTGGTCATTAAGGAACACACAGTTGAGGGGATTGTTTGTTCTGTTATGAAATCTTCTCTTGTCAATGAGAATAAATTTGCCATCCTTGCAGATAAGGAAGCTGATGCAGTGTTCGTGCCTATTTCCAATGAATCCACTCAAGGAGCTATTGAGGTGGATATTACCAATGCTACTGGCTCACTTACTGTTGCCATTAATCCTATGGATGGTTCTAATGTTCTTTCAGATGATGATGTCGAGGATGTTGATAGTGAGAATGATATATGTGATGTGGATGGGAATCTTTGCTCTGTACCAGATTTAATTATGGAGCAAAGACCGTCCAAAGAGACTTCTCCACGAAGTGAGCAACGCTGGCATGAACTGGTTGAAGCTGATCAATATAATAGCCAAGAAAACTTAACTATTGGCCAAGCTCCCCCTGGTTTTGAACATGTTGCTGCTCTAGCAAAGGATGCATCATTAATCACAAGTCGTGGGGTATTGGGAAGTACAGAGGAAGGATTCACACCGGTTTTTTCCAAATCTCAACAGAAGAAACAAAGAAGACGAGTTAATAAAGCTTCAGCTCGTGAGGACCCTTATCCAAAGCGAGACAGAACAAAAAATACAAAGTACCATCAATGAAGGTGCTCTACTGGAATATCAGGGGAGTGGGAAACAGTGACTCCCAAGTTGAGATTTCTAATATTTGTCATATATATAAGCCAGATTTTGTTTGCATTGCTGAGCCAAAGGTAAATTTTTCTTCAATCCCCGTGGATTTCTGGTCGTCTCTGAATTTAAATTTTGTTACAAGTAATGACCGTGGGTTGACGATTCCAAATCTTTGGTTGTTGAAGGGGCTTCATAGTCCTAACCCAACCATTATTTCCAACTCAGATCAGCAGGTTACTATTCAAGTTTCTTTTGATAATGCTCCTAGTCAAATCTCTTTTGTATATGCTTCTACTTCTTATATCAAGCGCAGGGAGCTATGGCAAGAATTTACTGCTCGGCGTCCTCAAACGATTTTTCCATGGATGGTAATTGGTGATTTCAATGCTGTGTTAGGAGCCCATGAGATTTCTGGAGGTTCATCTCCTTCCCGTCTCTCTTGTGCAGATTTTCAAAGTATGACTGATACTTGTGATTTTGTTCACCTAGTTACTTCAGGTTTGTATTTTACCTGGTCAAATGGTTGGAGCACAGGTGGACATATTGAGCGTCGTTTGGACAGATCCCTTTGTGATACTAGTTGGTTTGAAGCATGGCCTTATACTAGCTGCATGGCGCTTCCACGGGTTGTATCTGATCATTGTCCGTTGATTTTCTCAGCTTCAAAACTCTCTTCAGGAGGTCCAAAACCTTTCAGATTTCAGTCTATGTGGTTGCAGCATCCAAATTTTCGATCAGTAGTGTCTAATTGCTGGAATTCTGTTCATTTGTGTGGCTGCCCAATGTTTGTTATTCTGCAAAAATTGAAGGCTCTGAAACGATGCTTGCGTGTTTGGAACAAGGAGGCGTTTGGTAATGTCCATCAAAATGTTACTGATGCTCGTGAGAATCTAGCCAAGATTCAATATGATATCGCTGCTAATGGAATGACTGATCAAAAGTTCGAGGAGGAGATTGCAGCAAAGTCTTCGGTCTTAAATGCTCTGAGAATGCAGGAGACCTACTGGAAAGACAGAGCTCGGGTTAAATGGTTCACTGATGGGGACCGTAGTACTTCTTTTTTCCATACTTATGCCAAGGTTCGTGCAGCTACAACCCAGATTTCGTCTATTCTTGATGGAGACAGGTTATTAACTGATCCTACAGATATTGCAGCACATGCAGTGGCTTTTTATAAGAATTTGTATGATGTGTCCTCCTCTGCTACGAATGTGGATCAAGTTACTTCAGTTATTCCTTCACTTGTGACTGATGACGACAATGTTTTGCTTTCTTCAACTCCCACAACTGAGGAAATTAGACATGCTGTTTTCTCTATGGATGGCTCTAGTGCTCCAGGCCCTGATGGTTTTTCTGGTTCTTTTTATCAAGCTTGCTGGGATATTGTTGGCATTGATGTGGTCTCTTGTGTTCAACAATTTTTTCAGCAAAATTGGATTTACCCCAACATGAATAGCAACTTCGTGGTTCTTATTCCTAAAGTCTCTAATGCTCAGCTTATTACCCAGTTTCGCCCAATTGCTTTAGCCAATTTTCTCTTCAAGATTATTCCAAAGATTTTGGCTTCACGCTTGGGGTCTATTGCTGCTCGTATAATTTCTCCAGAGCAATCTGCTTTTATATGTGGTAGACGAATCTCTCACTGTATTGGTATGGTTTCAGAATGCTTTAATTTTCTTGATCGAAAGGCGTATGGTGGTAATGTGGGAATTAAAGTAGATATAGCAAAGGCTTTTGACACTCTGAATTGAGATTTTCTACTTCAAGTTTTAAAGAACTTTGGGTTCTCTCCTGTATTCACCAGTTGGGTTCAAACTATTCTGCATTCGGCAAGGCTATCAATTTTAATCAATGGATCTCCTCAAGGTTTTTTTACTTGTGCACGAGGTGTAAGACAAGGGGATCCTCTTTCTCCTCTTCTTTTCTGTCTAGCAGAAGAGGCTCTAAGCAGAGGTTTGTCCTTACTTCTCCAAACTGGTAAATTGAAGCCAATATCTTTTGCTGGAAGCTGCATTCCTCCTTCACATGTATTATTTGCAGATGATCTGGTGGTTTTTTGTCGTGGGGACAAAAACTCTCTTAAGTGTTTGCGCGGTTTTCTGGATAATTATAGTGCAGCTTCAGGTCAATTTGTTAATGCAGAGAAAAGTACTTTCTTTGTTGGTGCTAAGGCTGGCCATCGGAAGGTTGTAATTCAGCGCATATTGGGTTTCCGTGCAGGACGTCTTCCTTTTATCTATTTGGGAGTTCCCATTTTCTGTGGAAAGCCTCGTAATAGCCATCTCCAAGTTATTGCTGACAAAGCTAAGTCAAGGTTGATGGGTTGGCAGGGTAGGCTTCTTTCAATGGCTGGTCGTACTCAACTGGTTCAATCTGTTTTCCAAAGTATGCTTCTTCATAGTTTTTCAGTGTATCTATAGCCCGCTTACCTTATCAAAAAGTTATCTATATGGGCACGTAACTTTATATGGTCTGGTAATACTAAGACTCGGAAAATTGTCACTGTATCTTGGCGACAGGTTTGTTCTCCTATAAATGAAGGTGAAATTGGTATTCGTGACCTGACAACTCTTAATTCAGCAGCGATATTGAATTTTGCATGGGACACTCTTACTGCTTTGACTAAATGGGGTAGCTATGTGCGGATTCGTTACCCATTATTATCAGTGTCCAAAGTGGGTTACAGAAAATCTTCGATATGGCCAGGTTTTCGTTCTGTTGCTCTTCATATTACTCAAAATTGTCGTTGGCTCATTGGAGATGGTCGTTTGGTGACTTTTTGGAAAGATAAATGGCTACATGATTCTCTCATTAAAATCTTGGATATTCCAAATTGGTTAAGGTTGAGTGATATTCGAGTTGGGGACTTCATTTCTAACCAGTCTTGGCAGCTCCCTCCTTTTTTCATGAACTCTTTCCCAGACTTGTATAGAGAAATCTGCAATATATGCCTTCCTTTGGAATTGGAACCTTACAAGCTTATCTGGGAGTCTAGTGCCTCTGGTGAGTTGTCCTTCTCTGACAGTTATAATTATTTTCGACGACATTTTATTGTGAAGGAATGGGCTTCTACTATTTGGCATTCTTTTGTTCCTCCTCGCTTTTCTTTTTTGGCTTGGAGAGTTCTCTCTAATCGTTTGCCTACTGATGATCGGTTAAGAAAATGTGGGATTCCGGTGGTGTCCATCTACCAATTATGTAATGGCTCTAGTGAGTCAGCTTTGCATCTCTTTCTATATTGTCCTTTCTCCCAATGTCTTTGGGGTTGGCTTGCAACTCAGTTTGGTACCTCACTTTTTCCATCTGGCTCTCTGATGGATTTTTGGGATAGGTTTTGTCATAAACCTTTTACTCCACAGCTTTATAATTTGTGGTTAGCAGCAGGTTTGCTTACTTTCATGGCTATTTGGAAGGCACGAAATCGTCTCAGGTTCGATAATCGATCTCCCAATTTTTCTACAGTTTGTTGTTCAATTATGGCATGGATTCGACAATTTGGTTCTCTTATTCCTGGTTGTTGTAAGGGATTTCTTGATTCACAAATTTTATCATCTCTTGGAATTTGTCCTAGGCTGAGAAAGGCTCCCAAGATTAATTATGTTCTGTGGCAACCTCCTATTACTCCTTGGGTTAAAGTTAATACTGATGGATTGGCAAAAGGTAATCCTGGTCCTGCAGCTTGTGGGGGAGTTTTTCGTGATGCTTATGGGTCTTTTTAGGGAGTTTTTGTCAATCCTTAGGCTGCAACTCTTCTTTTTATGCTGAGTTATATGCTGTAATTGTGGCTGTTGAAGTTGCTTATTCCAGAGGTTGGTTTACTTTGTGGTTAGAGAGCGACTCTACTAGTATTGTAGCGTCATTTTCCTCCAAGTTGTTTTCTCCTCCATGGGATTTGAGAGTTAGATGGCAGAACTGTCTCAAGAGAATCCATCAAATGCATTTTCGTTGCACACATATATTCAGAGAAGGAAATGCAGCAGCAGATCAGATGGCAAATTTGGGAATCTCAAGTGCTTCTTTTACTTGGTATGCTAGGCCGCCTACAGAGTTACTCAGATTCTTGCACGCTGATTTTTTGGGTCTCCCTACCTATCGGTTCTCATCTGGAGCATGAGTTGTCTACACAGTCTCTACATATATGTGTTTCTTTTCTATCCTAATTTTTTTGAGAGTTATCTTTTGTATTCTTTTATGTTCCGTGGCAAGGTTTTGGTCTAGTCCCCCTTGCTATATCTCTTTTTCTTTTTCTGTTTTAATAAAAGGAACCGGGCGTGGGGTTGAGCCTCCCAGCTAGGCTGGGTTCCAAACCCTTAAAAAAAAAAAAAAAAAAAAAAAAAAAATCTACTTTGTAGCACAGTCCGTCATACAAGAACTCCTTAAGCGCGGTGTCATTGTAAAGCTTGTTGAAGAATTGGTACGCGTCTAATTCAGCACTCCGCCAATTAGTGGTAATTATTTTTTTTCTCACAAAACAAATTCATATCCTTTTGCGAAGCGATGAGGTTATCCATTAAAACCACATAAGAAGTAATTTTATGGGAACATCCATGATAGCAGCTCAAATGCAATAAAGTTCCTGAAGAGTGATTCTGTTAACTCTCCAATGACTAGTGGTGGAATGGTAAACACTCCATCTTCGAATTCTATGTTCATTATGCTATTCCCATCACCAGAATCCATTCTGAATACTACTCCTGCCTCCGATAGAATAGTTGCAGGATGCATAATTTGTGTCTTAAGACCATAAAAAAGCGAGCGAACATTGTTATAAACCAGGTCTTCCAATTCTATGTTCACTATGCTGTCACTGTCACTTGCGACAACGTCTGAGAGAGTAGTCGTGGGATGCAATTGCAATAGCATGTTAGGACTACCATAGTAAGATTGCTGAAACTGATCATCTTTGAATTTGAAAAAACTCGAAGTTCTTTTGAGGTCAAAGTATGTGCAATATTTTGTCATCATGGTCATGATCATCATCAAAGACGTCAGTGTTGAAAATCGCATTATGATCTATGATGCGCTTGCAGTTAAGCCCCAATTGTGGTTCTGAGTAAAAGATGACGAGAAGGAGTTTTCTTAGGGAGCAATCAACCACCTCCTTCTTAAGTGTATACAAGGAATTGAGAACAAACCATGGAAGCTGATTCTCTAATAGCAAAAGGTCATGGCATATATACTGAAACATGCAATCCATGTTGAAGATGGGGTCATTGATGCAAATATCTTCATTAAGCCAAAGCTTCCGAAATAGTTCAATAATGCACACACCATCAAGTATGATCATTTCAATGAAGTCATTCTTGTTGAGATGATCAAGTGGTTCTGCATAAAACTCACGGGCATGTTTCTCAAACTCAATAATATTAATGCTTTGAATTAACGTTTTCAAAGTCATATTCTTGCGCAAGAGAAGGTTACGTATATACCAGAGTTTCACATTTTCCATAGGTTGGAAATTTTTACTGCCTCGATCATGAAAGGGTCCAATTGCCACAACATCAGGATGATAAGCCTTTGGATTTTGTCTCCTAATAACCTGAGGAACTCTGAATATGCAGCACTTGACAGACAGGGATGAATCGCTGTGAAGCTTTGCACTAATGTTGTTCTCCAATGCTTCAACATTGATTTCTTTATCATCTTCCATGACAATAATATTGAAAAGAAGTCTTATTTCAGGGCAATATGATTCGAATCTTCAATCTGATTAGATGCTTTTGGTGTAGGAGACTGAAACAACATAAGTTGCCACCAAATAACCAAGAAATTAATAAAATTTTAGTCGGAATACAATAGAAAGGTACAAATTCAACACAGATGAGCGACACGTTTACCATATATACAAGTCAATACGAACACAAACATGCATCTATAGCTAATTAGAGATTGACACCAACTAACACTAATTAGTTTTAGTTTGAAATTCAATCCGGGATCAGTTAAATATAATACGAATTGAAGAATGAATTTTCTGATATCTATTCATCTCACATTGGAGGCTATATAAAGAGAATACAAGATGTACTACGACCCTATTTCCTTGGTACTACCATGTACTACATATACAGAATAGGTAAGTACTAACTACCTAATTTACATTCCTAAATTACATGGCTCACACTAACACTCCCCCTCAAGTTGGTGCATACACATCAACCATGCCCAACTTGTTAAGTGAGTCATAAAAGGCCTTCTTAGACACTCCTTTTGTGAGTACATCTGCGAGTTGTTCTTCTGAAGGAATAAAAGGAAAACTAATTATCTTAGCATCTAACTTTTCCTTTATAAAGTGACGATCAACCTCCACATGTTTAGTACGATCATGCTGAACTGGATTCTGTGATATATCAATAGCTGCTTTGTTGTCGCAATATAACCGCATCGCATTTGTCAACTTAACACCCAAATCACGTAGCATATTTCTCAACTACAACAATTCACACACTCCATGAGCCATACCTATATACTCAGCCTCAACACTAGATCGTGCCACAACCTTCTGCTTCTTACTCTTCCATGTAACCAAATTACCTCCCACAAAAGTAAAATAACCTGATGTCGACCTCCTATCTGTAATATTTCCAGCCCAATCTGCATCTGTGAAACCACTAACCTCAAGAATGTCGTTGTGTTTAGAGAACATTACTCCTCTTCCTGGAGCTGACTTCAAGTATCTCAAAATCCTCACAACAGCATCCATGTAATCCACACTTGGATTATGCATGAACTGGCTCACTACACTTACTGCATATGCAACATCTGGTCTGGTATGTGCCAAATAAATCAAACGTCCAACTAACCTCTGATAACGAGTCTTGTCGGTAGGCACTTGATCAGGATACTCTGCTAATCGATGATTCTGCTCAATAGGGGTGTCAATAGGTGTGCAATCTAACATACCTGTCTCTGTCAACAGATCAAGAATGTACTTCCTCTGGCACAAGTAAATTCCTTCTCTCCCACTTGCTACCTCAATCCCTAAAAAATACTTGAGGTCACCTAAGTCCTTCATCTCGAACTCAGAAGCAAGTTGTCTCTGCAGTCTATCAATCCCTATAGTATCATTACCGGTAATTACCATATCATCAACATAGATAAACAAGGTATGATCAGAATTACTCTGTCTGTAACCAATCTTTTGCATGAACTGTGAGAACCTCCTAAACTAGACACGGGGTGACTGTTTGAGACCATATAGTGACTTTCTTAGTTTGCATACAAAATCACCAGTTGAAGTAGTTACATACCCAGGAGGAAGACTCATATACACTTCTTCGGCTAATTCTCCATGAAGAAATGCATTCTTGACATCAAACTGTCAGAGTGGCCAGTTCAAACTAGCAGCAAACGAAAGAAGCACCCTGATAGTATTCATTTTTGCAACGGGAGCAAAAGTCTCATCATAATCAATAACATATGTCTGAGTAAAACCCTTTGCAACAAGGCGTGCTTTATACCGGCTCACTAATCCATCTGCGTTGTGTTTCATAGTAAACACCCAACGACATCCCACAGCCTTCTTTCCATAAGGTGGAGATACAAGTTCCCAAGTATCATTTTTCTGCAATGCCTCCATCTCTTCCTCCATTGCGTTCCTCCACTTTGGATCTCCCAACGCATCCTGCACTTTGTTAGGTACTGATACAGCAGATATTTGATTCACAAATGATTCATATGACTTTGATAATCTCCTAGTGGACATATAGTTGGCTACTGGATATTTTAATTTGGCTTGTAAACTAGGCTCATATCTTTTAGGGGGATGACCTCTAGTAGACCTGTTAGGTAACACATATTGTTCACTATTAGGCTCAATACTACTAGGGTTAGTGGAATGACATACCTCAAATGATTGATCTTCTACAACAGGGAGTTGTGGATCAGGGGTATGAGTGATGGCAGGAGGGGCAGATTGATCTTCTACAGCAGTTGTGCTCTCAGCTATTGGTTCAATTCCTGGAACATGGATGTCTGAGGCTTCTACCTCTGGTTGAGCTTCTGTCACTTTTGGTGTTGCTGGTACTGAGACTTCTACTTCTGTTTGCTCCCCCTCGCCATGATACAGCTCTTCAAAGTATGAATGCTCCCTCTGAAGGGCTGGATCATCCGAGGAAAAATAGCTCATGTCCTCAAAGAAAGTAACATCCATAGTGACATAGTATTTTATGGTAGGTGGATGATAACACTTATATCCCTTCTTATGGCTCTCATAACCAACAAACACATACTTGATCTCCCGGGGATCTAATTTAGATGATCTCTGGCTCTTAGGAACATGAACAAAAGCCACACAACCAAAGACCCGGACAAGTATATTATGATAGGAAGGAAGAGAGACATGAGATGCAAGAACCTGAAACGGAGTTTTTCCTTGAAGAACACTAGATGGAAGGCGATTGATAAGATAAGCAGAAGCTGCGACAACATCACCCCACAAATTCTTAGGCATATGGGCACTAAAAAGGATGGAACGAGCCATTTCAAGAAGATGCCGATTTTTCCTTTCAGACACCCCGTTCTGCTCTGGTGTTCGTGGGCATGTTGTTTGATGAACAATCCCATGAGTTCTGAAAAACTGGTGAAAAACACGATTGACATACTCCCCTCCATTATCAGAACGAAGAACTTTAATAGTGTCATTATACTGTGTTTGAACCTGAGAATGAAAAGCTTGAAAAGCAGGAAAGACTTCATCTTTGGTTTGAAGAAGAACAATCCAGGTTAACCTTGTGCAATCATCAATAAACGTCACATAATACCTCATACCCATGACCGTAGGCTCTTTAGATGGTCCCCAAACATCAGAATGAATCAATTCAAAAGAGATAGTACTCTTAGAGGAACTCGAAGAATAGGTAGAACGATGGCTCTTAGCAAGAACACATGTTTCACAGCGCAAGGAGGACTCTTCAACACCAATAAACATAGATGGCATGAATTTTTTCATAACATGGAAAGATAGATGCCCTAATCGACGATGCCATAACCAAATTTCACCTAGCTGATTCGAACTTGCAGTCAAAGTAGTGCGTGACGGTGCTCCTAGTTTCTCTCCCGCATATGTCTGATCGAGGTGAAACAATCTGCCCCTCAAGTCCCCCCGACCAATTATCTCCCTGGTGAGAAGATCCTGAAAAATCACATACATAGGATAAAAGGTTACAGACCATCGAGACTCAATATTTAACTGGGAAACATATATCAAATGGTGTGATAGGTCAGGTACATATAGAACATTGTGAAGGGTTAAAACAGGGGTTACACGGACTGACCCTATCCCTAATACAGGAAAAGCTTCACCATTGACATTAGTGACATATGACATAGGTGGAGGAGACAAATCAGTAATAAAATGAGAATTATCATAAGTCATATGATCCGAAGCACCAGAATCAATAAGCCAAGTATAAGAACCAACAAAGCTAGAAACTTTTAAAACCATACCGATCTTACCATATGCTGGAGACTTATTAGTTATGGGAATATTACCATTGTTGCAGTATTGACCAACCACATGTATAGATTTGTGTGAGAACTCAACTCTCCAGCCATTCTTGCCATCAAACTCATAAACGGCCTTCTCTGCATCTTTACTGTGCACAAAGTTAATGAAAGCATAACTCGGTGGCCTTCTTGCAACCCATATTCTTCTGATAATTCCGAAGCCACGAAACTCATTTTCGAGTTCTCCTTCTGAAATCCAAGAACCCAAATTTCCGACATACACTCGAAACATTCTTTGGGAGCGGGTTGGATCGGCTCGGTTGGACTGAACCGGATCTGAAACCGGGTCGGACTGGATTGAACGGGTCGGGTCGGGTCAAAGCAGGAGCCGGGTCGGATCCGCAGAAAAACGGGCCGGATCAGCAGAAAAACGGGTCGGGCTGAAAGCAAACCAGGTCGGAGGTTATTGAGCAGGCAGGGTGAGCAACTAAGATGCCGGAGAAGAGCCGAGCCGGTCGACTGAGACGCCAGAGAGTGGGTCGCGCAGTCGAGCGGGTCGAGCAGGTAGCGCAGCCGAGCGGACCAACAAGAAGGGTGGCACGCCGGATCAGAGAGGAAGACACAGGAGGGGTGGCACGCCGGATCAGAGAGGAAGACGAAGGCTGGTAGCAGGCCCGGTTGAGCACGATGTCGGATCAGAGTTTTACCGACGAGTATGTTGTCGGAAAAAGTGTGCTGAAAAAAGAAAACAATGCTTTTGCCGACGAGTCTGTTGTCGGTAAAAGTGTGCAGAAAAACAATGGATCTTCTTTCCCGACGAGGCTGTTGTCGGCAAAAAATCTGGCTGATAAAACCGAACACCGACCAAACACAAGTGATCTGATTATGAAGAGATTAACAAACCCTAAGAATGGGGTTTAGTTGGAAGAAGACAAACCAACTTCACACGTCTGACAGAGAACCAACGCCAGACGAAGAATTGCAGCGGAAAATAAAGAGACAAAGTCATTTCGGATCTTTGCTCTAATACCAAGTTAAATATAATACGAATTGAAGAATGAATTTTCTGATATCTATTCATCTCACATTGGAGGCTATATAAAGAGAATACAAGATGTACTACGACCCTACTTCCTTGGTACTACCATGTACTACATATACAGAATAGGTAAGTACTAACTACCTAACTTACATTCATAAATTACATGGCTCACACTAACATGATCTCTATATGATATGATCGATTTAAAAACTGAAAAGTTATAATCATAAAACGATTAGAACTGTTCAGATGTCTTAGCTCCAAGAAGATATATAATAAGTAAGGATATCCAGTACAAATAGAGAAAGTATTACCTTAGTGAAGTTCTGATACCGAACTATCAAAGCTGTTTACTGCATTCATTAACTTAGTGAAGGCCTGAAGGTAAGGGGCAGGATTGAAATATAAATTGAGAAGAGAAGGGGTTGCAGAAAGTTAGACCAACCCCTCAGTTCTTTATAGAGTTAATTCGATTGATTCAACCTTTTTTATTTAATTAAAAATAATTAAATATTTCATTTTTAGAATATTAAAAATGATAACGATAAAGTAAAAGCGGGTAGCGGGAATCGAACCCGCATCGTTAGCTTGGAAGGCTAGGGGTTATAGTCGACGTTGATTCATAATTTGTAACGTCTCTAATTCAAAACTGAACGTGAAACACAAATGAATTAACTAAATTCAAATTTTGTAAAGATGAATAAACAGGCTTATATAAAAAGGACGCTATAAGTATTCTGAAATAAGCTATACTGACTGAAAAAACTGCATTTGTGAGAAATTCATACCAATCGACAGAATGGGTTCGGTTTTGATGTAAAAGATTTATGGACGGGGTTAACAATTTAGATAATATATCTAAATCAAGTCCTTCCTGAGTGAAGAAAGGAATTCCTATGGCCCCAACAAATAACGTAAATAAAACCAATACAAGCATGGGAAATAGCATAGTATTGTCCGACTCGTGGGGATATGAGAAAGATTTTTTAGTACCACAATTAGTAATACTAATAAAAGGCTGCCCCATGCTGCTTACATTTTCATTACTATCAATTCGATATGTATTTAAAAAAGGCGCCCTTTTGTTGTTTTTCATCATTAATAAATCGAATAAACGAAAGTTTGTTTTCATAATTTTAGGTCCTTCTTTACCCCATAAAGACATTGAATAGGATGAGCTGCTTTTTTTGCCACTGTAATTTTGAAAATAAATGTTTAATTGTCCTTCAAAAGTAAGTAAATAGATGCGAAACATATAAAATGCGGTTAATCCTGCCGTAGAATAAGCTATTATTACAAAAATCGGTGAATAACTTCTAGCTTCCAAAGTAATTAAATCCCCAGATAAACGTTTATTTATCTCAATAAACCCCACAAATCTTTTTTGTCGATAACCTCAGACCAATCAATCGAATATTGATTAATACGTAATCGATCGACTACTTGAATTAGGCAGGATCCTTTTGTACAGAATAAAAAATGTACAGACTAATAAAGAGCGAGTCAATCTTCATTAATTTCATCGTAAATGTGAAATACTTAATACAAATAACAATCTGAGAGAGATAAAAAAGATGCAGGGTCGTTTGTCTACTTGGTTAGTCAAACACGGGTTAGTTCATAGATCTTTGGGTTTCGATTACCAAGGAATAGAAACTTTACAAATAAAGCCCGAGGACTGGCATTCGATTGCCGTCATTTTATATGTATATGGTTACAATTATTTACGTTCGCAATGTGCTTATGATGTAGCATACGATTGAGTCCTTGGGTTTCCGAAATAGTGTAAGTGTAAAAAGAAGTGTTTCGAATCATTGCTATGTGACTCGGACCTGTTCTAAAAAAGTCGAGGCATTTCGAATTGTTTGTTGGCATGGACAAAGTCAAGGAAACCTCTGAAATTATTTCAATATTGGACCTTGGACATATAATAGTTCCGAATAGAATCTCTTTAGAAAGAAGATCTTTTGTCTCATGGTAGTCTGCTCCGGTTCCCTTACGAAACTTTCGTTATTGGGTTAGCCATACACTTTACATGTTTCTAGCGATTCACATGGCATCATCAAATGATACAAGTCTTGGATAAGAATCTACAACGCACTAGAACGCCCTTGTTGACGATCCTTTACTCCGACAGCATCTAGGGTTTCTCGAACAATGTGATATCTCACACCGGGTAAATCTTTAACCCTCCCCCCTCTTACTAAGACTACAGAATGTTCTTGTAAATTATGGCCAATACCAGGTATATAAGTAGTGATTTCAAATCCAGAGGTTAAGCGTACTCTAACAACTTTACGTAAGGCAGAGTTTGGTTTTTTGGAGGTGATAGTGGAAAAGTTGATCGATTACATATTAATCAATATTCGATTGATTGGTCTGAGGTTATCGACAAAAAAGATTTGTCTAAGTCACTTCCTTTCTTTTTGTCCAAGTTACTTCTCTTTTTGTCCAAGTTTCTTCTCTTTTTGTCTAACTCACTTCCTTTTTTCTTTATGAGTTTCGGGAATATCCCCATTCATAGGTCCAAGATCCACATATATGAATTGAAAGGTCCGAATGATCAACTTTGCAATCAGTTGTTAGAATCAATAGGTCTTCAAATCGTTCATTTGAAAAAATTGAAACCCTTCTTATTAGATGATCATGATACTTCCCAAAAATCAAAATTCTTGATCAATAGAGGAACAATATCACCGTTTTTGTTCAATAAGATTAAGATACCAAAGTGGGTGATTGACTCATTCCATACTAGAAATAATCGCAGGAAATCTTTTGATAACATGGATTCCTATTTCTCAATGATATCCCACGATCAAGACAATTAGCTGAACATATACTACCTAAAAATTAAATATAATTTTATAGTAAATTAACAAAATTGGGATAAGTTCTTATGATTCAACTAAATGGAATATAATTTTTATATTATATTCAGTATATTCAAAAGTAAAGACTCAAATAATTGGGTGGTTTTTTGATTTCAACATTCTTTCGTAGGGATACAATTCGAAGTTAAAAACGTTAAGAAATTTATTTTCTTCCAATTAAATTAAGTAGATTCAGAATTAAGAAAAGGAGTGACAAATATGAAAATAAGGGCCTCCGTTCGTAAAATTTGTGAAAAATGTCGATTGATCCGTAGGCGGGGACGAATTATAGTAATTTGTTCCAACCCATGCCCATTCTATATTTTCTCCCTGGTTGATGATAGTAGGCACAATTCAAATTATCTATGCAGCTTTAACATCTCCTGGTCAGCGTAATTTAAAAAAAAGAATAGCATATTTTTCGGTATCTCATATGGGTTTCATAATTATAGGAATTGGTTCTATAAGCGATACAGGGCTCAATGGGGCCATTTTACAAATAATTTCTCACGGATTTATTGGCGCTGCACTTTTTTTCTTGGCTGGAACGAGTTATGATAGAATACGACTTGTTTATCTCGACGAAATGGGTGGAATGGCTATCTCAATTCCAAAAATATTCACGACTTTCAGTATCTTATCAATGGCTTCGCTTGCATTACCGGGCATGAGCGGTTTTGTTGCCGAATTGGTAGTTTTTTTTAGAATACTTACTAGCCAAAAATATCTTTTAATAACAAAAATCTTAATTACTGTTGTAATGGCAATTGGAATGATATTAACTCCTATTTATTCATTATCTATGGTACGCCAGATGTTCTATGGATACAAGCTTTTTAATACCCCAAACTCTTATTTTTTTGATTCTGGACCGCGCGAGTTATTTATTTCGATTTTGATCATTTTACCGATTGCATGAAAGTTAATATATATTTTGTATCACTAATATACGCGTTTGATTCTACCGGTTGCATGAAAGTTAATATATATTTTGTATCTAGACTAATATACGCATTTGATTCTCTACTTCGAGAACAGTCTGTATTCAACGATGTTGATATTAAGACTTAAGAGTACCATTTGGTTCATCCGACCCGTTATTACATTTATTTACTCTATTACATTCGGCCTAGGGGTTACGTACTTTTCATAAGCACAGTAAATACAGTGATGGGTCGGGCCGGGTTGTGTGCTCAATTTTGGGTCGTTCGGGTTGCCGTCTGTTCTTTTCTTCTATTTTCTTGTTACCAAAAGAGAGCCACGCATCACTTTTTTCTACACTCTCGTACCAAGCAAAGAATCGGAAGGCCAAAATCAACGATAGCAGCAGTGTTCAAGCGAAGAATCTAGGACTGGGCTCTGGCGATGGAGGCAAGAGTCCAATCCTTGGCAGATTCAGTTCAGAGATGCGCTGCGCCATTTGCAGTGGAGATTTTCCTGGCCAAGAGTCTTTTGTATGTATTTGTCGAATTTCCTCATTCAGTTGGCTAATTCGGATCAGATTCTACACTTAACTATTTCAGTATTAGTTTCGATTGGGTAATTCTGCTTCTCTTCTCGGATATCTGCTTACTTTATTCAATTTAATTATAGCACAACAAGTTTAGGCATATTTGATTTGGATTTTCAGAGGACAGAACAATTTGGTTACTATCGAAAATAATCAATTGTTTATTTGGTTAAATTACTTACTTCTAAAACATTATATCGTCGTCATGCAGTGTAAACAATTGTATCTGTAAATACTTAGCTTTGTAAACAATCTATCTTCCTATATATAAATATATAAAAGTATCATTGTCCTGCATTTTATAACTGTCACTCGTATATAGTGTTCTTACTAGCAACTTCATTACTATAGGCTCTTTTCTCAAATCCGCGGTAAAGCGCGGGCCAATGCACTAGTTATATACTAAACATGAGTTAGGGGGTATTGTTCTTAAGATGTTCATGACATTTGTATCCCTGGTCTCTTTCTTATTTACAATACCAACTGTGAAACAACCTGCCGAACTGTTGAGGTTTGATTGGAGCTAGTTTTCAACATGGATAAGAGAAAAACATAAAAAAAAAACACCTTTTTAAATTGTTTACTTTTACATATCATTAATCAGTTCATTGAACGAATGAAGATTTTTCCTTTTTCCCAATGCGTTTGGAGAGGAGCATCACAGGGGAGAGCATGAAAATGTAATCTGGGTATCTTTCAGGATTTTGTCTCCTTCTATCGGAAAATAATCACATATCTCTTTTAGTTCTTTTATGCCTAAATTACTCATCCTATATTTTTCTATTTTGTTTCTTAACTTGGTGCTCATTGCTTCTTCCCAACAAACAGCATGAGTGGAAGATTAGTTACTCTTAAAATTGTGATTTGTTGGTAGGATACACATATATATATATATATATATATGAAGACTATATATCAATAACACTTTTTAATTTATATATATATATATATATATATATATATATATATATATTGGTTACAAAATATCTATAGAATGTTGAAGTTACAAAAAAAAGACCTTTAGTCTCTTTTTTTGTCATCATACCAAAACCACATTATACTACTATATTGTAGCTACCATTTGGATATTTCTATAAGGAAATAAGTTTTGATTAGCTACCGTGTCTTCTTGGAATGAAAATGAAATTACAAAGCATAGATTTTCATTAGGGGACTTGATCAATATTATGTCTACCATATTTCGTCCCACAAAGCAAGATAATACAATGTAGATTTAAAGAGATCAAAGCATATGATGTAGTTGTGAGATACTCAAAGTGAGGAGATTGTCATAGTAATTTGTTGTATTGAAAGTACATCTATCATTTTGTGATGAGATAATGGTTTTTATATATATATATATAGCCATTCCACTAAAGATCTCTTATTTTGTCTATTTTAAGAAATTAGTTATTAGACCAGCTTTTTTTATCACATTTTAACATCTCCACCGTTCAATTACTAGGTTTGTATCTGTAGATTATTCTTGTAAAATTTTAGCCAAAATTGTGATCGTTAAGGCATCTAACTAGATGAAATCAATAGACGTATGAAATCTGTCAAATCTTAACCGTTCATGTTTTTATTTGTAAATTTCAATTTTGAATGTTTTAATGATTATATCAAATTGAATGAAAATTTCCACATATGATCTCCTCATATAAACATGAAAGTTGAACGGTAGAGATATTAATATGTGATCGAAAAATATGTTAAATGATTGATGCCTTAAAATGGACAAAATAAAGAATCTTTTAGTGGAAATGACCTATATATATGCATAAGAAATTCAGCTCTAGATTGAGTGTAGAAAATGTAACCTAAGTCATATACATATCATGTTTTTGTTTTTTCAACTATGTAATGTTGATTCATTTTATTTTGCAAATATTTTATTTTTCCAGCATAGATAGATAATTTTTTAACCAAGCTATACTCAATTAAAATATTCTTAAGGAAATATATAACAAAAAATACTACAATATTTTTCCCCTTAGCAACGCACCGGCTCTATTCCTAGTGTGTAGATATAACTTGATGTCATGGATATACAAATAATAGCCTAGACAGTCGCTAGGCCGAGGCAAAAAAGTCATTAGACATGCAAGCTAGACGGTCGCAAGGCCACCTAGGCAGTCACTATTAGTAGGCGGGCTAGACGATCACTAGGCGAGTTCTAAACGATCGCTAGACGGTCGCGAGGCCACCTAGGCAGTCACTATTAGTTAGGCGGGCTCTAGACATTTTGAAGTTTATTTTGCTGGAATTTTTAACAGAGAAAATATCGGTTTGCTTTGAAGACAAAAAAACTCGATGAGGAAATGATGGTTCACCTAGCATTTTGCTTTTTTTTGAAAACAAGAAAACAAAAATTCCTATCACAAATTGAGATTGGGTTCAAAATCTCAAAGAAATTTCCTCTAAATTTTTGCTTCAAAAATTTCATACCAGCAAGTGTTCGATCGAACTGACCATCTCACCCTGTATTCTACCTAAGAATGCCTTAATGCCATCAATCCCAGCAGAAGTTAGAAACCGGCCGGGATCCATTGAAGAAGGGCAGTGGAGCACCATGTCTATATTAACAACTAATTGAAAAGCATAAAAATTTTACTTGATCATCTTTAACTTTTTTTATATATTTTTTTTTTTTTTTTTTTTTTTTTTTTTTTTTTTTTACGGTGAAAGGAATTATATTAACTAAATAAGAGTACAAAAGAGAACAATCTGGATAAACACAAACTAAAAAAATAAAAAACCGGTAAACGACAAGAGTCCAAGCCAGCCAAGGTTGTGCAAACCCTCAAAAGGAACCATTGTAGCAGGACATAGGACCACCACCGCTATAAAAGGAAGCGCATGGAGACACAGAGACGTCCCCGGTGCAGCGAACCAAAGCTTGGAAAACAACCAAATCGAGGTACTGCAGAAGAAAAAACTGCAAAATCCGATTAGTTAACATTATAAAAACGTAGAAGATTAGATCCCAACCAGAGAAGCAAGAGATTACCCAAGACCAAATTTCAGAACCATACAAAACATCTTCACTCCGAACCATCAAACTCCCGGACTTGCCGAAACAAGGGAACCAAAGAATTAGGAAAAAAGAAAGAAAGATCGGGATGGGCAGCAGCTATAACACCGTCGTGCCCATATGAGACTAACGAATTAACACTGAAATCAGAGTACTAATGAAACGGTGATTTATCGTTTAAGTTGATGGTGGATAAAGATGTGCATCTTAGACATGAAAAATCTGAAATTTGATAAGTGGTGGAAGGAAAGAGATAAGGGAAAGAGAGGAAAGGAAGAAAAGCGAAGGAATGAAAGAGAAGGAAAAAAGAGTGGTGGAAGAACAGAGGACTATTGGGATATCTGAAAGTGAAGAATCAGGGAGATTTGCAGTATAGGACTGCTGGATAGAGAAGGAAAAAGCAAGCAGAAGGAAAACGGAAAGGATACCTGCCACCGCCATCGGAGCAGGGAGAAAACGACCACCAAAGAGGGTAGGGGAGAGTAGTGAGAGGAGCGAGAGATTCCGACATAATGGGTTTGCTTAATGGTTTCAACATAACGAGTTGTAAATTTTTTCCAAAATACCAGTGATATTTCTCTTAAACTTACAGTATTTAGGTTTTTTTATGACGATCGGTGCCATAAGAAACGTCTTTTATTTAGGTTTTTTTTTTTCTTGGTGCACTAGTTGGATTTCGTACAGAATTTCTATATACTTTCCATCTATACTAAAAATTTCTCATTCATGCATTGTTATATCTATCTTTGTAGCCTGGCTTCTTGATCTTTTCGCTCTCTGTAATGTTATTCGCTGGTCATAAAATAAGCTTGCCAGACAGGTACATCCATATGATGTTCTGAGGTGGAGAAATATGGTTATTCTAGCTTGGACATTTCTAATAGTGATATTTCCCACTCCAATTTACAAGTTTATGAGGGAACACACAAAGAGTGTACAAAGCTTTATGGACTCTGATGGCGCAGTGAAAAATACTAGTACTAATGCCCTCTCCTTGATTGGCAAGATCGGAATGAAAAGTTTTATTAGTATTGACGTGAAGTGAAATACACAAAGTACAATTTAAGTAAAAGAAATACAAGCACCAATGATGGTGATGATTAATTTTTATGATAATGATTATTAGAGTAATCCAGAATGGTAAATATGCTCTGCAGCAGAGTGAGAACCAAAAGGATAAAGGCTGCAGTCAACGAGATAAATTTCCATGGATCAGACAAGTAGGTGCGTTTGAACTTTTCTTGCCACTTATTCCACTTGTGATCATGATGTTTATTAAGCCTACTGCAGAGTCGTTTGTAGTGGAACTTATTGAGCACGGTGTCATAGTAAAGCTTGACGAAGAACTTTGAAGCATCCTCAGCGCTGAGCCAGTTATCTATTATTCTATTCTCGCAAAGAAACTCCATGTCCTTACTGGAACCGATGAGGTTATCCATTAAAACGGCATAGGATGTTATCCTGTGCAACTTACTAGGACAACATTGCTCAAAGGCGATGAGATTTCTGAACAATGACTCTGTCAACTCCCCAATTGCTAGTTGAGGAATTGCCAAAGTCCCATCCTTGAATTCAATGTTCATTATGCTTTTAGCATCAGCGGAGGTCGCCCTTCGGAACTTAACACCGGCCTCCGAGAGAGCAAGCGCAGGATGCATCAATTCTGACTCCGAGTCGAAGAATGATCTATCAAACTGTTCTTTGAGTGGGAAGACTATCGAAGTTCTTATCAAATCAAGTATGTGCAAGATTTTTTCATCGTCGTCTTCTTCATCATGAAGATTATCATTCAGATGTCGCAGATATGAATGACTATTATGTGCCAGTTGGTGATGTGAGCTGAAGACAGTGAGGATTAGTTTTCTGAGGGAGGGATCATCCCTGGTGTCCATGGTAAGAGCATATAAACAGTTTAGGACAAACCAAGGAATCTGATTTTCTAGTAGCAAAAGGTCATGGCATATATATTGAAACATGCAATCCATGCTGAATATGGGGTCGTTAATGTGCCTATGTTCATTATCCCTGAACTTCCTAAATAGTTCTAGCAGGAAGCAACCATCCAATATCATCATTTCTACGAAGCTGCTCTGGTTAAGATGATCAAGTGGATCGGAATAAAAATCACGGGCATGTTTCTGAACCCCAATAATCTCTTTAATCAAGAGACTCAAACTTATATTCATGCGTGAGAGAAGGTTACGTAAATACCATTGCTTGACTTTTTCCATTTTCTGAAATGGTGCACTGCCGTGGTGAAAAGGTCCAATTGAGACGACATCAGGTGTATATGCCTTCGGGTTATGTCTCCGGAGAACTTGGGGAACTCTGAAGATGCAACATAAGTCGGAGAAGGGTAAATCACCGCAAAGATTATTCATCATCCTGTCTTGCAATGCTTCAACATTTATAGTATCTAAGTCATCATCTTCTACAACAATTGAAATATGATTCGTGCTACTTCTTACCCCATTGATTGCCATGGCTGTTTAATGAACTGTCTCGGAAGGCTGGAGAAAATTCAAATGAAAAAAAATGTATTTAAACAACTAAACGAAAGGACTTTTAGTAAAAGCTTGAAAAATACAAGTATATCTGAATCACCATACATCTAAAAGATGTTATTTGACAGAATTAGAATCCGGCTAGGAATTGGAGGTATGAAATTATTTGAAACCAAACTGAAATAAGGGAAGCTAGCTACTCGATCGATCATGATACTTGATTAATCCTGCTAATCTTCATCTTTTATAGATTCAGAAGTCAACCTTCTTGTTAGGATTAATTAGTTAGAGTTAGTTAGTCTTCTGTTAATCAGCTTTCTAACAGACTGTATTAGCTCATAATGAGCTGTCAGGATTAGCCCCTTGTCTGTGTGTGTGGCCTCTTTACTGAGTACATAACCTCTTTCTGTTATTGTAATAGTCAGTCAGTGAGAATCAATAGAATCATCTCTTCTTTTCTCTCAAGAAAACTTGATCAGCTTTCATGGTATCCAGAGCCTTGGTTTCGATTTTGGAGCCATAAACTGCTTAAAATCTTCAAGATTTTCATCTCTCTTGCTTCGATTGCAGCTCAGCTTTATCAGATAAGCCTTTGATTCTCAATGTTCTTTGATTTGAAGCGTTGTTCTTATTTTCTTGATGCTCAAGTTGATTTAGACTGTGATTTTGGCTATGATTCTACCCGATATGCGTTATATAGTTGATTGATTAGCTTCGTTATACTCGATTTCTATAATTAGTCTTGAAATCCTTTAATTGATGAAATCTGAAACCCTAAATCTGTGAAGATTTGTACTAATCTTCAATCTCAGTTCATATCTCTGCTTATTTCCTGTATCCTTTCCTTCGTCTTCATTCTCGATCCAAATCTTGATTCAAAATCTAGCTCTTGCCTCCTTTTCTGCTTCAAACCATGTCTAGCTCTCAAACCTTCTCTCGTTCTTCATCACAAACCACAGTGTTTCTCTCTAATGTTCAACTTGATGAGTAGAGTTATCCTATTGTGTCAGTTTTTTGATTGGGATATAGAAACGGCACTTTGTACTGCTACTGGTGCACCTTCTACTTCCTAACTGTTGTTAGAGCTTGATTTTATTCATCAGATGCAATTTGAGGTTCGTCAGTGGTGAATATTGGTCTGTGTTGCCTATCATCATGAATTTTGACTTGACCAATTGTCTACTGTCCAATTTTTGCAAGTTAATTCCAATTTGCTTAGATGGTTCCAACTATGTCAATTGGAAGTTTTTGCTAGAAACACTGTTAAAGGGTTGTGGCCTGATGAAATATATCGACGGATCATTCCAATGTCCCCCAGAACACATGAATATGGAAGAAAATGGGGTTGCATCAAAGGAGCACATGAATTGGGTGCAAACTGATGCTGCAATTATGTCTATCCTTGCTGCTACTCTGTCCAATGATGGTCTGACCTTCATTGTTGGAAGTAAGACTTCTAGGGAAATTTGGTGTCGACTTAAGGAGAAATATGTTGATGATTCACGGTATAATATCATGAATCTCACAAACTCCTTATACCACATCCAAAAAGGCTCAGACTCTATTGACAAGTACCTACTTCGGGTCAAGTCAATATGTGATCAGCTTGTTATAATGGGAGTTTATATGGATGAGGAAGATATAGTAGTCTCAGTTCTTAATGGTTTGCCCTCAGAATTTGCTACCATTAAAGCTATAATAAGAATCAAAGCACTGAGCTCCTCTGTTTCAATGAGAGAATTAAGGTCTTTTTTGTTGATCGCTGAAGATGAGATTAATCAAACTGTGAAGTCTATTTTTGAGAGGTTCAGGACTGAAATGATGACACAAGGTGATAGTTTTAGAGGGTCTATTCCTGCACCAACTCCTATTACAAGTGCCAAATATGATGGTGGAATTCCATACAATTTTGCAGCATTCAATAACGGTACTTCTCAGCAAAATGACTTTCATTCTGCTGCCAGTTTGCCATCTTATTTTCTGCCATCTCTTATCAGTCAAGAAAATAGTTGCTTTGCTAAAAAAGGGGATGTAGTTACCCAACATGGGGGAAGCTTGCTAGTTCCTTCTGCTGCCTTCAATTCAACACCTCAAGTCGCAACTATATCTTCATTACCAGCTCTTGCTGCTATTGACTCAAGAAGATGTGACATCAGTTGTCTTAACAACGGCAAAAATATGCTTTCTGAGGGTGGAGTTGGTATTCAGAATGTTGTTCTTGATAACAGTTTTCCTTCACTTGAAACTGGAGAAAGGCAAGGTGTGCATGATGTTAGAAAAGTTCCATCTATGGGTTTTCCCTTAGCTGTTCAGAGTTTAGCTGTTGATATCGATACTAGGGAAGAGCAGTTCAAATCAGCTTTGGCAGAAGTGCCTAATGCTATAACTGAAAGCAATAGTTCAAGATCTTTTTCGGTTCAACCAACTGTTACTTCTACTTCTGTGTCTGGTGCTTCCATTGTAGTAACACCTTCGCCGAAAGCTTCAGCTCTTATTGTTTCTGACAAATTAAAGCCCAAAACCTCATATAGAGCTGGTGAGATGGCTCCACCTGTTACGGGTGGGCAGCAGCAGCCCTCTCAGTCACAAGCTCCTTTGGAACAAGCACTCGGGAAGAAATCTGAAGCCTTGCTAACAATTGGTCCTCCGACTGTGAACAAATCTATGATGAATTGTAGAAAGGCATGTCAAGCTATGGAGTTCTGGTCTTCACTTCCACTCATTTCTCCTGGTTGAAAACAAGTTTATTTGCTGCCCTCTTTGATAATCTCATTAAGTATTGGCATCTTGTTTCCAATCTTCAAACAGAGGAGGGTGTTAAGGAACATTAGTTTTCTTTGTAGCAGCTTGCAGCTTGCAGCTTGTATCCAAGCATCAAGCTGAGGAGGGTTGTTCTCCACAGCACATTCATCTGTGTTCCAACTTGATGCTTGTTACCCCCCATCAAGCTGAGGGAGGGTGTTAGGATTAATTAGTTAGAGTTAGTTAGTCTTCTGTTAATCAGCTTTCTAACAGACTGTATTAGCTCATAATGAGCTGTCAGGATTAGCCCCTTGTCTGTGTGTGTGGCCTCTTTACTGAGTACATAACCTCTTTCTGTTATTGTAATAGTCAGTCAGTGAGAATCAATAGAATCATCTCTTCTTTTCTCTCAAGAAAACTTGATCAGCTTTCACTTCTTTCGTTCTTGTGTTGCTTGATCATCAAGTTAAGTTGTTAAAATAGCTTATATTTTTTTTAATTACTTATACAATCACTTGTCTGATGATCCGTCAACGCTTACTGGGAAATTGCTCCTCTTGCTGGAAATCCAAAAGCCGGCCAACTTAGAGCATTTTAATATTTAACTTGCAGACGCAAGCTTTGCAAGCATGTATTAACAATGAAGATGTAATCGTATGATTGTGACTTAAATTCGTGGTAATTGGGACTACGTCAAAAGGTTAATCATGCCCGGGAGAGTTTAAAGAAGATAACTTTTTTGTTTTCTCTTCTTAATCAACAAACTTTATAGCTTAGCTAGTAAGAATAAAAACCACACTAAAACACCTAACTGCAACCAGGATCGATCCAAACAATCAAAAGTACGTTCATCTCCTCAAAACTGCTTGTAGCATCTTTATTTCGTACCACTTAGAAGCTTAAATAAAGGGTAAGAACCGATTGAAAATCTGATCTTGATTCAGATTTTGATATTTCTCTGGGATATTATAGATGCTTATTGTAACAAAATTGTTCTAGCTAATACATCTAAGGGTTGTGCATTTTCCTAGCTAGCTAATACATTTAGGGGACATATATACAAATAAATTTAGAGAAAATAACAAAACAATTATTTGACCTTTTCTATGAATGAACTTCTACTGGCCAGTCAAGTTCATCACCAAGCAAAGCATTGGTGTTTGGTATACCCACCCATGCATCCATATACCATTTCTATAATATATTGAATGTGATTGCTATGCCATCAGACCTGCTGTTGCAATATGTAACCTTCGAAGTAGCTTATAGCATTTCTCCTTTCTCATTCATCAAACAATGCTCTTCTCCTCGATCAAGAAAGGGTAAGTGTTCGGTTTACGCATATAAATGTTGCAAGTACCAATCACATCAAGAAGATCTCATGAGATTTTCTGGAGTTACTCCTCCTTTCACAGATTTGTGCACCTGCAACCCTCTGTTAAAGCTGATGAATGCAAATTATACGTTGCATGAAAGAAGAAACTCTCCTGCAGCACGTCTACTAATATAATGGTCTCCAAGAAAGTTTTAACCCAATGCATTTAACTTTAACAAACGTACCGGAAGGAAGATATATCACTATTCTATAGCTACCAGTCTACCACCACTATAACACAATCAATACTGGTACGTAGTTAATACGATTATTGTTACTTCTTTAATTTTCAGGCGTATTGACGAAGTATTTCAAGATGATGATATCCATATCGAAGCAAAATCCTTCTCTTCTCTCCCACATTTGATTGATTTTGAAGCTTTTGAACCCTAATTAATCTAATGATATATGACATGAATGGAATAACGTACCAATTTATCATTTTTGTTCTACAATTCTCACATATATCTACTGCATAGAAAGTACATTAATCAATTGTCCCATACTCTCATTTCCATGAAAATGATAAAACACCAAAATAAAACACCATATATATGACCGCAAATTTATGACAAACATAGAAGTTAACATGCTAATTCTTCCAGATCATGAGCTGCTCGAAATCAACCAACCATACATGACTAACTTTATTAAGTGGTTTCATATATCCGGCAAATCAACCAACACGAAGAATTCCCTATCTGTGTCAATCCATCGAGTCGCAAGGACAATGCAACGAATTGTGTCATCTTTCCCAATCCTAGACTGCTGCTTCTCTGGGTTTAAGAACACAGGATCATCTACTCTAGGGACATATTGATAATCCGGTATCTTGTTAGCAGAGAGAAACAGATTTTCAACTGGACCGCATCTAAGACAAACTCCGTGCTTCATTACCTTGCAAACAACCGCATGTATGATCTCTCCGACGAAAAGCTTGAAGGTGATGCAGTTGAAAACAACGGGAAACGTCACTTTACCGGTGTCCGGCCTCACCTTTCCATCTCCTATCCTCTCCACTGTCGTCACCGCCAGAAGGTATCCCAGATCTTTTGTTGCCCTTTGTTCAGAAAAATCATTCAGCAAGCGGCGAGACAATTCCGTTTGGAACTTCACTCCATCATTGTGCAGGCTTGTGGGAGGGATCACAACACTCCAGCATAACTCTGCTTTGAGATACATTGGACTTCTCTATTTCAAACAGAAATAAATTTTGATATGAGAACAGGGGCAGCAAAAAATAACTAAGCAAGGAAACAACAGGAAGGAAAAAATAAAAGCATGTTCTTGTATGAACTAGATCATCGATCCTAGAAGCACAAACTGATTACATAGAGATAAGTAGTAGTAATCAATTAGAGGCTTCCAACATGGAAGAAAACATGAACAGTAATGACTCAGGAACAAGCAATATATTACAGGAGTTCCCTTACTTTCAATCTCAAACAGTCCTATATATTTCCCTGAAGGAAGTAGCTCTCTCTTTCCTCAATCAATTATGCTCCAAAAACGCAGCTAGAGAATTAACTCACTTCTACTTAAGCAAGAAGCTTGAATGCAAAATTCAAGCTTCACATGAGTCATCATAACCCTGTATATCCTAGTGAAGCAGAGATCATAACCCTAGTAAATGAAAGTTTATAGAGAAAACCAGAGCAAAATGAAAGAGAGAGGAGAAAATGAGAGGCTTCAATTACTAAGAAAAAGCGTACATGAATACAGGCCAACAACATTAAGTTATTTATACATCAGAGAAGAGCGCAGATGAACGACACGTCTCAAGTAATCAAGGGCTGGTGTGGCAACTTTTAGGCTAACAACATTAAGTTATTAAGCTGATTAAACCATAATTAACACAATGATCCTAACAATTAAGACATGAATCATTTTAATCTTAACAGTAGCTAGTACCCGATAGCTTGCGTTGTACCCGATCCGATAACTTGTGTTGTACCCCATCCGATATCTTGAGTGGTACGGTAACTTGCGTTGTATTACAATATGGTTTGAATTTTTTTGTGACCTAGCTAGGTCAGGAAATGAGCTGGTACCATGGCAAGAAGTCAAGAACAAGCCTGGTGGGCTTTCAGGAGAAAAGAGTTTACTTTTTCTTCCTATATTGTCAATTCAATTGTCACACAGAGGAAAGAATATTACCTCCAAGAAACACTCTTTAAGTCTTAACCAATCACCTAAGAAATAAAGCCTGGGGATATTTAAAAATAATTGGAAAATCAAATGCATGCATGTAAATAATTAAAGGATGGGAATTACATAAACGCCTAAACAAAATTTAGAGAGACCGACGACCACGAACTAGGTAGGGCTTCGACTCGATCAATTAGCCAACTATTGCGGGTGGAGTGGAGACAAGGTTTATAACTTTATATAGAGTTAGCTAGTTAGTCTATTAACTGCTGAATTGGGATTGATATATATATATAAGGACGTCGTTTGAAAGAGAAAAGGAAGCATAGAATTGCAACCTTTTCTTCTTCTTTAATTTCTTGAACCCTAGCTTCTCTCGTTCTGCATGCAAATATGTAATTCGCAAACCCTTGAACTCTAGTAACAATTGAGAGGGAGGGGAGTACGTTCCCCGCCTTATACCCCCTCGAATTCACCCATATGTGTGTGTGAAATTGTGAGTTTTATTTCACATTTAACATATATAACTTTATCTGAGAGCTTATGAGATTTTTGCCATTATAGAGTTGAAGACTTTATTTTATTTGCCCACCATCATCAAGAAGGTTGCGAAGCAAAGACGTTTATCCGTGGCTACGGGGATAAAGTTTTTGAGGCAGGCGCACACTTTCAGTGCCTTTCTTTCAGAACCTAGATCTCAATTAGAGGTCGATCAACTAAAAGAGAAACGAGATTCTCCAGTTGATGCAAAAAATGGTGCAATGCGGATAGCGGGTGGTGCGGATCAAAATCCGTTGAATCAGCAAACAATTAAGGCAGCACGGGCTGGGGGGCTTTGCTCAATCCCACTTTTATTGGTTTTGCGCGTGTCATAAGTTAATAATTCATGTTCGGATCTAACTGCGGGTCTTTTATTATTTCATAAAAAAATATGGGTAAAGTATAAATAAATACCCGAACTTCATTTCAATTAAATATCTCATCTATAAATTATTTAAAATAAATATCTGAACTTTGAAGCTCATTTCAATTAAATACCTCATCTATAAATTATTTAAAATAAATACCCGAACTTTGAAGCTCATTTCAATTAAATGTCCAATCTATAAATTATCTCAAATAAATACCCAAGGTATACAAAATACTACAAAAGTTTCAACTCCGTTAGACATCCTATTAAAACAACCGTTAACTTGTCTATATCTATGAGGGGTGTTTGACTTATTGACTAGACCCACCATCGAGAGTATTTTAGGCAATACAAACCTATTCATGACTCTCAGTGTCTCCTATAACTCTAAACTTTCAGCTCTTTCCCTCAACATTTAAGGTTAAACGAAAGTACTACATGACAAACTGTAAAATAGAAATCAACTTAATTGTATGTAGAGAAATTTTTGTACGTAGCTAATTTGTTTTGGCAACATACTAATTTGTACATAGCTGAAAGTTTAGGGTTATAGGAGACACTGAGCGGGAATAAGTTTGTGCTGCCTAAAATACCCTCGATAACAAGTCCAGTCAATAAGTCAAACACCCCTCATAGACAAATTAACGATTATTTTAACAAGATGTCTAACGGAGTTGAAATTTTTGTAGGATTTTGTATACCTCGGGTATTTATTTGAAATAATTTATAGATAGGTATTTAGTTGAAATGAGCTTCAAAATTCAGATATTCATTTGAAATAATTTATAAATGCGGTATTTAATTGAAATAAACTTCAAAATTCGGATATTTATTTATACTTTACCCAAAAAATATTATACTACCATACTTCTGGACCGAAAGGATGCTGTTGTCGAACCAAAGGAAAGTACCCTCCCCCTTATCAACTTTGGACTAGATGAAAGGTCTCACAGTGTCCCTCAAATTAAGCTATTCACTCCAATTCCTGGAACAGTCATTGGGAACGGGTATGCCCCACGCACTCCTACCTTTCAAGAGGTAACTATTAATACATGAAGTCCAGATGGCATGTGAGTTAGAGGCAATGTTCTACAAATGTCTGGTAATAGCCGCCTTATTCCAATCATGAACTCTCTTGAGGATATAGATTATAATCAGAACTTGGTGCTCGTCTTCTTCATGTTGTCGCAATATTGAAATATGACATACATATGAACCCAAACAAAAAGCTCGACATAAAGATCAATCCATTTTCAAAGTAGGGACGACGTTTAGCCAATGGAATGGTTAGTCGTTACCTCACTTTATCAAAGTTTTTCTTCTTCACAGAGAGAAAAGGCAATAGAATTCTTTTTTGTGTATTATCAGCATCAAACAAGAAAATATTATAAGTTCTTATTGAGCTGCAAGTAGAGGTACAATGACTATGTCTGAGATACATTCAAATATCTCAAAAACAACAACAGCCACACACAAAGAAAGTGAGAAACACAGGCAATTGTGAATAACTAGCTAGCTAGTTAACATTCACTTATTTCCAACAACAACAACAACAACAAAAAAGAGTAAAACTTTACTAGTGCCATTTAGCCCGAATGTTGTTCGTCTGACTCCAGGCGGTGAGAATCAGAATGATAATACCTATCACGAAAGCCAAAATTCTCCAGGGGTTAGAAAACTTTTCACTCTTGAGTAAAGCCAACCATGTATACCATCTCGATCTATAACGATCATTCACTTGTTTGCACAGCTTAACATAGTAAAACCTGTTGTGCGGGATGTCCTTGTATAGGTTGCTGAAGAACTTGCAACCATCTTCATCACTCATCCAGTTACCTATAACTTTTTTCTTGCAAAGTAGATCCATATCTTCCTTTGAAGAGATGAGGTTATCCATAAAGATGGCATACGATGTAATTTCGTTTGAATAACCATGGTAGCATTGCTCAATTGCAATGAGGTTCCTGAATAATGTTTCCGATGACATTCCAACGTTTAGCTGTGGAATTTGAAGAGTCCCATTCTTGAACCATTTACCCTTTACGAATCGGATGTCCATTATGCTCTCCCTTATGACTTTTTCGAATTTAATGTCTGCCTTTGAGAGATCGGTTGCGGTACGAATTTGATGGAGATCTGGGTCGTCAAAAACATCATCATGAACAGATCTACCCTCTTCCTTTTCTTTGGTCACTTGATGCCCTTGATGGTCTTCACCTCGGTTGGACATAGATTCTTTTCTGGCTTCTCTCTCATCTCTGGTCTTTAATGGAATAACTATGGAAGCTCTTAACAGATCAAGTATGTGCAGATAATCAGCATCACAATGAAACTTGTTTCTGCGGAGATGCTTATTATAAGATGAGCAACTTTGCTTCAGTGATGGAAGTATGTCGAAGGCTTTAAGAATGACACTAGAGAGAGAGGCTTCATCATGGTATATATCAAGGGTAAGAGTATAGAAACAGTGGATAACAAACCAAGGCAGTTGATTCTCTAGGAGCAAAATGTCATGGCATAGGAAATGAAACATACAGTCCATGTTGAACACCGGGTCATCGGAGGCCCTGAGAATGGAATGTTTGCACTTTCGAAATAGTTGAACTAGGAAGCAACCGTCGACGATCATCATCTCGATGAAGTCTTTGGAAGAAATTTTCTCAACCACTGGTTCTCCATAAAACTTGCGGGCTCGTTTCTCAAAGCTGCAGGCACCTTCATTCATCTGGTCTGAGAGCTCAGCAAATTTTACAGTCAACTCTTCCAAAGTATTCTTCATACGAGCAAGAACTTCATCCAAATACGTCTTCTTCACTCGCTTCATAAGTTGGAAATCTTCCTGGCCTTTTCCTTCCTTGCCACCATTAACTTCCTCCTTGCCTGCATTTTCTCGATAATGATGAAAAGGTCCGATGGAAACAACGTCAGGTGTATATGCTTCTGGGTTTTGCCTGTACAGCACGTTAGGAACTCTGAAGACGCACCTGCCGCTAATATCGATAACTATATGATCTTTACGACTCTTATGATATGAAGACATGAGTGCTATATATAATCAATCCCCAACTAATCAGCTCGATCTCCTGCACAGGCTGAATCAAAGTGCATTACTGCAATCAGTGATACATATAATCAAACAACCTAGCATAAAAACGAATTTGACAAGATACGAACTTGCATGTAAAGAGCATCTATACACTTGACGTAGCTAGCAATGAAAAAGTAAAAGATTTTATATAGTCATAGTGTACCTGATCGAGGGATGGTTGAGAGAGAACTTTGCAGTAGATGAATGGTGAGATGGGGAATTTATAAAAGTTGATCGGGTTCTGGTTAGTTTTTTGCAGCAAACTAGTTCCTTTTAACAAGAGATTAGATGGATCAAGAATTCCAGAGTGACACAACGGAACTGATAAGGTGGTACAAAAAGTAGTTGTAAACTTTAAATTTTTTGTCTTTCGGGTAGGCCTCTCAATAATTGAAAGTTGATCAATAACTTTGCTTGGGTCACCCTGTATAGTCTTTCAATTACTCTTCCAAATTCATGTTTTCTTAATAAATCATTTCAAATTAGATATCAATTGAAAGATTTATTGATCAACTTTACTTCAATTTTTTTTAATTGAAAGATATATATAGGAGGTTCTATTTGCACCTCTAAAATTGTTGTGTGTACCTCCACTACTTAGTATACCTCCATTTCACTTTTTCAATTTTAAGAAAATCTAAATGTACCTCTTTTTTTTACTATAATACCCCTACACCTATTTCTATCTATACTGTATTTGTTTCGTAGATTCAGCACGACTAAACTCTCTCATTCTCTCATTCTCTCTTTCTCTCTAAGAATGACTACCAAATTCATCACTAATCTCTCTTTTTCGAAGATAGGAGTATAATGATTTCTGGTTATTCCCACATGGATCGAGCGGAGGAGGCTTCATTCATATATACAGAGATGTTGTGTACGTTCTGGAATTGAACCCAATTTTTTTATGATTGTCCTGCCTCTTTGTGCTCGAGTTGCAAATCTTCAAGATGGGAAAGAATTTCACTGCTACATTACAAAACATGTTGAGTTTGATGATCATTTATTGTTGTGGAATGCTCTTGTGATTTGGTGATTTGGAATGGTTTTCCCACGTGGTGAAGTGGGTGAAGTTTGATGACAAATGAATTATGATGGGTATCTTGAATAATTTTCCAGATTGAAGTTTGAGATGTGAATCCAAATTCATTTACCTGGTCATCACTTAAGTTAATACAATGGCACCTAAAAGAATTGTGTAATTTGTTTTCACTTGTTCGATTTAACATACTCAAATGCCAATGTGGAATTGCTTGTGATTGAGGACTTGGCCAAAATATTTAGAGCCTTCATCCTTTGGATCTCTTTTGCTGCATATGATGCATGGATTACTAAGTTAGATTATTTGTTCAATGAAAGAACCAGAACATAAATTTGGTATCTATTGCATTATGTACACTCTAGTAACCTATTGACGATTTTGCAAGGGATCTGTATTGCATTGAAACTGATTTATAGGATTGGATTCTTCCACAGTTCATGATGGGCTATTTTGTAAAGTTATTTCCTGAGTATAGCATAACAAGAAGAGAAAAAACCTGAAAAAGAAACAAGATTACATGACACTCCCTGTAACCATTACAGAAACACATATTTTTGGCAAAAGTGCATTTCAGTCAATATGAGTATGAGCAATATTAATCGTCGATTATGAAAGTCTCTGAAACTACGATAGTAGGACAACATATTTTGTATTGCTCTAGACGATTCTGATATCTTGAATACAAATGTATAACTTTGTTGTCTGCATTCCTCTCCCAGTTTGGTACAAGGTATGGCAGAGGATGTCCAGGAGAAAGTTTGAGCTGAAAAAATGTGAAGCACCTTATTAGATCCAATTAAGAAAACTTAAAACATAAACATATTATTTGACTGAAATACATATATGCACGTAGTGATTTGTATTCACATGACCAATTCCAATCTCTTTAAGCTCATTGCTACTGAAATGTCCAATATGACGTTCCACCAATGGGAGAAATGTTACGCATTGCCTATCTGATATATTGATCACCACCACACCATAACAAGTTGCAACTAAATGCCCCATTTCTAGGAAGCACATCCAGTATTTTTCACAAGCGAAACCCGAATTAGAATAGTCAAGTGCATCCTTAACCTTCTTAACATGTTTAGTGCCACCAAAGAGTATTTCATACAATAGTGGAATACTATCCAACTCGGTCAATAAATCGTTACGTACCCGGCGCCAAGATTTACAACCAAATTCCATCGCGGACGCACCAACTCTATAACCACAATTACCATCAGATTCAACATCGTACGTGCCGCTAATATATGGTTGCATTCCAACTCGAAATTGGCAATTATATTCTATTGTAAGTTCTTCAAATGCACGGTTTTTTAGGTTCTGTAAAGTAAAAGATTTAGTGAACAACATGTGGGATAACATATTAAAGAATTAAGAAATTAGTTATTATAGTAAAAGACACCCATACCTTAACTTTACTTGGAGCATTTTTAGGTTTTTTATCTAATGTAGCACGACGAAAATGAACAACAGGGCCATGAGGAACATTTTGATTAACTTCATAAATGGTAGGTGCGGGTGAATCATTTTCCTGACCAAAAGAAACATTATCAATCTCCCATGTGGACGGCAAACGACGAGTACTAGTGTCAATACGTGGGCGTCCCTTTGTCTTCGCTCTTTCTGCAGGTTCTTTAAGAAACGTTCTATCTGGATTTATCATCTCATCAATCTGTATCAAAAGTTCTCGTCTTCTTTCATCATCCTATTGTTCAACCCACTTCTCCAATCGAAGCATATGTTGTTTAACTGGAAACTTTTCTTGGTCATTACTAGTATGCATGGTTTTGACCGACACCCAAGTGTCTCCAATGTGTATGGATCGCATCAATAGGAATAGGCTCATTAGAGTGTTTGTATTCAGCAATCTCATGTGCGCATGGCAAACCATGTGTGACACGTATAACACAACCACAACATGCCAAGTCCTCGATATTGTCGGCCCTGAATTTGATGAACATGCTAGAAAAATTAATGAAATTAAAATATACATTTATATATATGTTATAGTTGAAATCCAAGTTACCTATTAGCTTCACACACTATTTTGTTCAAGGCTGAAATTGATACGTAACTTATTAATTCCTTCAGGTAATCATGCCTAAAATCGTGCTGAAGGAAACATCGACTTTTTTCAAATGAAGCGTTGATATCAGTATGATGTAAGTCCATCAATGAATGTATATTGTCCCATGAAATATTGAAGTCCAACTGGCTGGACCTAAGTTGTCTTTTTAGCTTTGAATGTGCGCTCTCCACCCTATTTAAAAAAAAAAGTATGCAAGTTTACTACATATATATGACATAGGTTAAATGTGTTGTATTAATATAGGAAGAATGAAATAGAGCAAGAAATTCACCTATTTGAAGTAGTAGTACCAAGGTGCATGCAAGTGTCTATCCATGCAACTACAAATCGTTCTCTGTACTTATCCAACCAACTACTCTTCACATAATCAAGTGCATTGGGATATGAACTGAATTTGGGCTCTAATTCCTTGAGATTTCTCCAATACTCACCCTCATTCGTAGAGCTAACAACAGTGTTCCAAGCACCAATAAATACTTCCCACCCTTCTTTTGTTGTAAATTTCTTCTTGCACTTTTTCATCACATTCTTATTAATATGCCACTTACACAAGAGATGTCGAGAATCAGGGAATAATTTGTGGATGCTATTCATTAGTGCCAGTTCTCGATCAGTCACAATTACTCCTGGAATATAGTTATCATACAAAAGTGTCTTCAATCTGCTCAAAGCCCATGTGTAATTGTCTTCAGTCTCTCTTGATATGTAAACAAATACAACATTAAAGGTTTTCTCGGTAGATGTCACCCCAACAATCTCAAAAAGAGGGAAACAATATCTGTTTGTTTTATACGTGCAGTCCATGATAAGTACATGTGGATATGTACGTAAAATCTCAAGACAATAAGGATGACACCAAAATAAGTCAGTGATGATATTACCTTCGCTCCTGTGATGCTCAATATAATTGTGTTCCCTTAACTTATGTAACAAACATTGCATTTGTGATCTCCCAGCCATAATATTTGTACGATATGCTGCTCTGACATTATATATTGTCTTCATAGTTGTTACGTTTTCTCTATCCCGTTTTTTTAGAGCAGTCATGATATCTTTGGGTTTCATCAAGCTAGTTGACATATCCACTAATATTGCATGTTCTTCCTTAGATAAACGTCCAACATAGGAGTGGCCATGAAGGGATTGAGCAGGAGGGTGATTATTTACACCACATATCACCTCCAATCTCCATTCACTCCCAAAATTATTGATACCCCTCAATGCAAATGGGCACCCACATCTCTTCGTACCAGTAGCCTTAGGACTCTTCTTTGTACTATCTCCATCACTTTACTTCTGCCTATTCTCACAATGAGCAATAGCCTTCAAAATACGTCTGTAATAACCACCACGCTCGCAACAAAGTTTTATTTTTGGTCTCTTTTTTTTATTCCCAATCATTCCTGAATCAGACTTTTGAATAATAATCACCATATTGTTCTTCTTTCCAACCGAACGAACCCACTCAGTTAGTGCATCTCTATTTTCGAAAATCTGTAAAAGAATGAAACCCATTAAACAAAAACCAAAAGTAACATGATGATTGACACTAAACCAATATAACATAAAGAGGCTTCCTCACAACCATTTTGCCATTCATTCATCTCCGTACCATGATTGACACTGAACCAATGTAACATCGTGTTATATGAACTTGTATAATATTAAATTGTTTATAATAGAATGATGATCAGAAGTACCAAAAGAAAAGTGATAAATAGTTCACATATAGATGACACATACGTAAACAATTTGGTCCAAATTTTATATAAACAATCATGTCACTGATAGCACATATTCCTCGCATTAGCAATTTGAAGATACTATCTTGCATTGCTATTACAAATGCCTACTACTAGCTTGCTATTACAAATGCTTCAACATAATTTGATAGTAGCTGTAAGAAAAAAGAATCTCACTGCAATGCTCCTACATAATTTGATAATAATTGTTCAGTGCCCTTGTAGAAGCTTTTTCAGAAGTCGAAAAGGCAACAAAACCAAAACCGCCTGAGATGGTACACAATATTAACATCTAGGGTTTCATTTTATGGCAGTATGCTAGGGTTTATCATAGCTAGGGTTTCTCCAAGGGTTCACTATATTAACATCTTTCTACCTTATGAGACATAATAAAAACTGAATCTTTATCAGATCGTACGCAATTGCAAGCTTTTGCTCCAACCCACTCTATATCATGCAATCTAACCTTGGGTGGTAGAAATTCTTACCGTAAAGAAACTGAAATTGCAAAGGACACGACACAGTATACCAATAAATACATGTATGGAAAAAAAATCCAACTTCAGCTGACAACGTTAAAGGCTCGATCGGAACGGTCAACCGGGTAAGTCAAACCTCTAAACGCTTAGAAATGGTAATTGGACTGTCTAAATGACGTTTTTTTGCCTGACCTTCAACAGATAATAGTTTCAAATCGATGAGACGCAACTAATCATATAAAAATTTTACAAAATTAATTTAACGAACGTCACGCTACCCATAGGAAAACGAAAGTAAAAAACAGTTAACCGCAACATTCGGCACACAGATTTTATCAGAACCTTGTCATTTTTCAACCGTAGACGTATTTCATTATTTCGGTCATATCTTATTTCACAACATTTTTGCATTTGAAGAGTCTACGTATAGTAACTATTTGAAACTATACATTCACTCAAACACTTAGTAAACAAGTTAAGGAACATTAATGCATATGTTCTGATTTTGAATCTAAAAGTTTAGAAAATCTATTCCAACTGTCAGATATCACCGTTAAGATTAAATACATGTATGAAAAAAAATCCAACTTCAGCTGACAACGTTAAAGGCTCGATCGGAACGGTCAACCGGGTAAGTCAAACTTCTAAACGCTTAGAAATGGTAATTAGACTGTCTAAATGGTGTTTTTTGGCCTGACCTTCAACAGATAATAGTTTCAAATCGATGAAATGCAACTAATCGTATAAAAATTTTCCTCAAAATATTTACCGAAGGTAACGCTACGATTAGGGAAACAAAGGAATAAAACCTTTGACCGCATCTTTCGACACTCATATTTTATCAGAATCTTGTCATTTTTCAACCGTAAACGTATTTTATCATTTTGGTCATATATTATCTCACGACTTTTTTCTGTTTGAAGGATGAAGCAATGGTTTATCGTTAGTGATAGAAAATGGAATCTGGTCATTTTTTGTTTTTGTTTTTGTTTTAAATCATAGCCGACGAGAGACATACTCGTCGGCTATTCTTTTGTCGTTTTCTGTCTAAAATAAAATATGTATTTTTCAATATAGTTATGGCCGACGAGAAAATGTCAATTTCGTCGGCCAAAATTTCAAAAGTTTTCGTCGGCTAATGTTTCAGAGAAAGGCCGACGAAAATCCAAATCGTCGACTGAAATATGAATATAGCCGACGATTTTTGTTTATACCAACGAAAAAACAGTATCGTCGGCTATGGTTAAACTATGGCCGACGATTTTATTTTTCTACCGACGAAAAATAAAATCGTCGGCTATTCGTTGGAAGTACCGACGAAAATTTTAATTCGTCGGCTGTTTTTTTTTCATTTCGTCGGGAAAAGCCTTTTTTCTAGTAGTGTTATATGTCATTTCATATGAGTTGATAAAGTCAAAATATAATAACAAACTAATGGAGGTACACACAACACTTTTAGAGGTGTAAATAGAACCCACCCCATATATATATATATATATATATATATTTTTTTTTTTTTGCACGTTTTGTTTTTGTATAACTGTATAAGATATCTAGTTTCATGAAATTAATAGCTATGGCCATTACTAAATGTGACTGCTTCTAAGTGACGTGGGGTTGTGATGCACGACACAACAAAAATGATCACATAGGCATAATATGCAATGCACGAGAGACTATTGTTTTCTTTTTCGTCTACAATTATATTCACTTTGAATAATGAATATTATGTTAATGATTCTCTCGTTATTTTTTAGAACAAGGCATGATGCCCCAATCGGCATAGAGTTGGCATTAAAATTTGGGGGATTCTAGTTGCACCTTAATATTTACTTTGTATACCTCTCTAAATCTTTGTAAACAATATTTTTCTTATTATGCTTTATTAGAAATTTTAGGGATTTCTCAAAAAAAAAAAAAAATTATGGCTTGAACCCGAACACTCTCTCTCTCTTTCTCTCCCTCTTGAACTTGAATTCTCTCTATTTCCCTCCCTCCCACTACACCCCCACCCTACCCCAAAGACCAAAATGAATTAGCAACCTCCATAATTGATGGTTTTGGGGTCATTGGTCTATACCATAACTGCTCAAAAATGATATAATTGATAAATAAATTGTGTTGATGATGTGATGTTAGCCTAGTGGTCAGGGCATGCACCCACTACCTATATACGAAGTCATGGGTTCGAGTCACCATGGGGTATGAGTGAAATCATTTGATCCTCTTATAAAAAAGAGAGAAAAAAAATAAATCAATTGTGTATTTGTTATGATTCTAGATAATTGAGAAATTCAAAACTTGTCATGAAGATGAGGGTGTTTATGTTCAATTATTATTATGGCATATGCCAATTTGAATTAAAAGAAGCTAGTATTTGTAGACTACAATGATGAACAAATAGGAAAATATATAGATTATAGAAGAGAATATAGAAGACGTAGAAGATACCCAGGCAACAATTACCCTTAAATTAGGAAATAAAATTGTTAAAAAGCCAATGAATGTATATTTAACAGATGTGGAGGAGCAAATAGATCCACCCTTAAAATTTATAAGCACGTTGCCACTTTTTTTGTTTCGTGGTCATGGGGAAGAATGGCTGCCAGAGAGATTAGGGTTGGTCATTGGGTGCTGGAACTGAAAATAGGCAATGTATTTTTATTTTCTTATTCATTTTATATTCTTTCAGTATGGCATTAGGATTTATAGGAATTTTCATACATCGGACCAAAAAAAAATTATAGAAATCAGCGAGTATTGAAAATAAAGTGAAGAAAAGTAGAGGAAATTAAAACGCAGAGAATATATATATAGGTTTGAGATTGTGCGGATCTCGATCGAACAAAATTAATGTGGTTACATTAGTTACATATAGCGTTCAAACTATAAAAGAGTGTAAATGCCCTTGTAATATAATTATTAAAATCCTAATTTATGGTTAACAAAATCAAGGTCTACTTAGACGGCTTAATGAAATATTACTGTATACTGAGCTCGACCATTTTATTTTTTAATTAGATAAGGATAGAGAATGAGAGATCTGGGTAGAAGAGAGTATTAGTCAGGTTGATGGTTGATCCAGCAAAATGATTAAAATTTTCCTTCAACTAGGCTTTGTTAGATGTTTCAACGTCTATTGTTACCTTTTTTTTTTTTGGGAAATGCCTATTGTTATCTTGGTGGTCGATGCATCCACTAGTCTATCTGAACGGAATTTTCCTCATTGAATCCCAGCAATGAATTCATAAAAGAATGGCATGGGAACCCATGGCCATGGGTATATACAAACCAATTAGGACTAGACATATTAGCAAATAGGGACTGAGATCCGCCCCCAATAAAACCCTCATGATATTTGTCTAATAAGTGAATTTTGACCATCCATTATTAATCAACGGTTGATATTACTCTCCCATTTTTTCTCTCCCAATTAAGTTGATTCTCTCTCTCCTCTCATTTCCAAACTCTTTTCGACTCCAGCTCTCCGCCGCCAACTAAAAAGTCTTGAGCATCTGCAATAGCTAGAGAAAATATGAGTTGATCGCTGATTAATAATGAGTTGATCGTTTTTGTGGGAAAGTTTGATACTTTAGCTTATTCGAGAATTGAGTTTTAGAGCTGGAGTGTGAGTTAAATTGGGTTGAGTTGTGTTTTTAATTTATGGGTTTAAGAGTGGAGAGAACGTGAACTGAAGAATTGGGATTCTGGGTTGGAGAATGAATTCAATTGGGTTGAAGATAGAGTCGGGGATGAGAGGAGAGAATGGAGAAGAAAATGGGAGGAGTGAACTTGGGCCGTTGATTAATAATAGGTGGCCAAGATTTACTTATTACACAATATTAGAAGGTTTTATTAGGAGAGGATCTCAGTCCGCCAATATGACTACATTGTTTAAGATTATGTCAAACAAATACACTAAGGGGGCGTTTGGTACATGTGATTGGCTGGGATGGGATTGTATTATTTTCTTGCATAAGACTTGTCCCATGTTTGGTGGGAGTTGGGACTAAATTTAATGGACTATGGAAGCCCAAATTGGGGCCGGAGGCAGTCTTACATAGAGACGCCAAAATTGTTGGGACTATCGAAGCCCAGTTTCTTCACTTCACATCGTTCTCACTTCTCACCTCGTTCTCCCTCACTTAATTTTATCTCTTCAACTTTCTGATTTGTTTTTGTTCAGATTCAGCAACCGAAAGTTTATGATTGAGTTTATCTTAGTAGAACAAAAAATCTGGTAAGAAATTGATTCAATTGATTCTCAGTTCAACAATGGGTTTTTGTCTTCAAGAACCGTTTGTGCTTTTATAGGTCGCAATTGATTCGATTGAGAAGTTTATCTGGCGGCTTGGCTCATGGGCTTTGCTAAATCATGGTTGTTATATCTTCAATTCAAACATTTCAATTGCTCTTATTGATTACAGTTTCAATTTTATTGATTTTGTTTTATTTTCTTATGCTTGGTGGAGGAGATAAATGACGAACCCAGATGAAATCCAACTCCAGTTAATCTTTTACATTTATGGCATTGGCATCATAGTAACTTGTGTGTTTGGAGCTCTTTGGTGATGGCTAGGCTTGATCAGCTGTATGCATACATGGTACTGGGTTTAAGGTAGTAATGGCTGGTTCGTTGCATTCCATATTAGCCAACGCCTTGTGTTTCAACTTTAAACCATTTGGGGTCTGAATTAATGACAAATCAATTTGATTTGTAGAGCGTACAAACAGATTTGAAGAGAAAAAGCAGAATTTGGAGACGAGGAAGTTTGAAAGAGATTTTTTTTTTCTTTTGGCAAAGCAAGTTTAGAAGATATGGAAGAGGGAGAGGGGTTGATAAGACTGCTTGCACCAAACATGGGTCAAGGCTTCTATAGCATAAGCCAGGGTTGAGGAGTGTTGGATTGTCAAAGGAATTAAGACAAGCTATCGTAATCCCATGTACCAAACGTAACCTAAAATACACCAATAAAATAGCATGAAATTTTCAAGGGGGACATTCAAATATCTCAAAAAGAGCATTAACCATGCATACACAAAAATTTTGAGGACAGTGATTAAACCCCATTGTGAATCACTAGCTAGTAAACTGTCACTTCATGGATTTCCGGATGTTGATTGTCTGACTCCAAATGGCGAGAACCACAATGACAATACCTGTCACGAAAGCCAAAATTTTCCAAGGGTTGGAAAATTTTTCACTCTTGAGTGCTGCCAACCAGGTATACCGCCTCAGCTTGTAACGATCATTCACTAGCTTGCAGAGATCAGCATAGTAGAATTTATTGTGCGGGATGTCCTTGTAAAGGTTGCTGAAGAACTTACAGCCATCTTCATCACTCAGCCAGTTACCTATTACTTTTTCCTTGCAAAGTATTTCCATATCTTCCTTGGAAGAAATAAGGTTATCCATCAACATGGCGTAGGATGTAATTTCGTTTGAATAACCATGATAGCATTGCTCGATTGCAATAAGGTTCCTGAATAATGTTTCCGATGACATTCCAACGTCTAGCTGTGGAATCTGAAGAATCCCATTCCTCCAACCCCCGCCATTTTCAAATCGGATGTCCATTATGCTCTCCTTCATAACAGCTTGGAATTTAATGTCTGCTTTTGAGAGAGCGGTGGCGGTATGCATTTGATGTTGCTCTGGGTCAAACATAGCCTTACGAGCAGCTTTAGTGTTGTGCTTGCCTGCTAGACTGATCTGCCTTTGATCTGCCTTTAGAGTATGCCTTTGATGTTCTTCTGCTTTATGTGCTCTCTCTTCTATGGTCCTTAGTGGAATAACTATGGAAGCTCTTACCAGATCAAGTATGTGCAAAACATCAGCATCACAATGACACTTGATTTTACTAAGATGCGTATTATAGGTTGAACAACTGTGCTTCAGTGATGGTAGTATGCTGAAGGCTTTAAGGATGAGAATAGAGAGAGAGGATTCATGACCAGGGTATATTTCAAGGGTAAGCTCATATAAACTGTGGATGACAAACCAAGGTAACTGATTCTCTAAGAGCAAAATGTCGTGGCACAAGAAATGAAACATGCAATCCATGTTGAATACCAGGTCATCAAAGGCCCTGAGCTTCGGATAGTTATACTTCCGGAAGAGTTGAATTAGGAAGCAACTGTCAACTATCATCATCTCCATGAATTCTTCCGAGGAAAGATGACCAAGTGGTTCTGCATAGAAATCGCGCGCGCGCTGCTCAAACCCGCCTTCATTCTTTTGATCTGAGAGCTGAATGACTTGTACAGTCAACTCTTTCAAAGTGATGTCCATCATACCTGTGAGAAGTTCATTCAGATAGCTCTCTTTCACTCGTTCCATGAGTTGGAAATCTTCCTCGCCTTCCTTGCCTTCTTTGCCTTCCTCCTTGCCTCGCTTTCCTCGATAATGAAAAGGTCCGAGTGACACAACATCAGGTGTATATGCTTCTTTATTTTGTCTCCGGAGCACCGTAGGAACTCTGAAGATGCATTTCTTGCACATCTTGGTGTTCTTATTGCGGTCATCGCCGATATCGATAGCTGTATGATCTCTACCACATCTATGATTTTCAGCCATGCTGTATTACGATTATCAAAATCTCCTGTATATAATCAATTTACCTATTTATTAAAACGAAATACAACTAAATAGAACAAATGATACGAACACAGCCTGCTTAATTAGAAAAGAAAAACATTAAAATGTTGCACCTGAGGGAGAGTACCTTCAGAGAGAACTTTGCAGTTTGCACTTCGCAGTAGATCAACGCTCAGAAGGGAAATCTGTAGATTTGGGTTTTTGCAGCAAACCAATTCCTTGTAAAACAGATAGATCTAGACTTGGAAGGGGTATGGCAGATCTGTGTATAATTTATAAGAAATACAGATCGAAACTGGTTGAGAGAACTTGTTGTTTATATATAGGCACTCTTAGTACTTCTGAACAGGCTAGAGCATTTTCTTCTCATCAAGTTGATCAATTGTTTACATGCAATTGCGAAGACCAGGAATAATATCATATTTCATAGCTACTCAAAGTCTACTTCTACTAGTTCTATTTTAAGTCCACAACAACCATCAACTACTCTTCCATGGCCGGCAGCGTCACCAAAATGTTATAATACTTCAAATCAGACGAGGACAATCGAGTAGTCGGAGTATTATTGGATTTTAAAGGTTTAAGCACGTTATGAATGTGATAACCGAGCTAAAAAAATCCAGTTCAAACTAAGCTGGACGAAATGTTCATACTACCATTTGTTATAATGTCCAAACTTCAAATTCATTTAAAAAACACATACATACATATAATTAATTTTTTTTTTTGAATTTATTAAGTTGAGTATGCAGTCCTCTCCGACTGTAACATGTGAATCAAAGTTTGTGGAATAGGGAGTGCATGTGCCATGTAATAAGCGCAATCTCATCTACGAACAAAGAACTAGTTTAGCCAATCAAAATATAGGTCTTCTGCACTTGTCGAAAAAAAAAAATATAGGTCTTCTGCAGATGCCAACTATGTACAACAAATGGTTTTCAAGAACCCATGTCCACAACACACACAGAATTTGGATATCACGTCTCAATAGCATTCTAATTACAGGTAGACTGAATTCATACCCGTAACAATTTTACAGAAGCCATACACTTTGAATGGTTAATTGGTTATAAATCTGAATCATGAGGACCACAAACAGGTCCAAGCAAATCACCATCTATACTAACAACCACGACGAACTCCTTCCTCATATCTCTGCTCTTCTCTATCCATCTAGCCTGCAGCACCATGAACCGAACCACAACTTCTTTCCCTATCATTGCAAAGTCACTCCTCAAGAAGAATGGATTTGTGCCATCAACGTAGTGGTAATTTGGCATTTTCCGAGCTGAAAGAAAGGCATACTTAAGAGGTCCACATCTAATGAACACCCCGAGGTTATGCACTCCATGAACGACTCCCTCCAAAATCTCCCCCTGGCATGGTATGAACGTGCGACAACTAAAAGCTACAGGGAACATCTTTCTTGAGTCGTTGACAGTACGTCCTTCTCCTATCTTATTCAAGGCAGTGACTTTAAGGAAGTAGCCACATTCCTTGCTGGCCTTCTCTCTTAACAAGTCCTTCAAAAGCTGTGTTGTTATAGTGGATTTTAAAGTAACTGCACTTTCTTTGTCTAGCTTTTCAGCAACGACAAACACACCCATGACCAAATCCACTTCACAAAACATGTCCAGATCTACTTCACAAGATACCAAAGAAACCCAGATTATAACCAAAGTTTAACAAAATCCATCAACCAGCACTTTTGGAAAAAATTTAAACACATACGAGAAAACAAAAGCACCAATCAGCCAACTCTCCAGTAAACTTTCCACACTTCCACGTTAGCCACACTAAATACAATTAGTTATAATTTACTTGGGACAACCATATTTGAAAAATGATCGACAAGCATATGTATAGATATAATCAACAGATAAATAAAAGGCTTTTAAAGTTCTATGAGCAACAAAGGAGCATCATTCCCTAAAAACGAACCAGAAAGCTGCAAGCGCAAAATTACATGCTAGCAAACAATGCAATGTCAATTAGAAAATAAAATTCTCAAATCAACCAATATAAGTCTGTGATAACAAATTTTAAATTAAATATATGTGGTCTTCCATGGAGTCAAAAGTCAACTAAAAATTTCGTAAAAAATTATACGTATCACATTTGAGTATGGTAGTATATTATATGATATGCAAAAATGTGAGGTACTTCCACAGCTGTATATTGTTCTTCCCCAATTTTGGTTTTAGAATTCATCCACTCTTTGTTACCAACGATTCTATATCACTCCTTTGTTTACAACAGACCAACTCACAAGGAGGCACACAATTAAGCTTCTCCCAGCTCTAATCTGACCCTTAGAGAATGAATATCTTCCTCATTGGCACTGCTAACCAATAGCCGAGCAAGTAACAACTCAGATTGTTTGCTTTCATTTCTCTTATCCCTTTCAGTTGTTTAAACAATACCAGCTACAATTATATTTGTAATTTCAATTCTACACGCGTAAAACTGACAAAACCAAATTCCTCTGGTCCAATTAAGACAGACAATCAATTAACTTTTGTGATCTGTATATGACTTCTTTTATCAAGCTAAGCCAAGTTCATCATCTCTCATATCTTACATGTCTGAATATGAGATATGAGAAATGATGATACACTGAAGGATAGTTGAGATACAGCAATATAGAACAATTAAAGTCACTGAACTCAGAACCCATCAACATAGAGCTTAAAACTACTTGAAAGCATCAGACTTTAAGCTTAAAGAAGCTTAAATTTGAGACACTTGAAAATGAAATCTATAAAATTAGACTCTGCGAATTATAAGAAAGAAGGGTCGAGAGAGAAAACCTGGTTACAATTGGAGGGAAACCCAACAGAGAAAACCAACAGGGGCACTGAGAGGGGAGATCCACCGGGAAATGAAGAAGAGGAGGTGGTGGGTTTGGGAAAGATGAAACAAAGCAACGGTTGGGCTGTTTAGTTTCCTTTTCAAGCTGCGAAGTGCGAACTATATTTAGGAATTTTTTTTTTTTGTTAAAGGATATTTAGGATTTTTCTTTTCTTGAAAGATTTGGGATTGTTTATTGTGTGGGATGTCCTTGACTCCTTGTAAAGAACTTGCAAGTTACAACCATCTTCATCACCAGCCAATTGCCTATTACCTTTTTCCTTGCAAAGTAATTTCTTATGCGGAAGAGAGATAAGGTTATCAATCCGGTAGGATGTAATTTTCTTTGAATAACTATAGTAGTATTGCTCGATTGCATTTATTGCAATAATATCTTTTTTTTAGGACAAAATACTTGTTATCTTTTAAACTCTTTACTTAGAAACAATTATGTCTCTCTACTTTCAAATTAAACTAGTAAATCTTTTGTTTTTGTCGGAATCCGTACCCCCAGAAACCGGTGGGACCTTGGTTGACCTCTTCTTGCAAATGTCCTGCTTATTAGGGAAAACCGGATTGAACCGGTCAATTCTACTCTGATGTTTAAGTTAGTAAAGCAAATAGAGATAACAATTGATAATGGAAAGAGTCTAAGTTTGTGATCTCTCTGTTACCTGAAAAGGAAAGTAACTGAGTCCTTAAGTGGGTTTCCCAGCCTCAAGACTAGACTTGCCATTCGATGTGGGACAAAATTCCATCTGCATAATTAATAGCCCTTCTGGGTCAATCTTTGTGGGCTCCTTCCTCCGGTTAGTCTGTTCTTACCAGTCTTCCGATGCTCGGGTTTTGGGCCCAGGTGTATAGGCTTCCGCCCCGACCCTTAATACGGGTCCGTGGGGCCCCGGTAGCCCTTTTATAGCTACCGTCAACATCTTTAATCTCCCATATTTCAACAATTTAGTCCATTCTGTTAAATAATTCTATTATTAACAAACTTTAGGTATTAAAATGACCAAAATACCCCTATTGAAAATCTTTTTTATTTTTCCCATTCTCTTTAAAAAAAATTGTTTCAAATTAAGTACCTCTCTCTATATATAATTATATCAAAATTTAATTTTGAACTGGGGTATTTTTATCATTTTAGAAATTTAACAGAATATTTTGACGGTCATGTAACGGAATATTTTGACGGTTTTGTAACAGAATTGACTAAATTGTTGTAATTTAAAAGCATAAGAACAAAACTGTTTTTAAATAAAGAGTTTATGGAGTAACAAGTATTTACTTTTTTTTATTATTATAATCGAGCAATGCTACCGTGGTTATTCAAACGAAATTATATCCTACGAGTATTTGATCATAGGCCAATATTAATAGCTGTTTGATTTCTACCACTTTTATGATTTATAGCCATGCTTGCTATTTATGATCGATCTGTTAGATCTCCTTGAAAGGCTTGAACAAGTTAAAACTAACACACACACATATAATACTGCCTAGAAATTAGAACCACAAAATAAATTACAACACATGATCAATATATATTGCACCTGATTTTGAGAGAGAACTTTGCAGATCAAGTTTTGGGTTAGCTAGCTTTTTAGTAGCAAACCAATTCCTGTTATAACATATAGATCGGTCTAGATTGACAAGGGAATTGATAAGAGGTACAGAAGATGGTTTGGAGAAGTGGAGTATAGTACTTTTTGTGTATATAGGCACTCGTATAATACTTTAACAGTGAACACGCTAGGGGTTCTCATCAAGTTGATCAATTGTTTACTTGCAATACCAAAGACCACGAATATCATAACTACTCAAAGTCTGCTTCCAGTAGTTTCTTACTTCTGATCAGATCGATGAGAACAATCGACCAGTCGAGATTATTATTGGTTTTTTAATTTACGAGCACATTATGACAGTATGAATGTGATCACCGAGCTCAAAAATCCAGTTCATCAAACTAAGTCTTATTTTAGAGTTCGAAGTTTCTGGCCTTCCTGCTTCATTTTACGAAATCTACCAGTCTCTATGAATAAGATTGTTGCACCGGAACAGTTTATGAGCTCTAGCCGGCCACATAAGCATTGTTACAAGCTATAAAATAGTTTCGATGAACTCTTATCCCTCTCCGTTTTATCCTTGGATTTTTATTCGAAGCTCGATCGATCAACGGGTTGAGCTAATGAGATTCACGCCTAAATTGTATACATATTCCGAAATTACGTATCCAGTGTTCATATTCGATCGTAAAAAGAACCCTAACCTCAAGTCTTTCTCTGCAAGAAATAAGGCTTTCTCTACAAGAAATAAGAAGACGACAAACAATTCACGCAACTTAAGTACTCAGAATTGAACCTCAGGAGATCCTCGATTAGTCATTATATATCCAAAGATTCTTACACTAACATATTTATGACGGGACGACATTGTTCTCTTCCTATAAACTCCATGTCCATGCCTAGCTACGTGCAAATTGAGGTAAGACGAACCCTATTTCTTGAATTAAACAGGGTTAAACCGCTCATTACTCATGATCAAGTTCTTGGCCAACACCGTACCGGTCTCCTACTAATCTAGAGATGTTTTCTCTTATATAAGTGAATTTGAACGTGAAAGCCATGAACCTGCAACACAATTGCAAACATGCCAATTTAGTGATTGATTGGAATCAATACTTACGCACGTAGACTATGATGCAAGAAACGAAGAGAACGTACTAAAGATGAAAATAGTAAACGAGCCATGGGCAATTGGACTAGCTGGTGGATCGATGCTTCATGGCGTTTGCACAAGAATCTGTTTTCCTGAATACATACAACTAGTTTCATAAAAGAATTCCATTGACAGGGATGTATGCATACATATGGGAGCGAGGCCAAATTCACCTAATGTAATTGTTTGCATATATAAAACCGCCATCAACGATGACTTTCATTTGTAAGCATCTCCAACAGCTCTTGTAAAAGTTGAATTTTCTCTATTTTACAAGAAAAATATCTCATTTTGGCTCTAACAGCTCTTGTAAAAGTTGAATTTTCTCTATTTTACAAGAAAAATACCTCATTTAGGCTCCAACAGCTCTTGTAAATCAATCTCTAAAATACAGAAAATGAGAAAAAAATATGTATAATCTTTATATCTATAGAATTCTCAAAATCTGTATATTCTTACTAAAATCCCTAAAATTTAATGTTTGCCTTTTATATTTGACTCTCTCTTAAAAAAGAAAATTAAAAAAAAGAATTACTTATCTCTCTCTCTCGTCTTGCCTTTTACTTACATATTCATTAAATTATACAGACTAACATTTAATTTTTGTACTGTAAAATAGAAGAGTTGTTGGAGTTTAGCCTTTTTTTTTTATAGAGATTTTGGGTTTTCCTCCTCTTTAATAGAGAATTTAATGATACTTTGAGGAACGATTATTTTTCATTTAGGTTTGAATTTATATAAAAAAAAAATTAAAAAAATTAAAAAAATTAAAAAAAAACCGACACTGAACAGGTGAAACCATTGGGGACAATCTTCAAAAGATGTGGAACTCTCTAAAAAGTCTCATTTCTGCATGAAGGTCCGAATGTTATTCGTGGAGGTCCATATATGCTAAGAACCAGCTTCTATACTACAACACAATGAAGGAACTTCAGCAAAATAGATGAACCAGCTTCTAAGGAAACGATAATGTAAAACCAAGGCCACAAGTAAGGATGAGTTTTATGCTCCTAGAATAACTGATCCAGTCTTGTTTAGTGGGATTGCATAAAGGACCAATTAATCATGTACCCAACTGTATTAGTAACTACAAACTCAATTAAGCACAGAAATACCATAGTCATGAGCATGGAAGAACTGAAGTCATTGACACCATATTGACATAACAAAGTCAGACTGTTAATGCCAACAAGATAACATAAAAAAGCAGTAGCAATTCAACATGAAATATAACCAACAACAGCAAGCTTTCTGTGAGAAAAATGGAAGCATCCTACACAGGTGGAAGGGAATCACACTCTCAGGAACTGGTCCTAGATAATCAGCATGTAAGCCAACCAATGCTTGAAATTCCCTTTCTGCCACAAGCCACAGAGCTCCAATATCTATAATGTACCACAATTCCACAAATGATTTTCAAGAATTTATGTCCACAACACACAGAATTTAGATCTCATGTCTCATAAGCATATTAGGTAAAGGTAGACTGAATTAATATTCCTGACATTTAAATTTACAGAAGCCTTCATACAGTTGTAATATATGGTTACAAACCGGATTCATGAGGACCACAAACAGGGCCAAGCGAATCACCCCATTATACTAACAAGCATGACAAACTCCTCCCTGACCTCTCCTATATATTTTCTCTATCCATTTAGCATCCAGCACCCTGAACCGAACCGAACCACAACTATTCTTTCTCTATTTTTGCAAGGTCATCCCCACAGAAGAATGGATTTGATCCACTGACTGTTCGCGTCGGTTTTGACACCTGTCGAACTATCAACACGTGGGGGTGGTGGACGTAAGTTTCAGTCCTGGTGTGAGCGTGCCAGTACCTTTGGGTTAGGTATAACCTTGGTGGCGGACGACGTCTGGCGAATGAATCACCCTTGGCGAGCGGATGACTCTGACGAACGTGTTCGTCTGCTCCCTGCTACCTGACTTCTCGATCAAGCGACTGTACGCGGGCGTTGACAGGCCGGCGTAGAGGCTCGAACAAGACCTAAGTAAACTGTTACTAGGATTTTCTACTCAACCACTTGTAGATTGAGATAATCTTACTTCGATTCTGGGATGCAAAGCAGAGCTTTAAATCAAGACCGCGGCTTATGTTCGTCCAACCTCTGGCAGATTGGGAAAGACTGTTACCGGGGTAACGACTCGATTTGTCACAAGGCGTGACGACTGGACTCGATATGTCTCAGCGATGCTTCGACACGAATGCAAGTCACTTTCGACAACAACGGCAGGTATACGGCGACCGATGGTGGGCGTAAGTTTGCGGCTTGGTTGGAATAGTGTCGTTTGCAGTTGGTGGAAGGCAGTTCGCGAGAGATTGCTCCGGAGAAGCTTGCAAGATTTGCAGGGCAAAAGCTTGTAGTTGTATGGTTGTGAACCCTTTCTACGTTGTCCTAGAGTTCTTTATATAGTGATCTCAAAACCCCAAATACGTGTGTATCAAGCATAATGGATTCTGATATCGAATAGGATTGTATTACCTTAAACCATCTCAAATTCGGATTCCTATTAGGACTCCAAATCCTCTCCCAGACGGAAACTGATTTAAAACATATCGGATTACCCGCTAATGGGTGACCCTCTGGGCTTCGGCTCATAGTCTCGGGTAAATGTTAATTTAGGCCCAAACATTGCCCCCCCAGCCTTCGAAATTAAAAGCCCATTGAAATTGAAGAAGGTTGAGAAAGCCCATCCGGACTCATTTAAAAACATGAAGAATGCGTCGTTCCCCCAAACCGATGCAACTTTACCAATTTGAGCTCAGAAGACTGTTCATAAAACCCTAAACCGTTTCCAGACACACCGCCTCAGAAATTCATAGAACCTCTTCCAGATTCTATAAAGAACTCTGATCCAGCCTCACCATTTCACAATTCGAATCTCAATTCAACCATTATTCTTCCAACATGGCCCTGGAAATCAAGCACTCAGAAGCTCTTCGCGGAAAGGAAAAGATTCAAAACTCCGTTATCGAGGTCGGAAGTCCCTTCCAAACCTCACTGACCTCGCCAGATGATTACAGCCATGCCGGGCTAGGTCCAAAACAACAGGAAATCACCCCGCAAGCCCTATCTTCATTCGCGGATCCTTGTCGTCCGCCTCCGGTGGCATTTCGCGATCAAAGTGTCAAACTTACGAAGTGTTCGAATCACTTTGAGGCCCCCATCACCCCTGGCTGTTGGCCTTTACCAACCCCATCAATGATTAAATGGTATCAAGCCAGACGAAAGGTAGATGCCCTAAGATGGCGCCACGCTGGAATAACAGAAGTCCTCGACCTCTGTTTCAGTTTAAACCCAAAAGGTGGAAATCGATGCGCATTCCTGTCTTTAGTGAGTTTTTGGAATCCCTCTTCCAACGCCTTCGATTTCAGTTTTGGCCAGGCTAGTGTCACCCTCCTAGACCTGTACGCTGGGTTAGGATTTCCTTTGGGTAGAAAACCCTTTGAGTTAGATGATTATCCTCTAGACCGAATTCCATCTACCGTTATTTCTATCTCCAGCAACCTGAGCTATCAACCCTGGATAGATGAATTCAGCAAGAGGACTGACGACATAGGAGGAATCGCCTTCCTTGATTTTTGGCTTAACAAGTTCATATTCTGTTCAACTGCCTCCAAGATGTCCAGAACCTATAAAAGGATGGCTGAAATCCTATACGCCTATGAAGAGATAGGCCGAGCCCAAATAGTCCTCGCACATCTGTACCAGGGACTCCATACCCTGTCCATGAACCCCTTCTGCCTCACAGTTCCCGGACCGCCCTGGATTCTGGACATATGGGCAAACATGTCTTTTCCGGGACTCGCCTCAGAACCCAGAGACATAGGCGAGAATCCAGTAATGGGCGCAGCGTATGTTGGCCAACCACCTATGTATGGGCAAGGCTATGCAACCTGCTTTGACATTGTCTACCAGACGGATGCGCCGGGCTTCTACTCAGAGACTCAGATGCTCCTAACTCGAAGGCACCCTCCGGCTTTGAAAACTAGCTTCCTCCCCTCTGCTGATCAAAGCGATGCAGGGAAGAACCTGTTCCTGTAGTGTATATCCATGGCAGATCTTCCTTTGTTCACATCAAACAAAGGCGGTCAGGGCTCAGAAGTGTATGCCCCCCAATTCTTTGCTCGTCAGCTTGGGTTGACGCAACATGCCCCCTATCCGTCAGTCCAAAGCTGTAATCTGTTCTCAGCCTGGCGACCAAGCAAGAGCACTCTTGTGACCCCTAATGTTCCATGTTCCTCCTCCTTACGTCCTGCGACCCTCCCAGCTTTGGAACAGTGCTCAGAGCTTGTTATTTCCAAGCATGCCACTGATGATTATGAAGCCTGGTGGAAGGAAATTCGCGGGAAAGCCTTTAAGAAGAAATCCCTTTAGTATTTTGTAAAGGTGTTTGGAAAACATCGCGAATGCCTCACTGACCAAGATGCCTTGGTACTCCGGGTCCTTTGCACCCTGAACTAACAGTTGAAGAAGCTCAAGTAATCATTCGCTAAGTTGTAACCCACCCTAATTATGGATGTGTTTGGAAAAACCACTAACTAATTTTTCATGCCACAGATCTCCAAGAAAGTCCTTCCTGCTGTGAAGAAAAGGAAGGCTACTCAGACTCCTTCGGCGGCGGCCCAGAGTACGAAGAAAGTGAAGCCTCCTCTCCCAGTAATTGAAGAAGAAGAAGATGATGAGGAAGACAACATGCCAGTAAGTTTTTCATTATCCCGCCATGATCCGCCAACCATTAACTGTTCTTTAGACCAACTTATAAGCCTGATGTAGTTGTCAAACTTTCTTCCTCAGGGGCTAACTTTGAGACAAAGTAGGAAACCAGTTCCCAGCACTGCACCTACTGCGTCCAGACCAATTGAGATTTCATCAGGTGAGTCTTCCAGCTCTGTTAGTTCACCATCAAGTGGTCCTGAACCTGGACTTAGAATTCCAGAAACTTGGGACGAAATCCAATCCGCCTGGCGAAGGATTGAAAGTTTTCTTGATCAAAGCCGAAGAAAACCTCCAATAGATGCGACTCCACTAAACTGGGTTTCTCCTGATACAGGTACCATCCGCACCCCTCTAGCCAATCCTCCAACTCCAGCTTCGATTAATCCTTTGACCAATCCGGCCCCCTCCACAGAGAAAGCTGTGGAAGAAACATCATCCGCCAGAGCTCCAACAACACTGGCGATCGTGACAAAAACGCCAGGGGTGATACATCTGGAATCGGACCCAGAACCAGAAGTACCCGGGGTAACCATTGAAGAGTTCCTGGAGTCAAACCCGGACGTTGACATAGAGGCCGGCTCCTACCAAGAAGTGCCCCCAGCTTCTCCCCTAAACGAACCTGTGGAGCCAACAATTCCATTGGTAAAAATCCCGACGGATACCCCTTCTGATTCAGAGGTACCCTTCTAACAACCCTTATTCATTTTAGTTTTAGATTGTTAAAGTATTAATTCTCATCACACTCATATTCCTTTCAGGTGATAGAGAGTCTTATCCGACCTAGGAGTACTGAGAATGTTGGCGAACGGAGCTTGGTCCTGTTCTGCCCTCAGCCCAAAATCCAAAACAAGGGCCCATCCGCCTCAGTCTCTTCGCAGACCGTCACTCCTGGACTCAAAACCATCCCTCGGCTTAGTGACGATCCGCTAATGCAGCTGCCAACCCCACAGAAGGACAATGCTGAAATCATGGATGCCTGGAACCTCCTAAGCCGAGTATACCAAGAAGTTCTTTCGGATGAAAAGGTTCGTGAAGGGATCCATAGCGCACTGCAGACCCTAGAGAGCCAAGTTCAACTCTTGCCCGCCATAGCTCAGACTAGGATGAAAGAGATTCTGATCACTCTCCCCAAGCTCCTTGCAACCTTTCAAAACAAGGCAGGCGAGGCTCCAGAACAGAAAGCCAGAACTAGTAAGAAGACTTCAGTCCTAACCAAGGACATGGACTCCTACTCCTCGCTTGTGCTTTCTGTGGAACAAGAAGACGGGGCGGAAATCAAACGCCTGGAGCAAGAGAAAGCGCACCTTGATCGGAAAATAGCAATGGTGCTGGAAAGGCAGAAAGGTCGTCTTGACTCAGCCTATCAGCAAATGACTCAGATAATGAAGCTTAAGGCCGAAACAGAAGAGAGCCAAGCAGCCGAACAAAAATTGAAGGCTGAACTCCAACATCTGAAGGCTAAAATAGCAAGATTAAGTCTTGAATTGTTCGAACTTGCGTCTCTGGGCCCCGAGTGAATTGGGCTTTTGTGTAATATTTATTGTTCATACAATATTGGATCAGTATCAAACAGCCAACCCAAATGCGAAGCCCAGACTTATCTGGCCCAACTTCAAGCAATAGCGTAGCGTTAAATGATCCCTATCCGCAACTGTCAATTTCCAAGATATGGTCAACAGTCAATCTGAAGTTCAAACCTCGTGATCCCCCGTACCAACAAACGGTTGAGGACCATAAAAACCTTCATAACTTTGACAAGACCGATGGTGTGAAACCCTAATTCATCCCAGCCGTTGGATTTCACTCGCCATCCACTATATAATGAAAGCCCTAGTAAGCAACGAAAACATATCTTTCATTGCCTTTTGATTTCAACATGTCTATTTCATTTTCCAGATTCTCCACCAAGTCGCTATGGCTTCCTGAGTCTTTTCCTCCAGTTTATACAGAGATGTTTATCCAAACACCTTAAGTCGTATAATCTGGTATTATGTATTGTCTAAGTCGCATAATCCAGTATTATGCCCAGCTCGAATAACGTGGTCCCTGGATACAATCCCCAGAGGAACGGATTTCTCCCACGTTGTCCCTGGGTATAATAGCGAATAGTGACTTAGGCGTCATCCGCCAGCAATACGGACACTTTCCTTCTGAAATCCTATGGCTTTCAGTCGGAAAATAGGGGTGACCGTGTGCTGGTATTGCCACCCTAGCCAATCTCCCGCTTCCTCTTCTGTGAACCTCGAGAGGATTGATGGCTTGAAGCAGCTTATGGGATGGTGAGATGGATGACAATATGGGTAGGAGGTCGGAGGGGTCATGAGACAGCTCCATGGGCAAAAGAATCTGTAAAACAGATCGTGCGCCTCCTGTGTCGTTCAAGAAATTTAGAAGTATAGGCATATATGTAATTCTGTACTCGTAAAGCTCTTGACCGTAAAGTCATTCTTGAAATAAAATAAATTTTTATTGACCTTATCGAAAAACAAAAATATTGATGTTTTCCGTGTTGAATAAACATAAATTGTTGAGAACCATAAACATTGATTCTCAATCAGACTAAGTAAACGAACCTTAAATAGATTCATGACAAAAGAAAGCGAAAAAGACTAATGAACCTCATGTAGATTCATCTTCTATATTATGTTTATTACTGGCGGACTGAACCGCTGGCGAACTGAATCGCCAGGTCTTCTATGAAGAGTATCCCTTGTATTGCCCCCTAGTAACCTTAGGCTGAGGCAAGGTACGCTGCCAAAGCCAAGGGGACTAAGGCAGAGTGTTATAGTGTTGGTAGGAGGTCTTAGGTCGAAGCTTGCCCCCTAGTCTCAACCATAGCGGGCGGCTCTTCATATTCCCAAACGCTAGGGAAGTACTTCTTGAGATGGCGCCCATTGATAGGGTTTCGATGGACGTCACCCTCCAAATCTCTAAGTTGATAAGCACCTTTGCCAACAATCCGATCAATGACAAAGGGGCCCTCCCACTTGGGAGACCATTTACCACGTTCAGTATCTCGTTCGCCAAAGAGAAGCATAGCCTTCCAAACCAGATCACCTTCACCATAAGACTTACCTTTGGTTCTTTTGTCATAAGCTCTGGCGACCTTTTTCTTCTCCAGGACTATGTTCTGCAAAGCGTCTAGTCGCTGCTCATCGAGATCTTCATGCTCCTGAAACATAGCCTGAACGTAATCATCTCCAATCAACTGATGCTACTCACGAACCCGTAGAGATCGAACATTGATCTCCAAAGGAAGAACAACATCATGGCCAAACATCAAGGCGTAGGGAGTAGTTCCTGTAGGAGTTCGTTTAGAAGTACGATACGCCCACAGAGTATTGTCTAGCTCAGAATGTCAAGTTCGAGGATTATCCGCCAGCATCTTTTTGATGATAGAAATAATAACCTTATTGCTAGCTTCAGCCTGGCCATTTGATTGAGCGTAATACGGCGAAGAGTGTAAAAACTGGATGCCATAATCTTGAATGAACGTCTGTGTACTCTCCGCCATAAACGCTGCCCCCCTGTCCGCCACAATACACTCAGGAATGCCATAGCGGCAGATGATATTCTGAAATATAAAGCGAATGACTGTTGCTGCATCACAGTTTCGAACAGGGATGGCCTCAACCCACTTGGTGAAGAAGTCTGTGCCAATCAGTAGGTATTTATGTTGGAGAGAAGAATTTGGATGGATTTCCCCAACAAAGTCAAGTGCCCAACCCCTGGCGGGCCAAGGTTTAATGATAGGCTGCATGGGAATATTAGGAATCCGTTGAACTGGTCCATGAATCTGGCACTCAATACAACCTTGGGCAAAGCTGATGCAATCTTTGAGGATAGATGGCCAAAAATACCCATATCGGCGGATCAGCCACCTCATTTTTGATCCACTCTGATGTGAACCACACACACCCAGATGGACTTCACGCATTAGCCTATTGGCTTCCATGCCAAAGACACACATAAGGTCCACGCCTTCCTCGCCCCGTGATGAGTGCAAAAGCACCTCTCAAAGATACCTTATATTTTCAAGATATATCGATGTAATACTCATATTCAAGGGTTATCGAACACGAGGAGTTAGTGAGACTAAGTCTATGACACAACAAAACACAAAAGACGCGAATTCCAGAAAACTGGAATTCTCGACCTCTAGACACTACGAAAATTATAATTAAATATTTACTTGACCAATGAACACGAAATTTGAACACAAGATACTAGATACAGTGGTGGACTACCACGTAAATTTTGGTTTAAAACGGGATTGATTTGGTTGCCGAAATAATTCGGCCAAATAAAGTAAATAACATAAAACAGTAAATTTCAGAAAAGTAAATATTTATGTAAATCAAATGTGATGGGAGTTAGGCACTTCTCTCCACCCTAGACATCCTACGACTCCCCAAACTAATTCTAATAACCATGGATGAATGTTCCCCATGCACGAGCTATGGTTAAGTCATCTTGCATAACTTGGCATGAAAGAGGGAATGGTGTCCGCTCTTTCTTGATCCCTAATCAACCGACTCATACATATGGTGGTGTAAGCCAAGAGAACTAGAGTCATTAAGATTGAAGAATGTTTGAAGAACAACAAAGCTTCAAGAGCTACTATGGTGGGTGCTCTTACATCACCTAGGATTCATTCACACAGGAGCCTGTATTATCTCTATTGAACATGCAATGGTATGGTGGTCATGTACACATTCTAGATGCTAGATCCTATATCATGCAACTACGTTGATCACCATAGAAACATAAGATAGAAATCATCAATGGGATAATCAGTGAATAAAACTCATCCAAATAGTTATTAAAATCAACTGGGGTTCAAAATCGTAGTATATCTAGGGCTTCGATCAGCCCCTAACTATGGAGTTTAGCTACTCATAATCATAAGAATATAATAGCAAAACATGATGGAGAAGTTGATACAAACAGATGATGGAAACCCTAGATTCGGCAGCAGCTTGTCTCCTTGCGTTAACTCTCTGCTCCAAATGTGATTTTTCTCCTCAAGTGCGTGAATGCCTTTCACGTGATGGCTCTAGGAGTTTATAGCATGTATTTAGCGTAAGGAATAATGATTCCTTTCCTTGCAAATCCAACTAAATAATCCCTTCAGCTTTTGGCTTCTTTTCCACAATCCAAATCAGTAATTAGTTGGGTCCAAGTCCACAAATTCGTCCATGATCATCACAATAAGACTTGGGCCTCCAAATACGCATTTCGGTCCACAATCAGCATTTCCGAGCAGAATGACCTCTCTGTAGTAAATCGGCCATAACTTCCTCTAGAAAATTCGGAATGATATTCCAGAAGCGGCTACGGAAACTAGACATCCAGGGCTTTCCAAGCATGTAAAAATCATAATTTAATTCCTCCTGGTCCGTTCCCAGTCCTCTGTCGACGTTGACTGACCAGTAGCAGGCAGAATTCCCAAAATCAGCTTAATGTGCTCCTTTTGTCATAATTCTCCAAAAGACCTATAAAACAATAAAACATAGTTAAAATTCTCAATTCATAACAAGAATCTAAGTATAGGGAATACATTAAAGACCAAGAAAGTTGCATATTTATGCAACTATCACCCCGACGAAGCAACTCGTCACCTTTGAGCAAATAATTAGTAGCTAAGTACCGAATTCGCCTTTCGGATGGGGCAGAAGGGTCTTGTAAGTATTTAATGATTGGTTGCCGCCAATCAGTATCGATAGTATCTAGGGTAGCAACCAACCAATCGCCTCGTTGTTCTCTTCTTGCAGCAAAAGATGGCAACGTCCTGCGTTCTACTTTCAGGATGCGTTCCTTGACGCCATTGGCAAGAGTAATGCCCGTGGCGAGCTGTGCTAATTCGTTGGCTGCAAAGTTCTTTTCACGAGGGACATAATCGAGCACCACATCAGCGAATTGATCCAATAACTCTGATGCTCGCTCCCAGTAATGTAGTAGATGAAAAGACACGCATTTGTATTCACCTAATAGCTGCTTGATGATTAGTAGAGAATCACCATATACTTCGATCTCTCTGACATCTATATCCAATAGTAGTTCCAGATCAATGATAAGGGCCTCGTATTCAGCCTGGTTGTTTGTGCAAGTCCACTCTAGTTGGAAAGAATAAGAGTGACTTGTCCCTGATGGACTCTGGATGCAAATGCCTGCGCCTGCCAAGGAGTTTGTGCTACTACCATCAAAGTAAAGTATCCAAGGTACCGTTCCAATCATGTTGACGAAAGGGATAGGAACTTCAACCGATTCGTCCAAAGGATGATGAAGTAGGAAATCAGTTACTGCTTGTCCCGTCATCGCCTTGAGCGGTGCATACTGTAAAGAGAACTCAGAGAGAGCTAAGATCCACTTGCCGATCCTACCACGTAAGATAGGCCGAGTAAGCATGTACTTGACCAAGTCCGTTTGAGCTACCACAATGGTGGTAAAGGAAAGCATGTAGTGAGGAAGCTTGGTCGCGGCAAAATATAATGCCAAACACAGCCGCTCGATAGGAGAGTATCTTGTTTCTGCATCCAAAAGGGTCATGCTGAGGTAAGAAACTGCATATTCGACTTTCTTACCCTCCGTAGTAGTTTCATCCTGAGCCAAAAGCCCAGCCACAGAACTGTTAGAAGCAGAAATGTATAACTTGAGTGGGATCCCTAGTTTTGGTGGTCGTAATACTGGCGGACTGGCCCAATATTCCTTAATTTTATCAAAAGCCGCTTGATGCTCAGGTCCCCAAACAAAGTGTTCATCCTTCTTGAGTTTCAATAAAGGAGAGAAAGGAGCAATCTTCCCAGCTGAGTTAGATATGAAGCGTCGGAGAAAATTGATTTTGCCCAGCAAACTTTGAAGCTCCTTCTTATTCCGAGGTGCTGGGGCATCTAGGACAGCCTGTGCTTTATCCCCAGCCACTTCAATGCCCCTTTCGTGTACCACGAAACCAAGAAAATCACCAGTACGAACCCCAAAAATGCACTTGGCTGGATTCATTTTAAGCTGATGCTTCCTCATTCGCATAAAGACATCACGTAGATGGCTAATATGGTCTGCCCTGGATCGAGACTTAACCACCACGTCATCGATGTAAACTTCCAAAATGACCCTGAGGATGTCATGGAAGATCAGGTTCATAGCACGCTGATATGTAGCCCCTGTATTGGTCAGGCCAAACGGCATGCTGAGATATTCAAAGGCTTCGGCAAAGCCTGGGCAACGGAAGGCAGTCTTGTGAATGTCCGGCTCGTAAATTGGTATCTGGTGATATCCTGTTGTACCGTCCATGAACGATAACATCTCGTGCCCTGCGACTGCATCCACCAAAAGATCCGCAATAGGCATAGGGTATATATCCTTTGGCGAGGCAGCATTGAGGTCTCTGTAATCGACACAGACCCTAATTTTACCGTTCTTTTTCTTGACGGGAACCACATTCGCCAGCCACTATGTATATTGGGCTGGCCGGATGATTCCTGCATCAACCATGCTTTGAACTTCCTTCTTGACTGCTATAGCGGTTTCGGCGTTCATTCGCCTCTGCTCTTGTTTAATAGGCCTGGCGCCCTCCTTGATAGGTAAACGATGGCATACCAAATCCTTGGACAATCCAGGCATATCCTGATAATTTTCCGCAAAGCAATCCTTGAATTCTTGCAGCAGATTGATCAACTGCTGCCTTAGTTCTGGCTCCAACTGCTGACTAATCCCAACTTCCATAGGTTCGGCAGATGTACCCAGGTTGATTCTCTCCACTGGGTCACGGACCTTAGGCGGAGTGTCGTCTAAAACTGCTGGTGCAGGCGGAATGGTCTCCACTTCTTCAGTGGTAATGATGTCGTCTTCATCGATACACTCAACTAGACCGACCATATCCGAGGCTAACTGGTCGGCTCTAAACACCGCAGTCGCTGTAGTAGAGAGGTCACAGCTTCTGCCTTCTCGGCCTTGAAATCGTCGATCATGTTGACGATTGGTTGAAAATGGATGGAGACAGGTCGAGAACAATCTGCCTGCGCCTGATTTAATCCCCACCGTACAAGATCAGTAGAGGTCACCCCTAACGGGCGACCCTTATTATCAACCCCGTCGATCACAAGAGGACGCATAGTGCTGTAATAATAATCCGCTTCTAATGTGTTAGTCGCTATAGAAAAAGGGCGCTCGTCCGCCTTGACCAAAACTGATTTATCAGAAGCTGGATCCCACATGATCATCTCCTGATGTAGCGAAGATGGTACTGTGTATGTTTTGTGGATCCAATCACGTCCCAAAATCATCGAGTATGGGACCGTAGTCTCCGTGACGAAAAGACCGTGACAAGCGTTAGAGGGTCCAAGTTTAACCTTGAGCACGAGGAAACCAGTCGTTTGAGCCACAACACCAGCAAACCCTCTAACCTTGATGGAAGAGTTCTGGATCTTCTCTCTCGGAATTTGAAGTCGCTCCACAGTACTAAGCGTTATAACACTCACCGCCGCGCCTGTATCGATGAGTATCATGTTCACTTGGACACCCTCCACCTCTGCTGTGACGTAGAGAGGCTTGAGATGTTGAGTCATTGTAAACGTAGGCTTAGGAAAAACCATGTATGAGCTATGAAGATCAGTGACCCCATCTTGGTCATTGTGTCCTGGTGAGGATGTGCAATCCGTTCATGAACATTCATTCTCCGAGGTGGCGATTTTTCCTCCTTCCATACCCGACGAGAGTCTATATAGGTTTTAGATTTGTAACGCTTATAGGCGTCACGTATGTGCTCCACGGGCATGGAGAGTTCATCAGGAGTCACCTTCCCCTGGTTCAGAGCGTCTAAAGTCCTTCTCGCCTTGCCATATCGCTTTTGAACATTCCTAGTTGGAGGGGTTGGTGCCTCTACCACTTGTTTAGTTCCTGAAGGTCCGGGGTCTTGCCGGGACCTTGTTGGAGTAGCATAAGCTGCTTTCTCTTGGTGATGATATTTCGCCCGCTTGGGGTTACCAAACCTAGAGCGTTCCGGCCACGGATGGGTCTGTTTGGCCGTCTCAAGAGCCTTCTCTGTCACCTCCTGAAGCGCCCTCATTAGCTCTTCGTGTGTAAGAGGTATACGACAATCTATCTTACAGTTAAGGCATAATTGAGCCCTAGGTACCGTTACCATCTCTTCCTCGACTGGCGGATTCGCTGGCTTGTCCGCTCGCGAGGCGTCATTTGGTCCATCTTGGCCGATGGCATTCACCCAATAGTGTTGAACGGATGCCACCGTGTCATTATCAAATTGCAGGATTCCCTCATTCAACCATTCTTGGATTTGATCCTTCAATTCTATGCATGCGGACGTGCAATGATCATTTGAATGGTGGAAAGAACAATAGGATCCGTCTAGCCCAATGTTTTTGTGCTGATCTGACATGGATTCAGGAGCAGCCATTCCTCTCTGGAGCAGGAGTCGCCAAATCTCCTGTGCTTTGTGCGCGTTGTAGGTATAAGTTTGGAATCTAGAACCCTGTTGACGAGGTTCTAGTTCCTGGCCTTCGTTGGGAACCAGAGTAACCATGTTCACCTCTGGAAAGGGTCGAGTCTCCGTCCAAGTAGGTTTCTTAGCAGTGTCCATCACCATGAGCCGTTCATTATACTAAAGACTGCGTCAAGCTCAAGGATCTGGTCCTTGAGCTTGACGCAGTCTTTAGTATAATGATTATTCATGTTGTGAAAACTGCAGTACTTCTTGCCCGCCATATAGTCTTAGGCACGAAACCGCCTTCGTGTTGGAGCCGTCCCTGCTTGAATAATTCGGTGAGGATCTCCGGAGCTTGATGAGCATTGTATGTATACTTTTCAAAGGCGGACTTCAAAGGCAAAGAAGTCATAATCTTAATAGGTTCCTTGGCGAACCTTACGTTCTTCGGTTGTAGCGGCTGACGACCCTACACCTCTACAGCCGCTACGTTGTCTTCGTCCTTAGTATCTTCAACCCAAGTGACCGTTGGAGCAGGATCAGCTTCTATAGTCGCCACCGTCTTAGAAATAGGAGGGACATTCGTTTTAGGTTTCAGAGTACCCAGATAGTACGATAGTGGGATGCCTTTCCTCTTGCTGGTCTGAACCCTTGTTTGGTCGAGGAAGTGCTGATGTTTGGCTAACCTATTGGTTAAGTCTGCCATATTCGTCACGTACACTTGCTGGAAGTGTGCCTGGTTCTCCGGCTCGAGCCTTGCAATTGCCAGCTCGACAGTGGTATCTTCTGCTAGCTTGTCTCTGCATTTGGCCCGTAGGAGCTTAAAGCACTTCAAATAGTCGATGGCAGATTCATCAGGCTCCTGGTTAGTATCCGCCAGAACCTTAATAGTTATCTTAGCCTCGACAACCCCAAACATGGTCCTAAAGAGACCCTCCATGGATTGCCAATCTGGAATAGAGCCTGGTGTTAGGTCTCTGTACCAAGCTAAGGCGGATCCCGTTAGGGAAGTTCCAAACAATTTCAACTTGAGAACAGGGTCCTGGGCATAGGGGCCACATTCGTTGTGAAAACGAGTTATGTGGGTCTCCGCATCTTCAGAAGATTCGCCTGAGAAAGGGGTAAACCTTATATGCTTGAAATTCGCGGGCCATGGCATTAGGTTCACAGCTCGTGTTAATGGATTGGTATAGGTTATACCAGGATCCGGTAAACCTTGCATGATCTTTAACTGTTCAAAAAACAGCCTCTGTATGTCGTTGCGAGTCATAACACCCTCAACGTCTTCTTCTTGATCTTCACCTTCGTCGTCAGATGGCGGGTTTATCATCCGTCCACCTCTCCTCTGTTGTCTTTGCGGAGCAGCAGCTTCAAACCCTCTATTTCGAGGCTTAGTTGTTTCAGCTGGACCTTTCTCCATTGTCCTCCCAGGCTTTACTGGAGGGATTGGCTCTCTGGGTTTAGATATCTCAGCCTCAAACCCAATTTGCACCATCTGCGCCAATCGCTCGACAGCGGCGTTGGTCTTTTCCAGCTGATCCTGCTGCTGCAGCATCTGTGCTCTGAACTCCTCCTGCTGTTGTTGGAGTTGTTCGCTGAACTCAGCTTGATGCCCTCTCACTAAGCTATCAAGACTTCTAGTGAGAGAAGTAATATTTCCAGCATTCATCTGTGATTGTCCCGCCAAAGCACGGATGTTGGTCATATGACCAATCTGTTCGGTCTTCAACTCCTTCAGAGTAGCCTCTATCTTCTCTAGGATAACATCAGTGGCCCGAGACTTAGATATTATAAGGCCAAAAGATTCCACTATCTCCGCAGAAGATGGCGTCCGAGTCTGTAGAATTCCCTCTCCATCATTGGTTTCAGAAACTAATGGAGTCATCGCGGTATTTGGGATATCGCCCTCCTCCTGGCGATCAGCGATACCCTCCGAGTTTTCGGGAGTATAGTTACCTCCCTCAAGGACCTCATTCAGATCCTCAATCTCAGGTCTGCCGTCTCCAAACTTGGCTTGCAACTGAGATTCGGACAGACCCCTACATGCAGCTGAGTTGTGCTGTTTCAACAGCTGATGTTTTGGTTTCTTGCAGAACGACATCGGTCGTTTGTAGATATTGGCTTGCGCAATCTTGACACTTGTCCCACTAGGCGTGCCAAAAATGTTCGCGTCGGTTTTGACACCTGTCGAACTATTAACACGTGGGGGTGGTGGACGTAAGTTTCAGTCCTGGTGCGAGTGTGCCAGTACCTTTGGGTTAGGTATAACCTTGGTGGCGGACGACGTCTGGCGAATGAATCACCCTTGGCGAGCGGATGACTCTGGCGAACGTGTTCGTCTGCTCCCTGCTACCTGACTTCTCGATCAAGCGACTGTACGTGGGCGTTGACAGGCCGGCGTAGAGGCTCGAACAAGACCTAAGTAAACTGTTACTAGGATTTTCTACTCAACCTCTTGTAGATTGAGATAATCTTACTTCGACCCTGGGATGCAAAGCAGAGCTTTAAATTAAGACCGCGGCTTATGTTCGTCCAACCTCTGGCAGATTGGGAAAGACTGTTACTGGGGTAACGACTCGATTTGTCACAAGGCGTGACTGGACTCGATATGTCTCAGCGATGCTTCGACAAGAACGCAAATCACTTTTGACAACAATGGCAGGTATACGGCGACCGATGGTGGGCGTAAGTTTGCGGCTTGGTTGGAATAGTGTCATTTGTAGTTGGTGGAAGGCAGTTCGCGAGAGATTGCTCCGGAGAGGCTTGCAAGATTTGCAGGGCAAAAGCTTGTAGTTGTATGGTTGTGAACCCTTTCTACGTTGTCCTAGAGTTCTTTATATAGTGATCTCAAAACCCCAAATACGTGTGTATCAAGCATAATGGATTCTGATATCGAATAGAATTGTATTACCTTAAACCATCTCCAATTCGGATTCCTATTAGGACTCCAAATCCTCTCCCAGACGGAAACTAATTTAAAACATATCGGATTACCCGCTAATGGGTGACCCTCTAGGCTTCGGCCCATAGTCTCGGGTAAATGTTTATTTAGGCCCAAACATAGTGGTAATTTGGCATTCTTCGAGCTGACAGATAACCACGGTTAAGAGGTCCACATCTAATGAACACTCCGAGATGATGCACATGACGAACGACTCCCTCCAAAATCTCCCCCCGGCACTGTAGGAATGTGTGACAACTAAAAGCTACAGGGAACAACATCTTTCTAAAATCATTTGAAATCTGTCCATTTCCTATCTTCTTCAAAGCAGTGACTTTAAGGAAGTACCCATGCTCCTTGCTAACCTTCTCTCTTAACAAGCCTTTCAAAAGCTGTGTTATAACAGTTTTTGTAATATCTGGACTCTCTTTCTCTAGCTTTTCAGCAAGGACAACCACGCCCCTGACCAGTTGCACTTCAGAGAACATGTCGAGATCTATTTCACAAAGATACCAAAGAAAACAAGATTATAACCACAGTGTGGCCAAATCAATCAACGGGCGATATTAGAAATCACATATGGTAAGAAATCAAAAGCACTGATCAACAAAACTCCTGTGAACTTTTCCATGCTAGCCACACTAGATACAAGTAGCTATAATTCATTAAGGAAAACCATATCTGATTTCTGAATTCTGCATAGACAAACATGTGTGTGTGTGTGTGATATAATTAAAAGTTGAAACAGTTGAACAAAAGGCTTTTAAAGTTCTATAAGCAACAAAGGAGCATCTTTCCCTAACCAACCAGAAAGATGCAATCGCAATAGTTACGTGCTACCAAACAATGCAATGTTCAATCTATGCCCTCTCACTAAATAAATAAATGAAATGAAACGAGAAATTCTAATTACATCATGTATATATCATAAATTTTTAATTAATACATACTTTTGTTGTAAATTTTCAATTTATTCTACAATTAACTACTAATCAATTCGGCCACATATTAAAAAGTATTAATATTTTTTTATATTAATATCTCGATTTATATATTAATATATTCATGATCCATATAGTCATGCATGGTTGTGTATGTTCAATATGTGTTAACTAATAATTTGGTTGCTTGCTAGTTCTTCATGTGGCACTACCAGAAAAAAACCCTTTACCGACGAAAAAAAAAAACGGCCAACGACATACTATTTTCGTCGGCTATTCCCAAGAATGGCCGACGATTTTTTCTTTCGTCGCTAAAAATAAAAAATCGTCGGCTATTCCACAAGAATGGCGGACGATTTTTTCTTTCGTCCCTAAAAAATATTTTTCGTCGGCTATACCCCTAGAATGACCGACGAGTTAAAATTTTCGTCGCCTATTCTCTTAAAGTATAGCCGACGAAAACTTTTGAAAGTTTGGCCAACGAAATTGGAATTTTCGTCGGCTATAAGTCTTTATATTTTCAGATCTGGACAGCAGCTGCTCATTTAAAAAAAAAAACGAAAAAAAACGGGAGAAAGAGTGAAAAATCTGTGGGTATTGTTGAAATTCGTCCTCTCTTACATTGTGGAGCTATATATAGGTACGTATATGTGTATATATGTTAATTTTGAGTTTTAGTTGAGTTGATTTTGAGTTTTAGTGATTTTGATAGGGGTGGGATTAAAAACCGAAAAACCGAACCGTTTGAGCCGAAATCCGAACCGAAATCCGAATTGGGCCGAACTGAACGGTTTGGGCTTGCTAGCAAACCGAAACCGAAAAGAAACCGAACCGATTACTATTTTCAGTACGGGTTCGGTTCCAGGTCAGATCCGAACCGAAATGGTACCGAATAGCAAACTTACGTGTGTGGTTACAGTTTTACTATCATGTACATGCACCCACTATATTATTCTCTATCATATATAACCTAAAATCCCTAATTTTTCAGACAGCTCTTCACTCTTCTTCGCTCTGCTGCCTTTCTTAGAGCTGCCTCTCTCTTTGAACCCTAGAAATGCTGCCTCTCTCTATAATTAATCGATTAGAAACCTCTTGCACAGCTTGAAGCCTCGATCAATCATCAATCACTCTACCTCTCGGCCTCCCTCTCGCCTACCCTTGAAGCTTCGAAGTTCGACGGACATCAATTACTCTTCAACCGACGGACATCACCGCTTAACAACCCATCGTCGATTCCCTTGAACACAGACTTGAGGTATACTCTCTCTCTCTCTCTCTCTCTCTCTCTCTCTCTCTCTCTCTCTCTCTCTCTCTCTCTCTCTCTCTCTCTCTCTCTCACAATTAGGTACTAATTCGAGCTACGCTTTGATTGATATCTAGTATTGTTGGCTTGTTGGTTTTGGTTAGAGATCGGAAGCTGTAGCTGGGTTTTGTTTTGAACCACGGAGAAAATCAATGTAAGTTTGCTGATATGGTTTACTAATTGGATGATTGTATAAGCTAGATAGTGGTTATAGCTGCTGTACTAATTTACTCTTTGATTGATGTCTAGTGTTGTTGTTGGCTTGTTGCTGTCTTGTTGGTTTGAGATCGGAAGCTGTATCTCAGTAGCTGGGTTTGGTTTTGAACCATGGTGAAAATTAATGGGGTAAGTATCTAGATTTCATATGAGTGTGTACTATAACATGAAGTATAGTTGCTGACTTTCATATGAGTATAGTTGCTGACTCTAACATGAAGTATACTTTCAGTGTGTACTAAAATTATTGATTAGCATCTTATGTTTTCCTCAGCTTAAGAAGTCCAAAAAGAAGAAGAACAAGGTAGTAACTCAAGCGAGCATCGACTCAGTTCCATCTATTGCTACGTCATCCATTGAGACTAATCAACTTCAGCCATCTGTTGCTGCGTCATCTATTGGGACTACTCCAGTTCAGCTAGTTGAAGTTGAGCTGTTAATTCTACTGTGAGTACAGATCTTATCTCTGCTATTTCTTCTAGAAAGCGTAGTTGGGTTTGGGAGCATTTTACTGAGTATGTGTCTGAAAAGATAACAAAATGCAAAGGGAAACCAGATCAAATTGTGACTAAAAGGAGGGCTAAATGCAAATATTGTCCCAAGGGAAAGTTAGGAGACTATGCTGTTGAGAGTGAAAAGAATGGGACTGGAGGGATGAACAAACACATTAACAAGACCTGTAGGTATTTTCCAGGGAGGAAGTTAGTTGATAAAAATCAGAAAACATTAGTTGGGGATAAAACTTGTGGGAACAAAATGAGAGCTCACATCTTTAAACCTGAAGAAGTAATGCAAGCTTGCGTAGAAATGATTGTTATTGATGAACTGCCTTTTAGCTTTGTGGACAAGCTAGGATTTAGGAAATTCTGCCGAGTAGCTTCACCAGACTTTCAAGTACCTTGTAGGAGAACTCTAGTTACAAACTTTTTAGCTCTATATGAGAGTAAGAGGAAGCAAGTTTGTAAGACTCTTCGGAAGTATAGGGTTTGCCTAACCACCGACACTTGGACTAGTGGGCCGCAGAATATCAACTACATGGTGCTCACTGCGCACTTTGTAGATGATAATTGGGTGTTGCATAAGAGGGTAATCAACTTCTACACTATTCATAATCATTCTGGAAATTCAATAGGAAAATTAATTGAAGAGTGTTTGCTGAAATGGGGTATTACAAAAGTCCTTACTATTACGGTAGACAATGCAGCCGCTAATAGGTGTGTCTTAGAGTATGTGACAGCTAGATTAAACAAGGTTAGAAATGCCCAGCCTATACTTCAGGGGAAATATATGCATATGAGGTGCACTGCACATATTTGTAATCTTATTGTAGGAAGTGGGTTGAAGATGCTTAATAAGGCTGTGTTGGGGATTAGGAATGCAGTTAAGTTTGTTAGGTCCTCTGCCCATAGACTTGATGTTTTTAAGAGCAACATTGCCAAAGAAAAAATTGCTTGTAGAGGGCTAGTTGTGATGGATGTCCCCACAAGGTGGAACTCGACATTTTCAATGTTAGAAGCAGCGCTGAAATTCAGGGCTGCCTTTGCAAGGATGGGGGAGGATGAAGAGTGCTATAGAGCCTACTTCAAGGAGCCGGATGAAGAATTTGATGAGGAAGGAAATCTGATCATTTCTGTCCCTTTAAAACCTAAGCGTGGCAAGGTTGGACCACCAAGTGAGGAAGATTGGGAAAATGCAGAGGTGTTTGTGTTCTTTCTCAAAGTGTTCTATGATGTAACTAAGAGGGTAAGTGCCTCCACACATGCCACAATACACACTACCTTTCACGATGTGTTGTCAATTGAAGCGGAGATTAGCAAGCTGTCTAACCCATCTGCTCTGCAAGTTGGAGATAACACTAAGAAGATATTGGCAGATATGGCTAAAGAGATGAAGCAGAAGTTTGCAAAATACTACCATGACAGTAGGCAATTAAATCCGTTCATGTATGTGGGTGTGATTCTTGATCCAAGGTACAAGCTTGTGCACTTGACACATTTGTTCACCTTAGACGGTTATGGGGAGGAGGATGTGGTCAGTAGAACAAAGCTATTGAAGGAGTTCATGATGAGCTTGTACGGGGAGTATGTGCTGCCGGAAGATGTGGCTGCTGTAAATCAGCAACTACGTCAATCTCAGAGCACAACTAGCAGTGGTACAGCCAGTAGTGGCAGTAGGGCTGAAATCATAAGTCGCTGGAATCAGTTTGTCTCCTCCACCAATGTGGCAGCCCCTACTCATGAAGTTGATAAGTACCTTCAAGATTCAGTGGAGATAAGCACTGATGACAATTATCCAATTCTGGATTGGTGGAAGATGAATGCAGTAAAGTACCCGGTGTTGGCAAGAATTGCCAAGGAAGTGATGGCTATACAGGTGAGCTCAGTAGCCTCAGAGAGTGCTTTTAGCACTGGTGGGAGGGTAGTAAACAACTTTCGTAGTTCTTTGACTCCAAAATCAGTGGAATCTTTGGTTTGTCTTCAAAGTTGGCTACGGGGCAATGATGTTTCCTCAATCGAGGATATTCCTAACATCAAAGATACTGAGCTTTACGAGCAAGTTGAAAGAGGTATGACTTCTATAATTTCTGGATTTTTGCTGCTGTTTAATTTGTTTCTTGCTGTTTGTTTTGGTTCAAGTACCTTGTTTTGACTCTTGCTGTTAGTTTTGAACTTGTTGTTGTAGTATTGTGTAACTTGGTTCATTTTTGTCAATTCGTAGAGCATGCAAGTTCATTGGAGAGTACTCCACAGACCGTGGAATTGAGTGGAGATGAATCAGTTGATGGCGATGATTTTGAAGAAGAAGAGAGTGATGATGAAGATGGAGGCAGTGTTGATGGTTCCGATTCAGACTAATTGCTATTTCAGTTTGTTTGTTATATTTTTTCACTACTCTGGAATATTTGGGACTGTAATAGTCTAATAGACTAATGATTTCAGCTTTGTTTGTTATGTTGAACACTTAAAAACTGTTTGGGACTTGGTCACATTAGGACTTTTGATCAGCTGGAAGTCTGGAACAGTGGAACTAAATTGCTGATTTGCTGTTTTTAACTGTTTTGGATTTAGGTTTTTATTGTGCTGAAAGTTTCAATGTACTATCTATAGCTGTTTTCAGATTTTTGAGTTCACTGAGTGACAAAGTTGTTTTCACTTTTCAAAAAAAAAAAAAACAAAACAAAAATCAGATTTTCGAAAAAGTAGCATTTGGTACCGAAATGGGCCGAACCGATCCGAACCCATTCGGATCGGGTCAATTCGGGTTAGCTAGCCAAAAAGCGAAGTACCGTACCGAACTCGTACCGAATATTATTTCGGATTGGGATTCGGATTCGGCCCAAAACCGAACCGATCCGAACCGATCCCACCCCTAGATTTTGATATAGTAAGTGATTTTTTGTTTTGTTGTTGTTTTAGTGTTAGAATGTATGTATATATGTTGATTTTGAGTTGTAGTTGAGTTGATTTTAAGTTAGAGTTTAATTATGTGTTTTAATTTGATGTTATTTTAATTAGTGTTAATATATATATATATATATATATATATATATATATAAATATGTTAATTAATGGTTGTTGATAGTGTAATGAACTTAAATAATGGTTGTTAATTAATGGTATGTATATATATATATATGAGTTGATGTTGATAATAATATATATTGTAATATATATGTGTTAATTAATTTCTTATTAATTAAAGTTATACATATATATTATTATCAGGCTATATATGGATCGAGATAAGAGTTGGATTTCGCTTCTAAGACATGACCGACGATGCACTACAGGAGTTGTGGATTTTTTGTAGTTCGTCGAGGAAAATGCAAACGGGAATGAATACCATTATTGCCCGTGCAAGAAATGTAAGTGTCGCAGTGATATGTGTCGATTTCCGATTAGGACAGTATGGGAGCACCTAAAGAGTAATGGGTTTGGCCGAAGTACAAACGTTGGATATATCACGGTGAGCCATCATTAGATGGATCGCATGATCATGGGCAGTTTTTTTAGGTGGGTAGTAGTAGTACATCCAACGATCCAACAATGGCATTCGTCAATGACGTGTTTCCTTTTGAAAGCGGTGTACGTGGGGAACAATATATGCATGACCCGGTGCAGCCGTTCCCACAAGTTGTCAACACTGCTGCCTTTGACAAGTACAACAAACTTATTGCATTGCAACAGACCCCTGTGTCTTCAAGTTCTGAGAAGACAGTTCTTCAAAGTGTGATGGAGGTAATGAGGATTAAAGTCGAGACAAAATCGAGCATCAGGCAAGTGGATGAATATCTACAGTACACTTCTTCGTTGTTGGAGGAGGGTCATCGTAATCCTACCAATCACCGTAAGGTCCGAAGTATCCTCAAAGATCTAGGGCTTTCCTACATTAAGATCCATGCATGTGCATTTGACTGCATTCTCTTCTGGGGTAAATATGCAGAAGGGAATGACCTTGTTAGCCTTGACGCATTTCCGATATGTCAGTCTGACCGATATAAGTTGACAGGAGCAGGCAATAGGAAACCTGTGAAAGTGCTTCGGTATTTTCCGTTGAGAGATAGGCTTGAGCGGTTGTACATGTCAGAAACCACCGCAAAAGCTATAAGATGGCACGGTGAGCGGGACGCGGGAGACGCAGATATCATGACACACATCTCTAACGGAGCGGCTTGGAAGCATATAAACAATGAGTTTCCTCATTTTGCGTCAGATGTCAGAAACGTCAGGCTCGGGCTCTCAACCGACGAGTTCAACCCTTTCGGCACCATGAGTCTTTCATACAGTATATGGCCGGTGGTTTTGGTACCTTACAACCTTCCTCCGGGGATGTGCATGAAGAAGGAATATAATATATTGACGTTGTTAATTCCGGGGCCTGGTTACCCAGGGAAATGTCTCGATGTGTATATGAGACCATTGATTGAAGAGCTTAAGGTATTGTGGGACGTTGGTCATCCCACTTTTGACAAGTACAAGAAGGAGACGTTCCAAATGCATGCCATGGTTATTGGTACCATCAGTGATTTTCCTGCTTATGGGATGTTGTCGGGCAGCGTTGTTAGGGGATACAAGGCTTGTCCAGAGTACCTCAGCGATTATGAGAGCACCCCTCATTGCAACAAGATATGCAGAATGGGTCATCGTGTGTTCCTTCCGGCGGATCACCACTGGCGTTACAAGTCCGCCGCATTTGATGGAACCGAAGAATACGGTGGTCCTCCCAGAAGATGGACGGGAAGAGAAATTTTAGCAGTGCTTAATGAGTACGATTTTGGGCCCCTCAGCAATCATCCTGATATTGTAGCGGAAATACCTGAAAGACCTGAGGAGTACAAATTCTGGACACATAAGAGCATATTGTGGGAACTCTCGTACTGGTGTGAGTTGCTGATCCGTCACTTCCTAGACGTTATGCACATAGAAAAAAATGTTTCTGAAAGTGTGGTGGGCACAACGCTGAACTTGGAGGGGAAGACGAAAGACGGTCCTAAGGCTCGCACTGATCTGCAAAACATGAATATCAGAAAACAACTATGGTTGAAACAAGGGAAGAGAAAAATGCCTCAAGCTCCTTACACCGTCAAGCCTGAGCATAAATCAGAAATTTTCCATTGGATAAGTCGGGCCAAGTATCCTTCAGGGTTTGCTGGAAATATAGCCAAGTGTGTGAACAGACAATTCAACAATCTTTACGGGTTGAAAAGTCATGACAATCATATCCTGCTACAACGTCTCTTCCCTGTTTTCATTTGACCGTTCCTTCCCCGTCACGTTGTGGAGCCGTCAGTAGCGTTGGTAAGATTTTTCCAGAAGGTATGCACACGGGAAGTGAGAAAATCTGACCTCCGGGAAATGCAACAAGACATCGTTCATATCATGTGTAAATTTGAGATGATATTTCCTCCAAATTTTTTCGACATCATGCCTCACCTCATGATCCATCTTCCTCGGCAGTTGTTGCTTACCGGTCCTGTGTACTTCACTTGGATGTATCCGATGGAAAGGTACGTATTTTACACCTTATGTTAATTTCCTCATCAATATATGTGATATAGTATTAATGTATTATCATAACACTTTAAAAACTTGATTTATAGGCAACTTGGACAATACGGTGATTTTGTCCAAAACAGATCCGCACCTGAAGGATGTATAGCTGAAGCATATATTGCGCACGAGTGCGTCACCTACATGAAGCTGTATTTAGGAGCGTTACAGGAAAGCATACCGGAAGATGTACCTTCACAGTTCAATCTTTCCATACTCTCCGACGATGTTGTATTCGGTGGAAACATGCCAGTTTCCTACAAGTTGAAAGATTATGAGGTAGCCATTGCACATTGGTGGGTACTAATCAACTGTCCAGAAGTTCAGTTTTGGAAGAACATGCATCTAAACTGTGATGGAGTAGCAGGTGATCTCGATTACCACAACCGGACATTCGCAGAGTATTTCGGCCGCTGGGTACGTAACTTTAACACTATTCTATACGTGTTTATATATTATTGTGTATAATTATTCATATTTATAGTTGATTCTGATGGTTGCACATGGGTGAAATAAGTGTTTTATCTTGATGATCTCGCCAAGGGTGACCCGTGGAAAATAGTCAACACTATCCACCATCGCAACATTTACCGGGCGTCTACACTTGGAGTGGCTGAAGAGAACGAGGAAGGGGGCACCGCGTATCAAGAGCCCAACTCAAACGGTATTCCTTACTGCTCTTTTATTCGCCTAGACACGCCGTGCGAATTCGACGTGAAGAGCCACTGCTTGTTGATGTTGATCCAAATGAAGAAACTAACGAGGACTCTAGTGGTGAGGAAAGACATAGATTACCCCTATCGAGCAATTCAGAAACCGAAGAAGACTCATCCGATGATTCCGATTACAATCCGACGGATTAAGTAATTTAGATGGTGTAATCCTTTCATTTGTAATCCACTCATTTCTAATGAACGGGCGTGGGGATGTGCCTCCCAGCTAGGCTGGGTTCCAAACCCCTTAAAAAAAAATTTGAAATATGTTGACTGCTGGGTTTCTGTTTTTTTTTATGTTCAATTTTGGTTATATATGAACAGGACATATGGGTACGAGAGGTGTAACACAACTGATTTTTTTATTTTTTTCACAGAATAGCCGACGAAAAATGCATTATTTCGTCAGCTATACTAATTATAGCCGACGAAAAATGCGTGATTTCGTCGGCCAAAACTATATTGAAAAATATATATTTTATTTTAGACACAAAACGACAAAAGAATAGCCGACGAGTACTAGGTTTGATTTCGTCGGCTATGATTAATAAAAAAAAACAAAAAAAGACCATCTTCTATTTTCTATCACTATCGACAACCCATTGCTTCATCCTTCAAATGCAAATGTGTCGTGAAATAAGATATGACCGAAATAATGAAATACGTCTACAGTTGAAAAATGACACGATTCCGACAAAATCTATGTGCTGAATGTTGCGGTTAACTGTTTTTTACTTCCGTTTTCCTATGGGTAGCCTGACGGTCGGTAAATATTTTGAGGAAAATTTTTATACGATTAGTTGCGTCTCATCGATTTGAAACTATTATCTGTTGAAGGTCAGGCAAAAAAAACGTCATTTACACAGACCAATTACCATTTCTAAGCGTTTAAAGGGTTGACTCACCCGGTTGACCGTCCCGATCGAGCCTTTAACGTTGTCAGATGTAGTTGGATTTTTTTTCAGACATGTATTTAATCTTAACGGTGATATCTGACGGTTGGAATAGATTTTCCAAACTTTTAGATTCAAAATCGGAACATATGCACTAATGTTCCTTAACTTGTTTACTAAGTGTTTATGTGAAT